>CM077786.1:28415697-29115697 GCA_039737535.1 Lagodon rhomboides
AAAATAAAATGTGGGCTATGAAGTCACTGATGAAGCGGATGCCAAGTGGCGCACTGCTGTGCGTGTGAGTGTGCATGTGTGTGTGTGTGTGTACGGACTAAAAGTGCCACCTCAGGAATTCAGTCCTATCCATCACACACGCACACACACTCCATGGCACCTCAAGGTGTCTTTGGGTAGAAACCCTCGCTGTCTGCTGCCAGACAGTTAACTTACTGAGAGGAAAGCACTACAAGAGATTACACTGCAGAGACAGAAGGACCGAGTGGGACAGAAACGGGGAAGAGTAAGAGTGTGTGTGTGTGTGTGCGGTAGTGTTTTGAGCATATTATGGGCAGAAATTATGCATGTGCTCATACAGTATGTATGCAGAAAAAAGAGGTTTATCATGTGTGTGTGATAGTACATTAAAAAAAACAGTATACAGCTGCAAGTATGTGGACCAGCTGTCTTGAGGATGTTTGGTCTCGTGATGTTTAGCGAAATATTAATGCTACAGGATTCAGTGATAGTTTAGACAGTTGTGTGCATTCAACTTTCCTAATTTAACATGACAGCGCCCTAGTACCCAAAGCAAGGTTAAAAAAGAAGTGGTTTCCCAGGCTGGTGTAGGAGAACTTGACTAGTCTGTTCGGAGTCTTGATGTCATACCCAACCACAGATCTTTGAGATGGACTGGAAATCCGTCACCATCACATTACGAATACATTTTGGAAGCATTTCAGAGGAGAGTCTTTAAACGCTCTGGTTTTCAGCAGCCACATTTCCAATATTGTTAAGAGCAGCTCGACTCATATTTTCTGTGTTTTACAAGCATAATGGTTATACATTTGCAAGTAATGATTAATGTGGTAACAGAGTCTTTGTGGCAGTGCTTTAATTGCTTTAAATACTGTATGTCAGCTAATTATTTATAAATTCAACTGGGCCATGAATGAATTAATATGGTAAAAAAAAAGCAATGTATATGGTGACTTACATGCACATTGTATCATCTATTAGCATACACTTAGTGTGGACACATACAACACTACATTATGTATATATTTTGTCATATATCAGATTCATGTTAGCTAATTAGCTCATGGCTCAGTTAGCAGTGGAGTCAGTGGCCCTAGAGTTTGTCTGGGCCAAGACCAGCTAGACTGGATTGGCAGCGTTACCTGAGAGTGAACACAGCAACTGAGGATTCATTTCGACCAACTCACAGGTGATGTGGAAAGATAAACCAAGACTGTTTAGGTGGGTTTTATTTGGTTAATGTCGAGTTTGAATTAAGTGTGCTTTACAATGAGTTAAAGAGGCAATTAAGCTCGTCTCCCACACATAAGCCATTAGTGAGATATCCTTGTCATAGGTCAACCAAATAATCTCCAACAGCCAGAAGAAGTCGGACACTTGGAGTAATGATAAGGGAATAGTCAGGTGTCCGCATACTTTTGGCCATATACTGAATGTCATGCCACCCCGCCCTTCCCCTCGTGTTCACTCACTTCTCCTCCTCTTCTCCAGCCGTCTCTGCCGCTTCTCCTCTCTCAGCCGGGCCTCCTCCTCCTCCTGCTGCTGGCGACACTTGTGAAAGTTTTCCACCACCACACCCACAAACATGTTGAGCACGAAGAAGCTGACGATGAGGAGGAAAGAGATGAAAAACAGCAGCATCCAAGGGTTGTTGTTTCTTATTGGCTGCAGAGAGAGAGAGAGAGAAATGGAGAGAGGAGAGGAGGAGAGGCAGCACGGGGACAAAAAGGAAAAAAAGAGGAGGAACAAATAGTGACGACGGAAGGTGAGGAGGGGTGGAGAGGAAGAAGAGGAGAGAGCATAAACAAGAAGACAATGTAAATCCTGAGTCAGCAGTAGAACTGCAAGCACTGTCATCTCAAATCTATTTATCCGTCTGCCTTATTCTTTCCTTACACCCCCCTTCTCTCCTGAAAAATTTTCCCTTTCTGGTTGAGACGAGCAAGATCAAATGGTGCTTGAGACTGACACAAAACAGAACCAAGACCCAGTGAAATATAATACACACTGGCTGAACGGTTCAGCTCCTTCATATTAATTTTTTTTACTTCACACAGCCTCGTTCTTCTGCCGTATGTGTGTCTGTGTGTGTGTGTGTCTCCTCACCTGCTGGTCAACACCCACAGCATCCAGGCCGTCGTACATGATGCTGACCCAGCCGTCTTTACATGACAGAACAAACAGCGACATCAGCGCCTGGAAGAGTGAGACGCATACAAATCAGTCACGCTGTCAAACGGTTTGCAACAGCAGGTGTCAGTCCCGGGTGTGTGCGCGTGTTCGAGTGCCTGCGACAAACCTGTCCCAGGTTGTCAAAGTTGTATTTCCGGCGAGTCCAGCGGTGTCCCGCCTGTAGACACTGCGTTTTGTTGGTGATGTTACTCACGTCGAGCCCCTCGCAGTAGAAGAACTTCCCTTTAAACAGCTGCACACACAGACAGACAGACAGATGAGTGTGCGCACAGGTACAAAAACACTGAACACTGTTACCTCAAGGCAATGTAAACGGAGCTTCGCCGAGCGAGAAAAGATTGATGTGTACAGTGAATTACTCCGCATCTGCCAACAGGCCTACTGTATGTTCCAGCTAAGATATCCAAGGACCATCTGCTCCAGCCTGCCTAACAGTCGTTGCAAGCGCAGAAACGCTGAAGCATGAAGTGTTCTCATTAGAGGAGAATACAGTGGTAGTGTGTTTTGAGAAATACAGTGCCTGTGCGTTAATATTAGCTTCAGCATTCATCACGCATCATTTCCTGTGCAAATATTAATGTGAATACTTGCAGGAACATTTGCAAAAACGGAGGAAGGAAGAAGAGGAAGGAAAGCTTATAAGAATATAATTCAAAGTAGCACTCAGTAGAGCGCATACCTCTGCAAAGGCTCAGCAGTCCCTTTAACTCAATCAAGCCTAATTCCATATCAAATTCCATAATATTACTGTTTCATCAAGAGCCATGCATTATTCCCCTGAGTTATCAACAAAAATGTCAAAAAACATCACATCTTGCAATGTTAAAGAAAGTGAGAAAAAAATCCTGGATCCATGCCTTTTTATCTGAATCTGCACAAAAAGTTAATGAGGTCTATTCTGGGCCGAGGCCCATCCTCCAACCAAGTTTTGTGGAAATCTAATCAGCGGTCTTTGTGTAATCCTGCTGACAAACCGACCAATAAAGAAACAAATGGACACGGGTGCATCTCCCTCCCTGGTGGAGGTCACAGGCATTTAAAGCTGCAGTGAGTATCATACTCCTATTAAAAAAGGTGTTAAATAGTTCTCTACTCTTTATAAAGACCCTGCCCTCTGCCTGTACTTCAGACTTTTTCTTAGTATTTTGCTGTGTTTGGGACGTTCTCGGCATCGCAATTCTGGAGAAAGATAGTTGATGGTTGACTTTTATGCCCAGATCGTCAAATACCAACGCTCTGGCTCAGTGGCTTGCCAACTCAAAGTGTATTTGACTCTTTCACCTTAGAATGTGTTTACAAACAGCAACTGACAAATCCTGCAAACGATTTCCATGCCTTTAATTATTTGGAGCCCCTCAAATAATTGATTTATCTTTGGACCCCATGGGGGGTTGAAGCCCACGGATTTGGAACCACTGTTTTACAATATGATAATCTTGTTGATCCTTCCTTTTATATCCTGTACACCTAGCGGCTAGTTATTAAAATAAAAAATACTATCAATTTGATTTGAGTAAAAAATTCCTTTTTTTAATTTCATTAATAATAAATGAAATTACTAGTACACAATTAAATTAAAACCAAATTAAAAATACCACTCTCAGCACAATCCCTCTGTAGTTGAACCATTGTTTTTTTAATTACTTCCAGGGACTCTGGTGCATAATCAGCAGCTCATTTGCATTTCCTCCCATTTTTTCTCTTCACTTTTTATTACCTGAAGCTTTTTCTGGGCTGTGCTTCGTTTATTTTAAACCCCGGTGATCAGTGTCTTCTCGCATCAGAAAACTGAAAAAAGCTTTGGATGTTTGGACTCATTTCACCAAGTGAAAGTAACTTTAAATTGAGTACAGTTCTTCTTTTTTCGTTTTTTTAATGAAAATTGCAAAAAAAAAAAAAAAGAAAATTAACAAAGCTTATCTTCAGGCAGCAGACGATGAACGGGGAATAGACAGTGTAAATGTTTACCTGGACTCCCAGAATTCCAAACACGATGAAAAAAGCACAGCAGATGAGGACAATATTCCCGATGGGTCTGAGAGATGTGATCAGTGTCTCCACCACCAGTTTTAGACCAGGAGCTCGACTTATCACCCTGCGACACACACATAAAGTTACAGTCATGCCAAATAAACACACAAGATAATAATAATGGAGTAAACATAAGCCGAAATCTCCTGTCCTCCTACCTGAGTGGCCGCAGTGTGCGCAGCAGACGAAGCACACGGAGGATGCCTAAGATTCGATTACCACTTGCTGATGCGATAGAAACCAGGATGTCCACCAGCGACACAAACACCAGCAGTCCGTCTAAGATATTCCAGCTGCTCTGCAGGTACACACCTTGTCCAAAGTACAGGCCCATAGCTACCACCTTCACACACACACACACACACAGACAGTCACACACACATCCAGCAAAATGACTCATATATTGAAATTATATGAGGTATAAAATGAGACTAAAAGCAATTCTCCCCACACAGGGAGAAAATCACCCTTTTATAAATAAGAGGAGAAAATGACTTTGGAATGAAAGCGCGTCTTGTTATGGTTACCTTGATCATCATTTCACCCACGAAGATCACAGTGAAGATGTAATTGGACACACTGAGGAACACCCGCTCCTGTCACACACACACACACACACACACACACGTACACGTGAGAGCGTGTGCAGACACACGCAGAGAAGCACATTCGTCAATTTAAGGGTTTCGTGTCCCAGCAGCTTCAGCTTTGATTCTGGACTCAAACTAACTGCGGCGCGTTACATAATGAGCTGAAAACAAAATCCATTACGGCTGTTGTAGAAACATAGTAAAAACATACTGAGAACAGCACGTGTCCTGATAATGACTCCCAAACCACTCTTACATCAGCAACAAGCAGATGAACAGCTTGTGTTGTGTTATGTGTGTGTGATTCTATCGTGTACTTCTATCCGTGTGAGGACTCATATTCAGTTTTGACAGCGAGGACATTTTAGCCAGACCTCGTTTCGTTAAAGGGCTGTTTCAGGCTTCGACTGAATGTTGAGTTAAAGGTTGAAATCAGACGTAGCTTACAGTAGGGCATGTTTTAATTGTAATGCACTGCAGCACTGATAAAACAGAAGAGAACAGACCAGACTAGACAATGAAAACAGCAAAATTACAAACATTAACGAATGAGCTCATCAATAATATAAAAATTCGGTCATTATCTACTCATCCTCACGCTGTGAAGTTTTGTAGTACACAAAACGTTTATACATTTATGCATAATTTATTAACAGCAGAACAGTGTTGCAGCATTCTCCTAAATAAAAGTAGACGGTGGAGAAAAAAACCCTAACAAAACATAAAAGGGCTCCATACATCTCATCCAGTATAATCCATTTCCTCGGAAGCCTCGAGATCACAAATTGATTGAAACAGACATATACCCTTGTTCAAGACAAAGTCTTCACTGTAGCTGCTGAGATAAAAGCATGAGCGTGAACCCTGTCAGAAGTGGTTTCACGAGCTATACCGTCTTATCAAATCAGTTTGGGATTTCAGGGCGTCTGGAGACCTGGATTACCCCATTTCATGTTTTTTTCAGGTGTTTTTTTTTTTCTTCTTTACATTTTAACACAAGTCCCAATCTACTTCACTTGTTTAGGAGAATGCTGCAACCCTGTTTTGCTGTGAAGCTCCAGAAACGTTTTGCGGACTACGAAAGTTCCTCTGTCTTTCTATTGGCATTGGGGTTAGAAGACAATGACTGAATTTTAATTTCCTGATGAATTTATCCTTTAAGTTTCGGTTAGAGGTTGGGCATGAATTCACTGATGCTTGTGTTTGTGTGTGTGTGTGTGTGTGCTACCATGCTTTTGGCCTCTATGTCCGGTCTCTCCAGTGCAATGGTGATGCAGTTCAGGAAGATGAAGAGGAGGATGACATGATCAAACATCTTGTGACCTATGACCCTCTGACACCACAACCTGAACCTGAACAGAGAAAGAGAAAAGCAGCGCCATCAGATACTCGTCTAGTTGTCTTATGATTTGTACTCACGCATCACCGGAATCACTGCGTGTGTCATCATAATGTTTATGTTTACACTTGGCTAGATTCAATTGATAAATGTGAAAATTGTGTTACTAAGCCTTCGCCTTATCCTTCACACAAATTTTCACACATGCTCAGGTTTAAGTCATCCAGGCCACTCAGGGGCTCTGTGTGTTTGTGTGTGTGTGTGTGTGTGTGTGTGTGTGTGTGTGTGTGTGTGTGTGTGAGTGTTTACCGGTTGTTTGGAGCGAATAGATAGAGAGACCACTCTTCATGCTCCAGGCACCACTGAGGCTCATATGGCTCCAGTATCTTTTTCAGTTTCTTACATAAACTCTGGAAGGAAAACACACACACACACATGAACACACACACACACACACACACGCACACACATACACACAAACGCACACTTAAATATATTTACTTCTCGAACGCCAATAGTTAATTTTCCATATAATAATGTCCTGCAGTGTTCATGATGTTATCATTTAAATGATTTTTCCTCGGTGGAAAACAGAGGCCTCATGTTGTTTCAGCATGTACACATAAAAATTCACAGGTTTTTCAAACAATGCTGAATTTTTCCGCCACCCTGCTCATAATTCAAATTCAGCCTAATTAAATATGTTCAGAGGTCACCAAGGTTGGAATTTGAATGCCTCCGCGAGATAATTAGCAGCAGCAGCAGCAGATTTTGCACTTGAACCAAAACAAGATCTTATATTAACTTGTTTTAACTGGAAATAGCTGAAGCGTGACATCATCAAAATGCCCTTTTTTCTTTTGATTATAACAAGAGCCACTTAAGCAGAGAGCTGCACCTCCTCAACTTCTTCCTCTTCCGGATCGCTGGGATATTGTGTGGTCAGGGGGGCATCGTCGCAGCAGTGGTCAGGGAGGTGAAAAGTGGTGCCGTTGCAGTCGGGCGGGTGGAGCATGGGCACCTGCAGGTACTCCGGCTGGTCCAGAGATTGCTCCCTGCTGCTGTGGTTGGAGCTTGAGTGCGTGTCCGACAGCAGGGACTCCATCTCCCCCGACTGGCCTCTCCTGTGGAGGCTAGGGGCTCGGCCCATGCTGGTCCAGCTGGAGCGCCGGCTCTCTGGCCCGCTGTCCCATAGAGACTGTGAAGAAAAATGCAAACAACAGCGACAACTGGTTTTATTCTTTTCTCTTTCAAGTGCATATCAAGATTTAATTCCTTGCCAATTAAAGGTACGCTGTGCATTTTTTGGCCAGTAGTGGTGCTGTGGAGCGATGATTGATTATAAACAAAAGAACTGTATTTCATGCTCTAACAGCCTAAATATGAGGACAAACACTCGGGTTGATTCATTGAAATTAGATTATAATCTCAATTTAAGACTCCATGTGATCTCATTACTATTTGGAATGCTTATATAAGCACAAATGCTTTGGATCAAAACAAACACAAATGACAAGTCAGCTTTGCAAACTGTGCACAGGAAGAGACGGGCAGGACATCGATAAGAATTAATTTAAGGTGTGTGAGAGACACCGACCGGAGGATAATGTGATAAAAGAAAAAGCCTTTTAGGAGGAACAGAAATATGTCAGAATAGCCGAATAGCAAAGGCACTTATCCACCTCCAGTCCTGACAAATCTCTGTGCAAATACATAGAAAAATAATGCGCAACGAAACTGGATTTAAAGAAGATGACGACGAATGATCAAAAGCACACATGCTACAGTGCAAGTGCAACAGTAACAGCACAAATTAGTATTATCATCTGAAATGCCATAAAAAGGCCCATAAAACTTCAGTGGATATCCTTCATCACCAACCACGCAAACACCCACAGCAGGAGTCTTGAATGTTAGGCTTATGTGTTCCTATGAATCACGGGAGAAAACCTGATCTTAATTCTAAGTGGGAAAAAAAACAGTGCTTCTCATTTTGACGTGCATTTTGAAGCTCTGACGAACGACTGCAAAGGACGCCTGCAGACTGCAGAGGGCAGTGATTCAAATGCAGGGTGCATGCTAGAGGTTTTTTTTTTTTTTTTAATGTTGGACCGAAGCTGAAAGTGATCTCAACCCAATGTGCATAAATTAATTTTTAAAAGAAGAGATCAGATTTCAATGGGTCCAAGGACATTTACACAGTCCGAAATAGACCCAATCCAAAACCCAAACAACTCCAAACCGAGAGAGAATACCAACACTGAGAGAAGCAGTGGTTGAAAAGAGCAGCAACACATGTCATCCTCTATCATGATCTAACATGATCCTCTAGTGTAGGTAAAAGCATGTGTCCAAGTCTCACCGGTGACCTCTGCTCAATGGTGTTGATGTCCATGGAAGCGGCACTCGCCCGGCGTGACTGGCTGGAGTTTATGGTAGGCGTGGCCGCAGTGTGCGTGATGACTGGCAGAGGAGGAGGATGAGGCTGGGGCATGGAGGCTTTTGGATTTAGGAGACCGTTGGGGCTCAGCATCATGGCCTGGATCTTGAGCTCTGCGGACAAACGCAGCCAGGATAATTCCAGTTTATTAAAACTTGGGACTTATTGCAGTTTCGGTCATTTGTATCAGTTATGATCAGGGGTGTAGCTACAGTGAAGACAGCGGTCATGTGCATGTTTACATTTTATAAATTAAAGGCATAATAATGTAACTTTTCAGCATTATAAAATCTAAATAAAACTAAATACCAGAGAAATATGTAATTGTCACCTGAAATCAGTGGCATCATTTCCCTTTTACTCCCTCTAGTTGCTAAAACTTCTGGTAAAAGTCACTCTAACATTTACTATAGTTAGTATTGCTCAGTTGAGATGGAGCACCGTTATTTATTTCTGTTTGCTGCATTTTCAGCTTAACAATGAAGACAGCATCCCCCATGATCCAAAGCTACAAAGCCAAAAAGTAGTTTATTTTGGTATGTTTTTGTATGCTGTTCAAAATGGGCCACTTAGGCAATATTTGTCCCTGGCAGAATAAACAACAATCTTAGAAAATAGCTTTTAGTTCTCCATATAGAGAAATTCGTGGACATGCAGCAGTTTTAAACTAAGTTACAAAAGAAGAACAAGGTAAACAATCCAAAGTAATAGAAAATTTTACTTTTGGGTTCCTTCATAATTATCTGAGGAGGTAAGGCGCTGCTTGGACAGGAAAACTACAAATGCTTTACAACTACGTCAAGTGCAGAAATGTTGAAACAGGAACCTGGTCTGTGTAGTGTGATTGATGTTGAGACAGTCTGGGTGATAATTTTACCGTTTCCTTTCTCTTCAAACCTGGTTAACCTGACGGTTTGTTTAAAGCTGTATAATCCTCCGACTTCTTTTTAGAGATGTCCCTTGATTCACAAATCTCAGCAATCAAAATGGCAAAGGACAACTTTTTCTCCCTAGTTTTTGTCCCAAAGTGGTAATATTGTTGGCGCCACTGTTGCAAAGACAATCTTTTTCTGTTTTCCTCAGAGTCGCAATTAACAACAACACAGGACAAAACGTGACTTTATTCCACCGTTTAGTCTTTCATAGAAATGGATCGGCAGTTAACCTTCCCTTTTCACACGCGTGGCTGTGTGCCCGGCGGCAGACAAAATTGTGTAATTGCCAGTTTAACTTGGTGAGTATAATGTTTTTTATGACAGACCCAATTCCCAAAAACAGCTGGATCTCTGTGCGAAAAGAAAAGAAAGCCAATATGAAGGGGGAACAAATCGAGAACAACAAGACCCAATTTCTAATAAACCAAAATGATCCTTTAAGCTGATTGTAGGTGAGGGTGAATTTCAGCGTTCAGTTCCAAGTGGGATCTAAGAGTCTGTACCTGCAGCGTACAGCTCTCTCAACTTCTCCTCATCCTCGTAACAGAGTGATTGTCTCTCTTCATCAGTCTCAGATCTGTTGGCATCACCCTAAAACACACATACACACACACAGCGCTGAGATCATAATCTTTATCATCATCACCTTTCTTTGCTCACTGACTGTTGACTGTTGTAAAAGAGAGAAATATGGGCGAGTCGAGGGGGAATGACTGAGGGACAAAGAGTGGGAGGGAGCCGGGCGGGGTGGAGGGGATCTCCAGTGTTCTCTAGTTGAGTTATGTGCATGGCTTTGGCAGCGATCTCCTGTAGTCACGCCAATAAAGCTTTACTGAATTTAATTAAAATTCACGCCAGAAATATGGAGGCAGACAGCTTTGGCAAAGGGTATCTGTGTGTGCGTGTGTGTGTGTGTGTGTGTGTGTGTGAGAGAGAGGGAGAGAGAGAGAGAGAGAGAGAGAGCAAGTGCTCTCTGATGCTGTAGATAAAAGATGAAAACTAAACAACAAAAGCTCACCAGCTGTGAATGGCAGGCGATATCAAACACATCCCTACCCCGGAGAGTACTGTGTATGCGTGTGTGTGTGTGTATGTCAGTGAGAAAGAGGGATAGAAAGAGAGAGAGAGAAGGAGAGAGACACAGAGTGAGAGATAGAGGAAGGAGGACAACTGAGAAAGAAAGAGGAAAAAAGAGTGGTGGATAAAGAGCGAGAGGGGAGAAACCACACAGGCAGGATGCTGGAGATTATTCTCTTGTAAGCAGCTTTGGTATCACCAGCACAACAGAGCACAATTAGTCTCGTTCTCTCTGCATCATTCTCTAAGTAGCTCAAATAAAACGGCATCTTTGCCCTTACTTCGGCTTGAAAGCCCTCAACCAAAATGGCAACGAGCAAGTTGAAGAGGACGTAGTTGCCGAAGGTCATGAGGGCTACGAAATAGAGGGCGGCCAGCGGCGTGGTGGAGGCCATCCCGTTATAGAGCACCGCGTTCCAGTCCTCCTGGGTGAGGATCTGTAGAGGTGGCAGAAGTCAAACGTATGGAGGGATGAGAAAAACACACCATCAAACACAACAATGCACCAGACATGTATACAAATGCTTTACAACTTTTAGCTGTTGTAAGCATAATACAAAGAATAACAAGAGAGGATTCCTCCTTTAATATCTCATTGTCAGTTGAACAGTAATGATGCTCATCAGTGTTAAATGAGCTCCTGTGGAGTGCGTGTTTCATTACTCTTCCTCCCCCTCTGCTTGTGAAGCCTATCTTACTGGCCCACTGGGAGAGTTTTTATATTTTGTTGAAAAGTCGAGCGTGAGCGCTCCCAAATTGGAGCAAATGAAATAACGGGGAAGATCATCAAAGCTGCTGTTGGCGACAGAAACAGCTGCTGCCTGATTCTCGTCCCAATTAATTTTAAAATTACATTACATCGATGGGGAAACTCCTCTAAATTGAACATGTGTGCTCATACACATCTGTATGTTTGTGCGAGAGAGAGAGTGCGTGTTTGTGTCCTTCCAACCTGAAACACGGTGACGGTCGCCCAGAGCAGAGAGTCGAAGTTTTTCCTGTCAGGTAAAGTGTCTCCGCTGTCTATTCGCAAACCGAATTTACAGCCAAACAGATGCATCCCCAAGATACTGCAACACGCAAACAAACACATGAGAAAATACATTACTTTCATTACATGGTAATTTAATTTGGATACTGTGCAACAAGATGCAGTTATGCTGCCTGCGTGAATAATTGTGTTTCTGTGAAAGGTGATGATACATGTGGTAATATTTCCTGTAACCGAGTGAGAAAAAGGTCAGTAGTGATGATTATGATTTTGTGAGTTATAATCAGTATTATTAAAGCTGAGACAACAGTTCGGCTCGTGAGTCTTAGCCTGCAGCATCGCCTTTAGAGAAAGAAAGACGATACCTAAAGATGAATATAAAGAGCATCAGCAACATGCTGAACGTAGCCACATTGTCCATGGTCTTCATCAGCACCACCAGCTGCCTCCTCAGGGCCGGAAGGAACCGGACCAGCTTCAGAACTCTCAGCAGACGGAAGGTACGCAGCACCGACAAGCCTCCCTCTGCCTCGCCCACAATCTCCCACACACTGAAGCACACACGGACGACAAGAAGATCAAGAACATAAAGTTGAATTCACATTAATTTCAAAGGAATCGATATGTGCTTAACCTCAGCTCTAACTCTTTTGAAGTCAGCATTAGTCTCGCCCACAAAAGCCTCCCCTCCAGGTAGGGAGAGTGCTAAATCACTTTTCTAGTTACATGTATGGCAACTGAAAAGAGGAAATGGGGCAATGGTGTTTACAGCTTCTCAAGCCAATAAAGAAGGTGTGAGCAGTGCGCACTGGCACAGTAAACAAGCAAAGCCTTCAAACACAGATACATAATTCAGCCTGTAGTACTATATAATGGAGTGAATACAGGGCCGCTGGACTGAGAGTGCAACCACATGGCTTCACTGCCAGCACCAACATCACTGTGACAGTTTGAGGGATGGAACTGCACGTAACTGACAGGACGAATGTCTAATAGGGACGTCACGATTCTGCAAAATCACGATTCATATTGACTTTAAGATGGAAAGGTCACCTTTCCAATAGATGTAAACAATTATTTTTCAGCACTGATGGCTTTGCCACTATCAGACCGCTGCTAATGGATTGGAATAATCAGCAGATCTTTGGTTTTATGCCGTGACAACTGCCATTTACATTTTCAAATTACTTTTTACAAAGGTAGGGGTATTTTCATACCTGCCAACAGTCCTGATTTCTGCAGGAATCTCCCTGTTTTTAACACTTGCTGCGCTCTCGATTGGTAACTTCTCCTGTTAATCTCCCGATCCCGAGATAAATCAAATATGTCTCTCTAACTTTCCATCTGCGATATGTGTCGTGGTACCTGGCAACCCAACCCAGAGGCACAAGTGGGCATGCGCAAATGAAATGACCCTGTCTGTGGCGCTCGCCACTGAAAATGGATGAAACAGGTCCCAAGAAGAGGAAATACACTTTAAAAATTCCACTCCACTTGGTGCAAGACCCATTTAGAGATGTCAATTAAATGTTGACTTTTGATCACTTTTTACTGTGAGATGTGAATTTAAAACTGAACAAAAGTAATTGTACTTCCTTGTATTGATTCTATAGACAAGAGAGTAAGTCACACCCCTTGTTGTGGAGAGACAAATCAGTTTTACATCCGGTTTGAATTGTGCCATGAATGACACACACGATGCAGAATTCTCTTTTAAATTGACAAACAGGATCAAAAATGTATTTGTCTCTCCCTATTCACCACTCTACATATTTTTTTTACCAACATAAGGTCCCATGGGTGACACCGGAAGGTGTGTGACTTCACCTCTCAAATATTCTGTTGTGTAGGGTTACATGGAGGCCCTGAGGGGAGGCCATTTACAGATACCCTTGAAAATCTCCCTTTTTTTCACAACCTGTGCCAATGTTGGCAGGTATGAGTTTTGCAACAACAGCTTGACTTTATATTAGTGTTCTTTTTGATATTTATGTTCAAACAATAACAAAAAAAGTAACAACGAAAATAAAGATTTCAGACATCATCATACATTTTAACAATAAACAAAAAAAGATAAAGAATCAGTTAGTGACAAAATTCGGTCTCTCAAATCTGTCTCAAGTAAACCATCTTCCCAAACAAATCAATAAAGGATCTCTGAAAGCGTAAACAAGCCCAACATTTCTGACAGCCATTGGAGTTTCCCTCCAGTACCAGTCAAGTTTGCTGTTTGGCATTTGAAGTGTTTGGTTTTCTTGGTGCAAGTAGGCAGGGGTGGATCACCGATCCTGCTTTATGATTTGAATTATTGAATTTAAAAGCTAATTTTGATCAATTATCGACTTATACTTGAAATCACAACACCCCTAATATCTAATAAGAACACCCACTGTGTGGAAAGCTTACAGACAGAGACCCCACCAGAGCCCCACCTGATGATGACGATGATGCTGTCGAAGCCATTGTAAGGGTTCTTGATGTAGCCAAAGAGCCCGAGCGCCAGCAGCTTCAGCACCATCTCCAGGCTGAACAGACTCGTGAACACCATGTTACTGATCTCCAAAATATCTGTCAGCTCCTGCGGCTGAAGAGACGCAGCGTTTATGGAGAGAAAAGGGAGAGAGGTTGATGTACTGATTTTGGACAGGCACACTTAAATATGAACAAATAAACAGAGACAGACAGACTGGCAGTGAGGAGCACAGTTGAGTCAACATGTTGGGAATTTCAAAAGATGCAAGTCAAGGCAACAGAGTGAGCTTATAGAGCTAAAGTCTGAGATTTGGAGAGAGAGGCTGCCTTAGGATGTGACTGCAGGTGTATTTTTACCGGTAATTCCTTGGAGTAGAATGACTGAGCGCACTTTTATTATTAATACTATTGATATTACTTAAAGCAGAAGTTCTCAAACTGTGGTGCAAGCCCACAGAGGAATGAACATGACTGGAAGGAAAAGATCTAAAGTTGAGTTAGTCTGATTCATATCAAACAAGAGTTTTCTCACGTTAGCAAGGTTATCAAGGCTGAGTCAGACTGAGAACCGCTTAAGAGTACAAGATGGCAAGAGTTTGGATGAGGTCGAAAGAAAGGCTGTGGTGCTCAGTAAGAATTTGCTAATTTTTCATTTGCAATTCAACATAATGATGTTTATAAAAAATAGTATTGTTAGCAATTTTCACATCAATATTATTGGTTTTAAATTAAATGTGTTTATAGGATGGCATTGGGCGTGAAATGATTTCAGCCACTATGTTAAAGTGTAGGGCCGATTTTAAGATTATCAACAAACCTTAACAAGGAGTCTATTGAACCATATTCAAAGGCTTATATATTCCTGCAACATTATGGCTCAATAGTTTGGAATCAACTGTTTTTGCCCTAAAAGAAGTTTAAAAAGAACAGTTTAATGATTAAGAACTTCCATTTAGTCGATGGGCCCATAGTGTTGCAGGACACACTGCAGGAGAAAACTGCTGAAACACCTTTCTAACCCACAATACAATTCAATTGTGGATTTGTTTTCCAGTCCAGAAAAGCTTAAAGGTCCAATTTGTAGGGTAGTTTATTGCTGAGTCTCATTTCCAGCTCGTTAAATACTCAGGCTGGCCACCAACCCAGTGCGCCAGCGTTTGACAAGCTGGGAACGACACTAAACAATCAGCTCTTACAAATAGGACCTTTAAGTGACCGTAGATCATTATTAAACCGCAACAGTGCAACTGAGCACTAAATATCCTTGGAAGCTGTTTTACTTTGGGCCCTCTGCTCGCTTCTCAGGGGTTAGATTGACTTGGTTTCAACTGTGATTAGTCAGTCCATAGTATGCTGCTATTTCTATTTTTAAGTTTTAAGAATAGCTGTGATAAAGCAACAGGCCTGTTGATTACAGCTCGTTAGAGGCATTATTGTGCACTGGACACTGAAACAGGAACCCGTTCCTATTTAAATCTGCAGAATTTGATGCTCAGCTTCCAATTTCTTCAACTCTTATGTAACGTCTGAACTGTTAACCCTTTCAAGTGTCAGTCAGGTTTGATAATGGCAAAATACATTATTCCCCATGGACACAACATAATACTTTTCATATAAAACAGGTTTTTGTAAAAAATAACTCTGTAAGTCCTATAAACACAATAGACCATGAAAAAATATAGAGCAGTCCTCTCAGCCACCTAGACTGTACTGAATCAAGCTTCTGTAGCAGGCGCTTCCAAACTTAATACAAACTAATGTATGGTATTAAAAACACTGAAGGAGCTATAACGTGGCTTTTTTGGGGACATTCCTACATTACAGGGAATACAAACATTGTGCTTTATTTTTCCTGGCTCATCAAACCAATAAAGCAGTGTAAACAAGTTACTGTGTCTCTGAGCATGCTCAGTGATATCAGCACGACACAGAGCTATTCTCCAGAGACAAAAAAAAACAAGTCTCTGAGGTTTTGAAACTGAACGGGCACTGATCACGTTCACTGCCACGAGTGTTGCCTACTGAAACTGGATGGCTCTTTATTTGCACGAAGTATAGTTTAGATGACAATAGAAAGAAAAAAGGCTTTGAATCAGGCTTAAAATCAGGCTTTGTGAACATATTCTATATTCATTCATACATTTTCATTGTTGGTTTTGGTCTCTTCAGAAAGTCTCTTGATCATAGGAAAGGATAAAATAGTGCTGGCTTTGTCCTTAAATATAAGTCATTCAAGGAGTTAAGGCCATCCAGATCTGTCATATTGTTCAGGAAATGGGCCATATGCAATCTTCCCCCGTCTCTCACAGTCTATCCCTGCTTTTCAGCCAATCGCAATGTCAGATCTGTCCTCCTCCTCCACCAACTCCTCCATTCGCTCTCGCTCACTTCTCTCTGCCCGGCTCCCCTCTGCTGCTCACTCTCTCTCTCTCTCTCTCCTGTCCCAGGGTCACGCTTTAATTAACACTTCAGGTCTTATGAGTTTCTCCATCTCCTGATACATGCGTGCACACACCCACACACAGTCACACACACACACACACACACACACATCCTGATCCCATATGCTTGGTGCTGTAAGTGTTGATTGGAGGGTAAGTCCATTGACTCCACCACACACAGTGATTAACACGTCCATTTTCAATCAAACTGTAGTCACATACAATCTGCGAGAGGCACGCGCGTGGCGATGCACGCGCACACACAAACACGCAGCCTCGCACGCTTACATACCTGTTCGTGATACTCTATGCCCATCGACATCGTGTTAATAAGGATGGCAATCATGATCCCCCTGTTGAAGTATCTGCTGCCAACAATGAGATCCAGTTTAGTTCGGAGTCCCGCCCAGCAACGCTCCCACAGCCTTTTCTTTGGCTCAGACACCTGTGCATCACCGCGTAACGGGCTGCTACAATCGCATGGGCTGTTACTATGACACGGGCTGTTGCCATGGCACGAGTTGCTGTACCCATGATGCTGGTCGTCGGTCTGCTCATTAACGAGTTCGGTGTCACCGAGTTGGTTGTAGTAGATGCAGTACGGGCATACCGAGGGGTCTCCTGGGACTTCACCTGGCAGCGTGATCGCAGGATGCCCAGCGCACCCACCTGCACAGAGAGAGGGAGGAGGTGATGTAGACGCACAGAAATCCTACATGGGCACAGTAAACAGCTGAGTCTGTATGTTGCACAGTCTGTCATTCAATATATCATCTGCTCGGTAAATGACAGCACCTTCATTTCATTTCTGGGAGACAAAAATTCAATAACATGGAAGCTACTGTGCAGTTGGGATGCTTTTGTGCAGAGGGGGAGTTCTTTTATTAGAACAGTGATGTTTCTATCTCTATGTGTGTGTGTGTGTGCGTGCCTGTGTGCGTGTGTTTGTGTGTGTGTATTGGGGGGAAGGGACACGGCGCAAAGAGGGAGTAAGATTTCAGCGGAATTCATTAGCAAGCAGCTCCGGAGGAATGCTCCAATGACATAACAACAAACGCTAATTGAGCACGAGCAGTTCACTTGTCATCACAGTTACGACAAATTTATCTTTCACTGGAGACTGACAATGCAGTAAATGCAATATAGTCGCTCTGTGGTGTGTGTCTATAGATAATGTGGGCTGCAAGGAAACTACACTCACAGAAAATACACTTATCCAGAGCTGCGATTTTCAGAGCTTTTGGTCCAGAATCCCTTGTGCATTTAACAACATAGTGAATCATTTCTAGTCATTTTTGTGTTTTAATGTGTCTACAGCTACAATTAGAATTTATAACAGAATCGTACTAACATTTGACAAGTCATTTCTGTGTTGCTCAAGCAATTTTACACATCAAGGTCAGTTTACCCGTAATGGGGAGCACTTCTCAGGCTGTGAAAACAGTTTTATGTCCTCTGAGACTGGAGGAGCTTTGTAAAGTCTGAGAAAACAGCCCCAGATTATGTCATCTGGGTTATTTCTGCTGAGGCGACACATGTTTAATGTAAAGACTGCATTGCCAGACAGGAGTCTGGAGTCTGCAGGTGTTACAGAGGATTCAAAGTCAAGATGACTGATGTCAATTGATTTTAACCTGCCATTTTTAAGTTCCTCTGAAGTCAGTTTTAGAGAAGTCCAATTTTATGAAGTACCCCTTTAAACCCTTGACATTTGGGAAATCAACACCTTAAAAACCTGAAGGACCCATGTGGGAGCCAATTGTGACAGTTCTTCAGCTAAAAAACAGGTGTGATTTATCCAGAGAAACTTGAAACTGTCTCTGACGAGACAAGCTGCTGTTCAGTTTTAGAAAAATGTGATTTTATGATGCTTTGAGGAACTCCCTATGTGGCAACTGCGCCTACTGTTATAAATGTGTGTTTGCCTTTTTTGCTTCATACATCACATCCCTTATTCTCCATCTTTGTGGTTCACAAATGCCATGGGACTATAATACCCAGAGTGTGATCTTACGTAAGAGACAGATGTGTTGCCTTGAGGCTGATTGCCTGAATGTACAAACACACCACAGTGTTGGGTTTGTCTTTTAGGTCCGATCAAGGTCTATGACCAAAAGCTTGTCAATGTATTGAAATGATTGTGCGCACTCTAGTGTGTGGAGGCTGTTCTTCTTTGTTCTAATGCCTGGAGCGCATAAAAACAAAATTACATTCCCCTCCACTGTGTCAGAAGGCAGAAGTCTGTGATGTGCTTGTCTAAATGGTACAAAGGTTGAGTAAAAGAATATGTTCTTTTGTAAATTGGGTGATTGTTCTTTAAAGAAAGAACTGAATGAGATAAAGCAAAGTTACCTCATTACTCCCACATACACAAAAACTTCTAACGTTGCTGAAATAGACCTCCAAATGCAAACCTCCACCCCTGTAAGGCCCAGGTTGACAAACTATGACCTTGGCAGCGCTCACACTCACAGACACATACACCCCTTCGTTCTCACCATGCTCCACCACTAGCTGTGGCAGTCTGTTGATAGTCTCTGTGGCAACTGGCCTTTTTGGGTCCTGGCCCTTTTCATCCAGGTGACTTAAGAGGGGCACGATGAAGGGATAATTGAAACCATTCCCTCCATTACTGACAGCAGGCTCAGCCTGAAGCTGCTGATGCTGGTGATGATGCTGGTGATGACGATGATAAAGCTGATGAAGGTGTGACAGGTCATTGGGGGCGTGGCCTGAGTGCCGGTGGGCAAGTCCGTTCATTTCTCCGACTCCGCCCCCTCTGGCAGCTCCACTGCCCCGGTCTTTCTGGCACATGCACACGCAGTGAAAGTGTGTGTTCGTCTGAGCGTAGAAGCGGGACAGCCGCCGGCATGCCTTGCGGCCCAGGTGTGCCAGGTAGCGGATGATCTCCTCGTAGCAGCTTCCCGGTTGGCTGTCGCTGGCCAGCGTGGAAGCCGATTGGTGGAGCTGGCGGGCGCGCTGCTCCGATTTCATTAAGGCGTGTTCTCTCTGCTTTGTTTCAGAAAACTGGGTTGCTATGACTACCAGGCACAGGTTGATCATGAAGAAGGAGCCCACCTGATGATGACAGCACAAACATTGCACATTGTTGTAACACACAGTAATCGACATTTCATCCAGCTGCTGTGAAAGTGTGTGTGTGTGCGTGTGTGTGTGTGTGTACTCACTATAATGAGGAAGATGAAGTAGATGAAGTTGTAGAAAGAATGTGCATCCATTACGTAGTACATGATGTCTACCCAGCCCTCTAGAGTAATCACCTGTATTAAATCACAGACCCGGAGGAGTCACAGTTTAGTGTGCTGTGTAGTGTTCACATCACTCACTGATAAAAGGTGTATCCCTGCATATAAACCATACAAACACTTACCTGAAAAATGGCGATCCATGCATATCCAATGTTATCAAAGTTAATAGCTCCCTTGTGTGGGTTTACTTCCCCAGCCCGACACTCATTATAAAACTGGTACCAGTTTACACATGGCACCGGTTCATCTGCTCCTGCTCCCATCTCTGAATGGGCCTCCTCAGCATCCAGGAAGCAGGACGCCCCGGCTACACGGCGGCGAGGCACATCAGTGCATCGGAGCATCCCGTTGTCTCTCTCCGTTGAGCAGATGAAGGGGTGGTCATCGGTGCCATCTGGACGATAGTAGCCACTGAGGAAGGAAATGTTATATCTCCTGGAGAGGAAGGAGGTGGATAAACAACATTCAATTTAATGTATTTCATTTTAATGTGTAAATGACTAATATGCAGTTATTCAACTCTAAAAATTCTAACAACAAATCCCAGGAAAAGACCAAAAGCAACAGTGCGTTCCAACTTCTTTTTCCTGTCTGTGACTCTCAGCCAGAAGCCATTCAGTACTTACAAAGAGTAAATCTCCAAAAACAAGCCACAAAAATATGAACATAAATATATATTTTGAGAGCTGGAGAGTGTAGTTTTTTGCAGTTGTTACATAGACAGGAGTAAATATTGCATTTGTTGGGGACTATTTTCAGGGCCATGTTTGTGAGATTGACTCAAAATAAACTACAGTGCCAATGTTTATTTAGATGAAAGAGCATGTCACTTAATTCAAGATACTTGTAAATCAAAATAATTCATCAGTTCTGGTCCTTTAATGAGATTTGTTGTCAATAAGAAAACATATAATTTCACTAGCCTAATGCTAGTGCCCCCCCCCACACACACACAAAAAAAGGGCTTAAAATACAAACAGTAATTTTTCAACAATTTCAGGTAAAGTTTGAACAAGTTATGTAAAGATAAATCATTATATTGACCTTTTGTTTGTGCAAAAGGACTTTTCGTCTTGAAAAAAACAAAGACTGTGTGAAATGCACACAGGGTGCTAAAGGAGAAAATGAGGAAACAGAGAAATACAGATGAAGGGAAAAGAAGAAAGGAGAGAGGGTGGGTGCAGAGGAGAGATAAGCAATCAATCATCTATGGTGTAGAGAGAGGTCACAGAGGAGCGGTGCTCCCTCACTTCTTATTAGGAAAGGTCATTTTGTTGTTTATGAAGCAGAAGAAAAGTCCAAATTGCTAACTGAAAACAAAATATAGAGAAGGATTAGTTAGCTAATGTGACCACATGGGATTAAGGCAATAGCCAATAACATTATGATATTGAATTCCTGATCCAGCTGTTGTATCTCAGAAATGTCTCCTGCCTCTGTGATAAAATAAAAGCAACACAAAGGTTTTCCTTTTAAACTCAGTGCTGACACTTCTGTCTGTTTTTGACATCATGATGTCTTGCAGTGATTATAAACTGTTTTGAGTCTTAGGTTCTTTAATGTGACAACAGACATTTCTCGCTAGTAACCACAGTAGCACAGTCTGGGATTAATATCTAAGCTGGAAGGTTGAACAGATGTGAGGCTAAGAGGTGAACATGATGTTATCTGATGTTATGTGATATTATATGATCATGTTTGAATACATGCGAGCGGGAGTCAAGAGTCATGGTGTAACGTTGTCAGTTAGACAGTGATCGAGCATGACATGAAGGATCAGGGAGGAGAGAACAGGACTGACAGTGAAACAGCCACTGAGAGCGTCTGAATAACAGCACACAAAATTCACTTAGCCCTCTAAACCCCTTGATTTGTTATCTCTAATGCTGAAGGTTCC
Source organism: Lagodon rhomboides (assembly GCA_039737535.1). Classification (NCBI taxonomy): domain Eukaryota; kingdom Metazoa; phylum Chordata; class Actinopteri; order Spariformes; family Sparidae; genus Lagodon; species Lagodon rhomboides. Next base: position 28,437,394 of record CM077786.1, read on the forward strand.
AGCAGGGAAACACATTTACACATTTACTTCGTGCCAGACGGAGCTGACTGGAGAACAAACAAGATCAGACTATCTGTGATATTGATCCCCTCTTAGAAATAATAGCTGGGTGAAAGAGGCTAATCAGTGGTGAGCAAACTTTTGAGAGTAATGAGGTCAGTGCGTCCCACTGTTGTGACATCTGCCGGTTACTATAGTAACTCACATCTTGACATCCTCTCCCATGAAACAGCGGTTCCTCAGCAGCCCCGCCCACAGCTGCACGCCGACGATGCCGAAGATGAAGAAGACAAAGAAGCACAGTGCCAGCACGTTGCCCAGCATGGGAAGTGTGTCTAGGAGGAGGGTCACTAGGATACGCATACCTACCAACACACACAAACACACACATACAGACACCATCGTACTGTGCACTAGACACTACAGACTAGTAAAGACATGCATTAAAGCCAAAACTTTAACGTCAGTCACAGGAAGTGTTGGCCGGACAGGAAAATCCTTTAATGCATTCTGCACAAAACTGGAGCGCTGCAATTAATTGAATGGCAAATAATTAGAGTTCAAACGCTGATAATTGGCCTCCACTCCACTCCGCTGAGGAGCACAGATACAAACTCTCCCTCCTTACTGCTTCTAAGACTTGGCTACTTCAAACACACTCCAGTTTTATGAGAACTCAATGTGAGTTGTGCCAAGGTCACAGAGTGTAGTAAAAGAAAAAAAAAGAAAGCAAGTTGGCTGGCCAGTTTTTGTGCCGAGCTGTTAAGAACAACAAGAGCATCGCAGTGATTCACATGACTGTTCACTGTGCCCTGATTTGTTTACACATGCGTATATCAAAAGGAAAGATGCTGCTGTTAATAGCTGGGTCAGCTTTGGAAATCAAAGAAATTAAGCGGAATGAACAGTGCAGTCAAAGAGTACAAGGACAGTGACACATTTTTCATTGTTTTGGCTGCGACTAATGAGCCTGCTGACTTTCAGCGGAGGTGTTTTCACCTCAGATGAACAGTGAAGGAATTTCATACAAATTAACACATGGTCAAGTTGTCGCTTTCTGACCCACAGACCTCAGCAGACACTTGGTATCATTCCCGCTGATGCTCTACCAGGCCCATACTGGAGTCATCTTCACTTCTTGCTTGCTTCAGGGGCTTTTTGCCTTCAATTTTCAGCAAGTATAACACACACTGGACTGCTGTAAAGTCAGCAACTTGTCCATTCAAGTACGGTGTATAGTTTGAAATCTCCTCGTTCGACTTCTCTCTTTAGAGTCTCTGGCCTGGTGCATTGTCTCGAAGTCAGTGGAGTCCTATACTGTTCACCCGAATTAGACGAGAACACAGTTTAAAGCTCTTAAAAGCTTAAAGTCAGCACTTTAACCTCACAGTCACTTGTTTAATTTAAAATCCAATCCTTAAGCACAAAGCCTAAACAATGAAGGGCGATAAAAAAAAAAAACGTCGTAATACTTTCAGAGTGCAGTGTATGTTGGAAGAAAAAAAGAGAAAAACTCACTGGGAACTCTGTTGATGGCTCGCAGGGGGCGGAGAACCCGGACCGTCCTGATAGCTGATAGGCTGACATTGTGTCCATCGAGCGAGTACTCGAGCATTCTGCGGAGAGGGAAAGCCACCGCTGTGTCACTGGCAGCCTGATCAGCCTGACCTTGGCAAACCCTGAACGTCTGCAGGGAATCCAGCAGAACGCGTTGCACTGTCTCTGGGATACATAGCCTTTTTAACTACCAATCACTGAGGTCTCGGTCTCGCAGGACCGAATGATGCCATTGTCATTCTACAGAGCTGTCACACACACACGCACTCGCACACAAACTTCCGTCTAAACACGTCGAAGCACGCGCACACACACGCTTGACATTTAACTGGCATTAAACAAGTGTCTAAGCTTTACACAAAACACACACATACACACACTTTTGGCTCATATTTAATGTCAGATGCGTGTGTGTGAGAGTGCGTGCGGGTGTGTGTGCGTCTGTCAAACACTCACCCCACTATTACAATGAAGAAGTCCAGTCTGTTCCACGTGTCGCCTAGGTAACCGTTCTGACCTATGACCCCGAGAGCCACCATCTTCACCACCATTTCCCCGGCGAAAAACACAAAGATCCCATCATCCAGAGCCTGCACGTACACACACACACACACACACACACACACACACACACACAGACACACACACACACCCCAAGGATTAGTGTAAACTGATTAAGAGGGAAAAAAATTAAAGCAAAACTTTTCAGACCCTTGATAATAAAGTCTCACGGCTGAACATAATTAGTTTGTAATTTCAGTTTGTGAGTGCGTGCATGCGTGTGTGTGTGTGTGTGTGTGCATTACCTGCAGAAAGAAGGGGGTGTGTCCGCAGGGCTGGAACATCCCCAGAGTCACACAGTTCAGCAGGATGGCCAAAATGCTAACACGCTCGAACCATGTGGCACGTGGTTAAGGATGGACACCACAGGGAGTTTGAACATTGATTTCACAAACAATAATCAATATTAGCACGTTTCATGAGGGGGTTCCCAGCCAGCCACAACAAGCCAAGTACAATGCTGCTTGCACGTCACTCTAAAGCCCCACGGTTAGTATTTTCCGGGTCTAGAACCTGTCAGGATGTTAGTAACCAAAAATTTTAGCTCAGTGTACAGATACGATGAATAAAATGATGGGTGAAGACTTAGATACGTGTTGAACCATCACAAGCTGCCACACCAGGTTCAATGTTCCTTGTCATAGAGCCTCTGAAAATCCACTGGAGCGATAAACGCCATTCTTCCAAAATATATTCCCCTCATTTGGAGTTTTAATGATGGTGGTGGAGAGCATTGTCGAACACATCACCATTCAGTGACCCCTCGTGCCCTGTGTGGAATCATCTGCATTCATTATGTGCCTTCTTTCAGTTATTCAGGTTTCTCCTTTCACTTGTCACCCATCTGTATCCAGCCAATCCAGAGGAAACCCAGAGGAAAGCGACTGGTAAACATTAAAGATCCAGTCATGTCTATCTGGCAGCATACAAAACGTTACCGGAGTGAACTTAAAATATACAAAATATCTGTCTGAGCGTACACACACACACACACACACACACAGCTCCAAGAGTGAATTTTGTGCCTCGCAGCTTGTAAAATCGAATTTGGAGGCACAGAACTTAATATGCTAACCCAAAAAACATTTCTTATAGGAGCAGAAACTTGCGATAATAAGCTTAAATATATCAACTTTAATTTACAAGCACAACTCCTGACAGGACATTCTGACGCTTGATATTCGCAACTACAAAACCGAGACAGACACCATGAAACAGTTGACAAGGCATTTGAAGTCAGTTTAAGTGTAAACTTGCGCGTGGTGCCTGTTTGTGCATCTGTGTTGCATGCTAGCTGTCAGACTGGAAGACGGCGCGCGGCTCAGAAGTGAAAAGCGGGGAGGTTTAAAAGGGGAAAATAGTCTGAAGTAGAAAGTTAAAGGAAAGATTGTGTTGGCTTCATACAAACACACACACACACACACACACACATACACGCATTTGTGTGCAAATGTGAAAACTGCTGAATGGGTGACAGGGATGTATTCAAGAGCCAAGGACGCATACATAACAAAGCCCGGAGCACGCATATGGACACATACACACAGACACATGTGCGCACACACACGCGCTCACACACAGAGTCCCCTGCCCGGACACTTTGCTCTCGAGAGGGCGGAAAAATTAATGAGAGTACAATCCTTTATCACCCTTGAGACAGAGAGAGGGAGAGAGAGAGAGACAGAGAGAGAGAGAGAGAGAGAGAGAGAGAGAGAGAGAGAGAGAGAGAGAGAGGGAGGGTAATCCAGTGTCCTCCCTTTGCTGTGGTTGCCATGGGAACCCCCATCTCACCGTGGGAACTGACTTCTGAGTTTCACAATCCGCTCGCATCCTGTCTGGACTGGAACACAATTAATACACACAAACATAAACACACACGCACGCACACACACACACACACACACATTCATTCACACACACATACACACACACTAGTAAATGATGTCCTTCAGCACAACTCCTGCCGAAGCATCCTTCATTCTCTCAATACTGAGGAGGGTCGTTTTAATCCTGCTCCATCTGTGTGAATTACTGTGTCTTAAATAACCCCGGGTGTCCATAAAACACACACTCCCGCACACACATGCATAGTTAAACAAGGAACGGGGCAGGGTCAAGGTGTGAGTGATGGATGAGATGGGAGTATTTCCACGGTTGGCCCATCATTCACCATCAGTGATGAAACACAGGGGGAACGTCCTCTCTTCCGTCTCTCGCTTTCACTCTCTCCATTGCTTTTCCTTTATCTCCCCTCACACTCAACCTTTCACTCTATCATCTCTCGTTTTCCTCCGCAGCCTTTTTTGCCTCTCTTTGGCCCAATTATTTTTCTCTCTGCCCGCTCCTCCCGCTCCCTGTCTCTCCCTCTTCCTTTATATAGTGTGGTATAATTTTCCATCTTCATTCCGTATCATTCCTCGCATTTCTTTTTCTGCCTCTCTCGTATTCTCCCGTGCTCGTACGCTCGCTCCTTTCTCTCCAAACTGCTTTTTGCTGGACGCCCTCCCCGTCTGTTTTTGCTGTTTCCACATATGACTGCCCTTGGGTAATGCTTTAGTCTCTCTGTCAGAAACCTGAGTCTCGGCCAACAGATAAACTACAAGTACGCTTAATAATTAACATTGTCAGAGAGATGGAGAGGCAGAGGTGAGAGATAGGGATACAGATACAGTCAGAGAGAGGTTGAGGAGGAATAAAAGAGGGGGCAGGAGACAAGGGCGATTAGAGATAAGGTGAAGAAAAATGGCACAGCAAAAAAAAAAAGCACAGCTGAGCAGTGGAAGGAGAGAGGTTAAGACCCTGACAATTCAAGCTTTTGAGTGTAAACAACTGAAAATGTTGCGTAGCCTCCAGGCTTTATCTTCTCCATAATTGCCTCATCCTCTCATCTCCTCACTCTTCCTCCCACCACCGCCTCCCCACTCCTCCTATTCTCATCTCATGCTCTCCCTCGCATGAACTCTCTCTCCTCGAGTGCCAACACAGGTAATAAAGGTCAGGCAGACATTATAAATCAAATCAGATCACATCACCCTGATCTTTCTGGCATCATCCTCCACCCTTGGCTGGCATACACATGCTGAAGCTGGCTTGCGGGAACATTTTCATACGCAATGTTCATTAACTTAAAAGGATCATACCTCAGGGACGCACCGCGGTCTGGACACATGTAGGATATGGCCAGATTTTCTTTTCTTAATGCATGCTTGTCAAGGATTTACATTTCCACGTGTGGTACCACTTTCTCATATCACACCATTTAGAGAAGGTCAGAAGTTGTAGCTTACAGCTTTCTACATCAATTACATACCATTAAAGAGACAGAGTGCATATGATTTAGCAGTGTCTAGTGGTGATTAGGGCTGTAATTAATGATGGTTTTCAATGTCAACTAATCTGTTGATTATTTTCTCATGATTATTATTTGATTAGTTTTCTTGGTCTGTAAAATGTCAGAGAATTGTGAAAACGGTGTTTCCAAAGCCCAAGATAACGTCCTCAGATGTCTTGTTTGATCCACAAACCTAAAGATATTCAGTTTACTGTCATAGAGCTGTAAACAACCAGACAATAATCACATTTAAGCAATGTAAAAAAAAAGAAAGAAAAAAATGAAACACAAACTAAGCAAATATGTTCCCCAATGACTTTTTTTTCTGTTGCAGGAGAAACAATATTTCACAGCTCTGTATGTTTTTAACATATTGTGGAAGTGACAATGAAGTTGACCTGAGACCTAAGAAATGGCAGTGCAACATGGTGAATACAATACATACATTCATTCTTATTTTCAGGTGATTATACATTAATGAAAACACAACACAACACAACTTCCCACCAAATCCCACACGAGGGGCCTCTCCAAACAACTACTGGGCTGCCAGATTGTTAAGATCTCTTAATATCTAATATCTTCATTTAGCATGACACTTTTTTTTTTAACTAACTCTTAAGTTCATCAAGGAAAACCTCCCCAGTAGACCCTTTGATCCTTCCGGCAAAAGAATGTTGACCAAAACCTGACTATTAACAGCTTATTAACATTAACTTACTGCAGACTTGATGAGAGGTTTTAATATTCCTTCGCTAAATCCTTAATCACATTTATAATTGCTGACACACTGGCTTATTACGAAGTGAGAAAACATTATTAAACGTGATTATAGACTTCTTAACTTAAAGCTGGTATGTTTTTAATCTACCATGCAAGCGGCATGGCTCTATGGATGGAGATGTCACTTGGTCAAGACTGAAATGACTCAACAATGACTCAATGAATTGCTGTGAACTGATATCTATGGTACCCATAGGATGGATCCTGATGACTCTGGTGATCCTTTCTCTCCAGCGCAATCATGAGGGTTACATTTAAGGTTTTGCGTGAAGGGTATCAACAACTATGGGACATCCAGATGGCTGAATGGTTGGGACTGCTGAATAACCGCGGCAACCTTGAGTTGATTCCAGCTGTGGACATGTGTCCGATGTCACGCATCTCACTCATCCCTTTTTCTGTGTCTGTCACTATGCTTCCTATCCAAAAATGGTCCCCAAACCTTTCCTCTAGCGCCATCATAGGGTCAAAGTAGGAAAGCACCATATGCTGTATATCAGGCCAATGAATTATCAACATTGGGAAATGCATACATCCGCTAGGGTTCAGAGGAGAAAAAAAAATTATTTCTTTCTTTTTTAACCATCCATCTTTGCTCATCACATTACATAACTTAACCTTTCTTATCCTCAGGTGGGCATAAAAAATAGGGTTTTAGACTTGTTTTTAAATTACAAAATTTTGAAATTATTGATTATCTTATCAGTATTAGCCATGAGAAACAGGTAGTTAATCTCTATCATGCATCCCGTGGTCAAAGCTATTTGTTCAGTACTTTCAAAATATCTTAATGGAATAGATAATTAGTGTGTTTTGGAACAGAACATAAAAAATAATTATCTGTCTAAGGTTAAAAGCTCTATCAGGCTGGGTTAATATGGAAAAAAAGTTAATGAAGGGAAAACCCAATTACTTTGAAAAGATGAGGATTTTATCGACAAACTTCATGGTCTGTTGTTTTAATACATCTTGTTATATGTTTTCCTCTTTCTGATTGTGTTGCACATCTGATGCAGACACAATATATATAGTTTTAGTTTTAGTTTTGGAGTCTGTCCAGTAGATCACCAGCTGCTGTGATTAGGCTACAATGGCTGCAACGTAATTCATTGGGCCAACTCTGAAGATCAAAGTTATGTCCACTTATAGTGTCTGTTTTTGCAGGCTGGGACTGTCTGACAACATTATGGAAATGATTCCTCCAGAAACAGAACTTTTTGTTGAATAATCACATCCTTTTTGTAACCAGAAATTCAAGTCTCGTTCGAGGAGAAGTCTTGCTTTGAGAGATGAGTTACTGCAGGAGGACAACAGTGGAAAGAATTCAAGAGAGGAGCATTGAGTTGACCTAGAGGAACTGCTGGCAAGAATCTATTTACAAAGTCAAGGCTGAATATTTAATGGCTTTTGACAATCTAGATGAGGCAACAACTGTAACAACTCACCTCGTGAGATGTCAGACTTGAACAAGATTTGTGTTTCTGGTTACAAAAAGGGTTTTATTATTTAACAAAAAGGTCTCTTTCCATTGGAATTGTTTTCGTAATGTCGTCAGACACTTGGAATAACAACCTCAGGCAGTACGTACCAACAACATGCACTTCTGTGGGAGGAACTCTGATGGTTGGAGTTGCCCCTTAGGATAAGGTTGCAGCCATTGCAGCCCTCAGCTGAGGCTTTTATACACACCAAAACATTTTAATATAGGTCCCAGGTTTAAAATACAGTAATTCCCCTTTAAATTCAGTTATAAATGTTTGTGATTCAGTAATTCAATGTCACAAGTCTGTCACTTTCTTATAAGCCATTAAGTCTGCAGGTTTTATGATTTTTTTGTATGAATAGGCATCTTACTGATGAATTTAAGAGCTAAAAAAAAAGTAAACCGCCACAGGACTGATCTATAATGCAGTGGTAAATGATTTATTCACCAATAATAAAGCCATTAGTTACAACTTATAACCCCTAGCTAACCAGAAAGTGGTATTGATCTAAAATATATGTGTTCCGACTGGGAATCCTCAAATGTGAACTACTGCGTATGAATGAGCAACCTGCTCTCTCTCCCTAATGCTCTTTGCTGCTTGGACACACACTTGGACTCTGGAGTGCGTACACACAGACTTGATTAAACATAACCTAGTTAAGATCAGAGACTGTCATGTGCAGTGTGTGTCTCTCTGTGTGTGTGTGCGTGTGTGTGTGTTGCTAGAGAGCGGAAAAGAGTGTCTGAGATGAAGGTGGGCCAAGTTAAGTTACTGTCAAGTTGTCATGGCCTCTTGCTCCACCCACTACGAGTATGACAGCTGGTAACCATGGAAACACTTGCTGAAATCATGTTAATTGGCTGAAATGATTCTGACAGCTTATCCTGCTTTGAGTAAGACCTCCTCCTATCCATCGCTGTCTCCCTATCATCCTCCCTTACACTTACACATACACCTCAAGCCAATTAAGAGGCAAAGGAACAGAGAGAGGGATAAACAGGACAGCAGAGGCTTGATACTGAGTGAAGAGGGATGAGAGAAAGAAAAAAGAGATGGAGAGTAGAAGAAGAAAGGCGGGCAGAGAAAGGTACTTGTATAGGAGTGACAGATACAGCTTTTCTCATCTTTAAACAAAAGGAAATGCTCTGAATGTTTCATACACTGCTGAATAAGTTATGTCCTGTGTGTGTGTGTGTGTGTGTGTGTGTGTGTGTGTGTGTGTCTGTGATGTATCTGTGTGTGTGTGTGGGTGTATCTGTGTGTGTGTGGTGTATCTGTGTGTCTGTGTGTGTGCATCTGCCTCCGCAACTCTTGACATGTGTGTGCATGTTTCCTCGTGTGTGTGTGTGTCATACGTTACACTTTAAAAGGAGCGTAATGACTGCCACATGGAAAGCTCAGCACTTCACAGGGTCGGCACCGTGTTCCACACTTTGAGTAAATCTAACATCTCCTCCCAAAGAAACAGGAAATAACACAAATCAATGTAGCTTGGAAGGAATACAGGGGGATGTTATATAATAGCAAAAAGCCAATCTGTTTTTGTTCCAAATAAATGTGTTAGATGTGCTCTAGGGTGGAGAGATGTACAGTGTGTTGTAAACATGGCACAAAGGCGGAGGGCTGTGTTTCAAAGAGGGAGGGAATGGAAGGAAAGGAGATAGCAAATTAATTTGTAATATGTACTGAGTGCAAAAAAAAAAAAGCAGAAAGCAAGGAGGGGTCACCTCAGGAAAAATGGGACTTACAGCTCTTGGGGACTACTCCCCCCTCCCAGTGCGCTCACATTAATGTCCCTGTCGAACAACGTCCACCCACATTACTTCCCCCGCAGATCACTCACAGTAACACACACACACAGACAAACACATACACAAACACACCCACTCTCGAAGTATAAAGTATAGAAGTATATAGGAAAAGCAAGGTGGGACAGTAGCCATGCTGTATGGGCAGGAAAAACAGATGGAAGACAGACAGACATGCAAACACACACACAAAAACAAACAAATAAGCAATCGGAAGTAACTGGGCCGTCGGGGCAGAGCTACGCTGTTGCCAAGCAACCAGGTGATTCCTCTAAAGAGCCTCTCCATGGGAGATTCCCTCGTTTGTGTGAGGGCATTCACTTGCTTGTGTGTGTGCATGCTCGCATGTGTGTGTGTGAGTGTGATCTTGAGTGTGTCCAGCAAGTTAGTGCTGACACAGTGAGCGTACAATGTTCTTGGTGCGACCATGCTCGCAGCCCAGCAGGATACAGAGGAGCTGGGTTCATGGCATTTGTAGTCTTTCTTTTTTCTTTTCCTCTTGGTGTACATTTTATTTATTCAGCAATTATGTATTTATATTTTATAGAGTACACAGAGTGCTGACGGTGGCAAATACCCGCAGACGTGCACGGACAAGCGCGCGACGACACGCGCACGGACAAGCAGAGGAACACACACTCGCAGACGCGCGCACACATGGAGTCATAAGCAGTGGAAAATATTCAATTTGGAAAGCCTTGACAAATCCCTGAGGTGTTGCTGACGTTTATGCACGCTTCGGAGTATTCATAGCCGCTCACACACACACAGCGCCGATAACTACACACACATACACACACTCGCACCTCCACATCGACAGCAAAAGAGGTTGAGACAGAGTGAGAGACGGGGAGGGGAACGGGAGGTGAGATGATGAAGGCAGAAGCAGAGTGAGGTTCGGGAGGTGACGTGAGTTTTCACTATTTGTGACTTCTTCTGCTGCATAAATGGAGGCCAGTAACAATGCTACTGACAGGCGACTGTAGCCCTGGAGATTCATTAGGGCTTGTCACTATGGAAACCTCCAATCAGGGAAAAATGTTAGCCGGCTTTCCTTCAGCTAATGGGACCAAGGAAATACCTGAGGTCTTCGAAACACACACACACACACACACGCAAACACACTCACACACGGACACGCACACACACGGACATGCACACTACTGACCTCCCCGTCCCCCCTCTGTTTAAATGTAAAGTAAACATCTAGGCGCGAGGAGCCTTGTAGGTACAACGGCTTTGAGAAAGTACAGAGCTCAAACACAAACAGACAATGTCTCTCTCACGCTATAAACACACTCATGCGGCACACACACGTTTGCAGTGCTTCAGTTGCACTCCCGGCGGTGAAGGATATGGGTGGCAGACAGCTCGAAGGCACCAGGAGCGGGGTGGGCTGGTTTGGGTCAGAGCCAAAAGAACCACTGGTGCTAGATCGGGGTACGGCAGCTCCTCCTTTTCTTCCTCCTCCTCCTCCTCCTCCTCCTCCTCCTCCCCGTCCTGCTCCCTCTCCTCTCTCTCAACTGACACATGCACCTTCTCCCCCTCCTCCTCCTCATCCCCTTCCTCCTGCGTTGCTCCTCTGTGCTGCTCATGCAGGTCTGGCTCCTGGGTGCCCGTCATGGCCGTGCTGTGAACAGCCTGAACCTAAAAAGAGGGTGTTGAGGGCGGGCACCGGCAGATTGTTCAGGACACGGCAACATATGGATGCAAGTGCTTGGATCTGTGTGACTGTGTGTGTTTCTGCTGTGTTGCCTTGTGCCCGGCACTGCATCTCCGCAAAGCCAACCGGAACTGCGCCGACTGTCAAGCCTGCCATCCTGTCCACGAGACCCTTTACCCTCTAGCAAAACATCATGAAAAAAAAAAAAAGCCCTTCTCTGCTTTTCTCTGAAACAACAGGGACCTTCTAGAGAACAAGACTCACAGCCAGCAAGCAGCCCTGTGCAGGAAACATAAATCTAAATAAATCCAAACAGAATTAACTAATAGCTGTAAGAAAGGTGCAAACACTGAGACTGTGCAGACAACAGGAAGCACTTAGACCCCTTTATTATAATCCCACAGCTGTACAATTCAGTGATGACAACAGGCCATTACTGTTAATGTTTTTAATCCAGTGGCTTTAACCAATCTGGACATACAGAAAGAAAATACCTTAAACGGCTTTCTCATATTGCTATGAAGAGAATAAAGTGTGGGGTGTGGGTACTGATATCGTCACATCTCCGTTTTCTCTTTTTTCATTTACAATAAACTTCCACTCATGACAGTGAGTGTTATTCATGTAAAATGTTCCCTTGGGCTATAATTTCAGATAAAACCTCATGCAACATAGTGACATTGTCGAGCTAGAGCAGGCTGTGGTTAATTCTTACAAATACTGACTGGAATTTCTTGAAGCATTGGAATATCATGTAGGAACTGCCGAATTGAATGATTATCCCAGTGTAAATTAAGAGCGTGGTCATAAGAGCGGATTCATTCCCTGGCTTCAGATTTGATTTTGTTATACTCCATCACGTTTTCTGGTTTATTAGGCAGTATGCAGTGGAGTTTGGCAGGAAAAGATGGGAGTTGGAGCATTTATTGTCACGAGTACACAGCGAATGTTCCCCACTGGTCCACCTTGTGCTCACTCCAATACTTATCGATCCCCTGAGATTCTGGCAAATTTATTCCAAAACCACTAATTTGTAAAGTTGGAGCAAGAGCTGGATTAGTTGGAAAAACTAAAATTAAGAGGAATCAGGACAGTAGAAGTCTGGCCAACCACAAGTCCATACAGACATGTATACTCTGCCTACAGTGTGACAGGACAACAGGAGAGCTGGCATGCAAGTTCACAGCAGAGAGAGGAGTGTATCTGTGTGTGTGCGTTTGATGAAAATAATGAGATTGAATCTGCCAGTATCCATCGCTCCTGTGTGTTTTCATTATGGGCACGTAGCCTAGACTGTGTGAGGAGTCCAGGGCCGCGCAGTTTAAGGCTTTTTGTTGTGATTCAATAGTAGCTGTTGGGCGGACATCAATTAAACATTGAAAAAAAGGTAGCGTTTCTTCTGCACGCTTAAAAACCTGCTGATGAGTCCTTTCAAAAACATTTTTAAAAACTCATTATGAGCCTCCCTTTCTAACAGCCAGACCATGTGGAAATTAAATCATCCCATTTAACCTCGACCAGTCACCAGAACAAAATGTATTCATACCTCTATAGGACCTCTGAAACCCATTAAGCTTTATATTCATACTGTGCACTCATCATAAATGCATAAACTGCCCAAAATCCTCGGCAAGAATTTACATCAGCTTCATGCTGAATAAATCCAGAGCAAAGAACAAACCACCAGAAATTTAAACATTTTGCTCGCACACTTTGTGTTGTTACACAGAGATAAACATCACTCTGAAGGCCAAACACTGTCATGCACCGACGACATCTATGAGGCTACAGCATGCCCAGCACGACTGGGGTTCGGAGCACTCAAAAGGAAAACAGTCTAATTAATCGCATAATAAACTGCAATTAACATGAAACCAAACATCTCCAAAATAAGTCTCAAAATTGTGTGGTTTTACATGATGTAATAGGCCTACCATAAAGTCTGATAAGGTCACCAACTCATTACATGGTGCCTGAGGCGCCTCAGAAATGCCTTTGAACACATCATTTTAATTATTTCCTTTTTGTGGAAGACACACCGCCATTAACAAAGCGACATCATAGGATCTGGACATTTTCTATTGTGCCACGGACATTCACCCAGCGCAGTGTCCGGGACAGGAGAGCAGAGAAAAACTACACAACAGCACAAAAAACAAAAACTTTGTGCACCGTCCTTACCGGGGAGCAGCGTCCATCCACTAGCGTCATTCACTCCGGGTCCGCCGTGCGCCCTGAGCTCCCGGAGCCCTGGTGCTCCATCTGAGAGCAGCCCGCTGGTCCTCCTGCCTCCTCCCCCCCTGCCGTTATCCAAACTCAGTCCGTCAGTCGGGAGGATGGAAAAGAGAAAAAAAAAAGATGAGAGAGGAATGTGACGTAGAAGTTTTAATTACCGGGAAAAGTAAAGTTAAATAGGACCAAGCGGCTTCCCGTGCGTCTGCGTCCCCCCCAGCCGCTGGACACGCTGTGCGGTGTCAGGTACCGGAGTTCAGGCGCACCGGGGAGAGGGAGAGCCGCGTCAAGCCAGCCGGAGAGAGCACCGGAGATACTCGGCACTTACCTTCAAATTAAGACAGCCTAATCCCGGAAGCTACACTCTACAATGTACTGTAGTCTTGATAAATACTCATAATAATTTGATAAACATCGGTTAGCTTACCTTGTGGGCTAACCTGAGTCACGTAATACTGCATACACATTTCACAACACTTTAAGCTAGTTTTAGAAACTGCCGAGGCTTCTAACTAACATTCCTCATTGAATAATATATTATATATATCTCCATTCTTACCCTTTTTTCTAAATCTCAGCTTGCATTTAATTAGTATTGATAAGAGAACATAGCAATTTAGCAACTTTTAAGAAAAAAAAATAAGAAAGGTCTCTCCTCAAAAAATGGCTGCCGGAAAGAAAACCGTTAGGAGGAGCAGCGGACTGTACTTTGTTTCCTTGGCAACCGAGAAATTAGCTGCCGAGGCTAGATATGGATAAGCAGTGTTTATCACCAAAAACCAACGATTTGTCAGGTAAATTTGCACATTTTATTCTGACTTTTTGATTTGATTTGTTTAATGATGCTGCTAACCTAAATCAGCCATGCCTCTTGAATTGTTTTGTCCTCACAGTGTCACACGACTGTGGTACCGCCCTGTCTAACAGGCTAACGGTGAGTGAATTTGAATAATGTGGCACCGTGTCTCCTCCAATAAGAGTTTTATTTTGAAAGTTTTCACTGGAGAACTTTATTCTTAATACAGGATAACTTGACACTGATGGAGCAAGTCAGAGCATGTGACTTGTCCCCCTCTCCTCCTCCTCACAGTACACCCCATCCCAATATCCCTCTTCCTTCCTTCCTTCCTTCCTTTCTTTCTTTCCCTGCCTGGTGTGTGTGTGTGTGTGTGTGTGTGTGTGTGTGTGTGTGTGTGTGTGTGTGTGTAGGCGTAGGAGGCTGCTGTCATATGAGAGATGATGCTCCACAGTCACACACAGAAGGGATTTCCATTCACTAAACCCAAAAGGTGTGGCTGAGCTCCAACACAATACCTTTAAATCAGCTTATGCTATGTCTCTTTTCAGAAGACATGGAATTACTAATGGCACCATACTGTGATTTAGAAAACAATATATCCATAACAGTTCAATTGAAAAGGTTTAATCAGCAAAAGCTACTTAAGAAAAAGGTAAGAGCACTCATTTAGCATAACATTATACACATATCATGTGTTTATTATTACTGGTGCATTCACATGTTATCGGTAGTTTGACGTATGATAGCCTATTTTGTAAGATGCTCATATAATTTGGGTCTCAATTGTAACCTGAAAGGAAAGTTACTAGCTGTGAAGTTTGGGAGTAAAGATATTAAAGGATAAGCTCACCCAAAAGCGAAAATACAGTCATTATCTACTTGCAGATGGAAGGTCAGATGAAGTTTTGTAGTTCACAAAACGTTTCACAGCAAAACAGCGTTGCAGCATTCTCCTAAACAACTGAAGTAGATGGAGACTTGTGTAAAAAAACAAAAAACAAATGAGGACAACAAATACAAATAAAATGGCTCCATACAGCTCCTCTGGTGTAATCAAGGTCTGACATCCCAAACAGATTTGAGACGACGTTATTCACTGTAGCTGATAATTTTAGCACTGAAGTGGGTGCACAAGCTTGAGCACACATCGATGGCGTAAATAACATCTTTTTAAATCAATTTGGGATCTCGGGGCTTCCAGGGACTTACCCCTTATGAGATTTATGGAGCCATTTTATGTTGGGTTTTTCTGTAGTTTTTTTTTTTTACGTTTTAAAACAAATCCCCATCTCCTTCAGTTTTTCAGGAGAATGGTGCAACACTGTTTGCTATGAAGCTCCAGAAAATGTTTCTTTACCTGCATGGGAGTTAGGAGATTATGACTTTAATGAATTTTCATTTTTGGGTTAACTTATCCTTCAAACTTCCCCTAAAATGTACTGGAGTAGAGGTATGAGATTCGAAGAACACCTCAAAATTGTAATTGACTAAATTTACGTTCATTAGTTTCCCAGAATTGTCCATCATTTATCTTCTCTTAATTTATATCCGAATGATAAATGTCGTGCTTCTTATGAACCTTGATCAAAGTAAAGACATTTGGTTTTCACAGTAGATGAGTCTGAGATGATACCAGCAAGGCCTGGAGTGAAACAGGCAGAACAAGCATCCTTGTGCTTTAACTCAGCGACTGCTCATTTTTCTGGGGGCTCTACCCAATTCCCTGAGGGCCCGCTGGCAGTCCCTGGTTCCCACTTTGGGAACTAATATTAGAACTACAGTTTACAGTAGGTCTAAGCAAACAGCTTACAGGGAGTACTAGTCTTAAATGCTCTCCTGCTTACTTTTTAATATCTACATATGGCCTCCAAATAATTTTCCGGGGGTGTTTTGTTTGATGTTTACGCTCCATTAGTCAGTAAAGTCCCACGGTAGTGGCTCTGAGAGGCTGTAATGCTCATTACACGCTAGCAAACAAATTTGGATGGATTAAAAATAGACAACTTTGCTATTCTTGGATTGCCACTAGACAAAAAAATTCACATTTTGCTGTGCTGGAGGAAAGCCATGTTGTTACCCACATCAAAGGGCTTGTTCTCTGTGCAGTGGCCATTCTCGACTGTGAAGTGGAGGTACAAGTTGAAAGAGAGACACAAGAAGTCAAGACACTGGAGTAAAAATAACAGAATACCTGAGGTCTCGTTGAGCCTTCAGACACACTCAATCCACACGGTCAGCGCACATGTTGCTAGATAGCTAGAGATTGGGGCAAATATAACACGGCAGAACAGTTAAATTGGTAAGTTTAAGGGCAAATAATGTAATCTTACAAATAGCTTCATCCCTCAATTGGCTTCACTTCATCAGCCTCAGTTGTATCTAGACAAAGCTTTGAGCTGACATGTCAAATGTTGTATCACATTATAGTGCTCTCAGTTAGCTTGTACAGTAAAGCAAACAGAATTCACAATATCAGCTTATTAGCATGCTAAAATGATCTTAGCTTGTAAGTTTTAACATGTACGCATGCTAACTTACTAATATTTATAATGTCAGTGTAACATGCTAGGCTTTAGCTTGTTGCCCTGCTATGTTAGCATGTATCTGAATTAACAACTAAGTGCAGACAGGTGGCGAATAAAAGATTTGATTAAAATAAGTGGAGAAAGGTGACAATTTTAGGTGCTTCCATGTAACAGTTTTAATAAGTATGAAAAGGATTTAGTTTATTCAAAGTTAGACTCCTGTTGTGCTGCTGCACTACATGCTCCTGTGGTAAACTACTGTGGTGTTCATAGGCTTGTATGTTATTTTGGGGCATTTACTACAGGATTATACATCAGGGTGTGTCGATCTCTACCACACGTTCTGTGGTAAATATATGAATATGGTAGCACAGGTTCTGTGACACATTACCACAGACTCTGCCTCACCTGTGGTACTGTAAAGTCAAACCACATGATTACCACAGGAGCATTTTCCAATCCCACAATCTTTTTTTTTTTAACGGGAGCAGATTCCTTTAGACGGAAGGTGTTCATTCCACTAGTACAAGGAGCGCCGAAGCAAGAGGCTTTATTGGTTTTTGTTTTAATTTGTATCTCATTTGTTATCTGTTGATAGTGCCAGATATGAAATCAGGAGTCAATTTAATTCATCATCTTGGGCTAAATATGTCCGTGCCAAACTGTCCAGACATTTGCTCTGGCTCTGACTGGCAGACCAACAGATTCACCACAAGCTAAGATTAGATTTTCACTCAGAGGAGGGAAACACCGTGCAATACCCAATCAACGCCCACAGCAGACAGACTCCTCGCTGCTATCATAACTCTTACAGCAGCAGCATACATCAAACATTTACTGTCTCTCGACAACACAGTTTAAGATCTCTAGGACACATTCAATCACACAGACCTCTGTGGCTAACATTTCACTCTCCCCGAGAAGGAAGCCGATGAGCATTGTTGGACGCTGCCGTGTATGTGTGTGCGCTTTGATAGTAATCGGGCGTTATTGGGTCTCGCTGGCCGTGTGTTTCCACTCCCACTCCCGTTCGTTTTCCCTCTCCTTCCAGCTCGTCTCATCCTTCTCACACTTACTGTCTCGTGTAACTCATGCAAGACTCTTTCTGCTCCACAGGATCATTTCATGCATTTTTTACTCCCGCTCTGTCACTGTGGTGTGTTCAAATGATGGTTTACATTAGTCACTGAAACCAAACCACACACACACACACACACACACACACACGGGCAGAAAGACATTCCCTCTGTTATCAGTTGAGGATGGGTATCTAGGCCAAACATTATTATCAGTGTGTGGTAAGCGCCCCTTGGGTGTGTTACCATGGTGACCATCATATAACATTATATATGGGGAAGTGTTTTATTCCATGCCGTTGTCATCCATACGCACACAGACACACACACACACACACACTGCTGGAATTCATGTATAGATCAATAATCCTGATCAATCACTGGAATTGCCTTGACAACCACCTGAGGGCACATCCTTATAACACACACGCTGTATCTGCACATACATACAGCACATGCACACATGGACTGGAACACATGAGCAGGGTGACACCGAGCCTGCCTCCTATTTTACTTGACCTTGTTACAATAGAGGTGCATGAAGAGGTTAACAGAGCACGCCCATGTGCACAGACACACACACACACACACACACACACACACGTACATATTCATGGCATGGTCAGCGGTGTCAGATTCTTAAAGTTTCAGTTTTCAGAGCACAGGGACAACAGTAATTATGTGTCTCTGTTAACTGTAAATGTGTTTTCTGTCTCTGAGTCTTTACTTTAATGTGTATTTACACGGCTGTTAACATCAGCGGTATAGTCACAGTCATACCAGCTATTAATAAAATAGTTACGGGTTAGAATCTGTTTTTAGGGTGCATGTAGACGAGCAATTAATTACACTGTAAGTGCTTTTTAAAGTACCTGGCACATATTAAATAATAAATAGTTACCGAGTACATGGAAGGGAACAACAGGAAGTGTAAGAAGAACAAGTCGACAATACTAATGTTCTGAGGAATTATTTATGGTTTATTTAATTAAATGTTCTTGTAAAAATATGCTGCGTATGAGAGTATGAGACGTTTAAAATCATCATCATTTTGAAGTTTGAAGATGGCAGTGTTGGCTGAGTGGGCCACCACTTTCTGTCCAGACTGAATTAGACCTTTTGGATGGATTGCCATTAAATTCATGGTTCCCGGACAAAATTACCTTCATGACAGCCCCTTACTTTTCATCTAGTGCCACCATGAGGTGGGCATTTGTGGTTTCAAGTAAAATGTCTCAACAACTTTTGGATGGATTACCATGGTGTTCCCTCAAGATGAACTGTAATAACCTTTAACTATAAATTTAGAGCCATCATTAGGGCAAAAGCCTTATCTGTCCAAAATTTGGTTGATTGAACCCATCATCCTCAGCTCAACTTTGTGTTTAGTGCTAATAATAACAATAACATTAAAAACAATAACATTATTAATATCTGTACACCTTTGTGCAAGAAATGCAGCTCAAAGTGCATCACAACAAATAAATTAAAGGGCACTAAGCCCTTTGCATAAAAAACAGATAATAGAATGAAGATATAAACAGGGATAGAAAATTACAAGATGGAAAATAAAGCCTACTCGATAATAATAGTAATAAGATAGAGATGCATAAAAGCAAGGATAGAGTGCTATAATTTAAGTAACATAAGATGGAAAATAAAACCCACTGACTAATAATACAAAATAAAAAGCATACATAGAATGCACATTAGCATGTTAACACACGGAACTAAAATGCTTATTTAATAGATATATTTGCTAAACATTGTTATTATGAGCGATCTTTATAAAGTTGCAACTAATGTTTATAAGCCTTTATAAATGCTTTATAAAGCAGTTTATTGTTTGTTAACAGTGAAATAACTATTAACTAAAGTTTAATCAACTATAAATGTAGTATTTGATGATGGTTATTATAAAGTGTCGCCTTATCCTGTAACAAAATTGACCAAACTCTGTAATTATTGAATCTGTAGGGAAAGAAATACTATTTCTAAGTCCCTCCTAAGTGGTTACTCACTATTTCCCAGCCTCTCGTCCTCCTACCTTGAACCTGAACGTGTTCCTGTAACCCAACCCAGTAGGCATTTAACTGCTTTGTGCATGTACAAAACATTAGTGTGTCATTTTCAGTGTGTAATGTAAAACTAGTAATCACATTTTTAGTCAAATTGAAAAGAAGATACAGTCAGAGACACAGCTTTAAAAACACATTTACACCGGGATAATAATCTGCTCATATTCAGATGTTTTGCTGTATTGTAGACCAGCAACTGGGAGTCTGCCATGCTGCAACATCACTGACTCATCCTTTTTATTAGTTCTAGGAATCATATCAGACAATACATTTCCACACTCCCCTCCTCGCCGCCTCTCAGCTTTCTCTGCGCCGTGTTTGCAAGCATAAATGCACAGTGGTCCATACGATCATGGGCAGTCATGCACGCATACACATTACGTTTATGACAGGGGATGAGAGAGAGTTAGGTTATGAGCAGTCAGTGGAGAAGCATCTTTTCTGACAATCGGCTGAAGTGAAGTTGCTAAGCAACCTTTGGCCTTGATGACAGGAAATGATGTCACGCTTGTGAGACAAAACACAAGCAGACACACAAACGCACACACGGGCAGATAACAGGTGCACACATGCGCACACACGTGTGGACCCGCAGACACATGCGGGGTGAACCTCGCGGGATGGTAGATGAGAGGAATAAAGAGTTGTGATGATAATCTGGCCAGGGGTTAAAACAATATATTAATCTTCTCTAATGGTCTCACTGATCTCTGAATCCATTAAGGATGACCTTAAATATATATACACACACACACACAGACATGCACACACACACACACGGTTACACACTGCTACAATGCATGGGCTAAACTGTGAATGTGTTTTCATGTTCTGCTGTTTGAGGGGAAAAAAACACATCTGCTGCTCTCTCATTTCTCAGCGCTCCGTCACCCCGTCTGTGAACCCATCTCCTGCCTTCAGCCTGTTGTGCCTGTGATCCACCAGTCACGCCATCTCCCCAACTAGGTGCACACACTCACAGCGTGCACACACAGACACGAAAACACAAGCACAATGAAGCTTATTGCTGTGTGCTCTGAGAGAGAAAGGGAAGAGCGGCTGACATGTGGGGTTGTATTTCAGAGCCGAGGCGTATAAGAGAAGATTTTCTTTATTGTTAATCTGTTTCCCTCCCCGGTTTAAAGTTGTAGGACTCGCAGCGCCACACAGTGTTCGGTCTGAGTCACTGCACTCGCTTCCTTCTGGGACCTTCGCTTAAATTATTCATGTTTGTAAAGGGATGAGCTGCCAAAGACCCTGAAACTCACCATTGTGTCTGAGAAACTGCTCTCGAGGACGTAATCCAGTTAGTCCCAGATATATCTGATGATACTCCACGAGCTGCAGTACATCTTTGTTCTATTATAACCCGTAGTGTTTCTGTGGTAGCCTCTGTGTTGTTTACGCCTGTGTCCCACTTTGACCCGATTCTGGGCGTCTTGTGGCAAACATCAGCTGTAGCACATCATTAATTAATAACTCAAAAATGTCTAGTCATTATGTCTGTGTTGCTGTAAGTGGATAGAAGATTTATTCACTTCAAAGTTAGCTAATACAAGAATCTATCTATCTATCTATCTATCTATCTATCTATCTATCTATCTATCTATCTATCTATCTATCTATCTATCTATCTATCTATCTATCTATCTATCTATCTATCTATCTATCTATCAGTGATGCAGTGATAAAATGTAACTAAGTACATTTACTCAAGCACTGTACTTGAGCCAAATATTGTACTTTTTACTCCACCACGTCTCTTTGATAACTTAAATTACTAGTTACTTTGCAGACTGCATGCTGCATCAGAGCCAAAGTAGTTTTTTGTTTGTTTTTTTTATAAATAAAAACTACTTTATTTATCAGTAATTGGATGAAAACATGAAACAACACTGATTCAGATAATCAGAAAAATGCTGAATATTAGATCCAATAATCGGTCGACCGTTAAAAACAGTATATACATACATGTACGTATACGGTGTGTAAAAGTTACTTTTATTTGAACTTTTGATACTAAGTACAATTAACATTAGTTATTTGAGGACGTACTATTCATATGAATGACTTTCATTTTAACCAAAATAATATTTTAACTTGAAATCTTTACTTTTAGTGTGACTTTTGGGTACTTCTACAACACTGCAGTGATGGACTGTAACTAAGTACATTTACTCTACTTTACACTTCCACTCAACAATATTTTGGAGGTAAATATTGTACTTTTTACTCCATTACATTTATATAATAACTTAAGTTACTGGTTACTTTACAGATTACAAATTTGATCAGGTTAAAAAAAAAAAAACACTGTTATATCAGAATTTTACTCAAATAAAACTGGTCTGGGTGATTTACCAAATAATATTTCTATTTATCCATCCATCCATCCCTCCAATTAAATATCCTTTTAAATCTTTGACTTCTTAATTAACCCAAATATATAAATAGTACATTTTAATTACACTGATGCACCTGTGTTTACACATTGTTAAATGGTGAGAGCACAGAGGAACAAAATGGGTTCTGGAAAGCAGGAAACTAATGTATGATCTAACTACATTTGACAGGCCAATTAATTAAATTTGGGTTTCAGCAAGTACAATGAGTATTCTAATTTTAAGAATGCAGAAATGCTGCAGTGGAAACAAGGAATGCGAGCACACAAAGGATCCAAGTGTCTGCAGATTAAAACAGTCACAAGGTGAAAGTCACACTGTCACCAAAATCAGTGAGTTATGCTCACCTAGTTCAGGAGTGTGCATCAGAAATCTAAAGTTTATCGTCAACAAACCTGTTTATGAACACGCTCTCTATTTTCATAATACTATTACAGTCTTTGTTACCATATAAAGTACACCATGGTTTACTTTAACAACCTTACTTAGCTTATTTATGTTGTGTAGTGAAGAAAATGTCAACCATGGCTTCCTTACATGTCTTGTTTTGATCACAACCCAAAGATATTCAGTTTACTGTTGCAGAGGAGCAAAGAAACCAGGAAATATTCACATTTAAGAAGCTACAAAATACGAGAATTGTGACTTTGTTCTTTAAAAAACTTGATTTTCAGAAAATAGATGGCAATTAATGTAATTGTTAATCAATGTATCATTGCATTTCTACATTTCAGGGTCACACTGTTAGCATTATTTTAACAGAAAATCTATTTACATAATGTCGTGATCACCTTTTAAATAGAACACCATATAACCTTAAGCTTCTTTTAATCACTGGCACATTCAGGTCTCCAAGTGAACATGAAAAGTTCTTTATATAACATGTGCAATAAAGTCCTGTGTGTATGATTAAGTGTCGTCTAACATTAAGATTGCGACTAAATGAATACCCGTCCTCCTACCCTCCCATATGGTGGTCAATTAAAACGCAAACAAATCCAAAAAACCCTCAGAGCCGGTGTTAGGTTTGTCCGTTCTGAGATAGTGTAGAAACAAGATCCACAATCCCTCTGTAGATAGAAAAGGCTCATTGTACAAAGGTAATAAGAGCACAAAGATGCTTCTGGTGATTATACACTGCTGAACACATAATTATGGTTATTATATTCAATTTCTGCCAATAGAATCCCCTGAATCCTACACACATACGCACCTTTAATGATGCACTGAGAAGAGTTCAAACATCAAATAAAATACAACTGAGACAGTTTTCATGAGGTCAAAACATTTTAATTAAAAAAGAAATAATAATGAACAACTCGTTTGTAAGAACACTAGTCATCCAACTTGTCCCATTTCTGTCACAGTTCACTTTCACACCACCACACACATTCACTCACTCAGACACTGTGATAGACAACTACTGCACCTTTGGAACAAAAACATGCAGACTGATTTGCGAGTTTTTAATAAACACATCCTAGATTTATACAATCCAGTGCAGCACATACGCGTTAAGGTTTGTTTTAACATGAAAGGACCGTACTGGTGATTTTGCAAGTTTTAACACATTAATTACAAATACTATTTTCGTGTTTGATGGGAAAGTATTGCAAAGTTTTAACCTTGCTTGAAACTAAAAATAATAGAAGAAAATAATAACTGTTCTGGCATTAACGGAATCTAACGGCTGTGTAAAAGTCAGATTATCAATGTTGAAAATGGTTAGCAGTAACAGACAGAATTAATGTTTTGTAGTAAATGTGCTGAAACATGCAAAGCTGCTAGTACAGATCCTTTGAAAAGAGCTTCCAATGGCCCTAATAGCAATGAAGGTTATTCAGCATTTAAGCCTTGAACAGCAAACAGGGATGTGAGCAAAATAAACAGGAAAAATTATCATTATTATGTGAAGCAACAGTTAATCTCTATATACAAATGAATCAGAGGCAGAGAAACAGCAATTCCTCCTCCACAAAGAAGCAATCACATCCCTGAGTACAGTGTTTGTTATTCCAATCATTTAGATTGACTGCTGTGTGATCAATTATCACCATAACGTTCTTTCTGGTCAGCTCAAGTTGATCACAATAGAGCGGGGCACAGCATCTCTCCAGAGTTTTTCCTCACCCAAAGCCACCAAATAGGCTAACATTGAACATAAAGATTCCTCGGCAGCGGTCACAATGCTGAGGACGACAGATACCGTCTACGTTTGGGGCGCTGCAGTGGCATTAAGTTGTAGAATAACAACCAGGCAGCCTGTCTTCAGTGTCACGGACAGTCAAAGACATGTTTCATCCATTCCCTTTGAGTGGCACATGAAGCAGCATGCCAGTGTTAGCTGATATTTCTAGTTACATCATTACGTCCTTATGAACAAAGCCGCGGTCTCAGCCTATTAGCATGGAGCCCCTTCCTCTGCCTTCTCCATCTTCTCCTCCTCTTCCTCCACGTCTTTGTCTTTGTTCTTTTTGTGTTTCTTTTTCTTGTGTTTGTGCTTGTGCTCCTTGTGTTCCTTCTGTTCTCCCTTTTCTTGGCTGCCATGCTTCTTGTGCTTTTTGTGTTTCTTATGTTTCTTGTGTTTCTTCTTCTTCTTGTCTGCTGCCGTCCCCGAGCCGCTGTGGTTGCTCTGGGTGGGGCTGTTGGATGGTTGGCTGTTGGACAGGCTGGGGCTGCCACTCCTCCCTCTCTCCAGCTCTGAGCCTTCTCCTTCGCTGTAATCGGGCACAAAGGCCGCCTCGTCTGTCTCACGACCCAGGTCAGAACACAAACGCTGTCTCCTGGGCTCCGGGCCACGATTCTCCTCTCGTCCTCCACCAACTCTGCCTTCTGCTGCTCTCTCCTCCTTTCCTGTCCCTCCTCGGCCCTCCTCTCTTCCTCCTCCTCTCCCCTCCTCTCTTGCTGAAGCTCGCCCTTCTTCTCTCACTCCTCTCCCCTCCTCCCTTACAAGTTTTGTTTTGGTTGGTTTATCAGAATTTGTCTGTGCCGTCCTGCCACCTTTACCCTCTTCCCTTGGAGCTCTCCCTTTCCTCTCCTCTCTAACTGCTCCTCTCCTCTCCTCCCTTGGGGCCTCCCAGCCTTCACTCCTGACAGGTTTAGGTGCTTCAGTCTGTGCCTCTCTGCCTCGGCTCCTCTGCGGTACTGGTGAGGGCTCCTTGGGTGCAGTAAGTCCATTTTCCTGGCCTTCTTCATCATCTTCTCTCTCCCACTTGGAGCGAGGAGGAGGCTGAATGAGTGGCTCCTCCCTAGCGGGGCTGGATACTGGGCTGACACTCGGGCTGCGGCCACGGTTGTTCACCGGACTAGATGGAGGCTGCTCTGCGGTTTTGGAGGATTGACTCTTTTGGTCTTTGTCGGAGTCCCGCTTTGTTTCTTGAGTTGACCTTGTGTTGAGGAAAAAAGGCAAACATGTTTAAAGAAAATTGCACTTATTTAGCCTTGCATTCCTAAAACACCTTCAGACGATGGACATTTTAAAAAAGAAATGATAAAAATTGAGAGATATTGTCATCTTTTTATACAAATCACACTAAGTAACACAAGCACACCAGACTCACCTGGTGGAGCTCGCAGTGTGGCTCGTCAGGGCCTTGCGACTGATCCTGGGTTTGCTCTTCACAACAGGTTCCACGCCATCTTTCCCTGCTGGCAGAGGAGGAGGGCGGAGGAGGAAAGGAAACGCGTGTTTAATCAATGCTTAATTAGAGAGCACAAGACAAAAAGTTATCATCTCATCACACACATACAGAGATTCAAATTACCTTCTCTGTGAGCAGCAGCTGGTTTCTCTCCTGAGGGGACGCTCCTCTCGGCTCTGTCCTTGGACACACTCCTGGGAAATAAGAGAATATAATTACACGTTTTAACAACTGTGTTTACAGAACTATTATATATAAATGCTATATTATGCGTTCCTTCAGGCATGGATATGGATGGTGGTTTGACAAGCAGCTGGGAAACGAATGTAACAGACCTGTCAGATTTAGCAGCTCTTTCTGACCCCTCGCCTCTCTCCTTGGAGGATGTGCTTGGTTTCTCCTGATGGTCTGTCGGTTTCTTGGTGATGGCTGATTTCTCTCCGATGGTCATTTTATCAAGAGAGACAGACCTCCCTCCTGCACTTCCACTACTGGAGGTCTTTCTATCTGTCTTCGTTGACCTCTCTCCTTCTGTGTCTCTCTCCACAGTTACTGGTACCTTCTGTGAGCCTGAGCCCGATGCCCTGTCCCTCTCTCGGTCAGACGTTGTGCCTCTGTCTCTGTCTCTTTCTCTGTCTCTTTCTCTTTCTCGGTCTGATCCAGAGGCTCGGTCTCGTTCTCTGTCCAGTCCCGAGCTTCTGTTCTGGTCTCTGTCTGAGCCTTGATGTTTCTCTCCAGCACTTCCTGGTCTCTCTCTGGAGACTCCCCTTTCAGCAGATGCAGACCGCTCCTTTCTTCCAGCACCTTCTGCTGTACTGCTGTGTCGGTCTCCTTCAGAGTTGTGAGCAGCAGATGAACGGTCTGATGTGGAGGTAGTCTTCTCAGGACCCGATGATGCTCTGTCCGAGGGTGCGGTCTCAGTGCTGCCTTTTCTCCCCAGATCTCGGTTCAACTTGATCTTCCTCTGGGTCGTTGGCTTCACCTGAATTTGGACAAACATAGACAAATTACATTATAAGAGGGTTAAATCAGAACATCGTGTCATGATTATTCAACAGCAATTTATATACTCGATCACAATAAAAATGCTAAACACAAAATTAACGGATGAACACATCAGTAAATACCCTCTGTAAAAATGTAAAGATTAGTCTACCTGTGTGTCTGTGGACTGGACATGCATCCGACCCAGCTGAAGGTCCATTAGAGGTCTGATAGGTCCTCGATCGGCGTCTCCACGGCCCATCTCCCGAGTCCCTGGCAGGGGAAGAAGTCCAGGCCTGTCTGAGGGGGGTGGGAGTCTATGGAGCGGGGGCTGATGAGACATATGTGAGTGGGAGATGATATCACCTCCACCCCCAAGCCCATCAAGTCTCCGCAGCTTTCCAGGAGGAGGTCCAAGCAAGGAGCGACCCTCCTCTCCCATCCGCCTCCGACTGTCCACTGGGGAGGGAGGTCGATGGAGGAGAGGGAGTCCATGTTGATGGGGGAGGGGAAGGAGGCCACCGCTCTGTGGGACATCTCTTCTTCCACGCATGTCGTGGCTTGATCGAGGGCCATCATGAATAGAAGGATGATGCATAGAGAGGTTCTGTGAGGACAGTGGAGGGGTCTTCAGCAGGGCAGGCCTCACTGAGGAGCTTTTACTCTTTTCTTTTTTAGGAGTACTTAAGTTGGGGGCATCTTCAGGTTTGGCTTTAATGGTCTTCAACGGTTTAGCAACAGAAGAGCATGAGGAATCTTTCTTTTTGGTCACCACTACTTCTCCAGTCTTCTTCTTCACTTTGTCACTCTTTACCTTAACGCTCTCCGTCTTAACTTTAGCTTTTACCTTTGAAGCCTTCTCTCTCTTGGTCTTGTCAGACTGTGTCTTTGATGTTGACTTGGTTGAGGGTTTAACAGGTGGAACACTGCTTTTAGAGGCTGGAGCTTTAGTGGTTGTGGCGCCAACTGGAGGCTTTGACGAGACGGGAGGCATTTTAATGGATGAAGGGATTTCATCCATTGGTTCATCTCTGACGGGCGTAGCATCACCTCTGTCCACCGACTGGTGTGATGGTTCTGGTTCGTCTCCGGTCTTCCTCCTTTTCACTTTCTTTGTCTTCAAGACTTTAGCGCTGGACTTCGTACCTGATGAGGAAGAGGCTGGAGGATGGTGAGGTGGAGCACCTCTCTCTTCCCTCCCTCTTCTTCCTCTCCCCTGGGGGGAGTAATCTCTTGTTAATGAGGACATTCTATCCCTCTCTCTGTCTCTGCTGCCACGACCTCGATGATGCATTGAGGGAGGTTGGCCATCATAGTCTTTGTAGTACTTGTTGTACCAGTCTGCATACTCCTTCTCCCACTGGCGCCTCTCTCTTTCCCAGCGCTCATGGCCACCAGGACTTGGACCCTTTAATTCATATGGCGGAAACTCCCTTGGAGGTGGTTTTCTTGGACCAGGGCTGCGGTTCCGGAAGCCAGGAGAGCGAGACCTTGACCTAGACCTGTAGGGTCCTGGTCCTTCTACTCCCTCCCAAGCTCCTCCCCGGTAGGCAGGAGGGGAGCGTGGTGAGCCAGAGCGCCGATACCCATAAGACCTTGAACGAGTACGGGACCTGGTCCGTGAGCGTCCATAACTACGTCCATTGCGCCTAGAATAAGGGGAGTGGGGATAAGACCGGCCATGGGAGCGTGAACGGGAGCGGGATCGACTGGGGGAATAAGAGTAGGACCTGGATCTCGATCTTGATCGAGACCTTGATCTGGATCTCGAACGAGAGTAAGAACGGCTGAATGGCGAGCGACTGTATGACCGGGACCTAGAGAAGAAAATGACAGAAGACCAGAAGGAAACAAAGAGAGAAAGAAAGCAGATTTGTAGCAAAAATGTAACAAATGGCTTTGAGGATTATGCATATGTAATTAATGTAAGAACGAAAACCAATTTTGATATGGCCTCTTAGTAAAGTTACCTGGAATAAGACGGTCTTCGTCTCTTTGGTGCATTTCTGTACTTCATAAGCTCTTTGTGGAAGTCTTTTGTAAATTCATCCAGTTTAGATGTAACTCTGTGGACACAAAGACAAAAACATTGAAACTCTCTAAGCTACTCCAGCGTGAAAGATAAAGTTTTTACCTTACGTAATTCATAATCCCAACGCAAGGGATGTTAAATAAAATTATTTATGTGTAAATCCCACATAGATGATCAGTAGTAATTATAGTTTAAAGAACCAAAAGAAAAACAAATGACTCACTTGTCCTGTCGGTGGTGCCGCTGTCTGTAGAAATCTTCCTTAGAGAGGGGGGGCTGAGAGAGCGAGGGTGGAAGAGAGACAAGAGGGGGCTGGGAACCAGGAGTAACCCAAGGAGGGTTAAGCACTGGCGGTCCAGGGGCATAAAGAGGCTGGGGCTGGTAACTGACAGGAGGGGGGACAAGGCCAGGTCCAGTGGTGTACGGAGGGGGGTAGGCCTGCAGTGGGGGCGGGTACAAGGATGGAGCTGGAAACACTGGAGGAACAGGTACAGGGGGTGGACCTGTCTGGAGGTGAGTGGAGGAGTGTTCTCTCCCTCTGAAAGGCCTGGTACAAAGAAAGGGACAAAAGTCATTGTTTAGACTTGCATACAACAAAAAAATGTCATTAGAGAGGACGAGTTCTAAAGAACTTGTGGTTGTAAATGCTGGCTGTTGAAAAGCTGACGCCAAATACACATTGCTGGCTGTAAAATCTTTGAATAATGCCTAGAATATATGAAAAATGTGAAATATTTTAGGGCTTACTGAAAAGGTAACGCCAAACTGAATTGGTGGCTTTAATTTATTTGAAGTTTAAGAGCAGGAAGCAGCCTGAATGTGGGATCAAGGATTCAAAATAAACTTTAGACTGTCAGCCAATCTTCAATGTGGATTTGAATTTGTATCGAGAAGCGGATGATGGAGTATAAAGAGCTGTTACAGTGTGAATGGGTCAAATACTCTGAATGGGACTGAAAAGTTGAATAAATCTCATAATGTATCAAAGATGGAAAATATTTACACATTCAGAAATAGTTTGCGGCTTAAAGACTGAACGAAAAGATAATAGTTGAATATAGGTAAAATGGGAAACTTTGAACTGTGACTGTACTAAAAGTATGAATAGTATGAAAATGGAATTGATATGAGTAAGTCCTAATCTTTGTGAACATTTCAAAGTTTGAATAGAGTTCCTATGAGAATGTATGAAGGACTGGGAAGAGTGTGAAAATGAGCTTTTATTTTGAAATGTTTTAATGGGATTTGAAAGATGAATAAAACCTTGAATGTAGACAAATTGTGAAGTATATCAAAGTTTGAATGGAGTTTGCACAATGAAAGACTTTTTAAGTTTTGAAATGCTTGAAAAAGTGTCAAAATGTGGGATTCTTTAACATTCCACCCTTCAAGTTTGATGCTTCCAACATTCACAACCAATATATATCACATATACATCCCATATATATCCCACAGACTATCTTACCTGTCCCAGTGTCTGCCTCCCCCTCTGTTAGAGTGATGGGGCCGTGAATGGGGACCTAACAGAGCAGAAAGACAGTTTGTTAGTTGCCGAATGCCTTTCCTTCATGCTCACTTAATCTTGAATAACCTGAATTAAACCTCTTACCTGAAGGATGATGCGACCTTGGAGGTGGCGGGTGGCCAACAATACTCAAATGGTAATTCTGTGGGAGAAACAGTGAGAAAAATGTAATTAGTTGCAGCTTTGTGGGATTATGGATGCACAAGTGTGTGTTAGGGATCATCAATAGGTTTTAAGGTCATCTTAATGCAATCAACAAAAGACAACAAATACAGCGGTCTAGAGGGAACGGTGTTGATAATATTGGAACGAAATAAACCAAAATTTGACTGCACCAATAGTTTTTTTTTTTTTTTTACCAACTCCAGTCTTGATCGATTACGACTTTCTTTCTTTGAACTATAATTAACAACACACACACATTTTCTATCAAACAGGCTTAACTCTTCCTAACATTTCTTCAAAACTGCACCAGGTTACATGAACTCCTCTGACTCTCACTCAAACACGTTTCAAAATAAAGTGACAGAACTTTTTCAACAAATAACATTCAGTGAATCGCAGAACATCCCACTTTGATCAGGGCAGACTCACCTGTGATCCACTTTCTGAGCTTCCTGATGATTCTGGTGTCACAGTAGGTTCTGGGTCTGTTTCACTGAAACACAACCAGGCAAATTATGACAAATTAAAAAGGTCCTTCACTTTAAACATCACTTCTTGTCTATGAGGTTTCATGAAGGTTTTCAGGCTGTATCTTAGACTAGACTCACCCTGGTGGTGGTGGTTCACCATGGCTGGTGGTGTGCATAGGAGAATGGTGTTCAACAACAGGTGGAGGGGCTGGTGAAGCAGCTTGTCCTTCAACAGCAGCTGCAGCAGCAACATGAGGAGGAGTAGGAGCAGCAGCAGTAGCAGCAGCAGGAGCAGGAGCGGGAGCAGCAGTAGTAGCAGCAGCATCAGCAGCAGGTGCAGGTGCCGGTGCAGGTGCAGGGGCCGGGACCTGTGCTTGAGGGGTGATAATGGGTGCACTTGTAGAGGGAGGCTGAGTGACATTGGCCATCAGTGGGTCCTGCTGTCTTGAGTGCAGAGGCCTGAGCAGTTGAGGACGCGGTGGAGGTGGCGCTGCATTTTGGAGCTGCTTGCGCACACGTTTGGTGTATCCAGTTTCATTCTTAAAGTTGTTCACAGCCTGCATGAAGAAAAACAGATGTTACATACTTGCATAATTATTTTTGCTTTCAGTTCAAGTAAAATGAGCCAAACAATGCAACAAATCAATGATGGGCTTACCTGTCGAAGAAACTTGTTTGCAATGAGATTATCAGGTGAAACATCTGACTGTTTGCATGTGAAGCAGACGTGCTCCTCTGAGTCCAACAAGGCGGTCCTGATACCTGAAAATAAACACAGTCCTTAATTAGACGAGAGTTCACATGGTCTTATCTGTGTCTTCCATGACAGTGTATATTTTTGATGAAAATAACTCGTCTAGTCTACATATACTTCAGAGCAACATTTCTACTTTATTCAAGGACAACTTTTAACAATATCCCAGTAGGCGTGAAATCACTCCAATACACTGTGGAACATAACAGCAAGAGAATTTTTCAACCATCGAAAATGAGAAATTCACCAACTACTCAAAATGCAACATGTCCTGAGGCTGCAGCGCTCTAGAAAGGCCACTGTTGGATAAATTGATATTTCTGCAATTTCAACATTGCATTTCTCCCTAAACAACTGCTGAATGTTCAGCAAAATAAACACTTTAAGACAAATGTGGTGGGATAAAAATACACACACACACACATATATATAATTTGGGTTAATTTTGTGCTTGGCAAAGACTGAGACTAATTGGCATTATGAGTAAGAACTTACAGTCGTCGCAGTAACTGTTTCCACAGCACGGTATAACTACGGCATCAGTCATCAGGTCGTTGCAGATCGGACACAAGAGTTCATCTGGTATTGGGTCTGTTTCATCATCAGTTGATGATTGGTCATGAGGAACAAACGGAGGGCGCTCCTTCTTTCCTTGTGCATACGCCTCCCTGTATTAACACAGATTTGTTGTTTAATTTTGAGGACAATGTTACCAGATAAAAGAAACAGCAGTATTTCCACGAGTGTGTGGACAATAGGTCACGACAAAGACAAATCTGACACTATTTAATGTTCTATATAAGTATATTAAACTGTGTATTTGGTGTCCTGAGTTGACACGTACGCATCTATAGCAGGTATGGCATATTCTCCAGTGCTGGTCAACATGGCTCCCTTGGTGCCTGGCTCTGCTTTCACCATGAAGCTCTGAGGAATGCCTTTACTAATCCTCACTTGCTTTGGACCCTCCACACTCTTATCTTGGACCTAAAAGGTTAAAAACAAAACAATTATCCAAAATGCAAACATTAGTACCTTCTCACAAGTTCAAGTGCAATGTAGTAAAAATTAATTCCACAAACTCTGAAAGCAATTGATGCATGATAATTACCATCAGCAAGGGGCATTGCCGAATGTAGTGACCAGCCTTTCCACACCGAAAGCAGGTATAGTGAGCAGGTGGGGGTCCAACTGCCTTCTTGGAGTAACTACAAAGACAAGTTCAATTAATTTTTTAAAACTGTACAGAGCCAGTGAATGTTTAGTACCAATTCAAATACAGAATGATTATTGGTAAAACTGATGCATCAGACACGATGTACTGTTGTTTAATAAACAAGATCACCATTTACAAGATGTTTGCTACTTTTAAAAGTATACAATGGGTTGCACTGACAGTTGTTTTATGTCTATCATGTTTCACCATCCAATTGGTTAAGCCATAAGGAACACAAACACAAAGCAGTGATGCCTACTGTTTTACTTAAGTTACGATTTACTAGCCACATGGTTTAGCCATGAAGAGCGTAAACACATCACAGTAACGCAATTTTTATCTCTATCTGCTTCACTATTCAATTGGTTCAGCTGTGAGAAGGTAGCTACAGCTTGGTCTCACAAAACCATTTCAGGTTACAGGAATTGGGTTTTTAAATTCTCAATAACTTCTCTGCATAGAGACATAACCTTTAAGAAACAATCGTGATGCATCTAGGAATCGATTTTTCAAGGTGTGTTTATACTAACTGTATGGGGTCATATTCGTGATTGGACTGTGACATCATGGCTTTAATCTTGTCCTCTTCCGATGCATTTGCGTCAACCAGGTTTGCAGTCTAAAACACATAATAGAGAGAGGGGGAAAAAAGAGAAAAGGATGTCAACTAATATCAATTAAGCACATATCTATTCAACTTAGATATTTTCTGAAAGTAGATCGAGCATGTACGGAAACAGTACCTTGGCGAGTTGGGCAAGTGACATAGAAGGAGAAGAATCGGTCTGCAGGAGAATCAGAGTACAGATATTATAGAAGTTAACATAATAAGTAATAGACATACAGTGGAAGAGCAGAGCCCAGATAGTTCCCCACCACATCTGTGTCCAGTTACTTAGAGTCTCCATCTAAGTCTTGGCACCTCAATGAAAGCCTTTGTTGAGCACTTGAGGTGCACGAAAAAATGCCGTTAAACGAGTTAGCATTTAAAACAAGACATGGTTTACTAGGCTGGCGCATGATGTTCATCCCTCTGCAGACAGCACTGTGTCATAATGCACGAATAAAAACATTTTTTTAAATGTAATGTCACGCAAGCGTCACGTGGGGTTGTATCTACAGAACCATTTATACTGAAGAGATCTCAATTGGAGAATCTAGAGATAATACGTAAGGTGACATTTAAAAGACAGGATCAGCAATTTTAAATGTCCATTAATTAGCTCTATTTTACAAAGTATCTATCCGTGCTGAAGTCTACTCTCTTGCCAGGTGAAATCAAAGTGTTACTGCAAATATACAAAACGAAGTGTCCAAAAGATAAACTGTTGCACTTGTCCCGAAAAAAAAAACGATGATTTAAATGAAATGGCAGTTATGATTGCAAATCCTAAAGAGCTTGCTTAACTGCATGAAATTAAAAACAAACTTCTACTCCAACTTCTCTTCCATATATACACAAGTCAAAAACTGCTGATATTCTGATGCTGCACTATGGTAATGTCCAAGAGCATCTACTTAAACGCTTTAAACCTTCCTCGCTATTTGGCCTTCATCAGCACATTTAAAATGTACACTACTGGCCCGTGCCCTGCAGAAGCTTCTCCTGCTACGGTAGAAAAGAGGGCGATTTTCTCAAAGGAAGACTTGACATTTAATTTTAGCATGCAGTTTCCCTTCACCAGGCTGCAGTGATTTAAGTTTTTGCCCGGGCTTGTCAAAAGAGGTTGTCATAACTGTTAGGAATTCTCATCAAAACCAGCTCAAAACTGCTTTCTGCAAAACTAATGAGCCAGCAAGGCGTAATGCCAAGCTGTTTTAATAAAAGGGCAAACACTGTAGAGTGTCAAATATGTAGGGCTGATAGGAAAAATGCTGTTTCTTTAAAAAAAAGTGCCCAATGAAGAAAATAAAATACACGCTAACACGAGTTGTCAAGTGTTCCCTGCACAGCCCCTAACACGACTACAGACTGAGGGGTGAAAGCAAGCGGAGGGAAGTCTCTGTAAAGCAGGTCGGGAGTCAATAAATCGTTAGAACCAGGTTTTGTGCACGGACAAAAGAGAAAGAAACAAAATAAATAATATTTTACAACATCAAACGAAAAGGCTGCTCTGCCTAATTCTTGTGTTAATCTTCTTAAAGTACGTAATCAACGGGCAGGATTGGTTTATCCAGCATGATATGCAGGGCTCGGAGGAAACACCTGGTATTGCAGAATGCTGTGGAGGGAACACACAGGGATCTGGTGCAAGCGGTTCTGACACTGAACCACTGATCAACTTTATTGACAGGTTCTGCAGCTTACAGCTTACAGGACACACTACACCAGTATACTTCTCACTGCAGTAACCATGGAAGGCCTCCAAGATTGACAAGATATTTAGTTTTACTGATGATGTGTCATAGTACTTTGTGATCATGTCACAACATTATACTTCAGTGGCCAAGCCACAGCATCTCACTTATTAAAACTAGCTTCTTACTGATCCCCCAACAGTTGTAACAATACACTTTAACCTAATACCTGCGTCTTTGTAAAACAGACACTTAGGAATCTGAATTAATTCAAAGCATTTAACTCACTAGGATGAAACCTGTGAGCCTTTAATGTTAAAGGGTTATGTGCAGTCCATACTCAGTGCAGAATAGAACATCTTCATGATGAAATTGTACAGGACAAAACAATTGACATTGGCAAATGTTACTGAACAACAGATCTGAGTAAATTAAAGTTTAGCAGGAAAAGCTTTCAAAATAAAAATGGCGAGTTTCTTCCACTCACAGCTTTAGTCTTGTAATCAAAGTTAATTACAATAAGTCCCAGCCACACTTTACTTCATTGGGTTCTTCAACCACATAATAAATAAAATATTTTCACAGAAAATAAAATGACAATGAATTATAATACAAAAATACCATATTTTCCTTTTACAAACCCCTTAAAAATACATTTGTCTGGCCTGAGGCAGGCTACAAAACCATTTCATTATGAAATACAGTCATTAACAGTTAAAATGGTTTCTCAAAAAATTATAAACTGGCAACAGTTCAACAGTTGGTCCTTTTCAGAACATTCAAAAACAATGGTTGCTAGTCTGTTGTTTCTCATCTCAACCTCATCTCACTCAGCCACAGTTTCAAACTTTAATCTGCTAATTTCATAACAGAAACCCAGAGTTTTTAAGAGAGAAACAACAAACTACTTTAGCTGTGGTAACTTGGAAACCCTCCCAGAAAGACATCAAATGACATATAGAGGTTTAGATCTCAACACAAATGTAGCCAACACACAGTGAACAGAAGATACACACAACTCAATTATTGTTGACAGAATGTTCTCAAGAAAGGTGACTAAAGCCAGAAAGAGGGGGAGAGGGAGAGAGGTGAGAGGAGGAGGAGAGAGTGTTGATTTTGGGTTTGTTTTACATACGGGTCTAGAAGATCCCACCACAGCTGTGTCAGAACGATCTCTGCAGAAACAAACACAGGACAGAAAGAAATCAGTAGTTGTTGATAAATCCTGAGAGACATGTCAGGATCAACTTTTCAATTATAGCCGTTTGTTGAGAGACCTGCAATATATACTACAACAACAGGAAGTCCGGTGTGAACATTATAAAAGGTTTTCAGTCATTATTCCAGTGATAAGTGTATATCTTAAGTATACATACACAATGAACGTCCTGCCAGCAGGTTTCACTCCGCCAATCGGAGTGCGGCGGACGATCACGGACGAGTGTTTCGGGATGTGGGCTTCATCATCTGTGTATTCTGCAAAACAAGACAGACAAAGAATTAGAAAACAAGGAACACGGTGACACCTTAACAATGTTACAAACATCCGTTCAGAATAATACGTCATATTTATGAAACTTTGAGGCCGCAAATTATAAGGCTTTCATTAATACATCTCATCTCCATCACATTAGATGGAAAATCTTTTTGACTTAATAAGGGCACAAGGGTTCTTGTAGCTACCATAGGATAATTTAAATTCATACAGACCCTACTGTAACTGTTGCCATTTTTTTTTAAATAAATCAATTACATTAGGTAGTAATATTACACTGCAATGTAATGGGAGGCAATTATCATATTCTTTATACATTAAGTGTTTAGACAGATTCATTCGAATCTCTGATGAGTACAGTCCTCCGCTCCAGCCCTGAATGTACAGTATGAAGACTTGTTACTTAAAAAAACAATGGCTGACAAGTTCGTCAAACATTTGTGTAAGGAGTCAGCTGACAACATACCTTCTCGAGTCTGCGCATTGGTGATCTGCAGGTCGCAGTCTGTGGCCTTGAGGCGCTCTCGGCCCATAATCTGCCTTTTAAGCTCGCTGAGGGTGATATGCAGCCCATCGAAAGTGACTGTGTTGTAGTCCAGTTTGGAAGAAAACTTATAGTGAACACACGACATTTTTACAGGTCTAAGCACTTAACTCAATCAAGCACAAGAAGGAAAAAAAAACACAGGCCTGGTATGATAATAAAATAAAACAGCGTCAACACTGAACACAGGGGGCTAAATCTGGTGACTTTAATAGGTAAACCTTCTTTATATTCGCTGAAACACTGGACAAAGAAAGGACTGAAATAAGGAAGGGTTCAGCTCGCAGATGACGACACAGTTCTTGTTATTGCCAAAGAAAAATCGAGGTTTGAGGCCAGAGCGCCATTGAGCGGCGCAGTGTGCCTCGGCAGTTCTTTAAAGTCCGATAAAACACAACAGGGTGCCACCAAATCCAAGAGAGTCCATGCAGCACGCTGTAAATCTATCACATGGATGTTAATGAGGCCAGGTCCTTCGTAATGTGTCCTTGGTGGAAAGCCCGGGCCGCCGCGCTACAAGCCGCTCGTGTAGCTAGCAGCGGGCCTGGGGTTTCCAGGGCATCAGTCCGTGTGGGTAATGTTTTCCCTCTTTGAAACAGTTCTTACTTTCAAGTCAAAACAAACACTACCGAGCTCCACAAAAAGTCCACAAACTGGATGGGCGCTTCCGCAACGAGTCCACAAGTGGCAGTTAGACCTCGAAAAGATTATTCTGATATCGAAGTCTACCGTGTGAATGTTAAATTAGCTGGTTAGCTAATGCCAAGGCTAACATGCTAGACCTCGAGATTAGCTAACGCTGCCTCCACACTCAACACAGTATGAAAACACTTGCCAAACAAAAGCTAACGGTTAACGGTGCTATGCTAACAATGTTTCCCACGTTCGCTGTCGTATAATCTCACGAAATCCACCGGTTACGCAATTAAGACGCAAAGATTCCTCTTCCGTGCACGGTTATCTTCAATAAAGAAAAGGTGAAAATGAAGTATCCACATTAATCTTCAATTTAAATCCATAAAATCCATTTCGGTTGTCCAAGCTTCTTCACTCCTCGCTGTTTCATCAAAATGGCGCCGCACGGAACCGGATGTTCTCAGGCTTCTTCCAAAGAGTACACATGAAGTCAAGAGGTTGAACTTCGGTCTAACTGAAGCCAAAAAATACAAAATAATGGTATGTAGGCTAATAACTTCACCATACTTAAGATTCGCAATTCTACTAATTTACCAGATTTTTCTTTATTTGCAGGAACTACATTCCATAGTAGTAGGTGCTATTTGGACATTTTCATCATTTGATAGCTTTGTGCTGGCGTAGTCAGGTAAAGGGGTTCGACGTAGATGTGAACTATCTTGGTTTACTTGTGTTCTTTGAACGTTCCTTCGTATTGTTACGGATCCGTCTACCCAGTTCGTTATCGTTGGGAAAAGACAAATGTAATCCCTACACTATGTCATACAAGTTGTTCCTCTTGTCCTTATCCAGTAAATTGAATCGTATTTTTGTGGCGAGAACAGGTAGCGTGGCCGAGCGGTCTAAGGCGCTGGATTAAGGCTCCAGTCTCTTCGGGGGCGTGGGTTCGAATCCCACCGCTGCCAAGGTTTTGTCATGTAGATACAGAACAATGTTGGTAACTAGGAGCACCTTCTAATCAACTGGATGTCCTTCCTGTGCTTATTGACACACTGGAGTAGGATACATGTGGATATGAAGGTCTTGTAATGGTGTACATGACAACCCCATGATACTTTTGCCAGTTTATGTCTTGTGTGGACACTACGGAAAAATATAATTAAGAGACAGTAAATAAGAAAAAAATGTAATCAAACCTGCTCTAATTTTATTTATTCAAACAGTTTAGAATTTCTGAGATGACGAATAAGAGGAAAAGATGAATAACAAAAGACAGAAAACGCAGTTCCTACATGATCTTATGATGGGTTTCGCCTTTTATCTAATTTTAATATTACTCATATATTTTCATAAAGTCCATTTAATACTCCAGCTACACCGAGTGGAACTAGTTGTCTTCAATGTTATACCAGAGGTTGCGTGGCTGAGCAGTCTATGGCACTGGGTTAAGGCTTCAGTCCATGTTGTTGGTTCTAATTCCACCACTGCCAGTAATTTTTAGCCCAGGACTCATGCAGTAACATACACCGCAATACAGCACATTGTCAGCTATACTTTCCTTGGTAAACACACTGACCTCTTTGGCTTGTAACTGTGTCTAGTGCGAGCGAAGAGACTGAGTTCAGGGCGGCCTGCCCTTCAGACATCCGGCCGGCTTGTTTTCTGTAGCCCAGAGACACTCTGACAGCAAAGAGCGTCTCCAATGGAGAAGTTTAACACAAGAATAGGATATATACACATAAAATTACACTCATTGACCTCAGGGCGTGGCTGTAACAAGTTTTTGTTTTTGAAATAATCTTGTAAACAGCTAGTCTCATTTCAAATATCAAATGAGATGTGAAAAGTCTTCTAAAGGTACAAACCTTAGCACACCTCTCTGCATCTTATCTCAGTTATGTGGGACATTTTAGTGTCCTTCAGCTCACTGTTTTGGTTTTACAGCCTGACCAACTGACTGCTTTCATTAACTCAGTTTCTAGATGCAGCAGGCAGTCGTTTTCAGCGAATAAGATCCAATAAACCCTCAGTTATTGGTGAAAAAAATAAAACAGAAAATTGATATATATGATCTCCAACAGGATTTTTGCCTTCTATCTCTCTTTAACATTACTGTTATATCCCATATTAAATGTATTCGGTACTCCATCTGTACAGAATCGAAGTAGGCGATTTCCATTGTGTGTAACAGGTAGCGTGGCCGAGCGGTCTAAGGCGCTGGATTAAGGCTCCAGTCTCTTCGGGGGCGTGGGTTCGAATCCCACCGCTGCCAAGGTTTTGACATATGTCTATGCATGAAGACAAGAACCTGAGATTGAATATGCAAGTGATTCTCTGCTCTAGAATCCAAGTATCCTCCTGTGGACAAGAAACAAATTGGAATGTAAAATGTCGATTCTTCCATAATGATGTAGTTCAACACAATCACAATTCTACAGACATATCAGCCTCTCTGCAGTTCATCTCAGGTGTATCAGTTTAATTTCTATTTTGGCAGAAAATTGCTTCCATGATCGATTTAGTACAAACAAAATATACAAATGCATTTCAATCAATTGGTCCAACCACAATGTGTAGTTTCGCTAACTTTCATCCTATGTTTATATGTCTTGATATTTACATTTACATTTACATTTCGGGGCATTTAGCAGACGCTTTTGCCCAAAGCGACTTACAATAAGCATATTTGTCACAAGAAAGAAACCACAACAAATCACCGTCGATAGAGTAAAAAAGAAAAAGTAGAAACAATTTTCAAGCCCTCGTCTGAGCATAGTAGCTGCTATTTATAAGTGCATAAGTGCTATGATTCCTGTGATACCAGCACATCCTGTTAGGCTTCATGTTGGTGTTGGCAAGACGCTGCCTCAAAGTAGATGTGAAGAATCTTGATCTCATAACAGGGAAAAGTGATAACAAAAAGTTGCCCTGGCATCTCTTTCCAAGGTCGTGTGGCCGAGTGGTCCGCTGCCGTGAGTAGCTTTGCAATAATACTGACAATCAAAGTACAAAAGCTGTGAAAGCAGCTCCTCCTGCTGCAGCGGAGAACAAACTGTGGCATGAGAAATGAAACGTTGACCAGTTTGAAATGATTGCTTGAGACTGTGACATGGTTTGCGCAGTTGATCTTGCAACTGTAATATGTGTGATGTCAAACGGCTTTTCATTGTCTGGTTGGCTGCATGACGGCTGCCTCGAATGTCCGTCTGAGTGATGCTGTTGCCATAGCAACGCATCAGGCCTCTCAGTCTGCCGTCGAAGGTCGGTGGAGCTGTTCACAATGTCCTGTCATCATCTCTAACGGGGCTTATTCATGCTCGTTCACACACCCGATATATTTGTCACTACAGGGGGTATCAATTATTGTGGATAAATCGTTTATATATTTGTACTTGGCTCGCACATTTGCTACTGTTCCCACTTCTGCAAGGACAGATATCTGAATATTCTCTCTGAGTTTCTCTTACACTCAGACACCTGAGATGTGCAGCACAAAAGCACCGACACTCCACCCTGAACCGCACATATTTCTCTCCAAAGCCCGGTTTGCGTTAATTTATAAGCTTTATTTGATGTAAACAGAGACTCGGTGACATAACCACGAGGGCAGAACCTTTTGTTACACTTATGCTCGCATTGCTTAAGCAATACACACTCAGACACACAAACAGACACAGTGAGAGACAGTTAGAGAGGGTCCTAATGCATTTAATGGGGTTTCGATTTTGAGCCTACGTCCACAAAAAGCAGGACAGGGACAGGGCGCAGTCAGAGTTACGTCACTCCCAGATAATGTGTACGTGTGGCTCGTTTTTCGATACTTTCTTATTTTCACGAAAACAGCTCC
The DNA here is from genome assembly GCA_039737535.1 of Lagodon rhomboides. Taxonomy (NCBI): domain Eukaryota; kingdom Metazoa; phylum Chordata; class Actinopteri; order Spariformes; family Sparidae; genus Lagodon; species Lagodon rhomboides. Next base: position 28,479,303 of record CM077786.1, read on the forward strand.
TCCTTTCTGTCTCCCTCTGCATGACAGTCTGTCTCATACACACTTTCCTATTACTATACACACTCATTCACACACACACACACACACACTACAGACATATGGTAGATATAGCGACTGTAATAGCGAAACAGAATGACATAGAGAGCGCAGACATACAAGAGCTCAAAACGGGTTCTTGTTTACTCAATTTCTTTTTCCATAGAGCTTTTCAACAGTATATAGTCGGCATCATTTTATGCAAAATATTCTCAGATTCCATCTTTCCAAACACAAGGTTTTGCTTGGTTTGTAGAATTTCTAATTTAATGATTTAATGGGAGTATTTCTGGGTTTTGGACAAAACAAGAGATTCGGGGGTGACACGTTGAGTTCTGGGAGACCGTGATTGTCGCCTCGGCCAAAGAGGTTATGTTTCCAACCGTGTCTGTTTGTCGGTCGGTTGGTTTGTCAGCAGGATTACACGGAAACTACAGAACCCGGGGGGACGGGTCTTGGCCCAGAATAGACCCCAGTAACTTTTGATGCAGGTCCGGCACATTGAGGTGGCTGGTCTCTTTAGTGAGTACAAAAGGGGATCTTTTTTTTTGCCATTCATTCTCTGATTCCACCTTTCCAAACACAAGGTTTTGCTTCATTTATATCATTTAGCTTTTATATCTCTGGGTCCTGGTCTGCTGGTCAGACAAAACAAGCAATGTGGAGATGACACGTTGGGCTCTGGGAAAGTGTGGTTGGAATTTTTTTCACTATTTTTGACATTTCATTCACAGATTAGTTGATGCAGCTCTAGTCCAGTCTCTCCTCCATAAGTCTTTCCTCCTTCTTTTACCAAAAAAACAGAGGGAGAGTTTCCTTTTATTCTCTCACATAAGTTCCTCGCTGTACATGTCCCTCGTCCCGCTCCTCTCAGACAGGCGTGGTCCTTCTGCTGGCCGCACAGTTTCCGGGCAGCATCTCTGTGTTGTTGTGAGCGGCCGCAGTCGTTAAATCATCGGACGCCATGTTCATCTTAATCCCGTCTTTGAGAGGCGACGCCAGCGTGTAGAGCATGAACTCTGACCCCACCGACACCGGTGTCGGCAAACCCGCCATGACTTTAGACTCGGCCGAGATGGACGGCTCTCGGTCTCGCGCCCGGAAGGAGTCCCCCGTGCTGTGGTTGCTCCTGTAACTGTACCGGCGGCTGCGGTTCTGGTAGTAACGGTGGCGGTAGTAGGACGAGCTGCGCGAGATGGGCGGCTTTATGAGGGAGGGCCGGCCTTTGGTGCGCAGCTGCCGGTGCTTCTCTATGAACACGTGGACCGCCAGCACGCCCACCATCTCGGCCAGCACGAAGGACAGAGCTCCGAAATAAAACGACCAGCCGTAGGAGTAGCTCTTCTTGTTGTCGCTCTGGCTGGGGTCACCTGAGTTGGCTGATATGTACACGATGATGCCAATAATGTTACTGAGACCTGGAGGAGTTTAGAGGGAAAGAGAGGGTCAGTGTAGTCTATAGACCTATAACAGATCTTTTAAGTTAACTTTGCTTCACCATCATCATCTTTTGTCCACAGGGGCCTCAAGAATCAACAAAACTGAAAGCTTTAAGTAACATTTTCAGTCTATCACACCAATCCAGTGTGGCATTAGTACTTTTACTTCAATTGATGATCTGAATTCTCCCTCCACCACTGTTTATGGTCAGAGGAATAATAAATACAATAGTTTGGGTGAATTTGCATTCGATTTTTGCGTGTTTTTCTGACCTGCAGAGACGAAGAGTATGCCCGCGCTGAGGATGACGTTGTAGCGTGACTTGTAGAACTCGCTGGCAGCGACGCACACCCCTCCAAGAAATAATAACCCCACGCTGAGGATGGGGAAGAGGCTGGAGGCTCGTACCGCTCCTGAGAAGAGGAGAAGAGAGGAGAACAGGGGGCATGTATGACATTTGAATACCTTTGAGATTTGGACCGAAGTTGAATCTCACAGTTACACTTTTTTTTTTTTAACCCACGTAGTAAATACTCTGCAGCATCCTGCTCATAGTCAGCGTCTTCAGCGAAGTGATCGATGTCTTTGCAAACGCCTCGAAACGTCCCTGAAAAAAATACAGAAAAACAAAAAAATAAATAAAGAGAAAGACGTCACAGCACGTTGGATAACATCAGTACAGTGGCCTCTCAGTCACTCTGTGATGAATCATGACACGACATACGTCCTGGATAATGTGGAGAAGTCACAGTGTCTTTGACCCACTGCTCTTCACACGCTCTCTCTAATAGTGACTTGCATAACGCTAAATGCGATGCTTACCATCTAATGGGCTGTGCTGTATTGATTTTTCTGCTTTTATGCAATTCAGTTCCAAGAATGATAGAAAATATTTTCGGGAAATTTGCTGCGGATATATTGGGTTTATCAACATATCTGACCAAAGCCGAGAGAGGAAGTTGTCACCTCTCTCGTGTTCTGGACATGTTAGAGAACAAACTGGCAGGTTTGTTTCAGTCAGCGGTTCCAAACCTGTTCGCCTTGAAAAGAAACAATGCCTTCTTGTGACCCACAAACGTCTTGAGCAGTAAGTCCAAAGACTGAATGTCCGTCTCACATAGTTTCATAGTTGTAGATAGTAGTCAAAGTATCCAGAATTTGGAAGAAACATGCAACATTTTGAAAAAAGTCAACATTATAACATCATAAGACCCTTCAGTTCTCTTTAATACCTCTTTAACTTCTGACAGGTTGACCTAACTTAGATAATTCAGCCCAGCAGAGGTTGGTTTTGACAATAGTGTCATCTAATTCTAAGGTCACAAAGTTGAAAATTCAGTCTTTATCTTTTCGCCCCCGTGTCGATGGAGAGCAGGGTGAAGTTTTATAGCCCTCAAATATTTCTGGAGCTTCACAGCAGCGTGCTCTTAAACAGCTGAAGCAAGTGGGGACTTGTTTTAAACATTAAAAAACAGTTGGAAAAAAAGCCCCAACACAAAACGGCTGCAACCTTTTTTTACAACCTGGAACTGTGCTCAAGCTCTCGCACAGTCTTCAGACGGGGTGTGCGCCAACGCTTTTAGCTTCGCAGGTGCAGTGAAGATTTTGGCTTTTAAAAGAATAATAATTTGGGATCTCAAAGCTCTCAAAGCAGCAACTTGAATAACATCACACCAGCTGTACAGTGCTATTTTATGTTAGTTTACTACTACACAGAATGCGTAGGAAAGAGTAGATAATGACTGAATTGTTATTTTTGGGTGAGCGTAACCTTTAACCAAACTTCCTGTTCTACTGTAGAGCCGAACCATCGTTCAGGACCAGGCAGTGAGGACCCTGAAGAGTTCTCAGCAGGTTTACCAGAGAAGTTCTTCCAACAGTAAACTACACTTTGACTTAAATGGATGTAATTTGTTGAGCTGCATTTGCAGTACGCTAATGTTTGTGTTGCTGAATGCAGTTTTGTCTTTATAACATCTTTATCTGTCTACAAATATGTTGTAGCCTTCACAGACAATCAGAGGGGAGCCGAGGCTTGAAATCTAAGCTTGAAATGTTTTTTTTGTTGTTTCTTCATGCAAGTGCGTGCTGGTATTTGTGCATATATTCAGCATGTTAAATCTGTATCTCCTGTCTGCGTCTGACGGCCCCCCACCTGTCTCCGTGTCAGCTGTTATTAAGGAGAAGCCTTTTCCCACTGTTTCTCTTAGATCTCTACAAATGTAAGACACAGAAATGTAAAGAGCGAACTAAACTGGAACAGGAAATAATCCAAACACCCTCTACAATCCCGACCTGTTGGGGTTCTGATGTGTTTTAACCGTGATCCTGTGAGGAACTCAACACTCAGCTGCACTCATGCTTCCTGCTCGCTCCGACCTTTGGCCCAGCGGCAGCGCTGCCACTCAACATCTGCTCACACAGAGATATATTGATAAATGTGTCCCTATGTGCGGCACCGATTGACCGGTATTGATGATGTGGCTCGGGTCGCCATAGTTACCAAAAGAAGACTCATTCAGGGCACTACAGCCCGGCTACAGCGAAGCGGCCAGAGAGAAAAGCTTTTATTCAAACTATTGTCAGGATTCAAAGAGAGACGAGCGTTTAGTTTGTTCGGCACCGTTTTCCCTCTTTCTCCTTCCTGTTTTCTGAACACTTTCACGATGCGGCACATTTGTCTGCCAGCTTTTTGTACCTTTTCCTTTTTTTTATTCAAATTGTTACTTTGAAGGACAATTTTCTTCTCGCCTGATAAGAAAACAACCCAACTCTGTGCAAGATAACGATTGTGTCTCATTATGAAGGCCTGTCTGTAGCGCTGCTGTTTGGAAACGGCTCACGACCACTCGTCCGCCTGTTGTCTTGTTTGTCCTCATGTATTTTAATTTTTGTATCGCGTCTTTGTTATTCCCGTCACGTCACCGCTGGTGTTCTCATTATGCGCTGATAACAAATAAATTCTTCCTATTAAAAAAATCATATAATTATTCAGTGCACATTAACACACAGACAGCCTGCAGCTTTCCATCTGTCTGTCTGTCTGTCTGTCTGTCTGTCTGTGGACACACAGGACTGTTGACGCACTCATGTCCTCTGCATGCTTTGTTACCTCTCCATTAAAACATTTTTGGAGATGGTGGGACAGCAGCAGCAGCAGAGGGAGGGAGGGAGGGGCTGAGAGGGACGAAGGTGAGGGAGAAATACGAGAGCAGAACATTTTCATTTCATTTCAGAAAATTAGACAAAGCAAACAGAAGATATCGGGCAGAGATAGAAGGGTTGTTGTTAAAGGGCGATAAATAATTGAAGATGTCATTTCCATCCATCAAATCGTCCAGGACTTGAACTCCTCTCCCTCTCTTTCATGAGTTTTGTCATCAATCTAAATCAAACCGCGAATTCATCTGAGCCGAAAATGCATTTTGAAATTACATTTGGCTCAGAAGGTCAGTTAATTAAAGCAGTTAAGGTCTATTTTAGATGAAATATCATGGAACATACTCAGCTGAGGTGGTGCCACTGATTTTAAAAAAGCTTTGAAAATACTCGTCTATTCAACAACCCTGTTGTGTTTTTGTTGTTTTGTCTTACTTTTGTTTTCCTTCTTTATGTTAACATCTCCCGAATATGTAATGTTTTTCATTTTGCAGTGTTAGAAAAAGTCCCCAAAAGTTTTACTTTAGTAAAAGTAAAGATATCGTGTTCAAATATTATTTTGGTTAAAGTGAAGGTCACTAATACGTAAAGTACTTTATGTATCTTTATTAAATGTACTTAAGTATCAAAAGTAATTTTCTGGCAGGACATCTAACGTATCAAAGTACAGGTGAAAGTAAAGTACACATATTCTAACACATATGTATAAACTGTACACTGACTCGACGATTATCAGATCTAATATTCTGTATTTTGTTTTTATGCGGAATCAGTTTTTTTTTCCGTGCTTTGGCTCTGAAGCAGTGTGTAATCTGCAAAGTAACCAGTAACTAAAGTTATCAAAGAAATGTAGTGGAGTAAAAGTACAATATTTGACTGGAATTGGAATTATAATGTAGCAGAAAATGGAAATCCTGTACCTCAAAATTATACTTATTTAGAGTACTTAGTACTTAGTTACATTCAATCATTGATATTATGTATGCTCTTTGTACTTTTGACACATTTGCAGTAAATTTAAGTTTCTTATGAACTTCATTTAATCTCTTTTTCTTTATTGTTCAGCTGATCTTTTGTTTGTAAAAAAAAACACCAACCTTAAAACACTGTTTGTGTGCTCAGTGTGGAGGAATACTTCCAGTACTCGAGTACCGTCCTGAAGTAAATCTACTTTACTTGAGTAGACCGTTCAACAATAGTATTTCACACTTCCACTCCACAACAGCTGAGAGGTATCCAAGGTGTTTCCATTTGCTGCTACATTATACTTCCACTCCACCACATTTATTTGATTACTAAACCTAAGTTTACCGTAGAAGTGCTTCAGGAACGTACATAATATCAGTGATGGTGTGTAACTAAGAACATTAACTCCACTACTCCAATTAAGTACAATTTTGAGGTACTTTAGTTGACTATTTCCATTTTCTGCTACACTATACTTCCACTGTACTACATTTTGGAGTCAAATATTTTACTTTTTACTCCACTACTCCATTTATTGATGACTTTAGTTACTTTGCAGATTACATGCTGCATCGGAGCCAAAGCTGAGCATTTTTAAATGTACTTTATTGACAATCAGATAGAAAAAGAAGGATTCTGATCGTCTGAAAAATGCTGATGTCTGATCTATATGATATGATATATAGGCTATCATTTACTTTTGATAGTTGGTACATTTAAAATCAGATGCTTTGAGACTTTCACTCTCAGTCATGTTTTAACTCAGTGGCTTTACTCTACCTGCTGTGTGGTGCATTTAAACTTCTCAAGTATTCAGTATATAACAATAACACTGATGTGTGTGTAATGTCTGAGTCCTCTCAGCTGCAGAGGTGTGAACACTGTAAAACAGCTGTGACCCTACAGACCACCACATGTAGAGAGAGGAGTGTGAACCGGTACCCTCGGTGCAGCAGGTCCTCCACAGACCCGAGTGGGTCAGGACCTCCTCGTTCTTGCGGACGGTCTCGTTGTCGTTCTGGCTCTTGGAGCGGCACATCCCGCGCGAGTACAGCCAGTAGTCCGTGCCCACCGCGATGGTCATGAGGCTGAAGGCGCAGAAAGCCCCCGCTGTGGTCAGCAGCATCATCACACCCCGGTTACACAGCCTCATGTCGGCCCGGCCGCCGCCTCCTCCTCCGCCTCCTCCTCCTCCTCCTCTTCCTCCTCCTCCTCCACACTGAGGAGTCCTCCAGTGGACAGCGGGGTTCAGAACCCGGTCAGAAACTTTCCCCCTGGTCTTCTATCTGTGGAGGAAACATCTTCTGCAACCTGCGCTGGACTCGTGTGGCCGGACGACCGAGCGGGCTCCAGGACGGGTCATCTTCCCCTAAAACTACACGCACAAGACCCGATCCACTGAGTTATGACTACAGGATGTTGCTTCAGAAACAGAGAAGAAGAAAAGAACAGTCCAGAAAAAAGTGGAAAAAAACAAAAATCCAAAAAGTCTAAAGAAACAGACGTAGAGAGAAAACAGCGCCGGCAGCTCCTCTGACACTTTGTAGTTTGTAGCTCAACTCTGCAGGGAGCTGACTGCAGGGTAACCCCGCCCCCAGTGTGTGTGTGTGTGTGTGTGTGTGTGTGTGTGTGTGTGTGTGTGTGTGTGTGTGTGTGTGTGTGTGTGTTCCTGTCATTGAGCATATACGATCCGGAAAACGTGTAACCTCAATCAGTCCAGCTCGTCGCGCTGCCCACCAGTTCAGCACCATGGACAGCAGCCCAGCAGCGACCACAGGACTGTTGGCTTTACTCTGATTCACATTACTGATGTTAACCGTCCTTCAAGTAATGTTTATATATGAACTCGTCCTTGTTTTTCAAAGTACCCATAATGATTTGATTAAAAAATGCTCAAAGAACCATTTATTCTGAAAAATTACTGAAGAACCATTTAAAATAGGTTCTTTACTGAACCAGTTGGGTCCACAAAGAACTTTCTTGAAAATGGTTCCTTAAAGAACCATTTCTGCTAAAGCTCCTTGAGGCCTCAAAGGACCATTTGATGGTCCTTTGAGGCACCTTTGGGGAAATGGTTCTTTTGCCGTTTTTCCACCGACAGCACCAGCTCACCTCGCCTCGACTAAGCTCGCCTTTTTTGCGTTCCCATTACCGAAATCTGGTACCTGCTAAAGTGGTACTTTTTTTAGTATCGGTATCAGTATAAGTTCCAACCGAGCTGAGCTGATACTTTTGTGTGACGTAAGCTGGCAGCCGGCCACTGATTGGACATCTAGCATCTGCGTTCAGTCAACATAGCGATAACATGGAAGGAACAACGCGCAAGAACACACCGTGGTCCATGGCAGAGGTGGAGACGCTCCTGAGTGTTGTCGCTGAAGACGCATCCAGAAAGAGCTTGATGGTGCGACAAGAAATGAAAAGGTGTACATGTTTTGCGTAGCCCACAGCTAGCCCTGTTTATGTGTCGCGTGGATAAGTACGTACTGATGACGACCAGCCCACGTTGATGACGACCCGCCGACGTTGAAGAGATACTAATTCTAGATGGAAATGCAACGCGTCTGAAACCAAACTAAGTCGAGCCATGCTAAGCCGAGGCGAGGCGAGCTGGTACTGTCGGTGGAAAAACGGCTTTTGTGGAACTAAAAATGGTTCCTCTATGGCATCACTCCGAAGAACCATTTGTGGTTCCAGTTAGCACCTTTATTTTTCTGTGTGTGCATGTGCCTCCTCCGTACGTGTGAATGAAAATATTCATTATTGAGGACATTTTCAAAGCTTTTTATTCATCACATTTCCCTCTTAAAAATATCCCCATCAGGGTTACGTCCAGAGGAGCCGTCCAGGGAGCGTACAGGCCCCTTCATGAATAAAATGAGAATATTAATGTTTGAGGCTTTGAATATAAAGTGAGTGAGCATGTGCGAAGAGGCAAAAGCAATCAAAATCAACAGATTTCCAATTATCTCATAAGAATACGCAAAGTTTTATATTTGTGAAATATCTACATGTATTTCTTTATTCTTTAATACACTAAATTTGACCAAATGTTTACTGCTGTTGTAAAATAATAATATTAAAAAACAAAAGTTATGTCCAAAATATGAGGCCTGAGCAACAGTGGATGTTGATCAAACACCTGAACTGTTTTGTATTGAAACTTAAACTTGAATTTTTCTCCAGATCTTATTCAAACATCTGCTAATTGGTTCGGAACATTATATTTGAATACATTACTGTGGAAATGACTATATATGCTTGTAGTGATCAGCGATCTGTGATGTTAAACCCAGTAAAACACAAGAGCCAGAGTTACTGAAATGGTATCATGATAATTCACTTTAATGTAGGTATCATACTGTAAGTGTCTCTCACGCGCAGGTAAAGACGGCGCATGCAACACATGTATACTGTCCCGTTACACATTTTCCTCGGGTTGCTTTATAAAAGTTGCCCTCCCCTCCTCCTCCTCCTCCTCCTCCTCCTCCTCGTCCTCTCCTTCTCCTTCTCCTGCATGTTGCATAGTAAACACTTTATTCTCCCCCTCTTTTCCCCTCTCCCTCTCGTCTGACTTATCTCGTTTCCCTCCTCCTCATAGTGTACCGTGAGTGTTAGCTGAGGGCGGGAGGGAAGGGTAAAAGAAAGAGCAGAGATCAAATGAAGTTTCAAGGAAAGGAGGAGAGGGAGAGGGAGAGGAAAAGAAGGGGGAGATAAAAATGGGAAAACAAGGTGAAAAGTGACATCTGGCAGGGATAAAGTGCAGAGAGAAAAGGGGGGGATGTGAGGAATAGTGTACGATAACATGAAAACCACTTCTAGCTCATTCCTATTTACACATACACTGAAACACAAGTCATACAGAATTATTACATCTACTTTATATTTCACAGAATCTCATATTTTCTTGTGAAGGACGGCAAAACGTTTTTTTTTTGCTCCGTGCTCTGTAAAGCAAACTCTTCAGCCACGCATATTTTGACACGATAAGAGACAGAGCGCTCGGAGTGGAAACTAAAAACTTGATTTGAGCATGGACATTTCAACACACAGAGGGTGTTTTTTTTTCCACCTCTGTGTGATGGCGAAAGCAAATCTTAAGGAACTACTGTACCCACAAATATGGCATGCATAGAGGAGCTGCACCACAAAGACTGTATAGGCCTACACAGCACTAACCCACTGCGCACACAGTGCCATAGAGAAAAGAGAAAGAGAGAGATTAAGCAAGGGGAAAAAAAGACAGAGACATTTTTAAATATCACTGCCGATCAGGCATTGGAGGGGATTTCTCTTTTTTTTTCTTTTTCTGTTTTTTTTTTTTGCATCAATTTGGAAGACAAGACGTGCTTAAGACTAAGTTCAGGACTAACTTAGACATGAGGTTATAAATCAGGACTTTTATCATTCAAACCCTTCCTGCCTTTCAAACTGCAGCCTGCACAGACACGCATGTGTGTGTGTGTGTGTGTGTGTGTGTGTGTGTATGTATTGCTATCTTTGTGAGGAACATGGTTGGCAACCATCGTAATGAGGACATCTCTGCAAAGTGAGGACGTTTCTGCTGGTCCTCACAAGGACCACATCAACTGTTTGAAGGCTGAGGTTAAAATCAGAGATGCACGATATGGATCTTTTTCAGCCGATACGATAACCAGTAATTACCTGCTTCTCATGGAAAAGATAACTGATAGTTTCACATTTATTTTTTTTAAACGTTTTTAAAAAGATGATTTAATATCCACAGCTCTGATAAGATTTTTTGTGTTAAAACTCAGACTTTTTCTAGCTTTTCTAGCTTCCAGGTTTATTTCCTGGTTATGCGGCCCATTGAATATGTGCAGTAGCGTTTCCCATGCTGGCCCCGTCTGCGAGGTCCTGCTCGGCCATGGTAAAAGAAATCTTTTTGGGCCACAGTGCGTCACGTAGCGATGTAATAACGAGGTTCGGTCACAACGAAAACTGTCTTTAAAGCCTGGCACTCTACCTGGGGGCTTGAGCTTGGCCCATAGACTTTACATTGTGATGACGTCATCGATTTTAAACATCAATTCAAGGTGTCCTGTCAACAGTTTTACAGACGTTTCTTCTATAATGGTGCTCTATTGGGAAAATACTTTTTGGGCTGTAGGGAATTTTGTCATTCCAATACTGTGAGTGGCCACTGGGAAAGTTGGAAGCAAGGCTGAATGGCGCTGTTCTAGCAAAATCTATTTTTAATTTCCAGTTCCTGCGGCACTCTATTGTCAGACCACAAACCAAATTTAAAGCTGAATACTGCCACCTTCTGTACCGGAGTGTATAGATACTGCGCTTATGCAATCATTGAAACCAATTTGGCTTCGGCTCCATTTATTGGACTATTATAATTTCATTACTGGCCCGCAGCCGATGAATTTCCAAAAGCGGACTGATAATTTATCAGCCCCAAATATATCGTGCATCTCTCATTAAAATTAGATGTAGATTAAGGTTACGCATTTCGTTGTGATGGTTAATGTTTGGGTCAGGAATGCATTACGCCAACGACGGTCCTCACAAGTATAGAAAGAAGAACGTGTGTGTGTGTGTGTGTGTTAGTGAGTGTGAGCACATACATGACATATTGATCATGGAATGTTCATGATGCAACTTTTACAGGTCGAACAGAAGGAAATCCAGTAAACAAACACACACTGCTGCCGATCGATAGAGCACACGCACACAGCTACACATTCACTATGACTCTTGATCGCCGGTCTTTGCACTGACCCGCTTCACCACGAGGGCCTGTGAATACCACATGCGCCCGGAGTTGAATGGAAACTGGTTGGTTATTGGTCTGTTACTGGTCAAGCTCAGTCCCCACGGTGACCAACCAGCAGCTAAAGCCACCTGCAGTCTGTCTTTTATTGTGTGTCCGTAACGATTGTAGTGGTTCAAGATTGTTGTCCAGTTTGGATGCTGGTGTGGGCTGAGTTCGAATGAGATGCGGTGGCTTTAGCTTCACTGGTGCGATGAGATGCCGGATGAGTCGTCGATGAATGTAACTGGGCTGTAAAGTCTCGTCTGGGCTGCGTCTAACAAACAGGAACTCCTCAGACTTGTATGATGTATTCGGGGTTGGTGTAGGAGAAGCCTTGGAACTCGTTCTGGTCCAGATTCATGATGAAGAGCTTGTCCGTGGGCGTCAGCTCCACCGCCATCTTGGTGAACTCCTTGTCAAAGTTGCCGACGTCGCGGCGAGATTTCTGCCAAAGAAGGAGAGAGGAGGGTGTAAGAAAAAAACAAGTAAGAGTGAGTTTGTACAGCGTTAAAATGGCAGTTCAGAGAGAAGAAGGTTGACGACGATAGAGAGCACAAAGATGACGGGTGGAGAAGGAGGCGAGGGAGGTTAGAGACATTTTAATTATCTGCAGAGGTGGGACTAAGTCATTGCTGATGAAGGTTCTCAGTCGTCCAGGTCATGGTAATTCTAGGTGCTGTATCGTAGGCAACTGGACGCGTTTCAGTTTCTTGAAGATGTTTCACCCTCTTCAGTTCTAACCAACTGGAGGGGAGTGTGCAGGCTTTTATACTCTGTGTGGGAGCGTCCTTACAGAGTCCTTCAGGACACGTGTGAGCTTCAAGAAACTGAAACACGTCCAGTCGCCTACGATACAGCACTTAGGACTGTAGTCTTTGTTTTGCAAGTTACAAGCAAGTCCCAAGTCTATTATCTGTACACTTAAATTCCTCGCTATGTAGTCCAGACCAACAAGTCCCAATTGAGTCGCAGTCTTAAATGTCGTGTTTAGAGTCCTAAACAAGTCATTATGTGCTCTTCACTATTAAATGCCACTTTAAAACCATGCAAGCAAAGCACAGCAGGTTTAGGCAATTCAAAATAAATCAGAAAACCAATATCGAACTGTAAGTCAGTGAGCTAAACAGCTTTTTCAAGTCATTCATGTGAGGATATCCACGATTATCTTGATTTACGATTATTCCGATAATGAAAATGTACTTTGATCAGCTTATTCTGTTTTATCGCAATCCACAATAAAGTCTTTTATCATCCCATCACTAGTTATGACAACATACAATTGAAAATCAAAGCGTGTAATAAGTGTAAAGTTGCAACATGAAGAAATGCGAGGGTTTATAGAAGTGTAAATTGCCCAAATTTGGGTCAAATTCCTCCCGTTCATTTGGTATCAAAGAGTTCTCCACACTGGTACTTTGCAAAATAAGATCAAAATAAGATGAATTAACCCCAAAATCATCACTGACAATTCCCTCATTGTTGCCCTGTTGCGCTGCATTTAAGGGACTATAGCAAAAAGAGGGAATTCTGTAGTTTCATAAGGTCGTAGCATTGGAAGATAGCCACTTGATTTGACTAAACTAGTTTTCCGAAGCCTCATTAAATTCAGATAAACTGAGATAGACTGTGGATTTTGTCCACCATCACTTATGTTCAAAGCACACTGGTTAGAGATGACCAGTATGAACAGGAGGAAAGATAAAGAAAGCGGAACTTGTTTAAATTTTGAGCACCTGACTATTGTTTTTTACGACAGATTTAAAAAACTTGTGAACCTATCCTTTAAATCTAAGTGCAGTCATAAGTAATTGGTGTTAAATTCTGAGTCGAGTTGTGTTTTTTTTGTCAGTCTAAGTTCAGTCTAGTCCACACCTCTGGTCAGCTGTAAATGGTGGCACCACAAGGAGTCCAGACTCAGAAACACACCACTGATTCCATACAGGACTGGGGAGAAGCAACTCGACAAAAAAAAAACAAAAAAACAAACACACCCTGCCAGAAACCCAAGAAACACAGTCAAAGGATGAAAAAGACCCATCGAAACACTTCAACAGCACAGATGCAGAAAGATCCAAGACAAAACTCCCGAAAGGCAGAGAGAGGAAATGTTCCGGTACAGAACAGAAGAGGATCGATACGACAGACCAGCTGCAGCCCAAAACCACAACCGGAAAGGATTTCACACAGGGAAGTGAAGCAGTGAGCCCCAGGCAAGACACATGTATCACACACACACACACACACACACACACACACACAAAGCATTTAGTTTCCTACCTCCTCCTTTTGTCTCATCACAGGGCTTCCAGCTGAAATGAGGAGGGGCTGCAAACTTTCCCACCTCTACCACTGGTCCACGAACGCACCACTAACTCAGCTCGTTTTGGTGTGTGAGGCCGGTGTGACGCTGCATGTTTTATTGCTCGTTTGTTTTGTGGACGACATCTTACTTTAAACCCCCCGAATGATTCTTAACACACGATAATGTGGTGTTCTGTAAGCAGATATCAGGACTTTGGTATAGGAGTGTTTAATTAATGTAGCTGACAACAAGCATCTGTAATCAGAGTATTAACATTCATACCATAATACAAAAAAACGTAATTTTTACAAAATATAGATTCATGTTGACACACTTTATATCTTCTAAATCTAAAATATGAAGTATTTGTTTACGTAAACATACATATTTAATTACATTTCATTAACAAAGTATCATAAATACCGATAATAATACCGATAAAGGCCATGAGATGCAGCAGAAATTTGGTCGCTTGAGTTAAGAACAAAGCCTTTAAGCTCAGGTTTTGAACATTTCTGTAAGTGTGAATGTGTATAAACAGTCAATACACATCGTACAACAAACAAATAAGGATTTGTTTGTGAGTAATACAATAAAATGAATACAAAATTATTACATCATCCGTAAAATAGAAACAGATTGTTGTTGGTGTATTTTAGTAATAGAGGGGATTTTTACAGACTGTGACAAAATGTCCAAACCTCCATAGAAAGCCGAAGTGAAACTGGTAATTCCAGGTTCTGTTACAGAAGTGAAAAAACCTTGTTCAAATATTTCACTGATGTTTGTAACTTTGCTAAACCTTGAAGATGCTTGGAACAAGTTTTTTTTGAATACTTAAGTTTTTATAGACCTACGAAAACAAAGCCAAACATACAACTCTGCAAAAAGTGGCAGGTCCATGAGCGATTTCAAGTGTCTGTAAAAGTTTTTAGAATGTATTTTTTGAATATTACTTTTGGCTTTTTGTTTTTATTTGATAGGACAGCTTAGAGACTGACAGGAAACAAGGTAGAGAGTGGGGGAAGCCATCGAAGCAAAGGGGCCGCTGGCTGTTATCCAATTAATTAAAAAAAATCACGAAAGGTTCACATTTCTAATAAAAGAAGTTTTAACTGTTGACCAACTCATTTATAAACACTTTAAAAGTCCTCATATCTGCTCACAGCTACATTGTTACGTGTCATTAGTGTTGATACATGTCTGGAAAAGCTCTGTCGCCAGGAGTGAAAGAGAAGATTGAGACCACGTCGTTTGTACGGTAAATATCAAGCTTAGCATCAAAACTTACGGCAGACGGAAACAACTAGCCAGGCTGAGAAAAAGTCCAGAAACAACCTCAAGAAAATCCACAAATCTTTGTGTTAACGCTTTATAATAACCACGATTAACAAATGGTACATGTATAGTTATTATTTCACTGCAAACAAACAGGGAAATGCTTTTTGAAGCATTTAATAAGCAATTATTAAGTTTTATAAACATCAGTTGCAACTTTATAATAAACCTGTTCTTAATAAAGTTTAATTAATTATAAATATAACATTCATTAATCATGGTTATAATTAAGTGTCACCATTTTTGTTTTGTGCTTTTTGTACAAACTAAACAAACACAACATGCTCATTAGAGCTTTAGAGGTGCTGGTAGGTGGATTTCCTTTACCACCTTCAGACAGACCCAGGCTAGCTCTCTCCCCTGTTTCCAGTCTTCATGCTAAGCTAAGCTAATCATCTCGTAGCTTCCAAACACGAGAGTAGAACTGATCTTCTTATGAACCATTTCTTTAAAGTGTTTCCGTGTTGAGTGTGGCGACAGTAACAAGGCAGACACAGCAGAGGGAGTCTGGTAGGCACCAGTGAGTATATTATCAGTTTCCAGTCATACAGGACAATTACACGATCCACAGAAGCATCTCTCTCATCCAGAACAATTTATCCAAATATCTCTCTGATATAGAACCTGATATATATATATTTATATATTTTTTTCTCCGTCATATCTCTCATTACGTCACCGTTACCATCGTCACACAGAACCAATCATCTTTATCAGCGAGCATCTTTATACAACAGAAACAAATCGGCGGTGTCGCCGTGCTGCCGCCTCCCTTTTTGATACGAGCTCAAAGAACAAGATTTGACACATTATTACTAACCTGCATCGTTACACAGTTACAAAAGGAAAATACAACCTGCCTCACAATGAAACGCACGTCTGCTCGGACAATTCATTTTACACGTGAAAATGACTTTCCAGTGGTATTGTATTGTTGGAGAACAGATAAGCTATAATGCATATTCTAATAGTTATACATGTACTGCAAAAATGGCACAAGATGGCTGCCCTTCATCACAGTTATTGAGGACGACATCCTTCCACATCCTCGTGATTCTGAACCCTATTTGGCACTTTTGGACATCCCGTTTTTTTTTTCCCGTAAGCTAACAAACTACCAGCTTCACAAGACTCGACAGGGACTCAGTCATGTGTAAAATCATCCAGGACTGGTTGCTTACGAGCTGAGAAGATACGGCCCTCTCTGTCATTAAAAACACAGTGTCATGTGGAGAATGTTGAATCAGGAGAAAAAGTAACAAGCTATCCGTCAAAAATCACTAACTCGACGCAGACTTACACTCTTTCAGACTGCGTGTATGAAGACGTCTATCCTGCGACCGGTTAAAAATTGAATCAGCAAAAGATTTTCCGATAAGCTCACCACAACACTGACTGAACAGAAAGTGTAGAAGTATTTGGTCCTATAGACAAAAGTAAAGTCAACATCAGGAAACTGATTAGTACTCAAACAATCATAGCAAAGCAATTGGTCAGTTTTCACTTACACTGTATGAATATTACCAATATGTGATCATAGTACACTCATCAATATCACTGATTCTTCATAGTCAATATGCATTTACAGGGAGGGTGACACAGAGACAGGGCAGGTTCAGGCCGGACTCCGGCGTGAACCTGCCGGTGTGAGCAGCCGGGCAGCATTCAGGAGCGACACCTCTGCACTGAAGATAGAAATACAGCCAGTGGAGCTGATATGAGAGCAGCAGTGTAACATGACATGCTAAACCAAAGTAAACTGAGAACGGTGCCACCGCTGGAAACAAGACTCCTACTGGCAACTTGACACGTGAATATCTGTTTTTTCTCCTGATTGTTAGCATTAGAGCACCTGTCTGCATTTCCGTCTGAACGTTATCTAAAGGAATAGTTTGGCGTTTTGAGGGAAAACATGTACTTATTCGATTTATTTGCAAGAGTTAGATGAGAGGATTTGATACCGCTCCTGTCTCTCCTGTACATTAGATACAGAGCTGGAGCTAGCTTAACTTAGCAAAAGAGACTGAAAGCCGGGGCTCTCCTCAAAAATACAGCTACCAGAGTTAAAGTTGTCGAGTTAGAACATTTTACATTATCCTCCACACGTAAAGAGCGATGTAAAAATGTGTGGTTTTCACAGGGAAGACTCTCAAGCAGCTGAAAACGAGGGTCACGTGACCGATAGTTAGCTAATCTGTTAGCTAATGCTTACTGTCTGCTGACCGCTACTCGGTGTTTGAGTTCTGAAGTCTTTGCTCAGCAGTATACTTTCAGATTAAATGAGAAGTTTACCCAAAACTTAATAATGAAACTTCAGTCATTAACTACTCGCCCTCATGCAGATGGAAAGTCAGGTGACCTGACTTTCCATCTGCATGAGGGTGAGTAGTTAATGACTGAAGTTTCATTTTTTGGATGAACTGTTCCTTTAAAGAACTTGACTTGAAATTTGACGAGACTGTTGAGGATTATGCCATTTGTTTTCCTTGATGACTTTCAAATCCACATCTACAAAGATGAACTAAACAGGTTGATTAACAAGCTTTACAGCATTTTTACAGCAGACAAGCTAGAAATGCTAACGGACAGCGGCGTCACCCTCGTCGTGCAGGTCTTAGCAGTTTCTCGAGAATCTAAAATCTTTGCTTGTTATTGAACATTTTAACATGATTTTTATATCTTTGGAAAGAGCCAAGCTAGTCGTTTCTTTATGCTAAGCTAGTCTAATTATTTGTATTTCCAGCTCCAGACACAGGTACGAGATTGATGACATTGTTCTCATCTAACACCAAAGAAAGTGAATGAGCATATTTTTCCCAAAATGCTGAACTATTCCTTTAACGTTTCACCCAGCTGAACGCAGCCTGGATATGACATCATGGTGTTGTTGTTGGTTTTTTTTTTATCGTTTTTTTTTATTTTTCTTTAATGTATGTTTCTGAGGTGTGGGGGATTACTAGTGCAGCCCAGTGATATGTGGCATGGTCAGTGAGTTGAGTGAGGGTACTCAGGGTTAACAAATGAGAAGCCTTGGAATTCTTCCTGGTCCAGGTTGGCTATAAGCTCCTGATCTGGGGGGGTCAGCTCTGGGGGGTGGCGCGTGAAAAAGCGATCAAAGTTCTCCGCCTCACGCCCACACTGCCGTGGAGAAGAGGGAGAGAGAGAGAGAGATGGAGAGAGAGAGAGAGAGATATGGAGGGAGGATGGCGTGAGTTCGATGAGGGATGTGAAGAAATAAAGGACAACAACAAACGACAAAGAGAAAAAAGAGAGATACAACTAAAACATGGCGTCAACCAATCAAATCGCTCACAGCCGAGACTGTGGATTTCCATTGGTCCGTGTGTGAGCCAGTGACATCTCAGCTTCATCATTGGTGACTACGCTAACAAATCTCAGCTCTGCATTTGTCAGAGTAGTGAACAATGGCAGGTGATGGTTGGGTTCGGGGGGATGAGCGATCTTAACGTTTCTACAACTTACCTTCGCTAAGAATGTCGTTTCCTTCGTTTACTGTGACTGAATACTAAGGTGATCAGCGATGAAAAACAAGTGTGTGTGCGTGTGTTTGTGTGAAATACTCACAGCTTTAGGTTTGAAAGGCGGCTGGACTTCTTTATTCTCCAGTTTTTCCCAGTCTATATAGCGGAAGAAGGCGTGCTCCTTGATGTCTCTCTCCCCCTCTGGACCGCAGCCCAGACGCTTACCTGGGTGCTTGGTCATGAGCTAAAAAAAAAAAACACACACACAGGCGTACAAGGTGAGAAGAGTTATTAAATGTCCGTGCGTCTGTGGCCCTTTTCCAAGCTGATCCCTGTACATCTGCCCTTTGGATGAAATCACTCTCCTGACTGTAGAGGGCACGACGCATTACGAGGAAGGGGGGAAATCTGGCTGGGCAGTAATCCAGGTTTTGCAAAAATACCAAATTTATTAGTCTCTTAGCGACCTTAATTTACTTGTATCGCACTTTTCAATGAATGTATTTACTGGCAGCTACTGCCATTCAATGACAAGTAATTTTATACAACCCAGATCCCAGAAAATGTGGGTCACTGTGTAAAACTTGAATCCTACAGCGATCAGCCACGACATCACTGACAGGTGGAAGTGGGAAAACATTGATCAGCTTAACTTGGGTCCTGGCATTCATGTAGATGCCACCTGACACACACCCAAATAATGTCACAGAGCATTCCCACCATGGCAGGGCACTCTCTGACGGCCGGATAATAAACTGCTGCATAAGGTGTCGAGCTGGCCTCAAATTTCCCAAGAGTTCAACCTGACTGAGCATCCATGGGACGTCCCAGAACAAGTCCAACACATGGAGACCCCACTTCACAACAGACAGGACTCAGAGGATTTGAGTCCATGTATTTATAGGTAGAGCCAACACTGATCCGTGGTGACGCCTCCATGAATCGGACTTGTTCAATGCTCAATCAAATATAAGTCTTAGGAAGGCCAGCTCGATGCCTTGAGTTATTTTTCAAGTTCCTCGGGCTGTTCCTGAGCAGTTTTTGTGACGTGGCAGGGCACATTGTCCTGCTGTCAGGTGGCGTCCACATGAATGTCAGGAGCCCAGGGTTTCGAAAAGATGGACAATGATAATAACCTGCCAGTGGTTTTTATTTTATTGCTGTTGTATACATTTTATTTTCTGGTAAACTTTGATTTTGGTAAATATATGTTTATTCTTAATTTGATGTCAGCAGCATGTTTCAAACGAGTTGGGGCAACAAAAGACTGAAAGTTGTTGAATGCTCAGGAACCAGCTGTTTGAGAGCAGCTGTTAACAGGTGCTAGTATCATGATCGGGTAGGAAAGGGGTCGTGTCCCCGAAACGCTCAGTTGTTCACAAGCAAGGATGTGGCAACACTTTGTGAAACACACGGTTGTAAAAAGGATATTACTACACGGGCTCAAGAACACTTCGTAAAAGACAGTTTGTTTGCCAATGATTGCATCAAATGTATGTGCTTTGCCAAAATGTTTACGAGGCGGCGGGACGGAGCTCAAATTTTGATGGTGCTTCCTCCATAATGTGGCTCTCGCACTCCGGCTCAGTGCAGATAGATAAATCAGCCTCTCTGTTGGAGTTACTCTCTCACACTTTCACTTCACACTGAGAGCCCTTACTATGGGAGTGCTCTCCAGTGGTCAGAGTGAACAGGGAGAGGGTTAAGGGCTGAGTCTGTGTGTGTGTGTGTGTGTGTGTGTGTGTGTGTGTGTGTGTGCTCTCACCCCCTTGCAGATCGCAACAGCTTCTTTGGACATGGATTTAGGGTAAGAGACATGATGCTCCATGATCGACTGGAACAGCTCGTCCTCGTCCTCACCGTCAAAAGGCGGCTGAATGAACAGAAATTTACTTATTAATCACCTTCATTTCTCGTCACAATTATCTGTTCGTGATTAAAAAGGTAACCACAGTCAATAAATACACACCTGTCCGGCAAGCATCTCATAGAGGAGAACTCCAAAGGCCCACCAGTCCACAGACTTCCCGTAAGGCTGATACGCTATGATCTACAAGACACAACCGGAGAGTCTCGAGTCTTATTCTGAACTTAAAGCGGTAAAAATCAACCTCAGGTGAACTTGTCAACACACCTCTGGAGCGATGTAGTCTGGTGTTCCACAGAAAGTCTTTGTTGTTATCCCATCGAACATGTTTTCTTTGCACATGCCAAAGTCGGCGATCTTTATGTGGCCCTCAGCGTCCAGCATCACGTTGTCCAGCTTCAGATCCCTGAAAACACACACACACACGCAGGTATTACTACACATGTATTCTGTCGTGGTTGTAAAGTGCACATCCAGACTCTGACTCACCGATACACGATGCCTTTGGAGTGAAGGAAGAAGAGTCCGATGGCGATCTCTGCAGCATAGAACCTGAAACACAGACAAACGCCAGTTTCTAACTGCATCTGTGTGTCTGTACCGTCTGTGTTACAGCTGGATGATGCAGATAAAAGACAACAATTTCTGGCACTTTTATGAAAAATGCACAATATTTTTCCATTTTTTTATAAATTTAAGGGGCATTTGAGGTTTGGTTATTGTGAATTTCAATCTCAGCACAACGAATACTAAAGAAATATCAGCATTTTTATCACCAGCGTGAATAACAACCTCAGTTTTGTATCATCTTAAAATAAGCCCATCAGACTGGTCGTGTAACCTGTAAATTATTGACCTGATGAAGGTCTCTGTACAAAAATGTTGTTATAAAAAATGTATTCAGGATCTCGAGCGAGGTGAACGGTGCGCTGGAGTTGTTGATTTTGCCGTGTTTTTACCAAAAAACTGCCGCAAGCACAGCAGAGCAGAGGAGATCTGGAAAACATTTTACCAGTAAGAAGAGAAAAGGACGAGCGCAACAAACATCATCCAGCTCCTCTGTGTGTGTGTGTGTGTGTGTGTGTGTGTGTGTGTACTCACACAGCATGAGGCTCCTTGAACTTGCCGACCTGTTGGATCTGGTACATAAGGTCTCCTCCGTTTATATACTCCATGACGAAATACAATCGGTCCTACGGCACAAAGGTGAAGAGGTAAAGAAGGAGAGGAGCATTAAACACCAAAAGCATAAGAAGAAGGAGAAGATACAACAAAATAAGACAAAGAAGAAGACACTGTGCTACGCTTTGCACGATGGCGAGTTCAAATGGGACGAATGATCGGACGCAAACGATGCGTCAGTGATTTGTTGAGTTGTTGAGTTGTGAGAGCATACAGGGAAAAATACATTATCTATTTTTTATTGTTGCTTTCAAATCGGCCCTGAATAAAAATATGACCTATGTTAGAGTGTATGTTAACCTTTTACTGTTATTGCACTACTGAGCAAGGTGAGGCAGCATTTCCTGTCAGTGGAACAAGCTTCCTGAATACCTGCTAAAACTGCCAGCACATTGAAATCAGGGCTGATTATTAACTCGGGTTAATAAGTTAGACACACAGAAAACACAACTTTATTTTTCAAATGCATTTTTATGCCTCTTTGTGTCCATTAAAAAAACTGCTTTGCCTTCCAGTGACCCCAAAACCGAGGTAGGAACATTTCTGTGCACTTCTAACAAACACCATTAAGGTCAGAGGAAAAATATGTATATTATATTTTTCATTTTGGGGTGAACTGCCCCTTTAATGCGAGACGTTGTGCGCTACCATGGTTTGGAAGCAGGAGTGCAGCTGAGTGAGGAAAGGTGGTTTCCCGGACAGAGCGAGGACTCTCTTCTCCACCATGGTGCACTCCACGTCGTCGTCCTGGATCACGACGTCCTTCTTCAGGATTTTGATGGCGTACAGCTCGTCCGTGCCCTTCCTCTCGGCCAGCATCACCTGCAGGGGAGCCCACGGACAGACACAAATGAGCTTCAGAGTGGTTTACTCTTGTTTTCCAGCCACTGGCTCCGATGTATCAACATAACTAATGTTTACTAATGTGCACGACCTTGCCAAAGCTGCCCTTGCCCAGGACCATGATGAAGTTGAAGTCTGAGAGCTTGACTCGGTCCTGGTTGCCATTGCTGTCGTACTTGCAGACGGAGGAGGAGGAAGAGGAGTCTGTGGGCTTCCCTGGACCCACCCTCGCCCTCTGGAAGAGAACAACAGGAGAAGATTATGAGGGAAGAACAAATAAGCCTCAGATTAAGAAAACACATGAAACCTGCTGTCATGTCGTGAGTCTCACCTCAAATTTTTGCCGCAGCTCCTCGTTGCCTTCCTCTCCTTCTGGCTGCACGGGAACATTAAAGTATTCTCCTTCCTCCTGGGAGAGAAGCTTAAACCTAAACCGCAGATAAAATCGAGGATTATTACCACACTGTGGCAATAAATCCCTTAAATATTCACACCCCTGTTCCCTCTGCCTTTGTTACTTCTGTCTACCGTCCAATTATCCACCATCTCCTCTCCCCGTCGTGACATCTTACCATCCATCCACCCCTTGTTTCTGTAGCTCTGAGATCCCGAAGGACAGGGATCCCATGAAGTCGTTCCTGCTGGTCAAATCCCAGTCCCAGACCTCCACTGATAGACGGCGGTCCTTGTCACTTTCTTTTAGGCTACTACAACATTAAAAGACAAAAGGGGGAGGACAGTCGGATGAGAGGATGTTCTTAAAATAGGTAAAAAATGAGAACAACATTTGATTTCAAAGCCACATTCCCTCATATCTCTCTCCACTCAAACTGGTATACACCTCAACGATTGACTTTTTTTTTTTTTATTCATGCCTGTGTCTTTCTAAACAGTCACAGCGACCCAGAATAGCTGCAAGCAAAAAAACAGGAAAAGAAGAACGAGGACAGGGTCACTTGAATGAGCTCCAGTTAACTTTTGTGCTTTTGTGACCAAAAATGGGGCCAAGAAAGTAAACGGAAAACAAAGTCATTGTTGGAAACTGTTTGGGAAAAATACTTGGCAGGTGATCGGACGAATCATCCGTCTATCGACATCTATCACGAGCTGACTTCAACCAATCGGATCAACAGTAAGAGAGCGATGCCGCCGACAGCGGAGGCAGCCGGTAAATCAGACTGTAACCGAATCCGGTTGGGAGGCGAGCGAAAACCTGTTTTCCATCAAGAAAAGCCTTCAGCGCTGTTCTCTGCACTTCTATCATGAAATATACTCCCTAGTTCTGATATTACTGATGATATAGCAGCCATACTTGCCAAAATTGATTTTGTAAACCAAAGTAGGAGTCTGGGGGTCCATCCACAGAAATAAATGGAGATAGATAGAAACTTCCCGTAAGAAACAGGAAGTCTTATTTCCAGGATGTATTTCTTTCACTTTTTCCAATTTGTTGTCCGTCTCTCGCTCACTGAGGAGGACGAGAATGCAAGACTACATGTTGTATAGTGTCAGAAAACAGGTAAAGGGGGGAAGATGGGTGACAAATACAGAAGAATGTGACCCCAGGAGGAAAGTCAGGAGAGGGCAATGAAAACTGAGGGTCTCCTGGGAAAGGGAGGGAAGGATGGCAGCTAATCTTGTTGCTTCTCGCTAGTCATGATATCTACATCAGGTCTGTAGCTGCTGGTAGTTCCTCATAGGATGCTGATGTTGTTCGCCTCGACACAAAAGAGGTAAAATTATCAACAGCTAAACCTCCCTATCAGCCCAGCATCCCTAAAAATGACTTGGTTGATCAGATGTGTGAAGTCTTACAAGGTGAAGCTCTCATTCCAGGTGGGGTTGAGGCAACATTTGATGGTCTTGGTCTTCTGCTTGCTCTCACTCTTGGGATCTGGGATCAGCTTGAGCTTGACGTAGGGGTCTGACAGGCCGTTGGGGTCCATGGGCACCAGGTTCTTAGCCTCTTTGACTGAGAGAGATGGTTAGAAAAGTGTCAGAAAAGAAAGCAGGAGACATCACAAAGACAACTCACACTTTTTAGACAGTTTGGTGTTGAGTTTTGTCCTTTTCCAGAGGACAGCAGGAAGCGAACCTGCGAGCGCGAGTGTGAGATCTGGCCTGCCCTAAATAACTCTGGCTACATCTGACAGCAACACTTAACGACAGTTTAGTTTCTGTTCCATAATCAATCCACAGCTGTCTGAGAGGGAGGGAGCTGGCACGTGGATGATGCATGTCCCAGTGGCAATGTGGGTCAATCGTTGGATCATTGATCAGTTAATGGACTTTCCAGTTTTAGTCTTGGGCTGATAGAGCTTTGAGAGGCGTGTCCGTGCGGTGT
This sequence comes from Lagodon rhomboides, assembly GCA_039737535.1. Lineage (NCBI taxonomy): Eukaryota > Metazoa > Chordata > Actinopteri > Spariformes > Sparidae > Lagodon > Lagodon rhomboides. The sequence goes on from CM077786.1 coordinate 28,504,047, forward strand.
GTGTGTGTCGGCCAGATAGAAAAAAAAACATGAGAATGAAGAGACGGACAGAAGGAGAGTGCACTCACTGGTGACGGTCAGTTTGTCCTCGGCGATCTGGGCGGTGATCTGGATGCGTCCTCTCCTCTCGGTGTGATCGGTCCCGCACAGACTCGGCACGTTGGCCACGCACCGCTTGTGGATGTTCATCATACAGTCTGTAACGCAGACGCACGAACATGCAACGTTAACTGTGCATATATGGCCCAAAAAAACAAGACACCTGGGGAAAGATGCATAAAACTCTGTGTAGAGACGAGCAAACATATCGTTTTCATCAGATTTATGAAGCCGGATTCTGTTTTTATGAATCTTGATCATTTCCTCTCCAACAATTATCCAGAAATGGACAAAGAAATGTCCCTGAACATCCGTCTGTGTATCGGTACTTGTGCCTCCTCCCACTACTCTTTACAGTACACTTATTAAAGCACACTGACAGTAAGTAAGTTTAATAATTAAGTATAATAATTTTCACGTCCTTTGTAATACACTACAAGTATTTGCAATTTAGTAAGTACTGTTTGTCAGTGCACTTAAATACACTTACAATAAAGTATATTAAAAGAACATGACAATAAGTACACTTTACTATACTTGTACTACAGCAAAATACTACTATAAGTTATTTATTATCGTATAATTCTTATACACAGAATCACACAGATACAATTTAGAATATTTTAGCAATAAAGTGCACTGAAGTATATTTATTTTGAATACAAGTGAAATTCAACTTACTAAAAACATGTTTTTTGAAGTACACTATTACAAAAGCAGATTAGAATTAAATTAACACAAAAGAAAAGAATAATTGTATTAACTTGTGCGTACTTAAATTATATTTATACAGTTTTCCACCTGCATTGGTGTCTCTGCTGTACATTTCTCTGCACTGTGCTGCTTTTTGCTCTCATTGTTCTTCTGGAAAACTGAGCTCCATCTCCTCCTCCATCCATCACTTTTGTCCACACAATCTGCTACATCTCATTTTTTTTTGTTGGCTTACATTAAATCACACAAGTTTTGAAAAAAGTGACGTAGCCTCCGGGACAGCTTGTGATGCGGTCAGATGGTTTCAGAAGCTTTCGGAAGAGGCGACCCGCTGTGCTGGACGCCAGCCTGGATTTCGTCTCGAGGGTTTTTTTGTTTTCAGATGTAAGAAAATGCGTCAGCGACGAGCGAAAATGTGGCAAACGATCCTCAACTGTTCTTGAAAGACGCCTGCTCGTAGAATTTTACACTTTATTTTTAACCAAAACGCTGAATTGGTAGAAGAAAATGTCCACATGACTGTTTTTACAGACTTCTTCAGTTTTACTTACATCCTGGATTTAATTTGCATTGAGTACAGCTGCACAGGCAAACGTAAAAAAACATCCAATGGTGTATTTCTTCATGGTGAGGAGTTAAAAATAGAAGTCTTCATGTAATTCCTCAGTCGTTCCACTAGATGTCAGACTGCTCTGAGGCACAAAGCCCCACTTTTTACCCCACTCACCTCGGGTGGTGCAGAGGTGGAGAGTGAGCATGTGATCATTTACTGTCTGTATGTGTATAAATCCAGTGATAACTTAATTAATGTATTTAAATCGTTAGGCGGAGCACTGAACACGTCACTCATTCACGTAACTTGACATCACTATCTGGCTCCTCTCAGCTCCATTAAAACTTTATAGACTAAAGGAGGGTGACCCAGAAAAGAAAGAGAGTGTTTGATGCAGCAGAACGGTGGCAAATCTAGAATATTTAAATCTCTTGCTTTTTGTATTTGTTCTTGTTGTCCTGTTTTAGGTCCCTCCAGTACAAAGCCAGGAGACGGGACGTCAGGAGGATCGGATTCAAATCAGGAACTTAAGATTTGAAGAGCAGCTGAGAAGATCAATGTGTTCTCTCTCTCTCTCTGCAACTGAGAAACTTAAAATAAAATCCAGTATTGATGCTTTTTAGAGGGAGAAGGCCATTAGTGCTTTGAAATTTAAAGGGTCACCTCATCAATTTTACACATTAAAGTGTGTTTACAGGTCTCAATAAAGCCTTTTGTGGCTCCAGAGGAAGCTGCATTTAATCTAATCAATTACCTTCTGTTATTTCACTCAAAGTTGCATTGTGGGTAACGTAGGCGCCAGGTTTAAAGAAGCAGTCTACTGGTCTAGCATTGCATTCCTGTAACAGTGTTGGACATGAACAGTTTGAAAATGAATCATCAGAACCAGAGATAACGCCTTTTTTATTCCACCCATTCATCGTCTTTCTCAAAACCCGACGCCTTCATTACCCAGAATTTAACTTCGCCACCGAGTTACATCACTGGAGGCAATTTATCAGATTACGTGCAGCTTTCTCTTGAGGCAAAAAAGGCTTTATACTACTTTTCTTTACAACTCGCCAAGACCTGTCATAACATTTTAATGTGTAAAATTGGTGGAGTCACCCTTTAACTCCTTCCAAATACAGAGTATTGAGATACCTGCTATATGACCTTTCTTTAACAACCAGCTCTGCATCACAATATTTTGGCAGTTTATGCAAATGAACGATGTTGAACTTCGCTCTGTTTCACCTGAAACAAGAGCCGCCACTCGTTTCTGTCAGCAAGAATCCTCCAAATGACGTAAAACGTGTCATCTCTTGGATCGATGGAGGGCGTCTCAGCGAACTCCGATCAAACTGTCTAAACCAGGGAGTGCCGATGAACTATAAACCAAAGATCCTGTTACTACGCTGACTATTTCTCACCTAAAAACATTTACAAACATATTTTAGCCGACTGTTGAGCTGCAATAGAGAAGGTCGTGAACAGTCTGTGGCGGCCATATTGTTTTAAAGTCTTAAAATTAAAACTCAAACTGGAAAATCAGGCAGGGCCGATGAAATATGAACCACGATCCTGTTCATTGTTTCTGATCCTGTTTCACAACTAAAATACTTTCAGAAACATATTTCAGCATCCTGTTTAACTTTAATATGACGATGTTTGTTACCACCTGGCCGCCTCGCTGCTTCCCATCACTGGGAGTGTTTATTGACCCGGTGCGGTGCAGTGCATTCTGGGTGTTGTAGGTTTTTTCTACCTTTTGAGGAAAAGGGAGCAGCACAGCCCCTTTTTCTCTGTTTATTCTAGTCATGTAGCACCAATTTCAAAAATATTTAAGTCTTCCCACTGCATAGACAGACTTCTTTAAGCACAATTATTGCCAGAAACTTGATGGGCGAGTACAGATAACATCAGACACTTGTGAAAACGACTCGAGTGCTAATCGCGTGGGTGACTTTCATTTTGTGTTTGACTCTTGGAAACTTTGTACAAAAAGATCAAAACAAACCAACCTCATCAGTGAGAACCCGAAGAATACTGAAACACCAAAACACATCACAAGCGTCTTCATATTCTGTATAATAATTAAGTTAATAATCAGCCAAAGCGAGATGATTTCAGGGAACACGGCTGCTCAGTGTGTAGTCTAAAAAAAAAACCCTAATTTGTTCATGTGAATCAAATTTGCAAGACACACAGAGCTTCCTGTCATATGTGGTTTGTTTACGTGGATTAATATATAACTAATCACCTTTAGGAAATGTGTTGAATAAGGGATTTGAGAATTTTCTTTAGGAGGAACAAAACCACGCCTGACGTTTCCCATCCTTTTTCAGTACATCTACTGAGTAAATATAACTGTGTAGAAACCGCTGCACAGTCAAAGTCCATCAAACACAGCGTGCAGCACACAGGTACAATGAGGAACTGTCTCCCCGCTGAATAATGTTCGTCATGGCTGGAGAGACACACTGCAGCGATGTAGCCCACTTCCTGTTTGCGTCTTTGTTGCCAACAGCAATAAATCTGACACGACGGCGCGAGTGTAAAAACTATTCGCTCATCGCTGCGAGAAGCTGATAACATCTCCAGCTGTCCGTCATCAGACTGCTGTTACGACTCACGAGCAGGTCGATTATTGTGAATGTTTATCGAAAGGTTTTTACTGAGCCCATATAACAGAAGTAATATGTGCATTATGAGGCTATAAAACAAACAGTTGTTTACTTTGTCTCTGTTTTCTGACCGGTTGTCTTCACAATTGAACAAGTGACAGTGAAAGAACATAAGCTCTTGTTAATGTACTGCACAGTGAAGTAAGGATCAGCTTTAAAAGAAGCAAAAGTGTGTTTTTAAATAGATTTATTTCATGGTCTTCTGACTACATGGCCTTCACTTGTGTCCGAACGCAAAGAAGTTTAAAAGAGTATAAAACCCTCAAAGACCGAGAACAAACTTTTGGCGCGTCCGACTCTCCCGATTTATTTTGTCTCAGTCAACATCAAGTGTCAGACATCATTTTATTTAGGAGAACTTTAAGTTTCAGTTTGGCTCATTTAAAGTCAAAATTGTACATCTGCTTTATATGATAATGGACAAATTAACCAGAATTGTTTTAATTTAATTCTGGTTCATTTTTATTTCATGTAGATGTGTTGAAAAAGTTCATGGGGTAAATTGAAAAGTTATTAATTCGTAACAGAGGATGGAAAGCAAGACTTTTTTCAGAGAAATATAATATCCAACAAAAAGTATCTTGGCTACAACCAGTCGATGCTGCAGAGCATGATGGCGTAGTCACTTTCACTAAGGTGGCCCTGAATGCCCAAATAAGAGATATGTGATGCAACTGAAAAACTGAGAAACTCTACCACACACAAGTATTCAAAATAACTTTGTCGACATTACTGATGGATATCGTTAGGATTTTATCGATACTACTACTCATCAGCTCTTTTTCATTATGAAATAATAACTTTTCAATGAATACAGTATTTAAAAAAGGGGTAAAATTTAACTAAACAGGAACAGAACTGAATGTTTCAAATGTATTGTTTTTCTGGAGCAGCAACAGTCATGTTTACTACAGCAAAATCACCGTAAACTCAATAATATCTCACTGGGAACAAACCCAAAATGCCAACACGATAAATAATATTCCTGACATTAAAATACTGAGTGAAGTTTAGAGAACGCTGAGGTGATTCACTGCCTGCAGGTGCCGCTGGCAGAGGGAGGAAGGGCTGGTTCGTATCAGCAAAGAGTGACAAACTAAGCTAAACAGTTAAGTCTACATTCAGGCGCACTGGTGGCTTCTCTGTGACAATTTGCTAAAGACGATTATAATCCAAACTGTACAGTTTGTGGGTCAGACAGCTAAACAATGAGCTATAAACCTTTGTTCAGCAGAGAGGAGCTGCAGATTGAGATGATAAGTCTCTGTGGGTTCATCACTCAAGTGATCAAGTTAACGTTGTCATTTTTTCTTATGAAAATATCAAAGACAGCTGCTTGAAACAGGACCGAGACAAGGACAAGACAAAATCGGGACATAAGAGACACACAAATGGCCTGAGCGTCGGTGAAGCAGGTAAGATTTGTGATGTTTGTGTACGTACGGTCACATTTCATGCCCTGGTGTATCAGCCCGTAGAGGAGGGAGCCACAGTGGTCACAGAAGGTCGGGCTGGAGTAGGTGTGGACCTTAAACTTGTGTTTACTTCGAGGATCCTGCAGAGACAGAAGAACAGAGGAGAGAGAAGAAATCAGATACAGATACAGATCCTGCCTCTGCTGAAGTTCGACTCAAATAAAAGACTAAAAAAAAACGCAACTTCATGTTTTCTCAGTTGGGAGTTACGTAAAGGGTCAGTTCACCAAAACATGTTCTCACTTTCTGTACCTTCAGTGTTATCCAACTGTGCTGATTTTGAGATATATATTATATGGTCAAAAGTTTGTGGACAGCACAGATTTTAAGCCATCTGAGATTGCTGAACATCACTTCACTGGACAGTCTTTTCACTCAACATTTTGGAACCTGGCTGAAGGGATTTCCTCCTAATCTGCTGTAAGTACATGAGTGAGGTCGCCGCTGATGTTAGCTGATAAGGCCTGGCTCACATTCGTCCCAGATGAATGTTGGATGGGGTCGAGTTCTTCCGCAGCAAACTGGGAAATCCATTTCATTATGGACCTTGTTGTGCACACACGCATTGTCGTCATACTCGCCAACCTTTCATATTTTCCCAAAAGACTCTTCCAAGGTCCAACTCTCCTGTATTTCTTCTAATTTCGGATGATTTCTCACACGTTTTCCCCCTTTAATTAATCAAAACCTGTTTCTGGCACTGTGCAGCGCGCAGCCTGCTGTTCTGCTGCGCCTCTTCCTCCTCGGTGAGTGAGAGACAGACAGGAATAGAGAGGAGAGAAAATATTTGAACGAATTTGAGACGCCCAGGAGAGAAGATTTTCCATTTCTTACGTAAAGGAAAGAGGCTGGAAAATCTGCCACGTCGATTTTTCTGTCAATCACGGGGTCACACCAAGAGGCTGACAGACACAAGACAGTGGCTTGAACAGACTCTCTCAAGTGAATGAATGAATGAAAAGTGATAAATATACTTTATGCCACAGATTTATGCAAGTTTACCCAAGAGGGCAAATTATTCTGGGTTATTTTCTGAGACTTAAAAATAAAATTTAAACGATTTTTGTCATGAAAAAGCTGTTGAATTTGACTTAAGACACAGTCCTCTGCGATAGGACCCCGAAAACACTGCTGTGGTTTCGAATTCCTCCCTGTTTTTGAGGTCTGTGTGTTCAAAAGAAAATTTAATTGCCAACTACTGACAATCGATTTATCGTTTCAGTCATTCTTCAAGCATAAATGTCAAACTTTTGCTGCTTCCAGCCTCTTAATTGTAACGATCTGCTGCTTTTCTTCATCACGTCTGGTAGTGGATGAAGAGTATTTGGGTTTTGGAAGAAATCCGAAGACATCCATTGAGCTCATGGAACATTGTGATGAGCATTTTAAAGACTAAATGACTATTTGATTAGTGATGAAAATAACTGGCAGATCAATAATCAATAATAAATATAATTGTTTGTTGCAGCGCTACAGGGGACGAAAATAAAGCAGGAAACCATGACAAACAACCTGGGAGCAAAAGTACTTTTGGCTATGAAGGTGAATATAATCTATAATATTTTTCCTATTTGGGTGAATTGATCCTTTAAATATTGCCTCCAACATGACAGAGAGAGAGAGAGAGAGAGAGAGAGAGAGAGAGAGAGAGAGAGAGAGAGAGAGAGAGAGAGAGAGATGAAGTGGTGATTGAATATTTGGAGGAGGCTCAAAAAACAGGAAAACAACAAAACAGCTTTGATGATATAACGAAAACAAAGAAAAGACAGAGGAGTTACAGATTAATAAGCATCAGTCACATGACTTCAGATCCACGCTGACTCACAAACTGTGCGCGAGTCTGTTCGCTCGTGTGTGTGTGTGTGTGTGTGTGTGTGTGTGTGTGTGTGTGTGTGATACTGGCTCATTAACCTGAGGCAGCCAGGCAGCACATTCTCTCTTTACTGACACATCTCAGTGTGATTTAGGGCTGACAGCTCAGCAGGAGCGAGGACAAGAGGTTACATCTGTTCTGTGTGTGTGTGTGTGTGTGTGTGTGTGTTTACCAAGCAGCAAAATACAAGAACAACACACACACACCAACAGCCTGCTCTGACCTTGCTGAACAATCACCGACCGTGTGTGTAATCAACGTTTAACTTGAACACATGACTGAAGTGGCTGCCTCGCTGTAGGTTTAATTAAGTGAATATCAACTTTGATTAATTCAGGATATTAATTAAAATGAATGAATTTAATTAAGTGAAGCAAGTTGTGCAGATGGTTTCCAGCTGTGTGTATATCTGTGTATGTATACGATGCAGCGACAGAACATAATTACCACCGATCGTTGATTTACTGGCCTCGACTGGACAATAAAGTTGTAAAGCTACGTTTCAAGGTTGCTGTCCTGCACTGAATTGTGGGCACAGATCAGGTGAACGTCACTTTTGTATGTTGGGGGATGTGCGTGGTATTTTGAAAGCGGACAGCTCAGATTTTTCTAACTTCCTGGAAAAGACACACGCTGTGCATAAAATCTGTCGCACAACAAATACCATCAAATACCATGACGGTGCAACAAAATTGAGGAACCACGTTATCTGTTTTCAACCTGAGCTACCAGACGGATTTATGTTTTGTCTTTGTTATGTTAAAGGACTGAGATAAGTCACATAAATACTGGTATTGAGAATATATTCATTTATTTATTTTTGTAGAACCATAGAGGACATATTTGTACAATTTCCTGACTTTAAAAATGCTCTGATAATTACCTTGAGGTCAGCAATAAGGTTCAATATCAGATGATGATATTTATAAGCAAAGCTGCAGGATGCATGCACAAACAAACATGATTTCAGGTAAGATTAGTATGTGTTCAGATTGAGTGAAGATCTAACCGTGCACCGCTGTTTACTGCACAGTTACGGTCAAAACTACAGAAAAGTAAGTGTGTGGAGACTTCGAGTAGCTCATGCTGTGATGATGCCTTGGATGGAGGAGTGCAGGTGAAATGTTTGTGGTTCATACCTTCCAAGCAGTTTTAAGAAATCTCATTTACACATTACTTCGTTGTCTTAATGTCTCTGAAAAAGGAAATCATATTGGTTTCATCAGACAGAAGGTTTAGCACCACACACTTCCACTTCCAGCAGTGGAAACATTAGAACAGCTGTCTCTTTTTAGGGCACTAATATATTTTCATCTTTTAAACGATTATTAGATTGTTTTATGATATTTAATTATGTATCCTGACCTTGAGTTGTAATAAAGTTAGAATTGAAATATCTGTCTGCATTGCAACAGATGTGACACTTGAATTTGAGTCGTTGACAGGTGAATTGTAATTGAATCGACCCTCGAGTTTACACCTCTAGTGTGAGTGTACGCTTTCTTTACTTACATCGGAGGCAGGTCCCTTGTCGGCCCCCGGACAGGAGAAGGTGACAAACTCATGACAGCGCTTGTGGACCACAAAACAGCACACTGTGGGGAAGAAAAAAAGCGAAATGTCACCTCAGGCTTCCTTACAAAGCCGAATAAGTCGACACAGTAGCAACAAAGAGATGAATCAATATGTCAATTATGTGGCATTAGTCAGCGAACAATAGCCTCTCATATTTCAGCAGTTCCCATTCGCTCCTTCATGCTGTCAACATTTATATTTGGTGTTGCCGTTTCAGTCGAGATGATTTTACATTTCACAGCTGCATGGTGGGATATCTCCTAATCACATTAATGACATTAGAGCTGCCACAGGAAGCGTCCCCGCAGAGGCAGCTCCAAATGGCAGCAGGTTGCACAACCTGGTGATGTGACTGCTGGAAGTTGGGCTAAAAATCATTTGGTGTCGTTAGAAAAAAAAAAAAAAACAAAAGTGAAGCTCTTTGAAGGAACAGAAACACACACACACACACGCACACACACAATTCATCTGGCTCACGAATGTCTGAGTTTGTCAAAAAGTAGTGAAACTCTGACATTAAAAATCCTCTGAAAACGGACAGATGCTGCAGTACACGTAATTCACATGTTTATAAAAAGGCTAAAGTCAAGCGCGGAGGATTCAAATCCCTGGTGATGGAGCTTGTTTTTCAGCCGAAGTATCGGACCTCAGTAAACCTTTTCTCGATAAACCTAAGATTGTGTGGTCTCCAGATGTTTCACAAGTGTTATTTTCGCATGCGTCTGTCAGATGCTTAAAATAAGACGTGGCTAAAATAAGGTGGAAAGAAATCCCCTGGTGTTTTTGATCTCAAAGATAAAACTTTCATAGGTGCATTTCCCATTTGATACAAACTGTATATGTAGTCATTTCATTTCAGTGCAGTCATTTAATCTTGATCCAAAATGTTCTTATGTAGGCTGGAGTTGTGCGAGAGAGGCGGACAAGCTCGTCTAATTCAGTCCGGAGAGGCCACAAATGTCAGAGGAGAGTGGAGCTGATACACTCACATCTCTCGTTCTGTCCGTTCAGCGGTCCAAATGTCAAAATAAACAATAAAAAATCTCTAATGAAAAGTGAGAACCGCTTAGGAGCTATTGAATCGTGCATAGTAGATAATATTACTCATCACAGATGAATCCAGCACTGCTCCTGTGTACACGTGCAAACAGCCGCAGCAGAAACTGTCACAAACTTTATGTAAATGTTGGCATTTTGTATGTTCTTGTGAAAAAAGGTAAAACTGAGCCTCAAGCGAGGAGATCTGTGTCATGGAAAGCATGTTTTTCTCTCTAGAGGAGGTCTGGAGGAGCAATCGCACTCAGAAAATGGGAATATATGGACTATATTATAGAGATATATCTGCACAGTAACAGACATTCGACAGGTAGAATCAACTTTACAGGTGTTTCATTATGAATCATAATCCCTTGAGTTGCTCATAAATCTAAAAAACCAAACACTTGTTTAGTTTTTTTTATTTGGTGCTTTTCTCTGTTTTTTGGGGTTTTTGGCTGTCGGTTGGACGAAATAACCAATCTGAAGGTATCGTCAGCTTTAGGAACAAGCAATCCATCGTTAGAGTCTTTTCTGGGCAAACAAATCCAAACACTCACATGTGGACATTTGTCGTCTGTCTTCGTCTTGTTCAACAGCAAACTCAATCTCTTGGAGTTTTGGACTAGGCTTGGGCCAATATTAGATATTATCAAATATCGCGATATTTGTCATCGTAAGCGATATTATTGAGCAGCTGTGTGATTCTTCACCTGAGAGGAACTACTCTGACTGTATGTTACAGTGTTATTTCTCACCTGGCTGACCCCTCTACAGTTTAGCGGGAAGGTGACTAGCTGCACTTAATATATATCTAATTTAAAAGTTTTTAATTATATTGTGTACCGCGATATATAAGCCTATTTTGGACAGTTGTTGTGGACAAATCCAGCTCATTAACTATGTCAGCTTGGGCTTTTTAGGAAATTGTGATGGACATTTTTCAATATGTGACATTTTGACACCAAACATAGAATTGAGAATTAAGAAAATAACCTGCAGATGAATCAATACTGAACATTACTGCGAGTTGGTGCCTCAGAACAAGTGAAACATACAGTTGTGCTGAATTTGGGCAGAGCTGTTATTAGACATCCAGCCAGGAAGCTAATCTGACATCAGATCTTCAGTCAGTACATCTTAAACTGCACATAGAAGTCACAAGGTGCACAGTAGTTTCACTCTGGGTCAGATGCAAATAAAGTACAAATGCCTTTTTAATTTGGATCAGTCACTTCCTGCTGAAGCAGACGTGAACATGACCGACACCAGAACAGAGGAGCAGATCAGACTTCTCTGCCGTACCCCGGCTTTGTGGTTTTTAAAACCTCACGTCGCTGCTGATGTATATTTGAATAGAAATCAGACAGAGTGCTGATTTAAACCACTTCCACCGTATAATGAGCTGCAGCATCGACCAGAAACTCAATTAAGCCATCAGTACGGTTTAACGTTACAACCAAACCGACCTGCATGATTATGGAAATATTAACGTGGATGATGCAACCACAACCACTAGACACACACACACACACACACACACACACACACACACACACAGGGTGACATTACGCTCCGGTTTAATCTTAATTATTCACATTCTCGTTACATTTTCATGAGGCGCCGTGGCAACTGGCTGCACTTTCCGCTGGTTTCTAGCAGTTAAGCAACAGAGCGCTCGTGTTTGTTTATACGCGTGTGTGTGTGTGTGTGTGTGTGTGTGTTGGTTTAACTTAAAATACCGACACATACACAGCTGTCACAGACGGCGAACAGGAGGTGTAACATGGTTGAACTCTGTCCGTGTGTAGCTGTGAACAATGCAAACGAACAGACACACAGTGAGGACGGTGACTGGAAAAAAAAAAAAAGGGAAACGCAGAGACAAAAAGAAGAAGACGACGAGAGAGGAAAATAAAGAATGAAGAAATTAAGCCAGAGAGAACGAGATAGAGTGTGTGTGTGTGTGTGTGTGTGTGTGTGTGTGTGTGTGTGTGTGTGTGTGTGTGTGTGTGGGCAGGAAGGGATGGGGGCACAGCTGGGTTTGAGGCAATGTGAGGGGGCGGAGAATTCATTTGTGTGTTTGCAGTGTGTCAGAAAGACAGAAACAGAACTGGAGCAACAGAAAACACGCTGAAGGATGCAGACACACACACTTTACAGCTCCTTGTTCATAAATCTGCTCCGTCACTCACACACACACACACACACACTCGCGCACACACACACACACACCTGCGCACGCACGCACGCCTAAGTACACACTACTGAAAGACAGGCCTAGTGACCTGCCGAGGAGGTCTTTGCTCTGTTGCCTAGCAACCAGGCTGAGCCCTACAGTCGAGTCTACACACGCCGCCCCGTTTTTGTCCGACTGACGGCGAGGACAGCGAATCAGAGCCGGTCCAAAAAAAACGATCCCCGCGACGAACTGCCAGGACGACAGCGGGCCGACAGTTTCACATCGACGGGAGCATCAGGAAGTTCCCTCCATCTTGGACGATTTTTCCACAAACCACAGACGGAGGCACTCGTAATCATCGCTCAGGCCTCGACAAGCCTGAGCAAACTGGAATAAACCGCAGAGATTAGACCCTTCTACTGAGCAGCCCTCTGAAGAGTCTGGCTGACGCAACGCTCAGGTCACATCGTTTAGACCCTGATTACAAGCAGGACTGAGTCAGAAGAAGCTGTCTGCCGTGTTTCTGCAACAGCAGCAACAAACTCCCCCACTTTTTGTGAAAAGGAAAATATAGAAGCGTCAACAAACTGCTGGGAGAAAGTCTGTTAAACCTACATACGTTACATAATATTAACAGCAAAACGATGTGCAGGATTTAGTGGTTACAGATCCCCTCGGCCTCCCTGACTCATATTCTATAGGCCCGCTCCGGTGCCAGTGTTTTGTTTGTACTTTCTGGGCTACTGTACAAACATGTCAGACTGTGTGGAAGAAAGGCCCCAGGAACAGCGCCAGGCTCTGAAGCCAACTGTCATAGTGGCCAAACAGTGTAATTAAAACGTCACTCGACGCACTGAGGTCTTAAAATACTTTCTCTTTTTTTTTTCCATAAGCTTGCGTTGTGAAAGAAGCAGCTGTAAAACAGCGGATCATTTCTGTTGAGCGTCACAACAAACCCCTGTGAAACGACTCGAAGAGCTGCGAGACGCAACAATTTTATCTCTAGTCACGTTAGCCGGGCACTGAAGTAGAAGTTAAGGGCCCCACAACATGGAAGATCGGGGTATTTTCGTCGACGAATGGATGAAGCTGTCGACGCCTCACTTTATTCCCCGTTCACAAAGGGGTTTGATTCTCCGTGAGCGAGCCCAGCGCCGGCTGCAGGCGTGCTAGCTGTGGGCGCCGCGGGGAAACTTGGCGTTCAGCCTGTCGCTTCGGCTTTCATGTTTTGTGTTTGACCAGGTGTTTCCTCAAGATAGACGTGTTGTTTTGGTCAGCTTTGTATTTGACACTACAAATATTTGATAATTGATATCTGACAGTTGGCTGCCTGGCAGGTAGCGACCGACGGAACAAAGTTGAGTCCGACAACGACTTAAACACCTGATAAAAAAACACCTGGTCCCTATTTTTCATACATTTCTAATACACTAATCCCAACTATTGATCATTCATCAATTCTTATCCAGCTACCTCGGTCCCTAAAAAGCCGCTTCTTGATATGTTAATCATGTATGACTCTTAAAAGACGGTGATCAGCACGTACACGACTGTCTGATGGCCGACTGTGGATCGAATGATTGCACGCTCGGCCGCAGCCATTTCCAGATTCGTGTTTACCGTCAAAAGAGACCTTTGGAATGTATTGTTTATATTTGTATTACTGAAGGGAAGACAAAAAGGTCTGCGGAGATACATCAGAGATGATCCTTAAGCATCAAAGCGTCTGAGTGGGCGGACTGTTTGATTGACAGCTCAGCAGTCAGGGGAGTCTGACTACTCGCACGGAAATACAATGTAAACAGACTTGTGCTGGTAACTGTAGCCTGTGAGCGATTCACAGAGTGTTTTTGATGTTTCCTGAATCCTACAAAGACAGGACAAACCACATATTCCACATATACGCCAACTTACGCAGTTATTTTAGTCTTTGACAGTCAGGACGAAGCATAAATCGGTAAGTTAATGTATTATTTGACGGCCCCGGAGCCTCTGCTAGGACCTGCCTCCACTTTCTATCATAACCCGCCCCACCCGTCCAGTCTGGTGGCTCCCTCGTCCTCTGGCAACATGTCAGCTTCTTTAGTCTTTGGATTTTCGCTATAGTTCATCTGGCATCACCCGAGTTAACTTAAGACACATTTTTCCAGCAGATTACTTTGTTAGAAGCTAAATTTTTTGATACCTCTGTTGTCTTAAAATGCGTCTTTGCTCAATAAAATAAATGTATTTAGTTTGTCCCTCATGTGTGCTTCCTTGTTTGTCACGGTCGGAGACAACACACTGAATCACTGGTCAGTAACAACTGAAGTTCTGGTGGTAGACGACCCAAAAATCCTGCAGGAACGCAAAAGGTTGTGCGTTCTTGTACCGAAACAAACTCAGAGGCCGACCAGCAGCTTGCACCATTTTGATTATGTGCAATCTACGCTGAAAAGACCAAAAAAGGAGGGAAAACCAGGCCGATTTTTGATGAGATTTTGGATGGAGAGACATTTGTAGGTCTATATCGTCAATAGAGGGAAGTGGGGTCGGGTAATATTTGTAAAACGAAGCCGTTCATTTACTGGTGTGTCTCCTCGGGCGACACACAGATGTCGTCATCGGTCGTATATATCCAACTTATCTTTACACAGGGTTCCCACTCTTTCCTTGAAATTATTTTCCAGGACAGCAAAAATGTCCTGGAAAAGTTCTGGAAAATAATTTCAGGGAGAGTGGGAACCCTGAAATAACTTTCCAGGAAAACTTAACCATTTCCAGGACATTTGTCCTTTTTTCTCATTTTCCATATGTTTTCCATGACTGGAAAATTGGTAAATCATTTTCCAGGTTTTCCAGGACGCGTGGGAACCCTGTTACAATAATCTTTATGAAGAACAACAGGCATCAACGGGAGCTTAAGGCTTCAGATTCGACTCCTCATCAAACTAGATGATTTCAATCTGTCGTTAAGTTAATTCTGACTATGAAACAAACTCTTGTTAACAGTTATCTCAGCAGAATGATGCTATATACAGTGAAAGAGCATTAACAGAGACGTTATAAGAGAGGTAGCCGTCAACTTGAATTGAAGAAATTGGTGTCGTGAAAATGTGAACATGCCTAGAAGAAGTATAATCAGCAGGGGGTGGAGGCATTTTAAACTCTATTTTGGGCCAAAGTCATACTTTTGAGCAGTTTTTAAATCACATCTGACTGGTGATTCTATCATATAGTTTTTATGTAGTGGTGACTATTAAAAGTGAAGCTCTGGGCCTGGTCTCGTTAGCCCGAAATAACTGCCAATATGGCTGCAGAGTGGCAAAACTCACCTTAAAGGACTTTGGTATAACGGGGATTTTATGTATGTGACGTGCACAAGGGTTGTGTCTTCACCTTGGTCAGCTGAGTTCATACTGACAGTAATCACTTAGTAAAACACTGGTACCAATTAGTCAGAGTAAGAAAAACATCCACCTGATTATATTGGCACAATCTGTCAATTTGATAAATCAATTGGCAACTGACAGGAATGACAAGTTCAATTAATGATCATTCATTTGGTTAATTTCAGGTGAAACGGTCCAACACATGGCTGGTTCAAGCTCTCTGTTCTCTGTTTCCGTAATTTGCTGTGACTTGTTCATTCCAATCTTTCAACATGCTGCGTAGTTTTCAAGACGCATTATCATCCAGTCCGTATTCTTCCATTTTCAGGAGTACCGACGCTGGAAAGATCCGTCGACTTTAAGATTCGATGTGAAGGGGCTCAATCACGAGCAGGCACTTCACAGTCGACAGGCATCCTCTGAAATATGTGTTTCCCGTTTCCCAGCCAGTGTCACCAATGTGTCTTATAATCAATATGTTAATTAAGCCTCTCAGCCAATCAATATTCTGAACTTCTTCAACCACCAATCAGTCTCTGATGAGGATTAAAAGTCAGTCAGAGCCTTGAACAGATTAATAACAACCACTCAAGCAAGCAGTGTTTTTTGAGATATTTGTTGGATTCCTCTTGTAGTATTTTCGTCATTCGGGTTGTAACCGATGTAATCTGAGCACAGAGGGAACATAAACTCTTACAGACAGAGAGATATTTGCACATTTCATCATGTTTTACTTCTGCTTTGAACACCGCTGAGAAGCAGATCACGTCGGTTCAGAGTCGAGGCCGATGGGGCGTGAAGTGGAAAAAGATCAGAGGAAATCAAAGGCCTCCTCAGGAAGACTAAAACATGTTTCGCACTCGTCGACTTCTGCCGGAGTTTTAAGATTAAATATAAATCGGAAATGACACAACTGCCATCGCCTAATAAGAAGACTCTGTGTGAGGGAGGTTAAAGCGTTTTGTTCAGTTGAAGTTAAACAAGCCTTGTGTCCTTTGAAATGATTAAAATATGCATTACGTATTAAATCATCTGAAATAGTTCAGTAAACTACTGGATGGATCACCATGATGCTTGGTCTCCAGAGGAACGTTTCACCTGACTTTACTTCACCATCATCAGGTCAGATTTTAATTTTAAGACTTCCCATCACCCTCTGTTGGACTTTGGGTTTATAGCTAATTATGATAAGATAAGATTAGATGTTCCTTTATTGGTCCCCCGAGGGAGAAATTTGCACAGCAGTACAGAGGGAAATAAGTAGCAGCACGAGAGTAAGCTTCATAAAATAGAGACAATAAAGAGATACTGGGAAGAATAAAATAACAATTTGATAAAAATTAAATAAAAAACTATTAGAATAAAGATAAACATTTTATTTACAGTAACTGTCCGTGTGTGTACAATGTGCAAAACACCAGCGTGTTAGCATTGTGAGCATGTTAGCATGTTGATGTTAGCATCCAGCTCAGAGCCTCACAGAGATGCCAGCGTGGCCTCGGACTCTCGCTCTTGTTTTGTTCCATCCTTTACGCAGCTTCACATCCCACTGGGAGCGATTAAGGAGCTTCTGTTCGCTCGCTCAGATTGTGTTTTTCATTTTTGTGCCTCTGCTGCGGTTGAGTGAGCCGCGTAGTTGAATCACTTAGTTATTCCTCTGTTTTAAACGTGTTTGTCGTTAATATTTCCAACTTTGAGTCTGCACAGGACGTTTCATTTTTGAAAACTGACTAGATGCGAGATGTCGTTCCGCTGTCTGGCTCGATCTGCTCTGCGCAGATTGACAAGGCTGCAGTCCGCTGCCGTCAAAAATAGACTCCGCAGAGTGGAGAGCGGCTTCTGGGAGAAACGGCCACCATCAGCTCCGACGATCAGCATTACTGTTGTAACGCGATAGAGACGGTCCAGGTCCAATCTGGTGGTTGGCAACCAATCCTGCCGAGATGTGTGTTACAAAAACGTAGCCAGCAAAACAAATGCTTTCCTACTGTATGGAGCATCTGGCGCATGCTGTCTCTTGCAAAGCGTTTCACATATTTGTTTTAGTTGTCATAAAAGTTTAAATATTTGTCTGTTTCGCCTGGCGCGCCGCACCTGTAGCGACGAGTCTCTGTGTGATTGGGGCTTTTGTCTTGTTACACAGATTTTTGGTTTATACGTTCTGGTCTTTTTAAAGTGTGGGACAACTTTGCGATTGCTGCCCCCCCGATTTTACGTTGAATCCTATTCAGCCACTCTGGTTTCTGAAGCGAACATTGTAGACAAGTTGAAATGCGTGCTGTGAAAAAGGCCTTTGTAGAAACCAACAGTTAGTTCCTTGATTAAAACGCTTCTGTTCAGTGTCTCTTTCATTTCGAGCTGAATCATTTAATTTTTGCTGCATTTAAAAAGAAGTTTGTTATCAAAAAAATGAAAACCTTCCTTCCGCTCATCTGATCTGATGACTGAAAAAGTAAATTGACCCTCGTCCAAACTTCGATCAGACATCTGGACTTCTCTCGAGCAGGAAATGACATGAGGGTGACTTCCTCTTTTTGCTGTTTTGCGCACACACACACACACACACACACAAATGAACATCAATAAAAGAAAAACTGAAGGCAGGAGAGAAAGAAGCGAAATCTCTACCTGCAGAACAGGTATTCAAAACACACCCACGATGCACAGAGGACACCTTTGTCACACAAACACACACACAACATATTCTGCCCGACACGTCAGAACAGGTCCGCTCCACATGTCTGACATTCCTCCTGACCAAGAAGAGGCTACGTTACGTTTGAGCACCACCCATTCTTACCGAGCTGCACCTTCTTTTCCCTCTCTCTCTCTTTAAGACGCCACTGCTCTCCTAATCCTCCCTCTTTGTTGTTTGTAAAACTCCCACTTTTCTCTCACGACAGGTAAAAAGAAAAAGGAAAAGAAAATCCACCAACCAAGTCGTATAAATGTCAAACTACCAGCACGCATGAACATTTTTCCAGCGATAGAGTTGAAATACAGTCATCACATCCTGTTTAAAGAAGCAAACTTTCACACCGAAATCTGTGCGGTTTTAATAATGTGTAATGATCTGCAGGTCACTGAATCACCTCCACCTGCTGCAACACGTTCAGACAAACCCTACCACAGAAACCGAGTATATTGTTGACTCTGGAAACATCAGTTTTCAGATGAGTAAAAGCTCCAAAACAGGTACCGATAGACATCTGAGGTGTAGAAGTGAGATTGTTTTTTTTCAGACTTTCCAAGAACGAACTTGAAGCAAACTTATCTGAGAGGTTTTTAAAAAGAAGAACCGCTACTAGCAACCAAGCACCTTTTTCAAAGCCTTTAAATCTTTGTAAATTATTGATTATTCTCTCATTTAATCAATTAGTAGTTTAGTCTATTGAAAAGGTCAAAGCGTGCAAGAAGAACGAGCGACAGTCCTAAACCCAAAGATATTCAATTTATAGTGAAAAGAAAAATTCTCACGCTGAAAAAAATCCCTTTTTTAGCATTTTTTTATGACTCCAACTATCAAATGATCATCAAAACAGATTATCAACTCAATCAATCAATCGTTTCAGCTCTAAATTGAAGCAGCTCATAACTACACTTTGAAATATTAGAAACTTTAAAGCTGTTGAAACTAATTTAATCCTCATTCCTCTGATTTCTCCAACATCAATGTTTCATAAACAGCAAACCAAGTCTGTTTAAATAACCAACCCCTTCAAGTTCAACCCCAGTTTAACCTTTAACCCTCTGACTCATCTACAACTTGAGATAAACACGTGTTTATTTCTAAATCGTACTAAGTTTGAACAAATCTTGAACTGTACGTGGCCATTTTAAAATGAGTGGGTCCACCACCTGCTCAGGCCTCCTGTGCATCAGCAAATCAGTGCTGGCTGCATATCTGCGCTGAGGATTTACTTGATCCATATTACAGTTGAAATTACATCATTTCTATTTATAGCTTCAACGTGAACACTGAACATCACAAAAAACCCTTCGGACCGGCTCACAGAGTCCGTATACTTTCAATTTTATTTATGTCAACGGTTCTGTCAAGTCAGATGAAGTTGATGCCCTGACTTCCCCTTTCTCATAAAAACCCCTGTTTTTTTTCAACCAAGTGTTTAAATAGATCAATGAATTTCAAAAGATCGTAACCGACAAGCTGCTGATTTGTTCATCAACCGGTCGAAAGACATCCGGGTGAGATTTAAAGGTCGAATGTGATTTACACGGATAAAACTCACTTTTAAATCATGTTCAGACATTTTTTAAATGCACTGGGCTGAGTTAATCAAATATAAAAGCTAATTGGAAGAAAAATTGATTCTTGAGTCTCATTCCAAACTCAAATAATGACGCTTCCGGATGGCGGCCGACCCGTTCTTCAATCCCAAAGCGCCATTATTTGAGTTAAAAATCAACTTTTCTTACAAATAGCACCTTTAAGGCCGCAACAAACTATTTTTGATATTGAATAATCTGTTCATTTTTTCTAAATTAGATGACTTGTTTTGTCTATAAAATATTTTTAAAAAACAATGAAAAATATTATATTTATCAAATGTCTTCAGTCTTCAGACCAACAACAGCAACAAAGACCCAAAATATTCAACTTATTATGACGTCAAATCGAGACATTTGAGCAACACACTTTGAATTTTTGCTTAGAAATGACTTGAACAATTCATCTAAAATCAAAATAGTCATCATTTAGTTTTCTGATGATCTGATGATGGACTGAAGCTCGCTGTGTGGACGTCTACGTGCAGCACTACAAGCCGGCAGCGCGGCCTGGAGAAGTAAACTGAACGCTCATGTCGGTGCAGCGTGTATTCATATATTCCTCATCCTTGGTTCTATTCCTGCAAAACAGTCACACACACTGCGGTCTATTCTTTCACTCTTTTATGATCAGTGAAATACAACAAACAAACGAGCCTTTTGGTTCTTGCCGTCACGAGGTCGCCATCGGGTTTACTAGTGCACATATACGGAACGTGTCCTGTAGTACGACCCAGGCTTTAAAGGACAAGTTCACCTAAAAATGAAAACGCAGTCATCATCTCCTCGCCTTCCTGTTGACTGAAAGTTCCCTAGACTACAAAACGTTTCTGGAGCTTCGCAGCAAAGCGCCGTCGCAGCGTTCTCCTTGACGACTGCAGTAGATGGGGACTCGCTTTAAAGGCCGCGACACGCCGACATCAAAGAGCGAGCTGTGTCGAGGGCTGAGCGTTCTCACGTCTCTTTGGTCCCGGCCAAAGCGCTGCACTCGAAGACACCACAAAGACGACATCCTCGTCCGCTCTGCACCCGTGTGAAAGGAAATACCCCTCAGCCGAGACACAAACCGTTGTTGTGATTGAGCAGCATTGTTGGACACCACTCTCACTAAAATGGACGCCACTAATCGAGAGCACGTCTGATAAAAATGCAAATGGCACCGCGAGGAGGCATCATGGAAATCATGGATACTACAGCGACGGGCTCGGGCTGATCCACTTACCTGAACAGCCACTGAGAGTGATTTCTCTCGCCGCCGCTTCAACATGCTGAATCGGCCGAAAAGCCTCAGAAAAAGGGCCAAGTCCAATCCAAGCCTCTGGAAGCCCTGAGATCCTTAATTGATTAGCCAGGAGGTTATTTACACCCTTGATGAACAGGCGAGCTCTTTCACCCACTTAACGGCTATTTTCAGCTTTAAAAAAAGGGTAAATAACGTCTTTTCAAATCGATTTGGGATCTCGGAGCTTCCAGAGACTCGGATCACACCGATCGAGCCGAATGGAGCCATTTATCTATTATTTTTTTCAGTTAACCAGTCCCCGTCTGCTTCAGAGGTTCAGGAGAAATGCTACGACGCCGTCTTTGCTTGTTCGGAGGAGTGTGAAACTTCACCCGACTTTCCATCTGACCTTTTTTTGGGGTGAACTATACTTTCGCGGTTGCAGCTCTATCGCGTTTATCTAAATTTTAACTAATTCGGCGAAATGGTTTTCCAGTTTAGCTCCTCGACAGCCGACATGTGGAAATTCCTTCTGTTTTGACCTGCAGATCACCAAATCAATGCCTACTGGGTGGTTTGATTGACTGATTGATTAACTACTTCCTATATCTTCCTTGAGAACAATGCTCACTGTCTCGGAAACCAACCTTTCGACCAGTGTGTTGTCGAGACGTTAACAGGTAACTGCTGCAAAATCACCACGCAACCTGATCCGTCAGCAGCTCCACCTGTGTGCTGCTCTGATTGGCTTCCTGAAGTGTGTGTTTATCAGCTCGCTGTGGTCCAGGAGGCTGTGTGCATTCACTCGAGCATATGAAGCGTTAATTCTCTCTCTACCCCCAGTGCATTTCCTGTATCACCACCAGAGCTGTTGACAAGCCCCGTCGCCTCAGGCCACGGAGGAGGGGGGGAGAGTTCAGCCTTTTACTGTTAATAAACTTCTTACACAACTCCGACAAATACATTAAGTCTTGAGCAAGAGCGCTGTGTCGAAACTTTGGTCATTTTTTCCCTTCCCCAACCTCGGATGTGTGGTCATGAGGCGGAACCAGAGGAGCTGAGGTGGGTGTCTGAGATGGATCAGCGAAGAGGAGGAAGTGAGACTGCAGGCAGGAGGGACAGTATCTGCTGCAGCGCTGTAGCGTGCACGCGACGGAGGGGTGTCACTATGTCGCTGCAAGGCGCCTGTTTATGAAACCGTTCTGTGCAGAGGTCCGTGTCTAGACACCCACCCGCCAACCTCGACCAGCCGCCCACAAGCAGACACACATCGGCGCCCACCCACCCACCATTTTACTATTTCCAGTCAGATGTCAGGCTCCGTGCGAGGGTGAGGGGAGAAGAAAGAATGCAAAATAGAAAAAGCTTGAGAACATCCAACTTCCTGGTCTTGTTCTGCTTGGCCAAAACCAGACATCTCAGCTTTCACCACTCCGCCGACTCTTCTACTCTTACACCTCGCACCGTCTCCGCCGCCTGAGTGTTCTCACTCTCATTTATCCCTGTTGGCAAGCACCTGCTTTGAGTTTGACACCTGCCTGCCAACAACAACACGCCGTCAACGAAGAGAGCCAACAGGTCACTCCAGCAGTGTGTGCAGACCAGCGGCCCTGAATACAACAGGAGCGCACACAAACACACACACACGCACGCACACAGCAACACTCCTTCAGACAGTGAACATCCGTCCACACACCCACAGACATATGCAGCAGAGGGATTTGTGAATGAGCCGCTGCTCTTACCTTGGCACTGGAATCCCTGCTTCCCAAAGCCCCTGCGGACAGAAGACAGAGATGTGAAATTTGGGGAATTTACAGGAGATCCACAGACAGACAATGACGCATGCACACACACACACACACACACACACACAGATATCCAATCACACATGGACACCTCCACACACACACACACACACACAGCTGCAGCGGCAACAGTGGGGCCCTGTGTGTTTTTGTGTCTCCAGCTACATTCCTCCACCAGACCTCCAGTTTCAGAGATGGGTGTCGGGTCGATGCGGTAAACGCCGAGCAGCAGCGCTCCGCTCTGCGGCTGCCGACGACGCATCTCCCCCCGACAGGCCCGGCGGAGCTGTCGCATTGTGGAAAACAGGGGGAATGGCGCATCGCGGTGTTTATGACAGTGACAATGAATGAAACACTGCGGTGTCTGAGCGCCGTCAGAGTGGAAGGAGGCCGATTACAGCCGCCGCCGCCGCAGCAGCAGCAGCAAGTGATTCACCTGTGTCCTTTCCCCCCTCACACACACACATACACGCGCGCGCGCGCTCACCAGATGAAGTCCGTGCAGTGGCTGCAGAAGGTCGGCTGCTTGAAGAAGCGCGCGATGAACTTGTGGTTCTTCACCTCGTGCACATTCTTCTGGCGGAGGGCTCCCTGACGGGCGAAGCCGCGCGCGCTCTCCGGTACCTCTCCGTCGCTGTTGGGGTCAGCCATCTTAACGAGGAAGCGAGTCCGACAGGAACGAGGGGTGAGGAGAGCGAACAGAGAGAGGGAGCGACGATGGAGGCAGCGGGGGAGAACGAGCGCATGAGCCTCCTCCTCCTCCTCCTCTCCGCCCCGCTGACCGCCTCGGTGTCGCTCGTGCTGCCGGTGTTTTGTCGATGTGCGTCCGGCTCGCGCTGAAGCTGCTGCTTCTTCCGGCGGGTCCCCGGGCCGCGCGCCTGCTTCCCCGTTCACACCAAAGTGTTGCTGCTTACTACTCTCTCTCTCTCTCTCTCCCTCCCTCTCTGTCTCTCTCTCTCTCTCTCTCTCTCTCTCTCTTTATTTCTCTCTCTCTCTCTCTCTCTCTCTCTCTCTCTCTCTCTCTCTCTCTCTCTTTATTTCTCTCTCTCTCTCTCTCTCTCTCTCTCCCTCTCTCTCTTTATTTCTTTCTCTCTCTCTCTCTCTCTCTCTCCCTCCTCTCTTTATTTCTTTCTCTCTCTCTCTCTCTCTCTCTCTCTCTCTCTTTATTTTTCTCTCTCTCCCTCTCTCTCTTTATTTCTCTCTCTCTCTTCTCTCTATTCATCTCTCTCTCTCTCTCTGTCTGTCTCTGTTTTATCACTTTTATTCCTTGTAATGACTCATATTGACTTTTTGTGTCCTCCTTGTGTTTGTCTTGACAGTTGACAGTTTATTCTGTAACATAATCTCTCCTGTTTCGTCTGTATGTATAATCAGTGTTATTATTACATGTGTGTGTTCACACAGATGTTAAAGCGCATCACACCTTTGAAGCAACTCCTCACTAACAATAGAAGCACAAGTCAAACCACAAGTACAGCATTCTTTCAACAGAGTACGATAGGACACACACACACACACACACACCAAACTGGTTCACTTATCTTGCAGAGCAGACATTGACCCTGAGGCTCCTGACTCAGGGGCCCAAAAAGTCCTAGCTTCATCTGATTTTGGTAAATTGATCAGTAAATTATTAAGTCCTTCACTATTATTAGAACTAATTCTGTGTTAGTGTCTTGTTAAAGGGAGACCATGTTCCTCATTAGAGCCCAATCTCTCTATCACAGATGTATCAGTATCGGCGTATAAAGATGCAAAGTGACTTTGCGTGAAATGTCTATGGTAGTGAATGGAGGAAGACAACTGATTGTTTGATTCCACTTGAATTGCATCATGAACTACAAATATGATGTTAGAGTTAATTCTAGCACACGTCACCGACACCAACATGGCTGCACAGAAAAGGTACTGAAAAAGAAGAAAAGCACAATGATTCTGTTCACATTGACAGCTGCAGTCATGTGAAAGGAGAGTGCGTCGGTTTTTGTGGCCGTGTGGTCTTTATAATTACACATTTTCGCAGTGCGTAATATGTAATTAGATCAAAGTCACATTGAGTAAAAATACGATGACTCTGATCTTAAGTGAAACCAGATACACAAAGACAGGGTTTTTAAAAAGATTGAATAAAATAATCTTATTGACGTTAATTGTCTTTCATCTTCATTTGGAAATGTTTGGTATTGAAGTAATCCAAAAGTAAAAGGCAAGTAATCAAGTCACATTACTTTTTATATTGTGATTAAATGACTTCACTGTGACGTTGCCAGGCAACCGGCTCAGACTCCAGGAAGTCACTGCTCCTGGCCAAGAAATAGTCCGGCACACAAGCCCCTGTACAACCACAATATGCTTCTTTCACAGTTAGATTTGTTTGCATGGATTAACCAAATGACACCAGGTGGGAAGACAGGTAGTCAAAGAGATGGAGTAGATAAAGTCCTTCCAACACATGCCCTGTTACTGCAGCTGAACTGTTCACACCCTGGACAGCAGGGGAAGTGGTTTTCTGCCTACCTCTCTGCACTAGCAGTGCACTTACCCACAGTTAAGGGGGCAACTGAAAGTATCGCGGGTGCATTTTCACACACTTCTGTTGTGACAGAGACACTGTTGACCTTTTTTTTTTTGTGAATGGTTCAAGAATGTTGACGCAGATGGAAATAAACTTCACGCCAGTGAGCACGGAGGAAGTTGTTTATTAACAGTGTTAAGAAAGGTCATGTAATATCTCATGTCGACATGTACGTGCCAGAATGTTTTTTAATAGTTCCCTAAAGAGAGACTGGGTTTGTTTAATTTAGTAACCTCAAGACCTGTTTAATGTGTTACCAAGACAGTACATACAAATAGTGACACTGTATGTTAAAGCAGTGTTATTGCTTGTGTCAAAAGGATTAAAAGCCTAACTTTTAAAAGCAGAATGATGTTCCTCCTACAAACGAAAAGTGACATTCTTGAACTATGACACACAGCCTCGCTCAGTTCTGCACTCTTAAAAGTTTTCCTTTCTGCTGTCCAGACAACAATAAAAGATGATTCAGTTCATCTGCGTACTGAAACAGGTAGTAGGATTTCTTTTTTTGTTACATCTAGATGGATTGCGCCTTTAACCTCACAGTAGCGATTCATGTTCTGTGTAGGAGGTTATGTGTGAATGACAGAAACCACTGCCTCTTTTGAATATTTGAACCTGCGATGTTCCAGGTTTCATGTGAGAAAAGGGCTTTAAAAGGTGTTTCGTCTGTCACCTGAACACAACTGCATGTGATCGTACCAGCAGTGATGAGTCGGGCAGATGAATTCAGTGAAAAACAAAGAACGAAACAAAGAAATCAGGTGATGGTGTGAGAAATAATATGCAAAAAAATGTGTGTTTATTGAGAGTATTTGTTTGTGAGAATCAAAGTATGCGTGCACACGAGTTCTGACTGGATACACCCACAAAAAAAAGCCTCTTTTTAGTCTTGGCACTTTCAGGATGTTGTGAGGTAAAACGTCTGTTGGGAACACCAACCTGTTTTCTAATGAGGCGGTCACGACTCCAGAAAGGTTGAAAACTACTCATTAAGTCATTGTTATGCAAGGTGTAAACCTGGCCGACTGGAAACCATCCACCTCTGCCTCTGTGCACATCCCAGAGAACGGAGCAAAACTCAGTGAAACATGTTGCATTCCTGACACTTCTCTCTGGATGTTAAAACAATAATCTACCGCTCTTATTTTTCTGATATCTTTTTCTGATATCTTTTCTGATATTTCAGAAACACAAAGGTACTTAACTGATATTCATTTGAAGATTTTACTGATATGTTGTTCATTTTCAGTGACTTTTCTTTTTACAAATGTTCTTTGAGATATCTTATGAATAGTCTTTATATATTTACTTAATTAATTCATTTTTTTATTCTTATTTTTTGGGTTCATCACACGGTAGTTACGTATTTCCATTTCCTGTGACAGTCTGAGGATATTTCAGAATGGCGAGAAGAGGAAGAAATCATGGTTCGGAGTTAAACTCAGCTAAATTATAAACACACTGTGTGACAAAAACAAATAAAACAAAAATATGTATAATTTACTTTCATGCATGAAAATGAGTAAAATATCACCAAAATAAAAGCACATTTCGAAATTAGAAACTCAAATATATGAAGAAAAAAACAACAACAACTATAAGTTATAGAATTCCAGCAGCTCCCTGAGAGGATGAAAAGGTTCAGCTGATCTGGAACACTCTTTGTGAAAAAGGAGCATTTCTATTGACATACGTGCAAAAGTAATCTAATACAACAAGTCAGTGGTGGTGAATTAGGGCTGGAAATGGCCCTCAGAAAGGTAGAACCTTGTTTAGCTTCTCAAACCATCAGTTTGTTTTGAAACCTGATGGTTTTGTCTGAAAACAGCCCCCGCTGTCAGGAGCACATATGGTGACGTGACACGACGGCAGAGAAAAAGGCTGCGCAACATGTCGTCCACCTGGAAAGCAGAGGGTGTCAAACGCTGGACAGATTGTAAAACCGTCAATGCAAATCTGTGATTTTGATATCGGTGCGTGAAGATACAACTGCCGTGACAAAATCCCACCTTTGGTTCAGATGCAGGTCAGTTAAAGGAGCACTATGTGGTTTTGGGGAAGACATTTTAAACAGAAGAGAAAGATCTTCATTGACTGTTTTATTTTTCTGCCTAAACAAACAAGTGCCCCTTTAAGTATGAAGTGTGGAGTGTCACAGTGCACGGGTATTGTTGGAGTGACGCTCTGTGCAGACCTGTCCAGGTTGTTGTTCAGGATTTCAGTCACACGCCTCCTTTTTTTTCCTCTGAATACACACTTCCTCTTCACTGCTGCCAACGCACAGGTGACGGTGCAGTTCAGCGGGGAACATGGGCCGCGGCGGCAGAAGTAGGAAGATGAAGATAAAATTATTTGCGTGACGTTGTTGGAGCTTTTCCAGTTTTCATGCCTGTGCACAAATGACCAAATTCTGTGGCAAGTGTGTGCGTGTTAAAACAACAACAAGCCCAATGTTGGTGAAAAGTTTCTGCTGCATGCAAATCTGTCTCTATAAACAACACGCTGTGTTCACAAATGATAGCTGAGGTAATGAGATCTCCTGAACTCCTGAAGGGAAGGGGTGTGGTCTGACATCACAGTGATTTGTTGACACGTTTCTGTGGTCCGTGTCACTAAAAGCTCTTTACTGTTGTTGGAATCCTCCGAATCGCTGATATGATCAGAAACATTACCTGCAGCGACATGAGGAGTCCCCCTAACTACAACTAACTTCTCACAGATTTAGAACTGACTTTCTGCGCTGAAATGCTTTGTGAATAACTTAATGAGACCAAAAACACAGGAGTCTTAAAGTCTGGGCTGACACACCCCTTGTTCGTGAGTGTTTATCCTAACTGAGGCAGTTAGGAGCTACTTTTAGTCTCAGGATGTTTTGAGAAAATGGCTGCAGAGCTTATTTGCTCTACCATTTGTTGAGAACACATTTTTAAACCTCTGATTAAAGTCAGAACGGCCCGGTGATGTTCTTCACTGATAGGTTTCCACAGAGCCCTTATGCTCATTCTGATTATGTAGCCCCGGAGACTGAGAACCCGTGGTAGAAGAAGTATTCACATCTTTAATTCAAGTGAAAGTAGTGATCCCACAGTATAGAAATACAGTGTTACAGGTAAAAGTCCTCTATTCAAAATCAGAACAAAAGTATAAGCATCAATAGACTATTGGATATTATTATTGATGCTTCAGGTGTAAGCGTCGTGTTGCAGCTTGCAAAGGATGAGCTCATTTCAACCACTTTATATAATTCTGACTAGCTTCATTCAACGAAATGCATCATGATTTATGAGTCGATCATGTTGACATGTCCAGAAGAACAAAATGGTGAAATTGAGATGAGTCAACTTCTGTCCTGAAGGGGTGTGTGGGCTACCTTTATACCTCTGAGTATAAAGTATTCAAAGGTTGGAGTATGAATTTGGTTTCGCATCTCAAACACTGGGAAGGTGCATCCTTTTAAAGATCAGCTAGTAGTAGATTATATTTTCTGTGTAAATAGTCAGAATCGGCAAAGCAACTCATTTATAATGTCAAATAATGAATAATAATAATGGCTTCTCTTCCGTTTCCGGCACTGCTCTGTCTCGTCTTTTATTACTTTTCCACCTATATATTTAGTTCATTTTTAGTTTACTCTTGTTCATAACTTGGCACAGGTTTTAAAATGTTCAAAACTCTTATTGTCATATAAACAACTGGGTCCTGTATGTGACCCTGACCCGGGGAACCCACTGGTTGTTATTGGTTTTTCTATTGTACTGTACATTTCTGGGTATTAAGGTATAGTGGCGTCAAATGGTACCTGAAAAAGTACAGTAGGCCTACTTGAGTGGGTGTATGTTACTTTCAACATTGCTAATTTCAAATAATCCGAGGCTGTTTTGTCACAGAGCGAAGAAGTTTCCAGTTTCCATCATACCACCAGTTTTACCTACTTTTACTGAAGGAAACATGTCAATAATTCATCAACAATTACAAATAACTTTGCACCTTTCAGATAATTAAACATGAACTTTTCGAGGAAATTAGCAGGAATTGATGCTGGTCATAAATGTTAACTGTTAAATGTATTCAACCTGTGTGCAGGTGGACACACTCCGTCATTAACGTTCATCTTGCGCCCTCATGTGGCTGAATGGAGGAAGGGCAGACACTCAGAGCTGCAGTTTGTGTAACCGCCTTCAAGTCCCGCCCACCACGCCGCATCCTATTGGCCAGCGCTTTGCACGGAAACACGCGATTGGACAAGGGTGCGCTACACGTCACAGCACCCGGAAGACATTGAAAACATTGTGTAAGTGTCCTGTCGTGCCTCCAAAACTAGCAGAACGGTACAGTAAGTACGAGTTGACACCTCTCTGAATGTGAAGTTAAATTAAAACTGAGACTGTGGAGTTAATGTGAGAGACAGGAAGAAACGTTTAACTGAACATTTTCATTCAAACTGTCTCCAGTAATGCCGGTGACTCCCGTTAAAACGCGGATCCCCCTCACCAGCTTCGGTCATCTCATAACGGAGGTGAAGGTAAGGACAGGGTGATGTGACTTCATTCAGTCAATTAAACAAAAAAGAAAAAAAAACAACATTAATGCGCCAGCTGACAGTTTAAAATGAAGGCTAAATGTAGGTAGGCTATATGAAATGCAGTAACTTAAGGCTAGCCATGTTGTTTGTTTTTATGATTTACTCTAAAATCCTCTTTTGTGTGTTTTCTTTGGGGGAAGTCATTTATTTAATTGTGCATGTGGCACATTTTTCACATCAGGCTTAATTCCCTTTATTTCATGTATAAGACCTCTGGGCTGGACTTCTAACAGCTCATGCGTTTCTGCAAGATTTCCGCGCATGCTCAGAACTATCAGCACATTCAAAACACATCCTACAACTCACTCTTACAAATCTGTTTTTGTTGTTTTAAGCCTTACTTTAAAAAAAAATGTCAATTATGTTATTAGCTGACTGAAAGCAAGGACACAATTGTAGAAAAATAAATTGTATATTTTTTTTAATTTCTGTTTGTAGGCTTTATAATTATGTCGGCTTGTTTGTTTCTATCTATGATTAACGTGGTGAAAACATCCTGAGCAAACAGCTTTACAGTATTTCTATTTTATTCCAGCGATGTAAATATACTGACATGCCATCATAAGCCAGGTTTAAACAGGGCTTTACATCTGTCAAGTCATGATCGGATCACTCCGGGCGGATGTAAATACCAGGTCTCAATGTCCTCTTTGTTTCTCATCTGGAAAGTCACACCCTTTAAAAGAATAATCTTTCTTGTAGCCTGTCCGGCCGTGCTGTTCATCATGGTTAGTGTTACATTCTGTCAGCCCTAAATATACCGTTGTGCTCTGAGTATAGCAGGTAGTGGCTTGAGGGCGACGTGGATTTACAAACTTTTCTTGATTCAAGTCTTGATTAAAAACAGCTAGAGCACAGCCGCGGTATCGATTTCGGCCATTTGTTCATCCGTCGTGCTCCATTCAACTATGTGCTTTCACGTATTGACTCTGTGTCACGTTTTAGGCCGAAGCATTCTCTCTCTGCTCTACTAATACTAATAATCCCTGCGGAATGAAACGGCATCCGTGAGCCATCGCTCATGGATGACTTTTCTTTTCACATGAATCCTTATATTCTGCAGTTCCCATTCATGGACTGTAAATCTGATGTTACAGATGAATAGGACTGTATCGCATTTGAATTAAAAGAGACACTCTTATGGGGCGGGCGTCCCATGTACAGAGGCTGTGTCCTTGCTGCGGTGGCCCCTGGGGTTCGAGTCCCGGCCTGGGGCCCTTTGCTGCGTGTCGCTCCTCCTCTCTCTCATCCTGTTTCCTGCCGTGTCTTCAAGCTGTGCTGTCAATAAAGCCAAAAAAATATATACTTTAAAAAAAGAGACACTCTTAGACGACAGCAAGTGTCCGGCTACATTTATTAAAAGTGCTTTTTTGAAAAGGAATAACATGAGATGTATGGAAACACACCTTCTCACGCAAAATAGATGCAAAGATTGATCCCACTCTCATGTCTGTGTGAGTATATAGCAACAGCCTGGAGACAGTTAGCTTAGCTAAGACGGGTAGTATAGGGGAAATGGTTAACCTGGTTTAGAAACAGCTCAACACGTGGCCTTCTGTTAAACCACAACTTCTGCCCTTTCACACTGTGTGTTTTTTGTGGGTGTGGATTTAACAAGCAAGATGTAACATGCACATTTGCGACCTTTTTCAGATGTGCTCATTGGCAGATTGGTTAGCTGTGGACAGATTTAGGCTTGTTTCACTGTTTTGAGTCTTTGGGCCAAGTTTTAAGCAACTGTTTCCCGGCCGTAGCTTCATATTCACTGGTTAGACGTGGAGATTGGTATCAGTCTTCTCATCTATCACCGCATGAAAGTATTTAAGTGTAATCCCCTAACGTCAGTGGTCCACAAAATATAAAACAACTTACCAACTCGACAAATCTGAACAACTGAAGTAGATGGGGACTTAACGGAAGAGAACATTAACCTGGCTCCATACAGCTCGTCCCGCTGCAACACTGTTTTGCTGTGAAGCTCCAGAAACCGTTTCCGTGGAAGAAGAAATTTCATCCGACTCTCCAACGGCATGCGGTCGAGTGGATGATGACAGAATTTTCATGTCTGGATGAATTTATCCTTTAATCCGAGACAGATTTCTCCGACTGGAGACAATCAAGTAACCTTAACCCCTAAAAAAGTCAGAAGCTTCAGACACAATCATAAAAACATGAATTTTCCCGTTTGCAGTTCGGAGAGGAGCCTGGCTTTCTCGGCAGCTGACGTTGGAGAATTTAGATATTTTTTTGAATAACATCAGAAAACGCATTAAAAGAAAAACTTCTATATCTTCGACTGAAGGGAATTGCAGCTTAAAGCTTTTGTCACAGACGGTCTCATGGCTCTCGTGGCTGTGGAGAACGAGCCCTGTGCTGCCAGCGAGTCCAGATAATTAGCTGGCGTCGCGTCTGATGAATAATTCAGTTTAATCCAACTCAAATGATGTGCTGAATGTGACTTTCATGACCATAAACCAGTTTGTCATCCCGGCTCTGCCTCGTCATGACACTCATCAGACCGCCCGTTTCAACATGCCGAAGCATTCCACTTGTTTTTTGGGGGGTTTTGTCACCAACCGTGACTGACATTTCCAAAGAAATTGCACTTGTCACATCGTTGTTAAATTTAGCTTGTGCGCGAGTAGAGAATAAGCCTCCATCACGACTAGAATGAGACTCACTAGAGGCGAGCTGCGGTCGAGGATGATTGATTGAGCTGTTCCCGTCATGTGTGGTTTCACATTCATTTTGACTCGGCATGGCTCTCGTGCCATTTGGCACAACCCTAACAGAGATGGAGCGCCGCATTTATTGTCTGTCGTTCCTCCTTTTCACACAAACATCCTCATGCTCCACCTCCTGAGAAACGGCCGCCCGGAGTTCACAGATTGACCTTTTTTTGTTATTTACTTTCTGTCTGACTTGTTTCTCGTCTTTTTTTAATGCGGACTGAGTTTACCTGCCGTGAAAAATGAAATGTTTATAGAGCAGGACACGTTGCTTCATCTGCAAAATCCTAAAACCTCGTCCTCCTGCGTTTTGATATCTGTTGATATCCTGATAAAGTGGGAAAAATGTTTGCCCACAGTGCTTCCTCTTAACTGTGTGTGTGTGGTTCTTTGTGTTTCAGAGGCAGCTGTTTGGCATCGAGCCTCCAGCTTCTACGGAACTGACTGGCTGGAGGAAACACTTTAATAGCTACACCATACAAGGCCGCCGAAATGTACGTAAGATGCCCTCACGCACACGCGGGCTCCACTGAATATGACTTTTATGCACACGTGCATCATACGTGTCCTTCTCCGCTCTCTTTACAGTTCGTCCTGGCCTCCTACGGGCTCCTCGCTGCAGGAGCTGCTGCCTACTTGATGCACAAACGAAACAAAAAGGAAAACCCGGCTCCCGGCCCCACGGCCTGAGAGAGCGACCCCCCCACAGTGATGTTTATGCTCACGAAGCATTATTTGTGATGTGTATCTGCTACCTCTGACTGGAAGAGAGTTTGAAGCTGTACTTTATTAATAAATGCCATGCAAGTGCTCGACGCTGCCGTCTGATCATTGTTAAGTGGTTTTGTGGCAAGTCACACTGGTTGCCATGGAATCAGAGCTATGTGTGTGTGTGTGTGTGTGTGTGTGTGTGTGCACGCAGTGAAGTTGTTCCCCCACAAGGTGTCCGCCTGCCGCTGATGAAACCGAAACTAAGCACAGTTATATTATCTAACTTGTTTTTATGAACTATGTAATCGCCCATGCTAATCTCCAGTAAATGTTTTCTTTCTTTCTTCCTCTTTTTTTTTTTTGAGAATTAGTCCTATCGCACGAAAACCCTGCATCGTGTCTCAAGACTTGTTGCATGAGTAGGAGTAGACGAACAAAGCGACCACTGAGACTGGGCTTGGTTTTATGTAGGTTTTGATCGACAGCGCTCAGCCTCGGGGTTTCAAGGCGTCTCCTACAAGCCAAATGGGTTTTTAAAACAATTTGTCACCACAACACGGCATTAAAGAAGAGAGATGTTACAGTTTGATTGATTTGTGAATGCAACCAAGATCATGTCTGAGCTTTGGAACGTGTTTGATTCATACCCTCTCTTGAAGTACAGCTTGTTTTTGTAGATGCACGTGTGTCTTCTGGACCTTTTTCTGAGAGCTAAATGACGATTTGCTTTCAAAAGTTGAACCCAAAAAAAAACCTCGAGGTCTTTTTAAACCACGAACGAGCTAAAATATATAAATAATGGGGCCATGAGTTGCATTTTTCTGTTTGAAGCTCAGTTTGTAAAGAAAATTGTCACACGGTTTCTATTTGACAGAGAGCGCTTCCTCATCTAAACTACGATAAGATTCAGGAGATAGAGTTAGTGATGTTTCATCATGTCTGAAGCGCTGAACACCAGTGGTGGACCAATCATGTGACACTGAAAGGAACACGATGTACAGCGAAGCTACCCCAGAGAGGAATCTAGTTAGAGAACGAAGCTCAAACAACTGACCGAATAGACAGTGTACACGTGATATGTAATTATAAGAATATATATATAATACAGAGATGTTGCTGTGCCAGTGATGAGTGCTCATGGGAAGGTGCACCAGATCTGGGCTTTGGTTTTCACACCTACTCCAGTGGGGTTATTGCCCCAAGCAGGATTACTCAGTCAGGAAGCGTGCCGAAACCAGTGGTGTAATGTAATTCTGTATGTTTACACAGGTGAAATCTTAAAGAACTTGTACCTTACTTGAGTGAAAGTGAAATATTGCACAGGGATGAAACAAGATGCCAGATAAGTATGGGCAGGGCTGCAGCAACAGAGGAAAAGCAACGGAAAAAAATACGTGCCAGAGGGCAGTAATCATACACAAAGAGTGACAAACGTTAATTATATCATTTGGATCTCAGTGCAAACATGAGGAGGCCCCTGCCTAATTATTACACAACCTGCTCGCACAAGTTCCCATCGCTTCACGTGTCACCGTGTCACCAGCTGACCAGATAAAAATGCACAACGAGCCTTTAAATCTCGCACACTGGGTGCGTTTTGTGCGTCAAATCTTTGAACCGTGAACGATGAATTATTCAAATAGTGAGATATATACACACACACACACACACACACACACAGACAGAGAGAGAGAGATAGAGAGAGACACGCACGCGCAGAGTGCAGCGCGCGGTCACTTTTCGCAGATCACGTGCTTTCCAGTAAACCTCAAGTCGCAAAAGTGAAAGCGAAAGTAAAAGGCTGCGAACACCTGAGCATGAGTGGCGTGTTTTTTTTTGTTTTTTTTTCTTCTCTCTCTCTCTCTCTCTTTCTCTCTCTGTCAGTGCGCGAGAAGCGCACCGCAAGTCAAATGGACCTGTCGGTGGAGAAGCGCGTGAAAAGGGAACATGCGAGCACAGCTCAGTGCAGTTTGATCTCAGGGCCCCTCCTCCTCCTCTTCCTCCTCCTCCTCCTCCTCCTCCCGCAGACAACCAAAACTTAACCGAAAGTAAAGATGTGGCTCCTGAAGACGAGCTGCGACCGCCGGCCAGGAGAGAGACTCTGACAGCAGCTGGCAGGAGCCCCGCGCGCCTCTGACAGGGGCACTAACTGCATGTAGGTAAGCTTTGTGTTTTTAATTAATGCGTCGTTAATCAGCAACTAGAGCTGTGAGAGAACACGCTGTCTGAGCTCATTTAGACTCCAAAGTATAGTACAGAAACACTCATTAATCTGAATCTGTTGTGGGACTTAATTAAACAGACAAATTAGCAATTTTTAATTATTATTATTATTATTATTATTATTTCTGTTGGGTGTGGACAGTTTTGACAACCCTTCCCTGTCACATCAACACAATATTTAAAATGAAAACATACTAGTCTCATGTGTCATCAGCATATCACCTTATAAAAATTAAAAAAAAATTAAAAATGATAATATGTCATTTCAGGAACAAGATATGCCTCACTGGTGTTGAGTTTTCACAGATGTTTGTTCAGTCTTTACACTTTTGCAGCCGTGTATCTGTGCATTTGTCCACTTTTTCTGAAGAAAATGAATGTCTGGACATTCTTGCAGCATTTATTATGATTTCTTTGAACTCCGGCACACTCGGGTTTCAAGTAAAACTAAACTAAAACCACTGTGAGGTGGAAAGTGTCGACTTTCAGCTTCCATTTCAGTGTTTAAGTGTCCACCCTGGCCCAGCATTACAGGAATAAAAGCCCTGTGTCTTCACTGCGGCACAGCCAGCTGTTAAAACTGATTATTCATCGTTCCCCAAACACAGATATGTAACTATGCAAACTGAGAGTTAAACCTCACAGTCATTGTTCCACCCCAGGACTCTAACAACAGGCTAGAAAATGTCTCATTACTATATATTAAAAAAAAAGATCTGCACATTATAATTACAGTTTGCCACGGTCGGCCTCTTCAGGAGTAGGAAATCAATCAGGTTTAAGTGATCCAGGCCGACATTCAAAAAGCAAAGTGTTTGGCGAAGCTGCACTAAAATATTGAAGTAGTCCGTCCTTTAAATAACTGATCAAGATTATGACTCAGTGTGGTATTTATGTGCACCCTTCTCTGTTTCAGAGAAGAAGTCAAGCAGAAAATGAAAATAAAACAGATTTTAAGTATCAATTCCCCAGCGAGGGATTAATAAAGTCTCATCTTAAAAAGGGGGAAAAGAGTTAAACGACAAATACAGAAAGAAATATCCGCTCGTAGTTTTGTTTGTAGTTATTTCAGCACATAAAGCACCAAACCTTAGTGATTTATTGCATGTTAGTAGTTATTTAAAAACAGATGACGAGACGACTCTCCGCACGAAATCCTGCACATAAAGTCTGATTATTTTTAGGACCTTTCATCCACCCATCCATAAAAATCTGTTGCTTTCATCTTTTGTTTTGAAGGATTTTGCTGTGGAAAGCAGCTTGATGAATGAACTTTACTACGGCGCGTGCATATCGACAGTTTGGTCACAGTTCATCTTGAAGGAACAATGGAGAGACTGGAGAGAAACATTTCTTTGCATTGTCTCGTTTGTCAGGAAGAAAGTGAAAGTATGCCTCTGTTATTAAACTTGTTACATCCGCCCTTCCCAGTGACACAAAATTGTGGTTTTTATTGGCAGTCACATGACATCTGATTATCCTTCGGGCGCCAGCACACTCACACAGCGATTGGATTACATGCAGAGTAACAGTAGGCAGGTAGACAGAGTTGAAGTGGCTGTAAGTGATTCTTTCGTAAGAAAACAATAAACAATAAAACTTATCAGATGACAAAGTGAAAATAATGTGTGGTGTGATGTGAAGTGGGTCATTCATATCTCTGCAACGCCCCACCACTTAACTCCTTGTTCATCCGTCCGGCCCACAACTTCAGACTGAATCCAAGTATCCACCCTCTGGATTTGCTTCCTGAGCCCTCGCCGACTCCAGTCGTACGTACTCTTACGCGATCCCCCTCGTCGAGTCAAGTCTGACGGGGCT
The DNA here is from genome assembly GCA_039737535.1 of Lagodon rhomboides. Classification (NCBI taxonomy): domain Eukaryota; kingdom Metazoa; phylum Chordata; class Actinopteri; order Spariformes; family Sparidae; genus Lagodon; species Lagodon rhomboides. The sequence goes on from CM077786.1 coordinate 28,541,551, forward strand.
GTGAGCCGCTGATAGACAGGACTGAAGACAAAAGGAAGATTTTCATTACCTGCAGCCTACATATCTACACATATCTGTTTCCCGATGCAGTTGGATATTATTTCCGACATACGTCATTCAAGTGACCTTTTCATAGAGTCTTTCATCGTAAGTTCGTTTTGTTTTTTTCAGTCAGCAGCGGGAGAAACTGGAGAAACTAAAACATTGCGTCCGTGTCGCAACGAACTGTGGGCGATTTAATCAGTGAAATCTGCAAAAAATCTGCTCGAGGCCACTTGTGGACTGGATGAACCGCAGCACCCAAAAGCCAGAAGCAAAAGTAAAAGTAAAGATATCATGCTACAGTATTACTTCAATGCAAGTGAATCTCACCCATATGAATAGTGCTTCAGTAAAAGTAGCTGATCTTAAATGTAAAAAGTAAGTGAACTGAAGTATCAAAGGTACAAGTTATGAGATTAACTGATTATTGGATTAAATTGATTTCAATCTAAAGGGCCAGATAATTCTCAGGAGTTGGTGGAGACCAAAAACGGAGCAAAAACAGAGAGAATATTGGATTCAGAGCTTTCAAGTGAACAATGGATTGTAAATGTTTTTAAAAAGTTCATTTATTGGTCATATTACAACACAGGGTTGGATAATGAAATGCAAAGTGTCCATTTATGCTCCACAAGAAAAGAAAAATCACCAGGCTGGAGTGAAGTGTTGAGGAGTGAAGCTGCTGTGTAGTCTGGTGCTACAGCAGCAGGGTGATCAGACCGTTGCTCTGTGCAGGCGCCTCGTTTACCCCCGAGTGGTGAGAAGCAGCTGTTGTAACAGGTTAAAGATGATGTGGAATGCAACAAAGTTTGGACTGTAACTGTGTTTACCTTTCTGTGTTTCAGCATCATCAGGTTATTCGGTGACAGCACCTCAAGGAGAGCTGACAGCGGCCATCCAGCCTCTGCTTCCGCCCAGTGCTTTGCGGTAATGTTATTACGTCTTGATTAAGATCTGAAGCAGTTGTTGAAGCAACAATGGAGTCTCAAGGGGGACCGAGCAGCAGATGAGCGACCGGAAAGAAGGCAATGATGGAGGATCTGCCAGAGAAAAAAGGAGGAACTGGTGCAACCGGCGATCAAGAGGAGGATTCTCCTTTGTAGGATGGTCAGAGACAATCTTGATCGAACAGTAGTTCAGAGCCAGAAACAGAACGGTGCAGCTGAGAGACAGAACCAAAGCCCAGAAGAACCTGCAGAGCCCAGACGAACACGGCGACCAGAGAGAGTTAACCCAGAGGGCAAAGAGCCGAGGAAGAGCCGGCTAGATTTACTGTTCTGGAACCAACTCAACTTAGAGGAAGAGCCTGAATCCTGGCGCCGGGTGAGTACAAAGTTTGCTCGCTGTGAAGAACAGATTGTGGATGTTACTGACTTCTGATAAAAGTCCGAGATCAAACACCAGGGTTTTATTCTTTAATGTGACATCCACTGTTGGAAGAAGCACGCAGTGGAAACGTTCTCTGCTGCAGGTAAAAATCCTGCACGTCGAGTAAAAGTACAAAAGCGTCGGCATCAAATATACTTAACGTGCCGGAAGTGAAAGTACTCATTGAGCAGAATGACCCATTTTCAGAATAATTAAATAAAATACATAATTTTATTATAATGCATTTGTGTATTTGTAACGTCTGCAATGTTGGGCATTTTTCTATATAAAATTTCATTGTGTTTTATTTGTAGAACGAACCAAAATCTCACTTGAGTAGAGCGCTTCAGTAAATATGTTTGGTGACATACTTTCAGTTTATTTAAAAAAAAAAAAACATGCCATACGTTTCTCAATATTTGGAACATTTTTAAAGGACATGGTTGTGAGATGACTCGATGACTTTGTTTGTGAAAAATACCAGACTTTCCACACTGAGTAGGTGTTTGTTCCAGCTAAACACTTTATAACAACAACAGCAACAATCTTTAAAAAAAAAGTTACGATAATCATCATTTGTAGTATTATTTTGTTATTACGCTGGTGTGGGAAGATTTGGGTTCCCACCTAAAACTATTATAAACTACAACAACAACAACAGTAAGAAGAATGTTTAATGCCAACTTTCAATACAAATATCATAATAAATAAATAAATAAATAAACAGGTGTTGTTGATAAAAAATTATAATGTTATTTTCCCCAAACATTAAATCACATTAAAAGTCAAAAATCTGAGGTTTGAATGAAGTTGCCTGCTTAAACTTTCAAACCAGAAGAATAAAATAGTAAATACAAAATGATCCAAAGCATCATGTTTTTAAAAATCAATATTTGAATTGTTATTTGAAGTCTCTGCGGTCAGCTGGATTTATTCAGAGAGGTTTTTTCAGGGTTCCTGATTCCATTTTTAATCTTTTTTTTACAAATAGAAAGGAAGAAAATTAGTCACTTCTAAGATTATGTTTTAACACCTTTCTCAGCCCTGAGCTGTGCCTGCAGGTGTTCCCTTCAGGCTGTAAATTACCCCCAGAAACTTTAGTAGTTTTTCCACTGCACGGTTGACTTGATTTACTTTTACTTTCATTTCCTTTTAAATCGGGGACAGTACTTCAGACTTCTGGTTGGTATTACCTCAATCGAGGTGCATCAAGTGAGCTGAGAGACACTTAAAGGTGACTGCAGACCACTGATAGGTCAGAGAATCATCACTAAAAATTATCAATCACCCCAAGAAGAATCCACAAAAGCAACCGTCAGTAGCAACCACAAAGGTCTGCAGGCGCGTCGACGTCATCATCTCTTTGATATTCTGAGAGTCACATCGCTCCTTCAAGGGTGTTCATAGTAAGGCTGTGGTTGAGAGGGGAGATAAAGCGGGTGGCAGAAAGTGACGGTGAATGCGGCCAGAGCAGAGGAAGAGGTTAGCAGTGGAGATGTCAGTGTAGCAGTGAATATACAGAGCAGGTTCTCGTGCTTCCCATGACCCAAGAAAGGTCAAAACCCGGCTCCTAGGCCGTGACAGATACAGGAATGGACACGACTGATGATGGAAAATCAAATCATTTAGAGAAATAACTACAGAACTACGCTTTTATCACGTCGGCGCTCCAAATCTGGCCGGCTTTCTCCTCTGATACCCTCAAAGACACACAGTAGCGTGTCCACAGCAGCCTCACATCAACACTTTCAGGCGTGGGTTGTCACACCGGAAAAGTGAAGTGGCTCGAGGTGCCGCTGTGACGAAAACATCAGGATTTTTTGAGCATTCTTAGAATAATAAATAAATATAAGTAAAGTAAATATTCCTGAAAATCACCTGTGTTGTGTCTGACTGCAGTGAAACAGTCTGATTTATAGCTGCAACAAGTTTTTCACATCTCATATCTGTGTGTGTGTGTGTGTCCTCTTTACATGTCGACTGACCATACTTTTTGATTCCGTCTCCGCTGTAGCCAGTGACTGGCGCTGATGCCGACAGCTTGCCCACACACCTCCGTCCATTCAGCAGCGCGGCGGAGTACAAACTAGTGAGGCACACTTACCTGCAGCTCCAGCACAGCGGTTACTACTGGGGATCGATGACGATGGAGGAGGCACATGAAATACTCTCGCACACGCCGCTGGGCACCTTCCTCATCAGGTAAGCCACCACTTTCAGAGATGTAGTTTTGTGTTATTTATCTGTTTTTTTTTATTATATATTTATTTGTCTAAATAAAGCTACAGTAGCTACAGCAAGAAGTGTGCAGGAAGTGACAGTGTGCTGCTGTTTGTGCAGAGACAGCGGTCAGCCGGACGTCTTCTTCACTCTGAGCTACGAAAGCGACGACGGCCCGACCAGCGTCCGCGTCCAGCTGAACAACCTGCTCTTCAGCCTGTACGGCAGCCACAGGACTTTTCCCTCGCTCTTCGCTCTGCTCACGTATTACACCGGCTCGTCCTGTAAGCTGACAGCACCTTATCGCAGGCAGCGTCCGGAGCGCCTGAAGCAGATGTGCAGGAGGGCTCTCGTACGAGTGTACGGGGCAGAAAACACAAGCACCTTACCTGGACTCAGCAATGAAATTAAAGACTATGTTCACGCGTACCCTCATCGTATATAGACACTTGTGTGGACAGAGTGAAGGTATTGTTTTGTTGTTTTTTTTATTACATGTAACATAAATACAGAGTATTTGATCTGCAGTTTGTTCAAGGGTTATTTGCACACATTTTAAAAATGGTACAAGTTTTCAAATCCACATTTATTATCTACATTTATAGGACGTGTGTTCATCAAATCCTGTGGAAATGCTGCACCACTGCCTCCATGATGTATCAGTTTGCCACGTCCATAAAGATGTAAAGTTTGCTGCTCTTTAAAGCTGCATTAATTGATGTTTGACCACTCGAGAGCAGAAAAAAATATCCAGAGAACTTCACGCATCGTCAGCTCGCGTCAGTTACTCCTGGTCACATCAGTGGCAGTGTGATGTTCTCTCTTGTTTTACTTTGTGTTGAAAGGCAGCCAGAAGTCGCCATGTTTGCAATTGTGTTTTTAATCTAGTTAAAGATTATAGCTCGTGAGGCAATTATCTATTTATCTCAGGACAAAAGAGTGGTTTTCTGGTTATAATTGGTTCATTATCTCATTATCTGGAGAACACAATAGGTCATCTTCTCTGGATAATGGGACAAATGCCTCAAGTTGTTGATACAATGAAGTACATTTTGGAAAATTACCTTTTATTTTCATAAAATACTTATAATGAGAAAGCAAGTTTTTAGTCCTGATATAGCCACAACCACTCTCAGCCTCTGTAGTCACCAGCTTATTATTTTTTGTTTTTTGTTTTATGTTTTTTTCTCTGTGCTTTCGTCCAACGGAGCGACACTTTTCACATTTCATGTCGTGATCTGATTTACTGGTGATATAATACAATATTAATTAATGCAGTTTTAACTTCTCATCAACACTTGAAATAATTTCGTATCTGTAGTTACTGTCTTTAGTCATGTGAACAACGAATTGTAGGAGTGTGAAGCCTTGCAAAACTTATGTATGTTAACTAATGTTAATCTTGAATAAATTAAAAACTTTTGTTTACAATATAACATGTGTGAACTCCTGGTTGAACCACTGACAAGTGAAAGTGGCAGCTGGCCCATGACACAACTCTGTCTCTGTCTCAAGGATGAACTGAGCAGATTTTGCCCGTGAAAGGTCAAAGGTGAGGGTCGCTGCGACCTCATGGCGTTCCAGTCTTGTGAACACGATATCCATTTGGCACAAACATCCACTTGGACTCACGGATGAATTGATTACATCTGAGTGGTCAAAGGTCAAAGGTCTGTGACCATTACTCAACAGTTCATATTATAGCTATGACATTGTCTAATAGGATTAAAATGACAAAGTGATGACATTTTTTAAATTCAAAAGGTCAAAGGTCAGCTTCCCTGTGACATCATGATATTCTGAAAAATATGCTGGCTTTTACTTTCACACTGGAGATGAACAGCGTTCGAGTGTCTGGGGTAAAAGTCCTGTTTTTGTTTTGACCAAGCAGCTGAGAAATGAGGCCAACAGAACATGTTCACACGGCGGCCATTGTCCTCTGACCTCACAGTCAGGGAGGGAAGCTCAGATGTCGTACTGCTGTGTTCAAGGTTTCAAGTCACATAAACGTGTTGTTGATCAGCAACTGAAAAGACAATTGATACTGAAAACCATCTTTCAAGGTAGAACAACATATTTGATAACCCGTTAGCTTCCTTTAGACGACAGTTAATTCAGCCATTCAACCATTTCCTAGCTAATGTTGCTAGTTGATAGTGTTCACAATACAATGGGAAACTTATAAATGAATTCTAAATTATCGCTGCACATCTTGGACACGTCTATTTAAGCCTTGAAGTAAGATGCACTCGATTTAGTCATACAGTATTTTTAGCAAGGAAGTTGTTGAATGCTAATGTTAGCTAATGGGTTATCAAATACGTTGTTGAGCCTTGAAATATGGGCCGAATTCCCTCCAGATTTTCACTATCTGTCAGCTTTTAAGTTGTTGATCAGTAGTCAAGTGGTAAATTAATAACATACGACTTGCAACCTGGAACGCAACAGCATACCGTCACCTCAGCATTCAAGCTTCGTGGCAGCTGTGTCATCAAAGTACCAAAAACTGCACATCCTCGAATGGCCACTTGAGACTGGCTTCAAAACTGAGTCAGTCCCCATAAGAGTGCATATTAAAATGTCCAGCTTTATGGCAGAAATCAACATGTTTACATAAAATGTTTTGTACTCTTTAACTAAGTTAACCCTTAAATGAAATTAGGGGTGGCACCTACATATTCTCGAATTAGCCCCACACCACGGTTCTGGTCGAACGGGGGCCCACAGCTCATTTTGCTGCCCTGGTCCGCCCTTGTGGTTTAATCCAGCCCTGTATGAAGCTGACTCAACTGAACAGCTGTCTGCTATTCCAATCAACATGCACAGCTAATGCACACACATGCAGACAGTTTGGATTTGTCTTTTTTCTTTTATCAAGCACCAGTCTTCTGTCATGTGCTCCACTTCCTGTCCTAAATCTGACTGGCAGTGGCCCCTTTAGTCTAAATTAGCCCTGCACCAGGGACACACACGCACGCATGCACACACACACACACACACACACTTTCCCTGCACACACATACACACACACTTTCCCTGCCCTCAAATTATTTCCGTCTCATTAACCTTAAACGTGTTGACGTAAAACCATCACCACTGTGACACATATTGAGGCGAGGCTGGTTTGTTTGTGTAGCACCTTTCGACCACAACAAAGCAATTACACAACCCAATCATTGTTAAATCTGTGAAGTATCTGAATTCTTATTTTGTGTTTTGTGAATATTTTTGGTCCCCAAAAATGATGCAACACGTTTCGTTTGACTTTTATTGCATAACCATGCATCTATGCACCCATTTCCCAATGTCCCTAACTCATTTGGAGTAGTGCATATTTAGGGCTGACAAACAGTCAGACTAACAATGATGAATAGCATGACTTCAGCTTTGTACAACATTTTGAAGGGAGTCTGGGAATTTCCCCTTTGCCCAGTTCACTGTCAGGTTTCTGGCAAAATAAAGAGCTATAAATGTTATATTGCCTGTCATTGCTATTATTAGGCTGCAGCATTACCAGTTGTGGGCCATAAAGAAGGCTACAAAATGAGGACAGAGTCAATACATTAGAAGGCTGCAGGCCTTCTGGACAATACAATATAACTATGTGTCACAAAGCAGTTTTACAGTCATTTTTGGTAACTGTAAAGTACTCTAATGCGTTACTTGTCTCAGTAGATAACGCAGTAATGTATACAAGTTACTTTTTTATGGGCAGTGATCTTTCAACGTAATGAGTTACTTTTAAAAGTGACATTAACCAACACTGCAAACAATGTATTTGACACAAATAAACACATATCTTCACGTGTTACATTTGCCGAATTAACAAGAAGGTCCAAGTAGGTGAGAATCTGTTGTAGAAAACGCTTCACAGAGTTTATGAAGTTCCTTCTTTTTCAAGAACTCACAAAATTAAGCATTTTTTAAAGGGAGTCTGGGGATTTTCTTGTGTAAATCGAGGGTAAAGTTATATAAAAAGGTATCGATTTAAAGGGAGTGACATAAAACCAAAGATTAAACGATTTGAATACATATAAAAATAATACAGCACATTAAAAATGAAGCTGCAGCGCACGATATTTATGAATGATCGCAGCTTTATTTAAAGCCAGTCTGAATATTTCAGATCCAGTCTGACTGAGTGTCTCTCGGGTCCGCGCGACCTACTGTCCCGCGCTCAGAGTGCACCTCCCGCACGCGACAGACTCCATTATTATGTCAAACGACCTCTCTTGACTCGTCCGCCCGCACGCGCGCAAACACGCGGACCGGGATTACAACCGCTGGAGTGGCGCGCGCAGTACTAGCTCGTGTTTATGTAATGTCATATGTGGCTGTGAGCGTGCGTGTGAGTGCGTGCGTGTGTGCGCGCTAGAGCTGGCGCGAGCCGGCGGAGACAGCGGTCACACGTTAAACATCAGCGACCCGCGCGTTGTTCTGCGGATTGAGGGCTCGTGAGATTTCAGCGGTGCGGATTTGACCCGTCATATAGGAGGGCGCTCGAGCTCCACCGTTTTCACGCACGGCACGCACGTAGACCCGGTGAAACCGTCACGCGGATAGGATCTGTGGAATCTGTCGCGAGTGTGTTCCTGCGCGGCCGGAGAGCATCCCGACGGAGAGCGAGGTCCGGGCGGTCGGTCGGTGGTCGGTGTGGGTCGGTAGCACCGCGCGGAGGGGAGCGAGAGCGGGGCTTGAGCTGGACCCCTGGCCGAACCGGAGCAGCCCACTCCCGGCAGCATCCATCCCTCCGCGCCTCAGCTCCAGAGGGAGGCCCGGAGCGGCGGCAGGATGTAGCAGCGGATTAACGGAGGAGAGAGGGGCGCTCAGAGGAAGAGAGCGGGACCGAGCGGACCGAGGCGGGACGGAGGAGGGGACATGGGGAAGGACCAGGAGCTGCTCCAGGCCGTCAAGACCGAGGACTTGCTGACAGCTCAGCGGCTTCTACAGAGACCTCGGCCAGGGAAAGCCAGTCAGTATCCCTCCATCCCCCTGTCACACACACACACACACACACACACACACACACACACACACACACACACACACACACACACACACCCGTCATTACCAGGTCAGGACAGTGCAGGCCAAATCTGATGTGATGCCATTTAGCCTAAATGGTGCTGCACTGTGTTTGCATGTGTGTGTATGTGTGTGTGTGTGCGTGCATGCGTGTATTTATGTGTGCGTTTGTTTTATGACGTTGGGCGTGTGATAGTGATGACGTTGCACATGTGTGACAGCCGTCATCCGAATGTAATCAGAAATTAAGAGGTGCCTGTCACCCATCTCCCATCATATCTGTGTGTGTGTGTGAGTGTGGGTGTGTACACCAGAGAGGATGTGTGTATTAGTATGTCCGTGTGTGTGTGTGTGTGTGTGTGCGTGAGAGAGAGCGGGAGGTGAGGGTACACGAAGGTCCTCCACTGCTCTCGGGACAGGCGGATTATTGGTGTGTGAAGACGCCAGATGTTAGTGGTAATAATGTGATGATCGTACACGTGCAGACATTTGCGTGCGTGCGCATACGTGGCGCTCAGATGCGCGCGGGTGCTTGACGTGGAGTCAGCTGGGACTTGAGGTGATAATTAGATTTCAATTACAGCCCTGAAACTGCTCTCCTCCTCTACCATTTCATCACTGGGTCGCTCTCCATTTCCCTCCACTGACTCTCCTCTCCTCCTCATGTTTCCTCATCTCTGCCTCTCTTCAGTGTGTCTTTTCCACTTGTCCTCTCTCCTTGTCTCTCCTCATTTCCTCTGATTTCCTTTCTCTCCTCCTTTCCTGTCTTCCCCCCTGCTTTTCTTGTATATCTCCTCTCCTCTCCTCTCCTCTATCCTCCTTCTTCCATCCACCCCCCCTTGTCTCCTTTGGACAAAAGCGTCTGCTAAATGCCCTAAATGTAAATGTGTCCTCTCCTCTTGTTTCCTCTACTATTTTATTCTGTCTCTTTTCTTCCCTTATGTTTCCTCCTTTCTCATCCCCTCTCTTCACATTTCCTCCTTTCCTTCTGTTCTTGTCTCCTGTCCTCCTCCCTTGTCTCCTTGCCTCTTGTTTCCTCTCCTCTACTATTTTATTCTGTCTCTTTTCTTCCGTCTCTCATACATATCTCCTTCTTTCCTCCTCTCTCCTCCTCCTTTTCCTCCTTTTCCTCCCCTCCTCCCCTCCTCGTCTCTTCCTCCTTCCTCCTCTGTCATCATCCTCCTCCTCTTCCTCCCCTTCTCGTCTCCTTGTCTCCTCCTCTCCTCCTCTGTCCTCCTTCTCCTCTTCCTCCCCTTCTCATCTCTTCCTCCTTCTTCCTCAGTCATCCTCCTCCTCTCTCCTCCTCCTCTTCCTCCCCTTCTCGTCTCTTCCTCATCTCTTCCTCTGTCCTCCTCTGTCATCCTCCTCCTCTGTCCCCCTCCTATTCCTCCTCTCCTCCCCTCCTCATCTCCTCCTCTGTCCTCCTCCTCCCCTCCTTTCTCTCTTACTCTGTCCTCCTCTGTCATCCTTCTTCTCTCTCCTCCTCCTCCTCCTCTTCCTCCTCGTCTCCTCCTCTGCCCTCCTCCTCTCCTCCTCCTTCTCTTCCTCCTCTGTCCTCCTCCTCCTCTCCCTCCTTGTCTCTTCCTCTGTCCTTCTCTGTCATCCTCCTCCTCTCTCCTCCTCCTCTTCCTCCTCCTCCTCCTCGTCTCCTCCTCTGTCCTCCTTCTCCCCTCCTCCCCTCCTTGTCTCTTCCTCTGTCCTCCTCTGTCATCCTCCTCCTCCTCTTCCTCCTCCTCCCCTCCTCCTCTGTCCTCCTCGTCTCCTCCTCTGTCCTCCTCTCTCCTCCTCCTTCCTCTTCCTCCCCTCCTCCACTCCTTCGTCCTCCTCCTCTGTCCTCCTCCTCCCCTCCTTGTCTCTTCCTCTCTCCTCCTCCTCCTCCTTCTCCCCTCCTCCCCTCCTTGTCTCTTCCTCTGTCCTCCTCTGTCATCCTCCTCCTCTCTCCCCCTCCTCCTCTTCCTCACCTCCTCCCCTCCTCATCTCCTCCTCTCTCCTCCTCCTCCTCTTCCTCCCCTCCTCGTCTCCTCCTGTGTTGTCCTCCTCTCTCCTCCTCCTCCTCTTCCTCCCTCCTCCCCTCCTCGTCTCCTCCTGTGTCCTCCTCTCTCCCCCTCCTCCTCTTCCTCCCCTCCTCCCCTCCTAGCCTCCTCCTGTGTCCTCCTCCTCCTCTTCCTCACCTCCTTCCCTCCTCATCTCCTCCTGTGTCCTCCTCCCTCCTCCTCCTCCTCTCATGTGTTTGTCTCTGAACATTCCAGCAGTGCCATGGAAAAGAAAAATGCTTCTCCTCAAATGCCACAACAGATCAGCTCTGAGCGCTCAGTCCACTGCACACTGACAAAGAGAAAAGGGGGAGGCGGACAGAGGGTGAGGGGCACGAGGGTGAGGACGAGGGTGAGAGTGGGAGAGAAAAAGTAGGAGAGTGCAGGACAGAAGGGAGGAAATATCCAAATATGAATGCACAGACAGGAAGTGATGGGAGGAGGTTAAAGGGTGAATTATGGAGGGCGTGAGTGTGTGTGTGTGTGTGTGTGTGTGTGTCTCACGGCGTGAATTCAGGTTTATGTTTGAATAATTGAACAGGAAGTCAGGTTCCTCTGCTGGAGAATCCACACACACACACACACACACACACACACACACACACACACCTCAAGCACACACAATTACAGGCAAGCATGTACTGAAACACACTCAACACGTCAGGTGTTAGTCATGTGCCTGGGTGCGTTTGTTTTATTTACAGAACGCTACTGCAGCTTTTTGCTCCGTCAAAAATGTCCCATCGTGATGCAGCAGCGGATTGAAGGACGTGACGCGTCGGCAGGACGGCGTTAATTAAAGCAGTTGGACATTTTGGAAAATGTGCTTATTTGCTTTACTGCGTAGAGTTAGACGAGAAGATCGATACCTCCCTCGTGTGTGTGTGTGTGTGTGCACAGTAAATATGTAGCTGGAGCATCAGTTGCATAATTCATGTACGTTCACTCACTTATGTTACATAAATTAAAAGCACATCATTCTTGACTCTTGACCCCAGCCACCCCCTACTTTCTCGCTCTTTACGCCACTGCACTAGAGGGATGCGTCAAGAAGTGGTGCTGGAGGGATATCTACAGCATCAGAGTGTAAAGTGTAGGCCCACTGACCAGGCTGCTGTTTCTGATGCAGTGAGAACAGATTTATGGTCAGAAACCAGTTGGTCTTTTACACCAAAATTAGCACGAAAATGCTAAAATAAATGATTGTCTCATTTCCCATTGCCAGTAGACAAGTTTGTCTTTGTGTCTCTCTTCAAACTCAACGTGATTGAACGATTTCTGTCTGTTTGTACACACCCACATCTGGAATTTCAGCGTCTTAGTTTCACGCCAAGAGGTGAAAATTAGCGTGCTCACCTGGGTGTCGTGTTTCCATCGTTACTGATTGAACACAAGTGACTGCTGTTCCCCCGTCTAACACCTGGCTTCCGTCTTTAATGTGAGTATGTACAATCGGCATCCACTCCTCGTCATCTGACCCTGCAGTAGTCACGGATGTTTCTCGGCTGTGATAAAAAAAAAAAGCCCAACACTCAAGTGGACGCGCTAATTTTCTCCCCTTGATGCCACGAGGTGCATTGGGGTAAAGGGCGCTTTTCCATCCGCCTCTGTCCGGACGGCACTCGAACATTTTTCCGGTCAATGCCGATCTTTGAGGAGAACTGAAGTAAAAGTATTTAAAAAGTAACGTGATGCGTACTGCGCATGTGCAGCAGAGATGAGAAAGAAGCGAGATGTCTCGCTCCTCCGCTGCTTCCATCATCAGCTCCAGATAAAAAGATGTTTTTCCAAATCAGAATATAATCTATGAAGATTAGAAAAGTAGTTACGCTTGAAAAACCTGCGTGTACGCACTCATTCTCATGTAAAATGGCACTACAGAGTCATCTGACCTGGGAATGAACACCCATCCCCTTCCTTACTGAAGGCAAAGCCAGATGTGAGTGGGTGTTAGTGGGTTTTCTTGATTTGTGTGAAGGAGGCTTCATTAACACGTCGTATATCACTTCTTTAATCCACACATAAACTGTCGATAACTTGCCATTTAACAGCGGCCCCGACTAATTCTTGGCGTGGAGCTCTAACTTCCTCTGCCTCTGGCTGGCTTTTCTGTATTTACCGTGGGTTGAACATATTTTGGACGTTCAGACGGTACAAGTGATTTAATTTTATCTTATTTAATAAGCCACACTAAATCAGGCTTCTGGCTGCTCAGACAATGCTTTAATTCATTCTCTCTCTTCGGGGATTTTCTGACAATATAAATCACCAGACTTATCCTTTCGTTTTATAGTCTTGCTGGCCTCGCTGTCTGCGCAAAGTCAAGAAATCCTCTGTCAGTGTTTTGGCTCAAAAGTTGTTTTTTATCAATAAGTTCAGACGGAGAGATGTCGAGTCTCCGGCACAGTCGGATTAATGGACATTAAAATCCAGCGCCTGCCTCCACACAGTGCGATGAGATCTCTGAACCCTCCCTTTGATAATGGTTTCTTTATCTTTGGCACAGCTGCAATAAAGCTCTTTATCTTGGAGATATAAGACCATCCCTATCATAATTGTATCTCTTTTGTGTTGTTGCAAGAAACTGAAATGGGCACAAAGTAATTTAAACAATGCATCTGCCCTTATCAGCGATCAAGGAATTGCACCAACACTGACCTTTTTCTTTTTTTTGGCACAGTCGTAGTGTTTCGTAATGGACCGAAGTACAAAGGTTTGGATCGAGTAAACAGCGGTATCTAAGCTCATGAGAACTGTGATAGAGCGGCGGTAACACGGCAGAAATATTCGGGGAAATCACGCAGCTGCAGCACGCTTCAGTGGGATTATTTTTCAACAAGTGTTGCTCATGAAACGTTGATAACCTCCCAACTTCACACTGAGAAAATACACAGAGGGGAGCTTCAGAGTTTAAAATGAGTCATGTGAATATGTCAGCCTGGACTCTGGGACATAATAATCAGCATTGTTCACACTTTAAAAGGGATAAACTGAAGAAATGTAGGCGAAAAGTTACCATAAGAAGAAGCCAATGGTGCATTGTCATATAGAAACATATTAGTACAGAGGAAATGTACCAAATAAATGTAATTAAACATATGTTTCTCTGACTAGTCGGTGTATTCGGTGTGCAGACATAGAGCTGCAGCGATTAAGCGATTGATAAGATAATATTAGATAATCCTTTATTCGTCCCACAGCAGGGACATTTGCATCACCACAGCAGAAAAGGGGAGAGCACAAATAGAGAGCATCAATCAAAAACAGTAATGATAAAAAAGTAAGAATTAAGAGTATAAAAGCGGTAAGAACAAAATATAAATGAGAAACAAAACTTCAAAGATATTTACATCAGTTAGATGGTAGAGAGAAAATTAATTCCTAACTTTTCTGACGATTAATTCATCTTTTTTGTCATTTTTTTATGCAAAAACGTCAAACTTTTTCTGGTTCAAGCCTCTTAAATTTAATGATTTTCTGCTTTTATGATAGTTAATTAAGAGTCTTTGCGTTTTGGACTGTTGGTGGACGAAAGAAGCAACTTCAGGCTCTGAGAAAATTGTGTTGAGCATTTTTCCCCAAATTATTTGACCTTTTATCAACTTAATGATCAGTTGATTAATCTTGAAAATAATAGGCAGATTGATATATAATGATAATAGTTGCAGGCCGGGCTATATTCTCCCATTGTGCAGCTACAAAGCACAGATTTCCAAAAAGTACCTGACTTTCTTAAACTTGTATTCTCTCCACTTTGTGCAGAAAAGTACAGAATGATATTTTAGCGCTTAGCGGCACTTCTGTCAGTTTTCTGAATCACCACTGCCGAGTTTTAACGAGTGTCACTGTGTAGCAGCACTGAGCAGTGTGTCACGATCAGAGGGAATGATCATTTCTGCATCACGGTTTTTTCATTTTCACTGAAATAACTGAAGATCATCGTGATGGGACATTTTTGGGGTCTGTACCAAACAAACATGTTTTCTCGTATCCGGAGAAGAAAATGTGTTGGCCAGGGCGTCGTTTCTGTTCCGTTTCTGTAGGTTAAAGTCATGGTCATGGTCATGTTTTGGCTTAAAATACTTGCTTTGGCCGGAAAGTGTCCTGCGGTCTCCTGAAAATATGCAGTAATGTGACGCTCACAAATGTTAAAACACAGTCTTGAACTGTGGTCACTGGCTTGGCAGCCTTGTTGATTGCAACTCCATCACCTCAAATATAACAGTCAGGTCATGAACATGTAATGTGAACGTGATAGGGCACATTTTGTAGAGATATGAACATATCGGTGGTTTGTAGAAGCATGAACTGCCAATATTTTATCTTGGTGACTTCAGTACTTCATCGTAAAGCTCTTTTGTTACACATTTTACTTATCAAAAACTTGCAGCCTCTGAGATTTGGATCTTGCACCTGACTATATTGTAATATTTATGATATTTTGCGTACTGGTGCAGCCCTACAATTAAATCTCCAGAAGCCAGTTACAACATGAATAAATGGAGAGTTACATGTCAAGAAGTTTTATGTTTATTGTCTTGACTTGGTCAGAAAACTGTGATGATGATGCCATGATTAAAAGTGAGAGAAAAACTACTGGCCGCCGATTGTGAAGTGCCGTACCCGGAAATTAACAACAACATTTGGCCACATTGAGCTCAAAAAAGGTGTTTTAAGAGTTATTTTCTACCAGATTAACAGCCATGTTTGTGAATTTTGTCATATTTACTTTTTAGATGTAATGTCAGTGCAAAATCTGAATATTAAATGTTAAATTTAAATAAAATATAAATCTTTAATTTAAATGTTAAATGGTAAACCTAAAAATGGTATCTTAATCCAAATTTGACATGCTAAATTAAATATAAATGTTAAATGTTAAATTAGAATGCTTAATGTTGAATCTAACTGTTGCAGAGTTGGTGAAACTAAATATTTAGCTCATATGCAAATTCACACTGCCAAAAAATCTTGATGAACTACAATTATTAAACTCTTCATTTTCCAGAACACATAATAATACAAACTCCCATCACGTTGTCTTGTTGAGCTGTCATTTTGTACTTTTGATGAAAATGCGATCTACTTCCTGGACTATTGGCAGACTGTGACCCCCGAGTCCAGTCGCTGTAACATATGTGTGCAATCGTCTGAAAACAGAGAGAGAAAAGTCATGTCAGCGCTGGCATTTGTTCAAGGCTACACGTTACGCCGAAACACCAAATGCGTGATGACAGGCCGAGTCAGAGGTGATGGAAACTGGACTCCAGAACATGTCTGGTAATGAGAACCCTTGAGAGAAAACCTCCACTTCACCTCTCCTGAGGTTTTTGGAGAACCCGCTCTGTTACAAGGGCGGCTCGCTCTCCCAGCAGGCTTGTTGGCGCCCTCTGTCAAGATCGGAGGCTCTCGAATTAAAACGGCGCGATTTCGTGTCAAATAAACTCTGCAGATTGAGCGAGATGCTGCCGGTATAATATCATAGTAATCCGTGCCAGCTGATTGACAGTCTGCGAGAATGGCACGTTGGTGGGGTTGCCATGGTAACCCAGGGCTCGGTCGCAGTGTTGTGCCTGAAATTATCATAAAAAAAAAAAAAAAAAAATGTGAACCCTGGTCCAAGGACACGATCAGAGAGACACTGTCGTGATGATCCTGAGCAAACAGTTCGTGTCAGAGAAGCAAAAAACACATTAATATTAAAATTGTAACACACTTAAGTAACTGATTTAATTACGTAGAGGTTTATGAATGAATTAAGTGCAAGTCTGGTGATGAAAACAGTTCTGGGGGCGGTGATTGTTTTGGCTTCTGGAACAAAACAGAGGATGGAGCCGTCCTACGTCATCCTACCAAGTATTTGATTAAATATACATCATGGTTTTGGGTCAGACGGAAGCATTATTAAGTAATAACATGATCCAGACTTTGTGTTGCAAAAGAAGATAATCTATTAAGAAGAAGACAGTAACTGTGGGCGTTGTGGATGTCGCGGCCCCCCGTCATAAGTTTGTGGTCGTGGGGGTCGCGTGTTCTCTGTGATCCGTCTGATGGTGACACAGATATCTGCACTTATTGATTCAGATGCCTCGGGAGGGGGTGGGGGAAGGGACGGTTCTTATTTTTAATCCAAGATAGATGAGGGGGAACCTGCACTCGCACACACACACACATGCAGGAGAGTGATGTCATCCGCGGAGTGTAAACAGAAACAGCAGAACTACCAATCAGCACGCGCTCTTTAGCAAATTACAGAGGAAATTAGAGTGTGAGAGCGGGATGAAGGGATGAAGTGCAGATAGAGCTGCAGAGAGAGAGAGGGAGAAGCTTTTCCCCAGATTACGGAGCAGCTACAGATTACGGCCTGCGGGATTATGAGGGTTTGACCAAAAAAAAAAAAAAAAAAGTAAAGGCGGAGAGACAAACAAGCCGCTGTTTCTGTGTCCTTTTCCAGAGTGTGTGTGTGTGTGCTTGTTTGTGTGCGAGTGTGAGCTCCTTCCTGCTGGCTGGTGTCTTCGTCTTTTTCCGATGATGCTGTCAAAAGATCGAGATCAACGGACACACACATGAACAACCACGTAATCACAAGCACAGACGCATCCGTACACCCAAACACACTGCAAACACACTCAGAATGAATGCAAATAAGCAAAAAGGTTGAACTTATTCCCAGAAAGTGTATTTATTTGTATCGCTGCACGGCGACAAAGATACTGTTCATCTGTCTGATCACATGTATCTGAAATGTACACAAACTGGTAGCAATAAAGGAGCAGTTCACCCAAACATGAAACAGACATGAAAATTCATGGTCAGGTGAAGTTTCTTTGTCCACTAAATATTTCTGGAGCTTCGCAGCAAAACAGTGTTGCAGCGTCCTCTTAAACAACTGAAGTAGATGGGGACTTGTTTTAAAACGTAAAAAACAACCAAAAGAAGCTCATGAAATGTCTCCACGCAGCTTGTCTGGCGTAATCCAGGTCTCCAGAAGCCCGGAGATCCCAGACTGATTTGAAAAGACGTTATTTACACCCTTGGGGCACGGTTGAGCTCGTGCACCCACTTCAGAAGGGCTAAGCGTTAAAGCCTTTAGCTCAGCAGCTGTAGCAAAGATTTGGGCGTGAAAAAAGGTGTAAATAACGTCTTTTCAAATCAGTTTGGGATCTCAGGGTCTCTGGAGACTTGGATTACGTGGGAGGAACGATTTCTTTATGTTTTAAAACAAAGTTCTCATCTGCTTCAGTTGTTCAGGAGAAAGCTGCAACACTTTCATTCTTGGGTTAATTGGCTTTTCTTTGCATAGAAGGATAAAAGTGACAGTAAACAACTAAATCAAGATATTCATGCTTTGGATGGTGAAAAAGTCCTTTTATAGTAGTGATGATGTTGTTGTTGTAAACACTACAGCTGCAATGATCAATCCACTGAGAGATGATTGATAAAAACTCTGATAATCTGCTAATCGTTTTAGTCTAATTTGATGTCAAACATTTGCTCGTTCCAGCTTCTTAAAAATAAGGATTTGCTGCTTTTCTTTGTAATTTATTGTCATAAATGAGGAGTCTAAGACATGAAGACACTTTGGGCCTTTTTTCTTTAGACTATTTTTTTTGACATTTTATGAAATAATCAGCAGATTTAATCGATAATGAAAATAATTGTTAGTCCCAGCCGAGAAAAGTAAAGAAGAAGAGTAAAATGAGCCCACATTACACCTATCATCAATTGAGAAACACACAAGTTGCAGATTTCTAACTCAAACTCTGAAGTTCTGCATGTGGATATAGCTCAGATTTACACAGCTGAAAACCTACAGTGAAGTTTTGTTTGTCTTCTTTACCTTGTCACTTCTCCTTGACCCTCGGTTGTTTTGGCTGTTGTTGAAACAGTTTCCTGTGTCGGAGCGCTCACAGGTATCGAGAGTGTCGCCGTCACCTCTACCTGCAGGGAATGAAACATTAGAATACGCACAAGGAGAGAATAAATTAATCAGTGGATTCTGAGGTTTAGACTGTTTTTGTAATGAGTTTGTTGTTGCTTCTTCTTCTTTGCCCTCCGTTTCTCTAAGTTTCTCTTCTCTGTGTGTTTCAGAGCTCCTCGGAGCTGCGAAGCGGGTGAACGTCAACATCCAGGATGCAGATGGGTGAGGGACCTCAGCTCGTTCATGTTTTCTTTGTTAATGTTCCACATTGCCAGCATCCTTTTTAGGTTAATTTCCTTTCCTTACACCTGTTTTTTCCTGCCAGTCCTTTCCTTCATTAACTCTGCCCCTTCTTTCTCTCTTCTTGACACGAACGCGACAGATCGTAGTTACAGAGTTAAATCCCGGAGTCGTGTTCCAGTTCAGACTTTTATATAGATTTCCAAATGTTTTTTCCACTTTTGCAAAATATATATACCCCCCAGGGCGACATAGTATTTAGGGCAGTGGTTGGAAGTCGATACCCGCCGAGGGATTACAAAGCACAGTGCATCCGAAATATCTAAAGCAGCGCGTGAGTATTTCTGTGATAACAATGGATACAACGAGGATCACTGGTGTCGAGTCTACAGAGAATCATCATGCAAATACAGAGCTGAATAGTGTGTTTCAGCTCATCGGTTATTTTTCCATCCTAACGCTCTATTTTGGTTCATTCCAACCGTTCTCATGGTGTAATTTTCAGCCACAGCAGGCAGCTGTTTTCAATTAAAAAGCCCGGAAAGTCCTCCATACTCTTCCTGCTCGGCGCCAAAATAGCTGAAACGCAAACTAGCTGGTGGACATAGTGAAGCATTTGGGAGCCGAAGAGACGGATATTTCCCTTTGGAGTTGGCAGGAAAACACATAAAAGAGGGTAAATATTAGACTTACGTTGACCAAGGGGCCCAGATATATGACTGCTGGAAGTGACAAGCAATGGTTCGCTAACAAGTGCATCATAAAAAATGTTGTTTCTGCTTCACCTCTGATGGGTTTACATGTAACTTTTCGCCCCCAAGTGTACACGTGTGCCTCATGTTTTAAAATATGGACGAGCGACGGTACGGGGTTCCTCCCTTTGTGAAAACTTTCAATTCAAAACACATTTCCTGCCTTTCTACACCACATGCACTTGTCGAGATAAGTCAGACTGAGGGTGTTATGAAGCCAAGAAAGAATGAAAACAGTGTAAAGTTGGGGGGAGCGGGGGGGGGGGCAGGAAGCGTTATCAGGAGGATTGCTATTTCATACTTCAGCCTAAAACTGTAGGAGGTTGCAGGCCGCTCTCTTTGTTTCGTCCTGGCCTGCTCCTGTGCGAGGCGAGGTGGAGGAGAGCAGGGGCAGCAGATGAGCCTGAGATATGAACTGTAATCGGACACAGTCAAGAGGACGCAGCGGTGAAATGAGATGTGGGTAAACAATAGATGTCAGCTGACTAAACTGTCTAATGTTGAAGATAAATAGAGTCAGTCGAGATTGAGTTCACCATTCTGATCTTTAACAGCTGTATGGTACACACAGTTGTGTACAGGACGGCAGGTTCCTTGTTCTAATAATTACATATGTGGTATCGAAATCTGTGCATGGACTCAGAAGCATTTCAGACTCTGGTATCTGTGTTGGAACAGCCCTGATTTTGGTGACGGCACAATCCTACTTTTCGCCAACTTAAAGTGAGCCACGTAGGTTCAATATGCCATCCCATCGTATACTACGTTCTATTTTCTCATCGTCGTCATTGACAGACTGTGCGTGGGAGCCGAAGCACGCTGTGGAAAAACTATGAAATGATTGGTTTGATTGAACCGACTCGAAGGGTGATCCAAAAATATGTGGCTTAGAAATAGTAAAGTGAGCGTTGGCATCCGCTGCTTGAACACGATTACCTGAAAGTTGCATTTTAAAAAGACAAAAAGTGAGGCACCAGAACCACGACTTTGCCGCCCCTAATTGAATAATTGGGGATTCATTTGCTCCAATTGATCAGGCGTCTACGTGAGCGTACCCACAGACCTCACGACGTCCCTGATATCCTCTTACACTTCATTCTGTACCAGACACCGGTTCTGATCTTCCGTCTAATATGAGGCAGGCAAAAAGACGATCGATTCACTATCAAAAAGGATCATCTTAAATGTTTGAGACACGGAGCCAGCTGAGAGTGCTCACATCTAAAGACTGTAATTACCTTAAAGGAAAGCCAACATTTCTCGGCTCTTAATTTGCTCGGAAATGTTCCCCCATCGACTCTGAATGCGCGACTATGGATTTCGGTTATATTTAGACCCGATGATTGGTTAAGCTTTTTATGTGTGCACATGCTTGGTTTGCGATTGTGTTCCATTTGGCTCCATCAGATAACAACGATCTTTTTTATTATGCTGATTGGAATCAGATAATTGGACTCAGCTCCTTGCGTAATGACTGATGATTCGTTGATTTGACTCCAGGGCCCGGCCCTCATATTCGCCAGGGATCCATTAGACACACACACAGAGAGGCGCTGTGTGTACGCTCGGCTCCGGGGTAGAGAGATTGCTTATTAATGGAAGTAGGTCATTTGCCCCCTCCTGTCTCTCACACAGAGCTGAGGGGCGGAGCTGCTCTACGCTGAAGATTATTTCTGCAAAGTTATGCTCTGGTTTTACACTACGTCGACGAATATGTGTATTTTTATACATAATCTGTGTCTGTGTGAAGGTTGTCGCCGCTGCACCATGCCGCTCTGAGTGGTAACAAGGAGCTGATCTCTCTGCTGTTGGAGGCCCAGGCAGCAGTGGATATTAAAGACCATAAAGGTAAAAACACACGCAGATGTTCACCGAGTACACGTGTCCTTAAAACTCACTGTGTTGTCACGACGGAGTCGCAATCTGACGAGGTTGGCAGGAAAACAAAACAATCCCCCCCCAAAAAAACAGGAAAAACAAATATTTCTGCCTTTCCCTGCGTGACCAATAACACCATCTTATGTAAGAAAAGCAGCGCTTGTTGGAGATGCAATAAAAACGTAGTATACAGTGTTTATGAGAGGTGACAGATTTGTGTGCACAGCAAACAATAGACAATAGAGGAGGAGGAGGAGGAGGAGGAGTGCTTCATGTCTGCAGGACGGAGAGCCAAGTGGAAGAGGAGCTGCAAAAACCTCCATCTCATGCTCGCACATTCCAGAAGGAAGGAGAAGAAATCTCCGGGCAGATGGGAGATGTAATCCCTCCAGGATGTAGGCCTACTGTCTGCACACTCCCAGTCGGTCGGACGAGCTCAGCGTGTCACGAGAATAGAGGTTCACAACTGGCAGGTGGCCCCGCACCTAAATTTCACCCCATGGAGGTGGCAGAAAAAACCATTAAACCACCTTACACCATTTCCTCCACTGCCTACCAAACTGCCTCTGCGCCTCTGGACAAAGATGGTGACTGGCTAGCGAACATGCTAGCTGGTGGAGCATTTAGCAGCTAAAGAGACGGATGTTTCTCTCCGGAGGTAGTAGAGACCAAAATGCAACTAGTATTGGACTTAAATTCACCATGTGGGCAAAAAAAAAGACTCCAAATGGTTGAAAATGTTGCTCTGTGTCTGCAGGACGAGTAAACTTACCAAGTTGTCTAAACATTTTAGCTCGTACAACTTAGATTTAAAAGTCTACCTAACTGGTTCATCCTGAGGTGATTGTTTCCTTCTAAAATTTACCGTGTATCAGCTGAAATGTGTCAACGTGTCACAGCTCGGCAATCCAGATGTGTCATGGCAGGTTTAGGAGATAATTGTTGAGTTGTGTACCCACATTATCCGAGACGTTTTCCAACAGAGTTCAAACCCGGAGTTTGATTATAGTAATGTTGTGTTCCGTTTGGTTGAGAGTCAGAAAGTGAGCAATGTGACTAAACATAAAACATGACTCGTCACGTCAGAGAGATTCCCATTGGCAGTGGTGGTTGCTTAACAATAAAGACGACAGCACCCATGACTCGTTTTAAATCGGAGACCCCATTCGTGGTCCAGCCCTCACTCGGACGGGACAAGAGAAGCTGTCTCTTCTCGAGGTTTTGATTCACAGTCGAACCTCGTCGCACCCGTTCACAAAATGTTCTTGTGCAAGATGCCAGCTTGAGGTCGCTGACCTGGACATCCTGCATGCCTGGGCTTGTGGGATTGTTATCCTGCCCAAAAGAAAAATAACCACAAAAGGAGGCAAACATTTGTGTTCGGCAGCTCTGCCAGGACTCTCCTGGCAACAAAGCTGAGGGTATTTCCAGAGTCAGACATTTGGTGGTTACGGTGGTCAACATTCTGGGAGACTTTTATTGTTGTTCTCGGTTATCGGTGTTCCTCCTTAATCTGAGGCTGCACCACGGCCAGCCAAATACAGCCCTTTCCTTACATTTCACACGGGAGTCACATAATATCAACAGTTCAGCTTTCAGAAACTTCAGGATGAACTATTCATTAGAAAGGAAACAGAGCGAGTGCCTCGGTGTTTTCCCTGGTTGTCTGCGCCGCTTAACCCATTCAGGCCTAAGACGCCTGGAAAAAATGCCTGTAAAACCTATGGGCGATTTCAGAAAAACCCCTAAAACCTGAAGATTTTCTGGAAATTCAACAGCTACTAAATGATTGATTTCTCAGCCTCTGTAGCAGATAGAAACAAAATTAAAAAAGTATTTGAGAGCTTACACCTGTGGCTTTCCTCAGACTTTGAGTTTATTTAGATAAAGTGAACACACAAATTGTCAATGTCAAAGTAAAGTGTCAGTGCAGGAACAGCGCTATTTTCAAATAAAAAACAGTGAGAAAATAAATAAAAATCAACTAGAAAAAAAGAACAAGAACAGAATATAATGACTAACAGTCTGCCTTAGATGTACCGGCGATAGTGCTTCCCGAAGCACTCAATGTGAGTTAGAGTTTGTTGAACCTGGTCACGGTAATTATTAGTCTCGGTAACGAGACGCGCCCAAAGTTCCTCCGTAAAAATCTGATCAAATGCCTGCAGCGGTGTGGCGTCTGCAGGCAAATCGACTTTCACCCCTGCTGTGCGATTGAAAACACTACGCTGATTACTGTGGTAGTTGTCAGTCTTCCACTCACTTTCAAACCCTTCAAACTCGTCATCGTTATCATCGTTGTTGTCCTCAAACATATGCCTCAACCATAACTCCCGGTCGATCGGGTCAAAGCCCTCCTCAGTAATTATGTCATCGAGGCTGTCTTATTCTTAGCCGAGAAACTCCTCGAAATCGCTGCCTTCTGAAGAAAGACGTACCCGCTTTCCCGGCTTTAATGGTAGAATTACGCAACAGCGCCCCCGGTTTTAATGGTAGAAATGCGGCAATGCTTTCCCGGCCTGAATGGGTTAATATCCTGCAAGACTTCCTTGATTTCCTTTTCTGTACTTTCACCAGTTTGATCAGCCATCAGCACGACGCAGTGCTTCCTTCTTCCCGTGTAAATGGAAATAGGCTGAAATTCCTTCAGCAATCCTCCAAAAGCACCTCCTGGATTGAGGCGGTGTCTGTTACATCAAGACAGGCTGAGATCTCCTGTCATCTTCAAACAACTTCAGTGTCTCTCTTTCCTCTGCACAGTCTGGGTGAAGTCTTCCCTTCTCTTTGCCAATCATCAAAACACTTTCTAGAGGCTTTTTGAGGCTGCCTGAAAGTCATTTTCCATCACGTCTCCTCGTACACTCAGGCTCCAGCTTCTGTAACTACTACAGCCGCTGCGTCTCTTTATCCTGCCAGCACCTCTCTTCTGAGTCAGGACTGCCTCACGCCAACCGGGCCTGGAGGGCCTCTTTATTCAGCTCGACAATGTGGCTCATCGCTGGTATCAGGACTGGGGGTCTTGGGCTGCTGCCATGAGAAACATGCTCACTGCTTCTTGCAGCCACTGCTACAAATTGCTGTTTAATGTCTGCTGGTTAGCGGCACTGTTAATGACTCAACGGTGGATTTTTTTGTGCTGAGCTCAGGTGAACTTTGCATCATCATGCATTCCCTGCGTGGCTCCGGGAGTTGGCTGCAGCGTCCAGTTTCCTGCAAAGATCTCTTAGGTCATGATCAGATAAGGGATTTCTTGTCCTGCCCTTCGTCTGAGAGCAGTTTGTCAGCAACTTCCCCTGGGTACGACGCTCGCTCAGACAATACTTCAGCGGTCAAAGGGGTCGCGAGAATGTCAGCTACGATAAGATTGCATTTCCAGGAGGGATGCAGAGAGTCTGTGGATAAATCTGTTGCTGTTTGCAAAAAAAGGGCTAAAACTGATGATTGTTGTCATTGTTAACTAATCAACTGATTGTTTTCTTGATGAATCCAACCATCATTTGGTCTATAGATGGTCAGAAAATACCAATATATCAATATAGACTATATATCGTCTAAGAGTTTGGATTTCGTGTTGTCTTTTCCTGGTTTTAAAGGCTTCGTTACAGTAAAATGATTTAACTTTCTGAACTTACCACACTGTTCTACTTGTTCTCATATTTGACTTTACCCCACTTAGTCATTATGTCACAGAAAAAATCTCATTGTGCTAATGATTTATAAAAGTAACAACAATATTGGTGTAATATCGACGTATTTGCTCCAAAAACATTGTCATATTTGATTTTGTCTTCCAGTTCGAGCATTTATGAAATGTTTTTTTAAGAGATTTCAAAACACAGATCTGTATTGTGATGTTATTTTAAGGCCAAATCAGCCAGCCAAGGAAATAGCAAACTATCCATGACGAGTTCTCAGGGCCTGTGTTGTCTTACAGAAATGTCTTGTTTTTTCCCTATTCAGATATTAAGTTGACTAATTAACATATAAATGTCACACAGAGGATTTTTACTCAGAAATTAGAAGAAAATCACTGATTAATATTCATTCAGTCGACTAATTTATTCAGCTCTCTACTTGTTTTTTTCAATTTTACTTGCAACACTGAGATGGCACAATGAAATAATTGAGTTTGATAACTGATTGTAGCGTTCATGCTGAAGGAGCTGCACGATATATTAAAAAAATAATCATAATTCGTTTATTTAGTCAGATGTTGTGCTTCCCGGACACTGGGAATGATCGTTTTTGCATCACAATTTTCATTTTTATGGAAAACAGCTGTTAAAATCATGATGATGTGACATTTTTTTGGGTCTGTTACAAAAAAAACACGCTTTCTTACATCTGGAGAACAAGATTTGTGGGGCCAGAACATTCAGTACTTTATTATTTCACTTGGCCATATTGCAGTTTATTTATTTAATGTTTTGATTAATTGCCCTGATATCTATTTTTTTAACTGGTCTGTCCACAAGAAATAACAGTAACGGCGTGTGTGTATTTGCATGCATTCATGTGTCCCTATGCTCTCATTTTTCTGGTGTGTTTCTGTGTGCATGTGCTTGTGGGATCTCTGTTTTATGTCGCTGTCATCTTTGGCCGTGTGTCTTTGTACGCGTGTGTGTTTGTGTGTGTGTGTGTGTTTTGTGTAGGGATGCGTCCTCTGCATTACGCTGCATGGCAGGGGAAGACTGAGCCAATGAAAATGCTGCTGAAGGCAGGCTCATCCGTCAACGGGCAGTCAGACGAAGGACAGATCCCGCTCCACCTATCGTCTCAGCATGGACACTACGACGGGGTAACTGTGTTTGCGTGTGTGTTTTGGTGTGTATCGCATCCATATGTGTGTGTGTGTGTGTGTGTGTGTTTTTGTGGGTGTGATTAGTGCCCGATGGTGCATGCATGATTTGTGGTTGTCACAAGCTCGGAAATTCATAAGCACCAGTAAGATTTGTGCGTGTGTGTGTGTGTGTGTGTGTGTGTGTGTGTGTGTGTGTGTGTGTCACAGTCGGAGATGTTGCTACAGCACCAGTCCAACCCGTGTATCTCAGACTCAGCTGGGAAAACACCGCTGGACCTCGCCTGCGAATTTGGACGTGTTGGAGTGAGTAGAGTCCACGAAAATGTATTCATTTAATTTAATTTATTCATTTACAGGAAAAGATTCAAATAAACATTTAATATTTTACATTTAAACGGGACAATATCACATTTTGATACAATATTAAACCAGAAACAGGACAATAATGAATAATAGCGTCCACCGGAGCTCAAAGCACAGCGGCAGAAAACATTTTCATCAATTTGACAACACAGCATTTAGACAGAACAACGCTGTCGAGTGAGAAAACATACAGCAACTCCAGAAACACACTGGAAATAAAGAAATACTCTAAAACCATAAAATAAGTACGGACACAGAAACAATAAATGCTGACCACTGGGACGTCGTCTCCAGAAATACTATTCGGTTACACTTAATTATTATTTTATCAGTTTACTCATTTAAATAACATATTGAGATCACTCGCGCTGAAATGTCGCCTTCCCATTCAGATGTTTGTGAAGAAATCCGAGGTTAAGGTATAACTTAGTAACCTGACTCTCGCCAGATGAATTTCGTTCCGCCTAGCACCACTCACATACATCTGGGATCGCTCCCGTTGGGAGGGATTTCGGCACCAGATTTTATGGTCGAGCCAATCAGGACCACCGGGCAGGAGTTTCATAGATGTGACGTAGCGGAGAAGCGACTGTTTTGATTCAGACAACAATAGCGGCTCGCATCGAGGAAGCAAGCGTCAACATTGATGCTGCTATTTCATCCGTGTTGTCCAATCTACCCAATATTTTTTCGTCAAAAGAACATCAGAGAACGGCTCTGAAGGCTTTTGTTGGTGGAAACGATGTTTTTGCCCTTCTCCAGACCGGATTTGGCGAGAGCTTGATCTACCAAATGGCTCCAACAGACAAGTGGTTTATCCAATCATATGCAAGGATTTTCGATAAGGCCCAGCCTTCTGAAACACATCTCCAATGGAGCGATCCCAGATGGATGAGTGGAGCTAGGCGGAACGAAATTCATCTGGCGAGAGTCAGGTTAATAACTTAGTGCTGTGCAGATAAAATTGTTCTCAACTTTTCTTCCTACTTTAACGCGAGTCGACTCGTCTAAAACTGCCATTTAAACATCAGGGGAGTTCGTCATTAGGAACATCCCCTGCAGACCCTCAGGCGGACCTTTTCAGCCGGCTGCCTGTGGCCCTTTGACAGCCTCATTCCTTTCGATCATTTTCGCTAGCAGACTAATTAGCCCTTTCATTAGTTGTGTCTGTTGCTCAGCACGCTAATACTCTTAGTTCATTAAAAAGTTTGAACCCAGGCTGTTAAAGCAGGGGGAACGTACGGGAATCTAAACCGACAAGGTGCATAATAAACAAAGAGGGGAAAAACATAAAAAGCGCATTGTTTTAACACAGTTACATCCCCTCTTGGCACAATCTGGTCCTTCTTAAACAGCAGTCGAATCGACCGCAGCGAGAAGAGAGAGCTCGCAGTTTCTGTGGCGGTGACTTGAATTCACAGAGAAATCAAATTAAACAGTTTTAAATCAGATTTTGCAGAAGATTTCACAGTAGAAGCAGCTCATTTACAAGCATTTCTATTCAGTTCGCTGCAGACTTTGGGACCTTATGATAATCATACTTATAATAACATTAATAATGATGAAAATGTGTCCGTCTGTTTCAGGTGGTTCAGCTCCTGCTCAGCAGCAACATGTGTGCAGCCATGCTGGAGCCAAAACCCTCCGACCCCAACGGAGTGTCACCTCTGCATCTGGCTGCCAAGAACGGACACATCGACGTCATACGGTACGAAAACCCTCCAGTCCTTTCTGTTTTCACACCCACACTGCCTCTTACTCATTTAATCTAATGTTATTATTACGATAATCTGTTACGATATAAAGCACATGTAGGTGCACGTAGTATTTTTTGTCCAGTGAGTCTTTTAAAAACCAAATTATCTACTTAAACTTGCATTTATGAAGATGGTTTTTGATTCTGCAGTGTGTTTTGTAAAGATTTTGTTCTGGCTTTGCTTCAGTTTTTCATTTGTTATTCTATTTATTATGAAAGATGCTCGACACATAAAGGTTAATGTTATGAATCTGTGCTGCAGGTTGCTGATTCAGGCTGGTATAGACATCAACAGACAGTCGGAGTCTGGCACAGCGCTGCATCAGGCAGCCCTCTGTGGGAAGACAGAGGTAGTACGTCTGCTGCTGGATGTAAGTCTACCCGCCTGTCTCTTTCACCGTCTGTCCGTCCGTCTCTCTAATGTGTTTACAGAAGCAACTGTTGTTAAAGCTGCCTGCCTCTCCTCGGCTGAGCAAGTTTACACCTCAGCACTTGGCATTCGTCCCGCCGAGCTGTGTGATGAGGCCTGTGGGATATGTTTGCTCGTTACATAAAAAAACTGTGGCAGACCGGCGAGCATCCTACCTGTCATGCAACATTCAAACGAGCTCTGTTTTGTTCTTTAATCCTTTTGTCACCTTCAGATGGATTGTGATGTCGTTGCCGAGGCAGGACACAAAGCAAACGTGCGCTGCGAGCATGTCCGCGGTGTTTATGAACTCAGCGTGACACGATTTCACTTTGCAGCTTTAATCATTTTTGTTTTAACTTTCCGCCTCCTTGCAGAGTGGCATCAGTGCAGGAGTGAGAAACACTCTGAGTCAAACTGCCCTGGACATCGTAAACCAGTTCACCACCACACAGGCCAGCCGGGAAATCAAACAACTACTGAGAGGTGAGCACATGAGGACAAAGACTCACCACCACTTGATCTGATATGTTGTAAAATCAGGGCTGAGGGCTGGACTGATATCAAATGTGAGGCTGCTGTTGAGGTTTGAAGTTTAAGACGTCTGCCGTCATCACCCAAGGAAAATATTATTATCTTGAACGAAATCCTGAATTTGAAAAGACCTTCGTTGATAAATAACGGATACAATGGATGTAAAATACAGGACACAATGCATAAAAATGGCACCAGAGAGGCAAACACCAGCCTTCCTCTTCATTGTTCTGCTCCTTCCTCTGCTCTGTTATTGTCTACTCGACTCCGCTCAGCTCTGCTGCTCACTGGTACTAAACTCTTGTCTTGTAGATGCTTCGGCTGCGATGCAGGTGCGTGCCCTGAAGGATTACTGCAACAACTACGACCTGACCAGCCTCAACATCAAAGCTGGAGACATTATCACGGTACATAGATCTAATAATACAGAACATTTCTGTGCTGCATGTCTTCATCAGTCAGTGAAGAAAAATATGCAATGAATAATTATAATCTTTAGAGATGTATGTAAACATTTGGACACTGTTTTCCACACCAGTTAAAGCTTTTGTGTAACTCTCACTTATACCACGTGCACTAGCGTTAGCTCTTTAAGCCTCGTAGCTCAGTATGTCCCATGTGTTCAAAATGGAGATTAACACATCACTAAATTACGTTGGATTACACCACGCAAACTAGTTTTAACATAGAGATTAGTTGGGACTAAATACAATGGCCACCATTATAAACCAGTAGGCTGTGACTGCTGTGTGACCGAGCTAACTGAAGTAGCCAAACTGACAAAACGATGTTAGCTTGCTAAAATGTAAGTTAGATTGAAGAGTAAATAAGATAAAAATGGAATATGGTCGCTATATTTGACATGAGACAAAAAGTGCTCTCTAATAATTATGTAAACAAGGAGAATTATTAATAAAGTTTAACAAAAATAAACAAAATACACCTTTAATAGCCTGACAAAACATTTTGCTAATGACATTAGCACCAGGTGGTTAGCTTACGACAACACAGACATTTCTTTCTTTCTTTCTTTCTTTCTTTGCTTGTTTTGCATGAATTCATAAAGTTTGTGGTTGGCATATAGTCAATTTTTCCTACAAAAGACAGAACTTTTCCTTCTCAGAATTACTTGTATGTCTCCCTGAAACTGGAATTTTCTGGCAGTTGTGTTGTAGCTAGTGACATTAATTGACCTCCAACATGAGCTAGCTCATTTGGCTACTTTTGACCGAATGGGGCTACATATTATTTACACATTACTATGGTATTTACTCGCTAAACACTACTTATTACTATTAAAAACAAGCTTTTTTTTGTGATGCATGTTGTGCCCCTGTCCAGCTGCAGTTGTGAAAGTGTGCAGAGGTTATAATCTTCTCTTCGTAAACTGTGTGTGTGTGTCGGCAGGTTTTGGAGCAGCACTCTGACGGCCGATGGAAAGGCTGCATTCACGACAACCGCACGGGAAATGACCGCGTGGGCTACTTTCCATCCAACATGGTGGAAGTAATCAAGAGGGCAGGTGACCACCGACATCACAGCTGTGTGTGTGTGTGTGTGTGTGTGTGTCCGTGTGGGCGGGAGGATGTGTGTGCTTTCTCATGTATGTGAGTTCAGCTTCAGCAGCTGCTCTGTAGCTATAGCTGATCATTTAGCTAGCTGCAGCCTCATCGGCCTCTTCGGGCAGTCCATCAGTTTATCCCGACCTGTCAATCATCTCCATGAATCAAATACTGTCTCCCCATTGGCTGTTGACCCTAATCCCTTCCTCTGAATTTCTGCCCCTTCTGTCACCCTCCCTTATTGATGAACCAGCCTGCTCTTGCTTGTGATGCTTTTTTGTTCATATTGTTTGTTTTTCGTGTAAAGTGATATTATATTTTAATTTGTAAAGATATATTCCCTGTGGATATATGGATGTATTCTTTTTCTCATACTTTGATTTTGATCAATTATTTTATACCTTTGATTAGTTTTGTTTTGTTTCAAGTTGACTGATGAGTTGTTGTGTTGTTGTTGTTGTTGTTGTTTTGCACCTCCCTCCTCCTGGCTTGTGTCCAGGTTACTCCCCCTCCCAGCAGTGCCACACCCTCCTGCTCCGCAGGCCCAACCCCTGTCCCATTGCCTCGGTCAACGGACACTCATACCCCCCCACCAAAGTCCTCCCCCTGCATCTGCCTCCCCCTCCCACCCCTCACCCCAACACACAGACCCTCCCTCGGTTCTCCTCATTTGGGTACGTTCCTCTTCCCATCTCTCCTCCTTCTCTGTCTACTCCTCTGTCCACTGCTCCTCCTGCTCCTCCTCCTCCTCCTCCCCCTCCTCCTCCTCCTCTCTCCACTTCTCAGGAGCAGCAGAGTCAGACAGGTACATACTGTAGAATCACTTTAAATCACAGATAAGAATCCTTTCCACGCTGTAAGACCACATACAGAATATATTATCTAAATGCTTGTACCAGCACTTCACTGCAGCCACATATATACTATATATGTGTGTGTGTGAGTGTGTGTATGTGTAAATGTATGTACATTATGTATCAAAGGATCAGTTCACCCTAACGACAAGAAAGTATATTTAACCAGTTGTGTCCAGTCATGCTGATTTCTGCTGATGGATTATTTCTGCCGGAACTGTTTTCTCCCTAACGTAGAAGAACAGAACAGATTCATACAGATAACCATCGTAATTATTTAATTGTTCTGGAATAGCTTTCTTGTAATTTGGGTGAACTGACCCTTTAACTAAGATATTCAAATTAAAGACACTATCTTTATCACCTCCACATACTGTACATATTATATGAGAGGCTGAGAGGTGTTATTCACTATTTGATTTACATTTTCCTATAAGTTAGTTTGAATCATTGGATGTTTTATGTAAAATACAGTCATTGTGGCTTGAACAGTGCAACATCTGTTAGCGTTGGGACCGATCCGATCCAATATTGGTGTCAGGTGCCGATACAGACATAATCCATAGTCTCGACTGATTGATTGTCAGTTTCTGAAATTCTCTTTTCCTACTTTTTCTCTGCTTCTCTACTGAACTCATCTATAAAATCTACTTACAAGTCGTTGATAATGAATCACTGTGCTCTTGATTTGTTCAGGTTTAAGTTTTTGAAGCATTAAAGAGCAATTTGCTCTCTTACACCTGTTTGTATATGAAGCCTACTGCACAAACTGGTTGAACTGGAACAGCACTGAGTAGAGCGCATACCTCCACCGAGACACAACAGGGTCCTTTAGAGCAGGGTTTCTCAATCCCAGTCCTCGAGGACCACTGCCCTGCATGTTTTAGATGTGTCCCTCCTCCACCACACCTGATTCAGATGAGTGGCTCGTTATCAGGCCACTGCAGAGCTTGAGGACGAGCTGATCATTTGAATCAGGTGTGGTGGAGGAGGGACACATCTGAAACATGCAGGGCAGTGGTCCTCGAGGACTGGGATTGAGAAACACTGCTTTAGAGTGACAGTTGGGGTCTTTTGATGTGGGTTGTATGAGGTACTTATCCCTCGTCAGTGCATCACCTGCAGTAGGTGACGGTCAGCTCTCCACCTGTGTGGAGAAACAGAGCATTGTACCGCTAAACAGGACCGACAGCAAGGCGTATTATAGCCACCTAAAAGAAGGCGCACCTGAAGAATATCCATGTATAAAGTGAACGCTATAATTTGAACATATTTTGGCCCTTTTCATTGCCGTCACACAGTCCTGTTCCTTGGTGACTTCCCTCAGCCGTGCAGTTTGCATATTTTCCGACACACAAGCACAGCTGTGCCTTCCCCACACTGTATTACACGACTGTCTGACGGCAGAATACATCTTGCTATTGGTACCATTTAGCAGTACAATGCTTTGAGCTGACAGTCATCTACTACAGGTATCACACTGACTAGGGTTAAGTGTCTCATAAAGCAATCACTTTAACTCAGTCACGCCTAATCTAATATCAAATATAACATATTTGAATCTGCCAGATCTGGATTTTTTTTTAATTATTTGGATCAACATCAAATTGTGACAGCCACATAAATATTTGCTTTATTCCCTGAGACAAATATTAACAAAATATTAAAAAATGCAATGTTAAAGAAAGTGAGCAAAGAATTCCTCGACCCGTCCCTTTATCCAGATCTGCATCCAAAAGTGAATGGGTCTGTTCTGGGATTGAACCGTCCTCCATCAAAGTTTCGTGGAAATCCATTCGGTAGTTTTTGTGTAATCCTGCTGACAAACCAACCGACCAACAAACAGACACTTGTTAAAACAAAACCTCTTTGGCGGCCGGAGTATTAATCTATAAAAAGCTTTCTGGCACTGGTATCAGTATCGGCAGATATCCAAATTCAACTATCCAAATTGGATTGGAAGTGAAAAAAAGTGGATTGGTGCATCTCTAATATCTGATATTGTGCAGACGAGCACACAATGATGAACCTCTCTCAGGGTTTTAAAATGATTAGCACAACCACTATGAGTGTTTGATGGTGTTCATTAAAGAGTTAAATATGTTTATATACTATATATGCTGCATAATAGATATACAGTATATATACAGTATATAGTCTTACACACATATTACTATCATATGGGTCTGTGTAGCTAGGTAGCGTTTTTTATAAGAACTTTCTTGAGAAATAGTGGCAGTAACAAGTGTGTGTCTGTGTGTGTGTGTGTGTGTGTGTGTGTGTGTCTGTGCATCTCAGGTTCGAGGACAGCTGAGCCGAGTCCTCAAGGCTCTCCAACTCTGGGACAGCAGAGCAGCACCAGTGAGGATATCTGGGTGCTGCGCAAACCTCTGGCAGGTAAACTCACAAGAGTGTCTGCAGGTAACAACGTGAAACTATTTTATAGTCCCCGATGTAACATGTGTGTTTGTGTGTTTGTGTGTGGAGGTGGCGAGCGCAGTGGCAGCGTGGGCAGCCTCGGCAGCGCTCGGTCATCAAGCAGCCTGCAGGGCTCTGGAAACACACATGTTCTGACCACCCCTGCACCCAGTCCACACCCGGCAAACACACCAGGAGTCAACACACACGGCCTTAACGCTCCGGGCCTGCACGCACAGGCCGAAGGAGTCAAGGTGAGAGTCGTCCTTGCTTGTATTTTGTGTGCATGTGCACACTGCAGCTGGATCTTCACAAAGCAAAGAGCACGTCGTTTCTGGGAAACGGCAGAACATTTTCAGGAAACCTCGGTTTACCTTCCGAGTTAACCACAACTCTGTTTCCTGCACACTTTGTTGTTAATTTGGAGAGATCAGCAACATTGTTTGTCTTCAGCAGTACATCAGGTGCATTAAGCTGATTTTTATCAATCACATGGTAAAGTTAGTATTGATATCTCATCACTTTGGCCCCCAAAACAACACAAACTTTACAGCTAGAGTCACGATAGTGAAGTGTCTTCAGTGCATTTTATGCTCTTTGCTGTTTTTAGGTGTTACCCTTAAAATTCCTCAATTAGCAATTCGCCAAACTGGGTGAATTTCCCATGTAGTGCTGCGGGGATATCGTCTGTTTTAAGAGGTATTTGTTCTAGACGCTCTGCTGTATTGGTAAACTGCAGGAAATGTGGGAGGAAGAGGTTCACAAGCCAGAATCTGTCTGCTTTATGTGCACTCACCGAGCTGAGTCACAAGACACCTCTGGGATTTGAATGTCTATGCTTGAGTAAATGTTTCATTTTATGAGTGTGTGTGTGTGTGTGTGTGTGTGTGCCTTTTAGCTCCTGGCCACCGTGCTGTCCCAGTCGGTAAAAGCCAAGGAGCATCTCTTGGAGCAGTCGCAGTCTGTCGAGCAGTCAGCGAGTAAGCGCACAAACTCACCCAAACACGACCTCGGCGATCCATCGTCAGCTCCACCTGAAGTGATAATTTGTGTCACTTTTCGTTTAAGTTAAAAGGCTGTTTTGCCGCTAATTGATCAAACGCGGCAGTGATTTTCAAAAAGGTCGTCCTCGTGTGCTGATGAAAAGAAACGGTAATGTCTGTGGTAAAGGGAGAGCAATTTACAAAAAGATCAAGGTGCTCGCCGGTACAACAAGTGCCTCGGGGCTTGTTTGAATCGCTGCATTTATGAATCACTTTTTCTTCATCTCACTTTTAGTCAAACCGGCCCTCTAAAGTCCACCTGTCTGTTCGTATCAGACACAAGCAGCGTTTCCCGTCCCAGTCCTTGTGTAATAGCGATGCGAGTTATGCTTTATTTATAAAAGCCGCTCTAAAATGCAGCCAGGGACAGCTTGCTCTTTCATGGGATAAATTGTTTCAGGTTCTCGGGAAGTGGTGTGTTTCACGCTTCGGCTGCTTGTTTTAAGTGAGAATAAAGAGGTTGAAGTGTAATTAGCCCGAGCAGCATCAGCCACCACGGATGAGGAGAGAGAAAAATCAAAATACCTCCGTTTAATGAAATCAGCCTTAAAGATAAAAAGCTCTCAACATATTCGCTCCGGTGAGTCTCCTAAAAATCAGATGACACTAAACACTTGATGCTGAAATGAGAATTCTTTCCAGCAAATTTGTAGCATTTATTAACTGGCTTATATTGAATGACTTTATTTATGATTACACTGGTTCAGAGCCCACTTTTAAAGAATAAGTTCCCTCAAAAATGAAAAGTCATTATTAACTCACCCTCAGGCTGATGGGAAGTCAGGTGAAGTTTCTCCGTCAGCAAAACATTTCTGGAGCTTCGCAGCAAAACAGCGTTGCAGCATCCTCCTAAACAACTGAAGTGGATGGGGACTTGTTTTACAATGTAAGAAAATAACCAATAAAACCATCAAATGGTCCCACACAGCTCATCCAGCATAATCCAGGTCTCTGGAAGCCCAGAGATCTCAAATATATTTGAAAAGATATTATTTCCGCCCTTGATGCACGGTCGAGCTCGTGCACCAACTTCAGACAGGGTGCGCTGTAATGCTTTTATGACTGAAATGTAATTTTTGGGTGAACTTTTCCTTTAATGTAACTCCTGCCAAGGCATTTACGAGTAGACATTCATGTAACTCATATATTCATATCAACTATGAGTCTATGAACTATGTTTGATGTACATAGATTGTATTGTGTAGACATTTAAATGGCGTCTCAGCTCTTCCACTTCACTTCGGGCATTGTGCTTGGAGCTGTTGTTGGTTTCTTAACCTCGCTTTGAAAGAAGCGGATAAATTAGCATATTTTAATCTGCTGTCACTCCACCAGTTTAAGTGATATGTGGGAAGTGTGTTGCTAAAACACCACAAAGGCGGCCAAGCAGGAAAGCTGTTAGCAAAAAATGATTACGAAAGACCACATAGACAATATAAACCTGACGTGATTTGGTTTTTCCACAGCTTCACACTTTCAGTGGCTAAATAAATAAATAACACCATTTCCTGGCTTTGAAGCAAACAATTAGGGAACTAGGTGCCATTTTCATTTCCAGGTTCCATTTCTTAATAATTTACCAGAACAGAACAGACCTCCAGTCAGATTTCGGAGGAAGAAGAGTTCGAAGGAGCTTTTCATTTCCCGAATAAGTGACTAGAAATGAGTCATGATTGAATGACAAAAACCAAACATCCTCCATCCTACAAGTACAGTACTTGTTTCTATTTCCCCTATTATTAATAGTTCCTTAGTAATCATCAGTTACAAATAAACTCTGTTCTAAGAAATTATTTTGAAACTCCCAGAAACAATAGCACTGCCAGGACAGACATTTTCTAAATAACACATACGTAAATCTGCATCAAATACAAGAAGTCATGTCAAAAAGTGCATTTAAACGATTTAAAACTGATGTATTTACATTATGGTGATCAATAAAATAGAAAAGAGTGAACTGAAACTGTCTGTTATTGCTTAAAGTCATGTTCTTTATTCTTTTTCCTTCTTGTTTCTTTCCCTTGTCTTCCCCCTTCCACCTCCACCCCCAAGGCTCCTCCAGTAGCACGGTTCATGAACAGCGGTCGTTTGAGCGGAAGGCAGAGGAGGATGATGGGAAAGTGAGTTTTTTGGGCGGCGGCTTCCTTCACTCTGGGGCCCCCTCTTTTCTATTGCACCCGTTCCCTCTCAACCAGTGCTCTCTGGCTTGAGAGAAAGTGAGTAGGGCTCTGTTAGGCGTCCGCCAGGTTGGTCGTGTCGCACCTGAACAGACGACACCCTGCGCATGGGCATGCGAGTGTGTCACCATGGAGACAGGCAGAGCGACGTCGAGGAGTCGGTCGCTGTCTTGCCTTCTGCCCCCACCCCCCACACCCCCCTCCACCACCCCGCCTCCCCGTCCTCACATCACACTGAGACGCCAGGTGGCCACACGCTGCCGCTCTGCTCTAGAACCTGCCAGCAGCGCTGCGTGTTCTGTGAATCTGAGGGTTTAACTCTCCGTGTGTGTTATAGAACGGTTGCCAGGCGACAGCAGTAGTGTTCTTAGCGCGTCCTCATTGGTTGATCTCATCTCAACGGTAAATTCATTCACAAAATAACAGCTCGGACGTGTTTGATTTAAAAAGAAAAAGCATAAAAAAGACAAATGACAAAGACATTCTTCCACTCGTACCCTTAATGGTAATAATCTGGTTGTGTCGAGCCGAGCTGGCATGTGTGCAGTTTTCAAGTCACCGACTGACTCAACGATACGAACAACTGAGGTGAATTGAAATGTCATCGTGGTGACAAACTGAGCAAACTCCTCCCAGAAACAGAAACCTTTATTTTTAGTTTATAATCCACGGCTCTCGCTCTGATCAGGTTTGACCTGTTTGTGTCTTTGGCCTGCAACTATTGATTATTTTCTTTGCAGATTATTCTGCAGATTATTTTCAGTTCAGTTTAGTTTCCTCACTTCTTTTGTCCAACAGACAGTCCAAAACCCAGTGACTCTTCAGTTACTCTCATGCATGACGAAGAAAAGCAGCTTGAAAAATGACGATTGTCAGAACAGCTGGCGAATCATTTTGTTGTTAATTCACTTATTGTTGTAGCTCTACTGTGCGAAATGAAAGGCAGTGAAGCTGTTCCCATTCTTGGTAAAACACAGTTCTGTTAATTCTAGGTGCTGTACTGAGGCAGCTGGACGTGTTTCAGTATCTTGAAGACGTTTCACCTCTGATCCAAGAGGCTTCCTCAGTCCTGACTAACTGTAGGGGAGCCGCTGACTCTTAAGAATAGAATTAAAAAGAAATAATTAGAATTTCCATTAGCTGGATGACTGAGAACCGTCATCAACACAGTTTTGTTAAGATTTTTGTTCCAACATTATGAAAACCATGAATGAACTTCCATTCACCTCCGTTGTGTCGGAGGCTAAGTCTCGTAGCAGGGACCTCAAAACTTTTCAAATAAATCTGCATGGCTAGCTGCCACTAGGGGTGAGTGGTGATGCTTTGTTTTCACTCAGTCTGTTCTCTGGTATGTCTTTCTATTTTTAAGAACATTTATGAATTATAAGCAGTGTTGTTGCGAGTAACGTGTATCTAGAGAGATCAATGTATCATTCCCAAAAGTCCAATTTGATTTACCTAGTTTTTTTTGTAGCAGTGACAGTTTTTAAAGGTCAATTACGCCGGTATCTTTCTTCGTATTTGTGTCGACGTTGTGCAAATATCTCAGGGTTTATTGTTTCGTAATGTGTCCCGGAGCAGGTTCCCACTCCTTGCCGTTCAACGTGTTCTAGATTTCGAGTTCCTCTTCGGGATCGCGGACGCTGTGTTTCAGTTCTAGAGCAGGCTGCCATGCTGTGCTCCAGGACAGGTCTGTGTGCTGTGCTCTAGAAGACCCCCCGCGGACTCTTCTAGAAGCAGGCAGTAGTGTTCTGTGTTCTGTGTTCTAGAAGCAGGCAGTAGTGACGTGGCTGGGTGAGTTTCAGCTGCAGTTCTACACCACCCACTTCCTCACCGCGGGATATGATCTAGACACCATTAGCCGCATGACCCCCGAGGTAAGGTCATGACCCCCTGACCCCCTCACGCCCCGCCCCCTTGTCTGTCAAGGCTCCTCCCCCCCAGCACAGCTCTCAAATCAGACCCGGATGATGTCATCATGACCCTCCTGTCTCTGTCACCTGACCCCCCGGTGTGAGTCCTGAGCCTCAGCCAGTCACTCCTCATACTCTGTCGGCTTCATTTACATACCTGTGTTCACACATGGCCGTGTGCTCCAGTCTGTGCTGTAAACGCTACTCTCTGTTTGTCCTTGAGTGTGTTTTTGGTGCCAGCGTGTGTGTGTGTGTGTGTGCGTTCGTGCATTGAAGCAGACACAATGGTATGACGTAACCCCCCCCTCAGGGCAGGGGACACTCACCAGAGATTATCCAAAGCAAAATATCCCTGAGGGCATACCACATGCTGCTCATGTACAAATGTCAAACGTGCACATGAAGCTGTTTACATTTAAAAGAAGAAAAAAAAAAACACCTACAGTAGTTGTGCTGATTTCCTGATGTGACTAAGTGTGCGTTGCGTTGAAGGACCTGACGGCTATCGGGGTCATGAAGCCTGGACATCGAAAGAAGTTAACATCAGAGATCAGCAAGCTGCCCTCCACAGACTGGCTGCCCGACCACAAGCCTGTAAGGCCCTCACGTGCACCACACAGGGTAGATGAAGTGGGAAATGTTGAGTTCTGGCAGCTGCATGCACGCAAATACCTACACATGCTGCAGAATACAGTCAAATTGTAATGTGTGTTTGTGTGTGTTTGCTTCAGGCGAATCTTGGAGACTGGCTGTCTCACCTGGGTCTGAGTCAGTACTACCAGGTTCTGGTGCAGAACGGGTATGAGAACATTGACTTCATCTCTGACATCAGCCTGGAGGATCTGCAAGAGATTGGCATCACTAAGCTCGGTAGGACACGGCTACGTTATTAATCTCGGAATTAAAACGATATAATAACACTTTGATTTTATCCACTTCACATAAAAGTATCATTTTGTGAGACTTATGAATAAAAGACCTGTCATTAGTCTGTGGTCTGTACCGATGTTATTTTAAGAATCCTTGTCCCACTTGTTATTCAGCCTGTTGTGTCACTTTACAATTCACACAAGAATTAAAGGTCCAGTGTGATCCACACCGTAACCAAATATTTTTTCAACATATAACTTAATTTTGAAAATTTAGTTCAGTAGCACATGAATCTTGGACAGCTTATGGAAAATAAGTTTTTTATCCGACCTCAAAGTTGGGCGAAATATCCTTATTCTTGTGATCTGGTCAGGATTTTGACCCAGGATTACTCAAAAAGTACACAGTAAGAGTACTTCTTATTATGCATGCAAGTAGTCTATGAAGTACTTAGTTCAGTAGCACATGAATCTTGGACTATTTATGGAAAACAAGTTTTTTATTCCACATCAAAGTTGGGTGAAATATCCTTATTCTTTTTCTCTGTTAAGGATTTTGACAAAGTATTACTCTAAAAGTACACAGTAAGAGTACTTCATATTATACAGGCAAATAGTCTCAGAAGCACTTAGTTCAGTAGTACACGAATCTTGGACTACTTATGGAAAATATTTTTTTTATTCCACATCAAAGTTTGTCGAAATATCCTTATTCTTTGTTAAGGATTTTGACCCAGGATTACTCTAAAAGTACACAGTAAAAGTACTTCATATTATGCATGCAAGTAGTCTATGAAGTACTTAGTTCAGTAGTGTATAATTCCAAAATTACTTATGGAATTTTTTTTTTAAAAATCTCACGTCGTCCTTTACTTTGAAATCCGGAAGGATACCATCGTGATACCTTCAGCTCACTACCGGGAATAATTACTGTAAAAGTATCGTATGTTTCATGGGTCTGATTGAGAGACTGCAGTCTGCCCCACAGTTACTACCAGCAGCTCTTCAGAGCGGTTTCATCACGAATACCGTAAATGTTACAAGATTTGCGCACGAGAACAGAATGTGCGGCTGGTTTGACCAAGCAAATGCGGACCATGGCTGGCTTGACAGAATGACATACAGTCTTCTCCCTCATTTAAAATTCCAGGATCTATGAATATGTGATTATTTTTCACTTTCAGAGTGTTTGACGCAAGATGTAAGATGAATATTTGACCAGGATCTGCTTCCAAGCTATCTGTGAAATCATCGAGCACAGACAAACTGTACTCTTCCAGTCAGTGAATGTGAAAACAGCCTTCTGGAGCTCAAACGTTCGACTGTAGAGAGAAAGAAATGACTGGAGGGAGACTTGAACTTGATTTGCTCTGTATTTCATTATGGTTACTTTCAAAAAATACATATAGACCCATCAGAAAAACTCAAATGTTCTGAGGCCTGGTACCAGTCAGATGTAACGATAATGCCTGCGAGCGCAGGATGGGGTTTGCCATAAAGATTTGCATTTTCCCAGGAACAGGCGCGCTCTTTCCCAACACCCTCCTTTAGCTTTGAAGTCCAAATATGTTTTATTCTCTTTCTATCTGACAATAACTATTCCTCCACACTTCTGTCTCCCCTCAGGCCATCAGAAGAAGCTGATGTTGGGGGTGAGGAGACTGAAGGAGATACAGAGAGGAGAAAGTAGCTCTGAGCCTCCTCAGAGCCCCTCGACACCTCCATCCAGCCCGGGCGGCAGCACCGGCTCCGAGCCCCGGAAGGAGGCGAGGAAGCCGAGGGACGGCGCCCCCAGCCCGCTGGCCAAACCTCGCCCAGGTCTCACACATGCCCAGACCCCTCCCCACACGCCCACACAGACCCCACCACAAACCCCACCACATGCCCGCACCCAGCAGGCCTCCCCCAGGGCTCGGCCGCGCCCCTCCACCCAGATGGGGGCGGTGGATTCGTCGGTGCCGCTGCTCCGCCTGCCCAGTGAGGAGGAAGAGCGGCGGAGAACTCACAGTCTGATTGGCTCCGAATCGGACTCTAGATACGCCACTGTGTGCCGCAGCAGCTCCGCACGTCCCGCCCCTAATGATGTCACTGTAAACCGCAGCCAATCATCCGTCACCCTCCGTCCACGGCGGAAAGGTCGGCCCCCGACACCACCTAAACGGTCCTGTTCTTCCATTACCGGGGGTGACGGGGAGGGGGAGGGAGAGGGACAGGTGGAGGGGCTCTTAGGGCTGCCAACCTATCGGGAGAGGCGAGCCAGCGACTGCGGCAGCCTGGGATCAGCCCGAAGATCTCAGGACTCAGCGGGCCTGGAGAGATCAGAGGGGGCTTCTGGGAGCGTTCGCAGCCTCGCTGCCATGCTGGAAACCTCCATCGTGGGTGGAGCCAAAACCCTGCCAAGGAACCTGGGAGGCAGCACCAACTACCTACAGGTGGGTGTGTGTGTCGGTGTGATGGGTTGGTGAGAATTTTTTTAATGTTAACGATATGTGTGACAGTCATATGATCTCCAGGTGAGTCCTCCTACTCTTCGTCGCCAGGCAGGAGCAGGGGGTCTTGGATCTGAGGATGACGATGTCTTAAGTCGGCGCAGGACCATCAGTGGACCAGAGGGCCTCCCTGGTGATCAGCTTGACCTGTTACCTCGGCAACCGGCCCAACAGCGTCCAGAGCCCCGGCCCCGCTCCACCGTGGTCTCCTCGGCGACAGAGATCACAGATGGCACGGCGACACTCCGAAGGAAGCCTCGTCCTCTGGCAACAGACTCCGAAGCACCTGCACCCGCGGCTACCACTGTCGTCACCATGACAACCGGCTCCGACACCATACGCAGGAGACCACGCACGTCCGAGCAAACAGAAAGGGTCATTGAAAGCAATAACCAATCAGACTCTCCCAGCAGTCAGAAGGGCGGAGGCGAGCCGCAGCAGAACGGCGGCGTGGTCCTGAGGCGGAGGCCGGTGTCCGAGGTCTCTGATAGGACGGAGGCCAACAGAGAGAGCTGCGAGTGGATGGAGGCGAGGAAGTCTCTGAAGCCTCCGGTCTCCCCTAAACCGTCCACAGTCACCCTGAGGAAGGGACAAACTGACCCCCCGACCCCGACCCGCAGGGTCCCCATACCCGGTCCTGATAACGCTGAGACGGCACAGAGCCCCGGTGAGAGACACACATTCACACACACACAACTGAAGATTGGTATTTACCCACAAACTTCATATATTCAAAATGAACCTGCATTTAATAAAGATTAACCCTCCTATTACATGTTCCTACCTATTCTACCCTCACATATCTATTCTGAAATGTTCTGGCTGAATCTGTAAATATAAATTCCTTCCTTCTCGTAAAGTTTAAGCTTCACTGAATCCGGCAAACCGTTAAATCAACATGTGAACTATCGGCAGCAGAGTGACACAACTGAACATTTAATTACAGTGTTTGAAAATGTGTTACGCATGGTTGAGTCAAAGTGAGTGCTACCACCTGCAGCCCCCGTGGGATTGGTCCGCCTTATTAATAAACCAAATGAACTGAATTTTATATCGAGACCCTTTTAGTGACCCTTGCACATTTTGACACAGTTTTTAAGGTTTATTACAACTTACAACCATATTATTAGGTTGTAGTTGTTCGCTCAGCCACTCATTTTACTTTTTTTCACGAATAGTTGATCTTTAATAAAATGACCCCACAGACAAGAGACCTATTTATTGATAAATATGTATATTACATGTTAATACCCTTTATCATTTTAATGTTGAAGCAGAAAGTCTCAATTCTCCATGGAAATGGAAACACACAGAGCTATTTCACACTTATTTTAATAAGAATATATTGCTTACAGCAGCTTTGAGAAAGCAAAGTTGGAATATTTTCAACAGATAGTCATTAACATTAACATAAGAGTGAGGATATCATTAAAAGAAATGCATTACGATTTTAAATGATAAGCTACAGACTTGAAGTGAAATTGTATTATAATGATATGATCATATTGTGTTATTGTTCTGCAAAGTTCAGTTGCCAAAGTTAGTTATTCTGAGGAAGTTGTGATTAAAAACCAGAAAGTTTAGTCACTGAAGGGAGTTATAGAGCTCTCTTAAAGGTCCACGGTGTAGGATTAAGTGATTTAGTTTATTTTGACATAGTGGCCAAACTGTGTAAGTACGTCTTGTGATGCACACCGGCCCAAAAACACTTTCCCATAAGCTGACAGTGTGAAAGAAGCGGCTGTAAAATGACTCGTTTCACTGTAAGAATTTGAGCCAGACAGCATTTAGAAAGTCTAGAAGAGCCACACGGTTAAATTGTTTTATTGTCATTCAAGTTAGCGTAGGATGAACAGTCTGTAGGGCCGCTCAATGCGGAAGCTATACTGAAG
This sequence comes from Lagodon rhomboides, assembly GCA_039737535.1. Taxonomy (NCBI): domain Eukaryota; kingdom Metazoa; phylum Chordata; class Actinopteri; order Spariformes; family Sparidae; genus Lagodon; species Lagodon rhomboides. The sequence goes on from CM077786.1 coordinate 28,586,110, forward strand.
ATCTGGGTCATTTTACATCCAGGAAGTTAAACTTTTTTGGCTTCATGCGTCGCTGAGCAGCAATCAAATGACGCTGAGTCCAGGTTTTCCCTTACTGAATCCACAGGATGAGGGCTGGGCTCCCTCTGTAGATATAAAAGGCTCCTTCTAAGGCAATAAAAACACAATGATTAGACTTCAGGCGATCTTACTCGAATGAAAACATAATCATCACCATTTCCACCTCTAAGATCCTTGAATCCCATCCCAGTAACACTTTAAAGATGTTGATCGAGATGTTATTTATTGGTGAGGCTTTGACCAAAGATGATCTTCTTCACGCAAATGAACATCTGTCCTCGTCTCCAGCGTCTGTCCCCTTCAGCTTTCTTTCTGACATCATTCTCTCTGCCTCTCTCTGACCAGAGCCGAAGCGTGTTCCTCCTCCTGTATCCCCCAAACCCCGTGGGCCTCCGACAGCACCTAAACCCGGCAAAGCAATAGTAGCTTCAGCTACCATGAGCCCGACTTCTGCTGCTACCAGTCCAGCTGCAGCCAGCCCCACCCCGACTCCGACCCAGACCCCAGACCCCGACCCCGGCCCCCAAACCCTCCTCCCCGCTCCCTGCCTCCGCCCCTCTCCCAGCTCCTGACACCCCTTCTGCTCCCTCCCTCTCTCCGGGACTCCCTCTTGCTTCCCCCTCTCCGGCCCAGAGTCCCTCCACCCCGTCTCCGCACCCTGTCAAACCTCCCCGCTCCTCCATCGCCGGTCTCTCCATCGACCTGGTGGGAGGACGGGAGATGGAGGAGGAAGAGGACAGGAGGAGGGAGGAGGAGGAGAGGAGGAAAGAGAGGGAGCACAGGAGGCAAAAGGAGGAGGAGGAGGAGGAGAGGAAGAGGGAGGAGAAGGAGAATCTGAGAGAGGCGGAGGGTCAAGTAGCGGAAGTAGAGCAGAAGGAGGAGGTGCAGCATCGTCTGGAGGAGACCAGCGCCTCCTTGGCAGCAGCTGTGCAGGCTGTGGAACATAAGATCAAAGAGGAGGACACACAAAATGAGTGAGTATTTATACAGATAATCTGCAGATTTTACCACAAAATGTACAAGTTTTTTCCAAGAAAATCCTCTCTGGACTACTTGTCGGCATCCGAGAGAGATTCAGGGCATAAATCAGCTCCTCCTCACACGATGAAGAGCTGAAAAGTGAGAGGACTAAGTTTCAGACGTCAAGTAAAAGTTCACCAGGCTTTGACGCTGTCACGCCTCCGGTCCGTGAGCAGATGCACGCTTCCCTCTGCGTGACAAGACAGTTCGAGGGTGCAGTTCGTTAGAAAAAAGACAGTTCCTGCATGAAACTGCTTCTGAAACGTCTGCGGATTCACTTGAGTCACGATTACTGGAAAGAGCCATTGTTTTGTTTATTTCAGATGTACTTTTTTTTTTTTTTTTTTTTTGCACTTTGAGCGCCATGAACCGAAACTGCCATCCAGTTCAATTAAAGCGAACAGAAGGCAGACCATATCTAGGTAAGCTAGGGGGTTAGCCTAGCTTAGCACTGTGACTGGAAATGTGGGGAAGCGGCCAGCTTGGCAACACAATGTTTGCACTTGAGCATAGTTTGAATTCTTTACGTAGATTTGTGTTTGTGTATCTTAGATTTTTTTATCCTTTTGATGTCTTTTTTTCCACACTTCATCAACCCAGTGCACAAAAAAACCTTTGAATGTAAAGAAAACGTTAAGCAGGAGTTTCGTGTTGTAAGAGTCCGTCGGGGGATCACAGTCGGGTTCAGTCGCCATGGCAACCTGCGCTGTCCGACTGGCAACGACTTTCTTATCTCGCCCTCAGCAAGAGAGCGAATAAGCTTTTTTTTTTCTTTTCTCAACTGTTGAACTGTTCCTTCAAGGAGGCGAGTCAATTAAAACTCCAGAGGAACCTTTAATCACCGAGTTCGAAGCGAGCCGAAGCCGAAGTTTGCACTTTTGTGGAGACCTGATAAAAAACATTCAACATTTTAAATCACTTTCATTCACTTCCAGATGAAAGGTCTGTGCTGCGCTGGGCTCCGTTTTGCCGCCTTTTCAGGGATAAACTGTTATTAAATTCGACGGCTCTGACGTGTGACCGTGCGGTTTCAAAACAAAAGCATTTCTAACCAGTTGCCGTGTTATGGTGTGACAAATCTGCAGGTTTCAGTCGCAGTTGATCTGGTGGTCTTGGTTACGGTGCTAACAGGAAGCGTGAGCAGCTACCTCGACAGAAATAGAACAGGAGATCAACTGGTGCATCGGTTTACGGGACGACCAAACAAATACGCTGCATTTCCTGTGCAGCGGGCGGGCTTGTTCCGTTTGAATTAGCAGTGACTTAATGCAGCTCTGACAGTGTGAGCGGAGTGAACAGTCGGCAGTGACGCTGTTCTATATCAAATGGCATGCTGTGAATCCACTTGTACTTCTCTCAACAGTCTTAATCCAGCAGAGAGAAAGCATAAAGAATGTAAATACAACCTCAGAGAACCTGCTGACCATAAATACAATCAGAAAAAAGGGTGAAGATTTTTACAATTGTACATTTAAAGCAGCAACAATCAATATTTTTTATAATAACTACGTATCAAGTGATTCAGTGAAAATAATGTGACAGGGTTCACTCGTTTTGATAACCCTACTGAGGATTATCACCTAAATCTGCAGCTCCCCTCATCTTACGGCAGGTTTCAGCTCATTTTCACTCTTCTATTTTGGTTCGCTCTCACCGCGGTTCGAGCAGCAGGCAGCTGTTTTCAGCAGCAAAGCTCTAAAAACCCAGTTTGACTGTGTTCACCTGCGGGTTAATGACTGGCTGGTGAACAGAGTGCGACATTTAGGAGCTACGGAGCGAAGATATCTCCCCCTCAAGAGTTGTTGGTACAACTGCACCGAAACAAATGTGTTGTCGCAGGATTAAAGAGCTGTTAAAGAACAAGTTCACCCAGAATGAAAAAATCAGTCAACTCAGTCATGCTGATGGTTTGGTGGTCCAAGAAGAAGATTTCTTGAGATCACAGCAAAACAACTCTGCAGTCTTCTCCTTAACAACTGAAATACACTTGTTTTAAAATGTGAAAAAAAATTGCTCCATACAGCTCGTCACTGTTTGAAGTGGTTGCAAGAGCTTGAACAGGCGTCAACATACTTGCCAACCTGAAAGACCTAAAAAACAAGGAGGATTTTGGCATCCCAGCCTCTAAAAACCTGAGATTCAAGGACTGTGAAGACTGTTAAGAATGGAAATAACGCCATTCTCAGTAAATGCAACAGCATTTTTATGTCAAATAATTGTAATTGCACCTTTAATTCTCAGAAAACAGTGCAGAAAAATTGATCCTCTGGTGTAAAAATGGCACAATTCTTCAGTTGGTTATGAATGTGCGACGCCTTTCATTGACGGAAAGATCGGACGGATGGCCCTCTCCTTTAAAACTTTACATAAGAAACAGGAATTCTTCTCTTTAGGACATCAGGAGACATCCTTTTTCTTTCTTCTCTCTGTTTCTCACTGAGGAGCACGAGGTGCAACAGTACAGTAGACTACAGTGCCAGAACAGGTTGTTATTACTAAGAGGAGGAAACGTGTGGTCATAAATTGGGAGAGACAGGAGAACTGTGACCCTTGCTGTGAATCCGTTAAGGTTTGCAAGTATGGCCACCAACTGGGTAAATAATGTCTTTTCTAATTGTTTTCTTTTTTTTGATTTTGGGGCTTTTAGAGACTTGGATTACGGCAGGTGAGATGGAGACAAGATGCTTGTTTGTTGTCCCCATCTACTTCAGTTGTTTAGGAGAATGTTGCAGCCCAGGTAGAAACTTCACCTGACTCTCCATCAGCACGAGGCTGAGTGGATAAACGGCCGAGTTTTCATTTTTGGGTGAACTGATCCTTGAAGTTATCCGGCAGATTCATTTGTATCTGAGGGACACTGCGGTTATCATTAGGAGTTTTATATAACTGCTGATTTTCAATGTGGAAGAATACTTTCGAACCACTTCACGCTCTCCACTTCACCATTTCTCAGTCTTCTGCTCTGATTGTGCTGTGTCTGCATCCTAATCAGCTAAATTTCTTCTTCTTTTTTTTTTTGCTCTCCAGCTCTCTTTCCAGCAAAAAGGCGACGGTCTCCATCTTGGACGACATCGGCAGCATGTTTGACGACTTGGCAGACCAACTGGACGCAATGCTGGACTGATCTCCTGCCACCGTCTCATTTCCAACAAGCCCTCCCTCCCCCTCCCCCCTTCTCTCCCCCTCCATCACGCGTAGGTGTCTCAAGAAAACTCTCCCAAGGCTTCGATGCTGGCGCTCTCCGAGAGTGTGTGTGCGTTTGTGTCCGAGCATGTGCGCGAGCGCTTCTCATGTAGCCTTGTACATTACACTTGAGGAGGGAGTCCTCTTCGTCTGGTGCGGTAGCTCTAGCACGCCTCCCGATGCGAGGAGGCCGCTCCCACACAACCTCTGACCTCTGCAGCCCAGCGAGTCGCCCGCCCGCCGCCCCAGCCTCGGACGGCTGCGTGCATCGAGAAGCACAATCATTTTTCTTCATCCTTTTATCTCTACAGACTCTGGCAGAGATCCTTACTCAGTCAGACAGGGAGACAGACAGATAAGCATATTGCTTGCAAAAATAAGCACATAAACTGACTGACAGACAGGCAGATAGATAGATAGATAGATAGATAGATACATAGATAGCTAGGTAGTTAGACAAGACGCATACAGATGAGACACCGGAGAGAATTTTTAAAAGCACATGCAAAGACAGGCCGCTTTCTGAGTCTGTCTCACTCCTGCGATGTCATTTTTCCAGATGAATCGTAGCCTCTATTTCTCTTCTGTGCGAGTGGAGGATTGTGGTTAGCCGGACTTCCTGACCTGTGTGTTGTCTCTCTCTCTCCATGTCGTTGTTGTTTGCCGTTGTCGTTATCGTTGCCGTTGTTGTTGTTTACGAGTGTGTGTGTGTAGTCCCCCTGCTGATGCTCACGTCAATGTCCTCCCACTCGTACTGTAGTTTATTCTAATGATCAGAACGACGATATAGATGTGTGTCCATGAATTTTGAGACACAAACACGCACACACACACACATACGCACACACATGCACATTACGTTGGTTGTATTCTCACTGGTGTTCTGCTTTGTTGGTGTTTAGCTCCATCTATGGAGGTTTGCTCGGAAATGAATCTACACACACACACACACATACACATTTACATGCAAAGACACATATATACAAGCACACTCATGCGGTGTATCCCTTTGTCCTGCTGCAGTGAACAGTGTTTTTAAAAGATAATCCTATATTTCAATGCTTTATATAGTACATCCAGTATACATACATAGAGTTTAAAATATACCTGGGTATTTGAGCTGTTAGAGCTCCCTCTAGTGTTGGTTAGTGAAACTGCCTCTAATCCGCCCACCTTCCATCTTGTCTACCCCCCACACTTTTTACATCCCTCCGTGTCCGTTTTGTTTACTCTGCATCTCTCTGTGCCTTGGTAGTGTTCTTTCATATATTCAGTATTTATTTTTTGTCTTTTTCTCGGTTTCAATCTCACATTTTTAATTGTTTTTTTTTTTTGCTGGTTCCTCACAAACCCCTCGCTCCTTATGTGTGTGTGTGATGTCAAAAGTAGCTTATAGGTTGAGTCGTGAGTCCTATATGATCCCTGAAATCAGTCACCCTGTCTGCGCTCCTCCTGTAACCATTGAGAAGCCTTGTACGGGCCCTTATGAACCCCCTCCTGTAAGCTGTAATAAATTGGCTCCTCCGCTGGCTCCTCGGCTCCCCAGTTTTCAGTGGTCCCTCCATGTAGGCCAGACAGTGGATCAACCACCAATGTTCATCCCAATGAAGAGTCCACTTGTATTTTTATGCTCTTTGAAAACAAAGATATATTTGAGAGACAGATGGTTCTATGTGAATAATAATAATTATAATAATAATAATATTGATGATAATTATAGACATTGAATTGAGGTGAGCTGATTGAGCCTGTACATTTAATGGTTGAGTTCTGGATGTGTTGTGACGGCTGTTGTGCCATGGTTGGGTTTAGGTTGTGTTTCTGCTGTGACGATGCATTCCTGTACAGCTGTGATGAGAATAAATGTATAAATTAAACCTGACGTGCCTCTCTGAGTGTGGTTCTTTTAGCCGTTCTCACTCTGTTGGAAAGGCTTTTTCACATCGTACTGGAACCAGCTGACGTTGGACCAGCTGAAACGAGACAGGGCCTTCACCCAAACTGATGGAGCACAGGTTGCATTACACTTTCAGGGTCATGTGATCTGCAACATCTGGGAGGTTAAATGATAGGAGTTTACATACTAAAAATATTGAATATAATGGGAATTTTTAAGGCTGACTGTGATATATTTTAGAGTAAGTTTTTTAAATTTTGGAAGTTAATTAATACAGAGTTATTATTATTATTTATCAGAATGAGATAGCCTATCTGGGATTATAGAGAAGGCTATTTTGACTATGATGTAGAGGTAATATTTACAGAATATGAATATGAACCAGACAATAGGCCAATATGTACATAGAAAAAATGCGAAAAACACTGCTGTCACCTCTCATGCACTTAAATGTCCCTGTGATATATCTGATATAGTGACTGTTGTATTCAGTGTATATATACTATTGAAGCTTTTCAAATACCACATCATTTATAGTAATGATGTGTCTGTAGTAAAACTCAGAATATCCCTTTTTTACGAATACAGCTGCATGTTTGTGTTCAGAATTTCAATTCAAAGTTATCAAACAGCGTTTTTCAAACTCTTAATAGACTGAATTGCTAAAGAAATGTCGAATTATTTTTGTTCTTCATTTTATAAGTTAATTTGGTGCCTATCACTGCACTATGTCCTCATTATTACCAGGATTCAATGACAATTATATTGTTAGCATTAAAAACTACAACCCCCATGAGGCTGTGGCACATTTATCGCGGCTGCTAAGACTTATGGGAAATGTCGCTGCTCGTTGCTACTGGTCGTTGTTGAATCTTTGTTTAAAAGACCACTTGTTCATGTAGTATATCCAGTACATTAATGGTGGCCCGAGAAGCGTATTATATGACCAGAAAGTCATAACAATTACTCCTCTTTACATAAAAGTCCGACGAATTAAGCTAGCTAACGTTAGCTAACTAGCCTGCTAGCTAGTGGGCTCAGAAAGGGGCGGGACTTCCTGTTATACGGAAGCCGGTGATGTCCACTTCCTCTGTTCTACACTGGCAGTAAGAGAGGAGAGATGGACCCACGCTGCTGCTCTGGTGTTTTCTCCAAACTTTATTTCGTGGAAGCCAATATGAATCTATTGGGTCGGTTTGGCTGAAAATATGCTGAAAGATCACCAGAGAGAAGTCAAACAAGTGAGTATTATATTGTGACATTGTTTGCTAACTTAGCTTTGTGGGCTGCACTGCAACACGTGGCTGTTCTGTAAGGGCCAGAGCTCCCAGACTGAACTGACCACCACGTGTTCAAACAGTCAGATGTGATTACTAATTCTTTTAATAAGGAATCTGACTTATCTTATATTGATTCCCGGAACAAGACTTACATTCAGATTTTATGGTGACTAAATAGCAATAAAGTCATCAAATCTCGTCTTATCACTGTTACAGGTTTGCACATGCACGTTTTTTCTTGATGTCTGGAAACGGCTACTTATAGTTTAAAGCAACTGTTTAACATCCAGGTTCTTGTGAGGGAGTTAACCCTCATGCAACTGACCTTGTACTAAATGTGGTCTTTTATCATTTGCATGGAGTTTAGTTTTATTATGAGGCAAAGCCCCCTACAGCATACAGGGAAATAGTATGGCCCAAAATACAGGTAAATTTCCATATCTGGTGAAAAATTATAAATATTACCCAGGACCACAGAATGAAATCCTAAAAAAACGGGATGCATGATTTTATGCTGTAATGACAGTGGGTTTTAATGGTGCATACTCTATATACACCAATTTTAGCTGTCTGTCCCTAATATACACAGTGTATTATAGATATATGGGCAGAGGTTGGAATTTAAAAGAGGAGTAAAAACACATTTGCCAAAATGTATACAATATACATTAATGGAGCCAAATTGATCCAACAATGAAAGTTAAAAAAAACAAAACAAAAAAATAAAATGTATCAGCAGTTGCATGAGGGTTAAACATTGAAGTGGATGAAATAATGCTACGACTTGAATGAATTAATGAGCCTTGTCTGGTTTCTTTTCAGTAAGTCCCATGATGGAGGCATGCTGCAGTCCAAGCCTCGATGAGTCCCACGACTGTTGAGATGAACGATCAGAAGACCCGGATGAGCTCTGGGATTCAAGTTGAATTCCAGGTGTGAGCAGGTGAGTTCATATCTTGACATGTGATGCAGTTTCAGCCTGTGATGACAAACTAAAATAAACTTTTCTGACACCTACTATGAGAGCTGAACTCCAGCTCCTGATTCTAACTTTATTCTGAGGCTCATATTTGATGCAATCTCCACCTTTTTTATTTTAAATCGTTACTCATCGCTAACTTTTATCTGTCCTGTCTTTCAAAGGTAAAAATGGGAAGACAAGAAGAGTTCAGAGTTCTTGCTGAGCGTTGCTGTGCTTGAGAGCTGGTGAGTTCATGTTGGCAGTATGTTGGCATTTGTGTAACTTTCAGCCGATGATGACAAACTCAAATAAACTTTTCTGACACCTACTATGAGAGCTGAACTCCAGCTCCTGATTCTAACTTCATCCTGAGGCTCATGTGTTTCTGCAGTCTTCGCCTCAGTAGTGTCACGTTTGAATAACTTTATTTTATCCATCCAATTTCTTTTATAGGTAAAACATGTGAAGACTGAAAACTTTAAAACCGGACAAACATCCAGGATTGCTGTGTCTGAGAGCTGGTGAGTTCATGTTGGCTGTATGTTCGGCATTTTTATAACTTTCAGCTGATGATGACAAACTAAAATAAACTTTTCTGACACCTACTATGAGAGCTGAACTCCAGCTCCTGATTCTAGCTTTATCCTGAGGCTCGTCTGTGTGTTTGTGCAGTCTTCACCTCTTTTTAAACATTTGTTAGTCTTTGCTAATTTTAATTTGTCCACTGTCTTTCAAAGGTAAACATGTGAAGACGGAAGAGTTCAGAGTTTTGGGCCTGAGAGCTGGTGAGTTCATGTTGGCTGTATGTTCACCTTTTGTATAACTTTCAGCCGGTGATGACAAACTAAAATAAACTTTTCTGACACCTACTATGAGAGCTGAACTCCAGCTCCTGATTCTAATTTCTCTCTGAGGCTCCTACAGTAGACGTACTGTACGCACACGTGAAGCTTCTGTGTGTGAATTAAAACTGAGCTTCTCTCTCGTAGGTTGATTCACCACTCAACAAATGAGGAAAGTAACTCTTCAGGATCCTGGCGATCTAGTTCACTGTAAAGGTAAGTGTGTTTCCTCATATGAGAGCTGCTGGCGCCTGACTCTCGATTTTTATCTGAGGCCACAATGGATCGTATTTCAGTTTGTTGACATTGTCTGATTTGGATTTCTCTCTCCAGGTGCCTCGACGCCTTTTTATTCAAATGTCGCCACTGGCTAGAAAGCTGCTGCCCTCGAGCTCCGGAAGACACCTGAATGAAGAAACTTTATATTTCTAATGTATAAGTTGTATTCTTTAATAAACAATGACTAACTTTATTCTGTTTCCTGAATGGTCTGTTGGGAAATCTTGGTACTGTTATGTAGTATTTGGTCCAAATAAGTGTTATAGCACAATAAATATAATGTGACTGATAAGGAAAGTGAGTTTGCTTCCAAGAAAAGACTCAAGTCTGGAAATTTCTAATCCGGTTAGCTGCAGACATGTTTGTCTTAATTTTATTTAATACAAACCTATTCATTCATTCATTCATTCATTCATTGTCAATCACTGATGTTCACAGTAGCTGCTCTACCCCTTTTTTCAAGGGGTTGCCCTACTGATGGCAGAGGCCACCCTGCAAGGTCCCAACTGCACATCAGGAGCAATTTTGGGGTTTAGTATCTTGCTCAAGGATACTTTGACATGTAGCTCAGCTCCACCCTGGGGAGCACGGGATTCGAACCAGCGAACTCCTGAACACTGGTCGATCTGCTCTACCCGCTGAGCTACAGCCGCCCCTAAACCTCTACATTTCTTGTATATTCACATACCGTGTAATTGAAACGCTTTAGTAATGTGAAGTCATAATTGAAAATGAGTTGCTATTTTCAGCCTTGTTCCAACATTGCTGGTGTAAAAACTAATTGGACCGCTTGATGGGACAACAACTTAAAGGAAAAGTTCAGTCGTCCTCTCCTTGCCCTCAGGCTGATGGAAAGTCAGGTCACGTTTTGTAGTCCGCAAAACATTTCTGGAGCTTCACAGCATAATAGCTTTGTAGCACAATATTATCTTTTCAGATCAGTGGGGGATCTCTGGGTTTCCTGAGACTTGGGTTACGCTAGAAAAGCTGCATGGAGCCATTTTGTTTTTCTTGTTTTTCTTCAGTGTTTTAAATCAAGTCCCCATCAACTTCTGTTTTTAAGGAGAATGCTGCAACACTATTTTGCTGTGAAACTCCATAAATGATTAGTGGACTATGAAACTTAACCCGACTTTCCATCGGCGTGAGAGTAGAGAATGAGGGAATTCTAATCTTTGGGTGAACTTATCCTTTAAATCCAGCTGTCCCGTGAGTCCCTATTCTGAAAGGCTGGGTGACGAGTTTTGGGGAGAAGTGCATGTTCAGATCTTGTGTTGTTGACCTCTGGATCACAGATTGACTTTTGTGTGATGACCCACATAATTACACCAAAAAAACAAAGTTTAATTTACCAGAGGAAAGGGAAAGAATCAGGGTTACACACTTTTACAAAAGGAGACATAACCCTAAAATACAAGATCCTCAGCTAAAACACGTCTCAGTGATGAAATGAGCTGAGGATTGGCGGTGCTTCGCCTCTTTCCTCGTGTCTCTGGAGGATCCAGCACAGAGCACTCGCACTTTCCTCCCGGCTCTGCTCATCTGAATAGAAAATTAAGTCCCCTGCGGCTTGTTTTCCCTCCGGAGCTCGTCCTATTTGCGTGTTTCCTGCCTCGGTGCGTGCGCCGATTTCCATACAGGTCCGTCCTCCCGCGCCAGCTCCTCGTTTGACTGTCAAAGCAGGCGGCGGGGTTTGGTTTCTCTCCGCCCTGCGCATCCCGCATCCAGTCGCTGCCAGAGAGGAGCGCAGGGGAGTGCCCTGCACCGCGGACCGCCGACACCGCCTCCTCCTCCTCCTCCTCCTCCTCTTCTTCCTCTTCCTCTCTGCCTGCACTGAAGCTGGACTCCTCTGCCGGGGAAACTCCACCGACTCTCAGCTGTTTGTCACCGCTGTCGACAAAGCCCCGTCTTGCATCCTCCATCGGCCGGCTGCACGCAAAAATCGACCCGCGGTCCTCTCCGGTAGGCCTGACGGTAAGTGCGGCTCTCTGCGTGCGTGCGGGGGGGCTCACGCGTTTTACATCCGCGATTCATCTGCGTTTTTTTGGGGGGGTGGGCTGACGTTTTAGGTGAACACTGACCATTTCTACTGGCTTTATGCTCACACACACACACACACACATTGGTGTTAATGTTAAAGCGATGTAATGGAGTGTGTGTGTGTGTGTGTGTGTGTGTGTGTGAGGCTGACGGCTCAGTGATGGAGACTGATGTCACCGGGACTCGTTCGGATCGGAGGATGTTATAATTAAATGATGAAGGCCCTTTTTTTTTCCTCTCATGGAACAGCTGGCTCCAGCAGGATGGATGCTGGTGGAGGAAACCGGGCAGCCGACTTACTTTAGATCCATTAGAAAGATGAAGAGGAGGATGGGGGAGGAGGGAGGAGGAGGACGGGGGAGGAGGGGGAGACAGTCTCCAATAGGGAGGACTGAACTGATCCATGGTCGGTCTGAACTCTCAGCTGGGCCCCTCTCTCTCTCTCTCTTCCTGCTGTAATGTGGCCTGTGGCAGGGTGGGGCAGAATTTATAATAAGTACAAATAGAATATAGAGAAAAACGCAGCCGGTGGACTTTATGTTGGCTGATTGGAAAGAAGGAGCCAGAAAGACGAAGTGCTTCTGCTCTCAGTGCAGCTCGAATACCTTCAGACTGCTGCTGTGGTGGTGCAGCCGGACAGCTTTAACTCCGTTACATTCATCACAGCTATTTATAGAGGAACATAAAACGGGCAGAAGATAGAAGAGAGCGAGAATAAATAGCGTTAAATGCAATTAAAATAATAGAAATCAATTAAATGAATGAACAAAAATATCTGCACTTTGTTTTTGTGTCACTGGAATAAAAATAAATAATAAATAAATATGGAGGACCGAATCTGCCCAAATCAAACCATATAAAGATATAAATAAATACAGTGATGCAACATTAAATGCAATACAAATACAAATAAATCAAATAAAAAGATTAATGTGATTGTTTTGGTGTCACTGGGCCTTAAAATAAAAATAAAAAAACAACCCTAAAGGAATATGGAGGACTGCCAAAATCAAAACTACGTAAATGACTCAATAAATAAATTAGTACGACATTAGATGCACTTAAGATTATATTAAAAATAAATGTAGGCATACATTTATCAAATGTGACATAAAGTGATATTTCTGTGTCTGTATTTATTAACCGTTATATGAATTCCCCCATTTATACACTTTCCTATTTGCTTTTCCATTATATTTATTAATAAATGTATGCATTCATTTCCCTTTTTCTTTTCCTGGTGAGCCACAGACCGTCTCAGAGGACTGAGACTGCTGCGAGAGCGAAACTCAATCCTTTCACTCTGATGATCAACCAATAGGCCAAATGTTAATCTCACATTTTACAATTAATTAATTAGTTAATGGCTTGATTTATATATATTTTTTTATAATACTACTATTTTTGCTGCATTTAATGGCAACGTTATTAATTTACTGAGTCATTAATTTCTTCATTTACTTCTTGGATTTTGGCAGTTTTCATCCTCCGTATAACTTCTTATAGCTTTTTGTTAGTGCAGATATTTTCCCATTTGACGAAACGTTTTACTTGAACTTGAAAATCGTTTCAACATGAACGTTTTAAAGTTTAAGGTTATTATCAGTGATGCAATGTTACTATGTACATTTTCTTAAGTAGTGTACTTGAGTACCATTCTGAGGTTACATGTATGCTTGAGTATCCCACATTTACCGACCTGCTGCTGTAATACTCACTAGAGGACCAGATATTTTAATCCACCGGTGAAACAACAAACAAATGAGTGTGATGAGTTTTTCGTGCTGTTGCTACAAAGTGACGGTGTCCAGCTAAATGACTTTAACAATAATAACAATAAGGGAGGGAAGCTAGAAGTATCAAGACACGAGCTCAAAATTTTGATGGGATGTGCTGGCAGTGAAATCTTTATCCTTATTTTTATTTAAAACCAATTACAGCAAGTTACATGCAGCCTCAATTAATGGGGTCAGCGTGGCTTTTTAAAAACACGAACATGTCATTTCCACCACTTCCTCTGTGGTTCAGTGAAGCTCTCCAAAGTGGAGACCATCTGGTCTTCATCAAGGTTTTTTTTTTTTTTTATCAGATATTGTCAGAAATCTATCGAACAGAGCAGTGTTTCCTGCCAAGAGGTCACAGGATGACTGAACATGAGAGGAAAACAAAGTATTTTTGCCTCACAAAGCCACTGAAACAATCTTCAAACCAATTTTCAACTTTTTTTCCTTTTACTTTTAAGGCCTTGAAATCTACTCAAGTGAAAAGCAGACCCGCTGTTTTCTGTATTAAAACAGAAGAATGCAACAGAACAAGATTAAACTGAAGCCGAGCGGCTCCTTCACAACTAAACACTCATTTCCCCCCCACCCAGTTGAGTTTACATGTGACATCTGTGTGTCTGAACTGTTAATCTACTCAAGCTTCAATCTGTTGTGTGTTTTCTGTCTGTTTGTGAGAACAGCAGTAGCATCATGGAGGAGTTAGACGTTCCACAGATGAGGAGAGAGGTGGAGAGCCTTCAGTATCAGCTGGCAATCAACAGAGAGAAATCCTCGATCACCGTTACTGAGTGAGTGTGTACTTTACACACACACGCACACACTCACACACACTCCTCTCTTCAAGTATCAAGTTTCAGATTCGCGCTGACTGTGTGTGTTGTTGTTTTTCTTGTAGGCTGGTGAAGTGGATCGAGGGTTGTGTTTGTGAAGATCCATTTCTGAATCCAGAGCTGATGAGAGCCAACCCCTGGGTGGAGAAGGGCAAGTGTGTGATCCTCTAATGGTCACACACACACACACACACACACACACACACACACACACACACACACAATCACGGATGCATATAAACTCAAGAATCATGCACTACCACACACACACACACACACACACACACACACACACACACACACACACACACACACACACACACACACAATCACGGATGCATATAAACTCAAGAATCATGCACTACCACACACACACTGCACTATCTCGCTTATTTACTCTCCTCCACGCACACACACAGACACACACACACACACATTATTGCTACGATTCTGTTTATTTATTGGGGGACTCCTGAATGCTTTTAATTTATTTCGACACTCCTGTGTGTGTGTGAGTGTACAGCACTGAGTAGCTTTCTAGAAGTTTGTTTTTGATGGACTGCTGAGAAATGTTCAACAACACGTTTTTATTGGCTCTTTACACTGTCAATCAAAATAAAGACTGTTTTGAATTTAACCGCTGTTTTTTTTTTTGGATTTATTATTGTTTTGTTTACATACATTACAGGACAAAGAAAAACGTGTGCGTGCGCGTGTGTGTTACAGTAGTTCTCTGATGTAGACATTTCGCCTGACGGCGTTGGACATGCCCTCGTTGAACCTGAACCACACGTCACTGTTGCCCACCGCCGTCCCCATACACTCTACCGCACTCTTCTCACCTGCAGAGAGACAAAAAGAGCATTTTGGGTATATTGGGTCTATAAATTCAGTCAGTTCTCCAAAGCTGGAGGAAATGTCTTTGAAGCCTACATACATCCGGTTTATTAGAAGAGTAAAGAAACAAGAAAATATTTACATTTTTGAATCTGGAGCCATTTTGGCTCAAAGCGCGACTTAAACCTTTACCGATGATCAAAAAAGCTACTGATTCATTTGATTAAATAAATTGATTCAGCGCTAGTTTAATAATTGAAAGTGATGAAACAAATTACTTTTCAGGATTTACAGCTCGCTGATGTGATTACGAAACCTGAACACCTCCGGGTTGTTGTCTTTTTTTTTAAAATATCAGCACAGGTGAAGTGAATAACATTGATCATCTAGATACAACGCAATGTTCTGGTGGATTGTGGATGTTCAGTGTTATTCACTTCACCCGTTTGTGGTTTTAATGTCTTGGATGATCAGTGTATATGAAAACCTTCGCCTATGCAGAGTCCCAGTGTGCTGTCCAGTCATCCCTGGGTATATCAGAGACTTAACTCCAGTCAGTGCATTGACATAAGGTGATTGAGGACCATTAACGTCTCTGCAGATACATTTCTACAGGACTCTCAGGTTGATCAGGACACAGGATCCAGAGCTGTGCCGTTTGAAGTCCTGTTGTTGTCTCTGCTTTGAGACTGAAACAGCCACAGCTTTGACTTTCCAGCCTGATTACACTGCTGATCCATTTCCTGAATGCAGCGAGTGCTTTCAGGAAGGTTAGTGATTTCTAATGGGTCCGTTTCTAATAGCCACGACCGCTGAGCGCTGAATCTGCGCCCGCGTCACAAACTGAATTAAAATGGACAGTACAGTCGATACCAACTAAACGATAGGAGGCCTTTTACAGAATATTTGTAAACCCTGTTGAAAAGGAGCAAGTTGCTGTGGTTATTATACTTCATCTTCAAGCATTATATGAGAAATATATAAAGAACAACTATGTGTTTGTTACTGGACATTATAATAAGTCAGAGACACAGTAGCTCCTTGCAAAGTGATAAAAACAAAAAAACAGAAACTGTTTCGGACAGATATTCATCGCAGCTTGAGAATGAGCTTCTCAGCTCTGTTCAAGACCTCCATTGTTTATGCAAATGTGCCTATTTTGGGTGTGGAGCCGTGATGCATTTTAACACAGTAGTCACATTTGTTTCCACTGACACAAAGCTGCCAGCAGGCCAGACCACAGGAACTACTCTTCAAACTTTTTTATTTTTCTGGAGCTACAATAATCGAAGGACTTTTTAGAATGAGGCAAACTAAGTAGGATAAAAAGCTTTAAATTATTTAATTTAAAGTGTTAAAGATGATTTATTCTATTGGCTGGTGTCCAAATCTTAGAAGGAGGCTGCCGATCAGGCGTGTCCAGTCTTTCATGTTGCTAATAGAAATATGGTATTCTCCACATTATGGTGGTGAAAATGCAGGTGACAGTGTTGTTGACGGCCCAGATCGGCTGCCTGCAGTCTGCCACAGGAGCTCTAATTTTGAAGCGTTACGTAACACACATCAGTAATCACCTCTGGTGTGTTTGGACCTGATGTGCCTCGAAGCGTTTTTCCCCCCCAGACAGCCCGTGCGCTCAAAAGGGTTCGGATAAATTAAGCTACAGTGGTGTCGCACAGTACCTGTGTCTGAGGACGACTGCGGTTTCTGAATTTTGGGGGCGACAGCTCGACCGAAGAAGTCCACCTCCGGCTGCAGGAGACAAACACACAAACACAGAGCGACGAGGAGGATGAAGTAAACTTTGTAAAACACTGTCCTCAACAATGAGGTCAATAACAATGAACAATCACACGACCATGCGCACACACACACACACACACACGCACACACACACACACACACACCACCTCTCATTAGCCTCATTTCCAGTTTCCCCATTAGGCACTGTAACCCAGTGGCTTCTCATTATCCTCATTTCTGCCCTCTAGAGGCTCAGTTTCTCTATAACTGAACTATTATAACACTGCAGATCACCCACAGAGGCTCCAGTGCCCAGTGTGTACAGATGTTGGAGGCTCCTCTCTGGCTCCACCTACTGGCCTCCACTAATGAACACAACACTGGCAAGAAAAGTGTGCTACTTCCCCAGTTAATGAGACGAGAAGAGCCATCTGAAACATCAATACGGAGTTATTCAATGGAAACTGCCTTCTCTTGCAGTAACTTACAGAAACTGAAAAGGTAAACCTGAAAGGATTGTCGGATTTTCTACCTGAAGAAATCTTTAGCAGCGGAGCAGACCTTGTTATGGAGATTTACTTGTTTGTTACTGTTTAAGTCAGGATGAAGCTCCAGGGAATCAATGCTACTCAATGTAACATCCTCCTCCGTCCACAATCTACTTTTCAGGAGAATCTTGGATCACCAGATTCAAAAAACAAAACAAATGTGGAACAAAGAGTCTGCTTGTATGACAACGTGGGACACGTTACCAATACTGAGGAGTTTTGGTTTAGTTAACGTAACAGATCAACGTTTCTGTTCTGCCCCGTAGCTCGTAACATGTCCGTAGCCATCTTGTTGCTTCAGCAGCACACTGCTTTTGTACAACAATGTGTTTTCTTCTTCTTCTCCACAGTGTTGTAAATGTTAGTTATTTCAGCTGCTATTATCTTATCGTCAGCTCCTGTAACCAGTCTTTATTCTAGCGTTCTTTCCTTTCTTTCTTTTTGTGGTTGTTTCCATCATATTGCGCCTATATCCTGTTGAGCGTATCGTAGGCAGCAAAGACAGATTAACCCGCACTCCACCCACGTGTACACAGTTTGAGTGACATCAAACTGGACTGAATCGGACACTAGCTAACATCATGGAGTTAGCTAATGGGGATCCTAATTAACAAATAAACACATCCCTGTGAGAACAGCTGGCAACAATGTAGATGAGGAGCTTGTTCCAAAAGAGAAACAGCTTTAATACAAGACTATTCTGCAGGGCATTTCAATTCAGATAGTGGATCAAGATCAAGATTACACAGATTGTGATGTGTGCAGGATCTCCACTCCTCTGGTGTTTGTGTTTGTGTTGTGTTCTCACTTTGGTCTCCACTGTGGTCTGTTTCACAATGTTCTCCAGCCTCTGCTGATGGTTCCTGGGCGCTTTAGGGCCGGCGCTCTTTTTTTCTTCCGCTTTCTGCATCACACGAGACAGCAGATTATGAATACATTACATTATTAACACACAGACACACACATATGGTGACCTGATTATCTACTGGCTGTACTGTATACAACAGCCACCCCCATCTGTGTCTGTGCTCTGAGGTCTCACCGCTGCAGGGTTTCGCTGCAGCATCAGTTGCTCAGCTCTCCGCATCTTCTCTTGCTCCATCTCTCTGCTGATGGTTTGTTTGGCCTGGTAGGTCAGCTGACGGCGCGGAGGCAGGCCTGGATACCTCACCACCTCCTCGACACGCCTGCGAGCACGCACACACACACACACACACACACACACCGAGTAAACAGCAGCTATGCGCAAACATCACGTTGAGTGATGAGTGTGTTTGTGTTTAAACTGCGTGCATCTCCCGACAGCAGCGAGCCGACACGGAGGTGAACCCTGTTAGACGACAAACAAAATAACAAAAAGCTTCCACTTTTGGTGCCATCGTTCATGTTTTCCGGAATAAAACCCCGAATCTGTCACTCTAAAACCTTAATCCTCTTACCGCTGATCTCCATCCCTCTCTCTACAAACACACACAGACACGCTAGTAAACTTTCTCACGTTCCCATTTGTGTTGTATCTAGATCCACAGCGCATTGGATCAGATTAAACAGTTCTATATGACTGTGAGCTATTTATTGCAAACTGTAACAATACAACTTCAGAGACGTGAAAACTGGCGATGAAATGAAAGAGAAGCTCGGCTAAACTTCCCCACATTTCACACGATGGATTAAACACTGTGCAGCTAATATTAAGTAATGTAACCTCTCGCTTGAGAAGTCACACAGCCCGAGGAAAGAAGCTGCGCTGTAGTCTAGCTGGTACTGTACAGTTTCAGCATCACTGTCTTTTGTCCACAGCGGCTGCCAGAATCAACAAAAAAATGAAAGTTCCTTGGAGCAGCTTTAAGTAAATTCACGCTAAATTCATTAAACTTGCCTAGATTTAGCTCTGTCTTAGTGTTTTTCATTTTTAACCATATTCTCTGATATAAAAATAGAACAAATGAGAAAAATCAACAACAGACCTGAGATAAAAGTGTTTTTAGGTTTAAATTGTCTTCTGGCTCAAAAAACAGACAGATTTGTAATGAATGAAGTAAATTCTCTTCATCTTTCCCACATGTTTTTTCTACGTGTTGTTCCTCACTCAAAGCCTCTGAAGTCCAGGAAAGGATAGTATTTAATTCTGCCACAGTCTGACCAATCAACAACCGTGTCCAGAAAAGAGCAGTCCAATCAAACAATCGCTCCTGTTGGTACTGGGCGGATCCACCGACTGCGACGTTAAATGTTTACATCCACAATTGTCCTCCAAATCTTTCTCCTTGAGGCATCAGAGGGTGGTGTTGTGGTGAGCTAGAGAGGGCAGGTACAGGAAGGCGTAGATCAGTAGGAGCAGCAGTAGAGCCAACACGAGAGGCAGGCCCCAGTCGTTGGTGACCAGCACCTGGTTACAGCGAGCCTGCAGGAAGGAGCCCCCGCGGCCGCCTGGCTGCTCCTCCACCTGAGCCGGCATGGCCGAGACCGACGGCCAGTTATCCCATTGTTCTCACAGCAGGAAGTCCACGAAACAAAAAAATGGTAGTCCACGATATCTCCGGTTAAATTCTCTAAACTTCTTTCCGCCTAATTTTCTAATGATTACAACCTCATTCACTCATCCGTTCATCTGTCCATCCATCCACCTGTACCCCACCTGTGAGGCTTTGCAGCTTGCTACTCAGCTCCCACACCACTATGATCAAACACACACACACACACACACACACACACACCATGTGTTAAGGGGATTATAGTCTCTAAGCCTCCATGCAGAGAAACCATAGTGTGGACAAGAGCAGTGACCTTCAACACCCGAGACCCACACATCTGCTTCTGCATGTGTCCACATGTAACATAAAGTGTGCGTGTTTGTGTGCAGGTAGGTGTGTGTGTGTGTGTGTGTGTGTACTCACGGCTCCAGCATGTATGCGTACTGTCCCTCTGGCGTGCGGTCCTGCCTGTATGAGAGGTTGTACGCCAGCATGGTGTCGATCAGCTCACGCATCTGCTCCTTCTCTCTGCTGCTGAACAGCTGCGGGTTCACCTGAAGAGAGATTTTAGACAAACATTCAACAGTTTGTCTCATCAATCGCACCAACACAGAGAAGCTGAGATCAGTGTGATTCTTAATTCAATGCAATCAAAGTGAAAACATGTCACACACATTGTTAATTTAAGGATTCACCAAAAGTACAAATGAACAATCCTCAATACTTTTTGAGAATCAATCGAACTAAAACAAACAAAATTAAATCACGTGTACATATTTTTATAAGAGAAATTGTGATGTAAAAATCATTGTTTTGTTAACTTTAAACCTGATTTCTTTTCAACAAAGTTCTAGGGTGTTTGCTTAATAGCAGTTTGTTCTTAGGGAAACATTCAGGGGTTCGTTTACTTTAGTCACAAAAACATTTTCACACAAGTCTATCGACAGTTACTTTCCACGTATGACCTTATTTGCTAAGGGCTCTGACTGATATCCCACAATGACTTCTTTCACCGAACCAATACACTTGAGATACATGCAGTTATTCCGTCACACAAAAATCAGATGGTACATTCTTAGTTAATCAAACTTTAAACAATACAGCCTTGTCTTTTTAGCTTTTCTTTACTTGTGTAAGTTGACGCTAAAATCATAAAACATTACATGTATTTTCTCTCCGTACGCGATAAACAGATGCAGGGCTGCAGATTTACACACATGCTTTTACTTACAGGCCGTAGTTTGGGACAGATGATGTCGAGGAGCAGCGTGAGCATGTCGAGGGTCAGGCAGAGCTGGCTGATCCTCGCTCTGATGCATGCTGGGATGTCAGCCAACATGGTGGACAAAGCGTTCTTGCTGCTGAGGAGCTTGGTGAGGGCCTGTAGAGAAGACAATGACGACTCACTGATGACATCACAACTATAATTTAGATTTTTCCTACTTTTCTTGGTCTTCACTCATTTTTGCTTATATTGGTCGCTTATTTTATTTGAAAAGTTTCTCCTCCTTCCGCTTTTTCACCTGAAACACTTGTTTCGCTACACACAGGTGCAGTATGACATTGATTACCTCGTGCTGGCTGTGGGGATAGCTGATGCGGGGCACGTGTGTGTGAGCAAACAGGAAGTGGAATGTGACCGACAGAAAGGGAAGGTATCTCATCAGGGTGAAGTTCTGCCCGTGCAGAATCACTTGGTTCAGTCTGTCGGAGAACGACAGCCAATCCAGAGCCTCACACACACCCTGCAGGTTGGGATCCCTCACTCGCATGGACAGATAATTATCATACAGACCCTGAGGAAAAGACAGAAGTTCAGAGTGATATTGAGACATCATAATTTTTTGTTTTACAGACTCTGATGTCGAGGTGCTTTCTACATTCCTATAAATAAAAAACTGTGAAGGTGTGTTCATTACCTGAGAAACCTTTTCATACTCTCCACTCGACGAAGCCAAGTGAAGAATGTTCTGAAACCTCTGAGCTCCACCTCCTGAACCTGGCGCCTCATCAAACCCCTCACCGATACGTTTCCTGAAAGAACAGACTAGAAGTTAGTTTGGACTCCACGTATTTCACATCAGAGGTCTAAAACAATTATAACTTAAATCAATGTTTTTAATGAGTTTAAGACCCTCAGGCACCCTGACAAGTATAGTTTCAAATTTTCCTGTTCGTGTTCACAGTAAATCTAAATGTACAAATCCCACTGAACAATTCATGGACTCCAAGAAGACAAGAAACGAGCGAAGGAGACCGTGAACTTATTAGGAAAATGTTCACTGAGGTAATAAATTAAGAGTTAAGGTCATTTTATCATAAGCTTTCATACTGTACAATCAGCAAAACATTTAACAATTTCATGACGAACACGACGTTCTGCACCGTTTTGTACGCGGTAACTGGAAGATCTCCTGCCACAGATGGAACAAGCCTTTGTTCTGGTCCTTCTGCCCCACTGAGACACACTGGATGGTCCTGGTGTCGACCTGCTTGAGGCCACGCCCGTGAAGAAACTGTACAGACAATAACACATATCATGATGTAATTACACATTGCACACTACAGAACTGCTCCTGCATCAGACAGACTTCCCTTCACAATGACGCCACTCACCTGCAGTGTGTTGATACAGGACCGGATGTCGTTGTCCGTCTTCTCACACAGTGACATCAGAGTGCCTGTGTCTGTTTTCATCCCCTGCTTCACTGAGATCTGCAAACAAACAAAACATCTGCGTAAACATGGATTCTTTGCAAAAGTTTGTGTACTCCCGTTTGTGACTTGATGTGCGTGTGTGTGTGCTGACCTCTGCCAGTCTCTGTGCGAGGCGGGAAGGTTGAGTCTGGGGGAACGTCAGGAGGAAGGCCTGCTGCCTGAGAGGCCTGAGAGCTGGAACGTAACTACAAGGAAAGAAATGTAATCAGATAACGGCTGCAGAGTAAAAACAATTTACAACATCAAATGACCACGAAATTAATACAATTTCCGTATTGATTTTCCTTTTAAACTCAATGTTCTCTCTTACAGGTCGTTACAGATGCAGATGATTGGTCGAAGCAGGATGGACTCCTTCTTCTTTTTCTTCTTCGCCGTCTCTGCCTCCGCACCGTGTCCATCTTTCTTGTTCAGAGTTGCTAACAGAATGTTGATTGCAGCCTGTCGAACTCAACAGATGAAGAAAAATATATACATATATTATACTAAGAACCACATATTCATCATAAGCAAGTTCAGTGATTCCCACACTTTTTCTGCAGGGCCCCCCTTTTGTAGATAAAAAAGAAATGTCAGAACGTACCGCAGGCGCTCCATCAATTTCATCAATAATGAGGCAGTTCGGCTTCTCGTTGGCTCCTAAAACTGACTTCATCTGCGTTGCCGTGTCGATGCGTTTCTGGAAAACCTCTGCACTGCGGTCATCACTGCAAAAAAGGTCGACAGTACCATAGGAGGATTATGTAAACTTAATTCTTATGCCTTACTATTGTTATTAGGCCAGTTTTCATTTGGTTTGTCTGACCTGGCATTGATTTCCACCACATTGTACCCAGCATGCTTTGCTATGATGTGAGCCAAAGTGGTCTTCCCCAAACCTGGAGGACCAGACAACAACGCCACCTGGAGAAAAACAAAATTAAATTATATTTTGCAGAACAACTAAAGGTCATTAAGCTAAACAAGTGTGTAAGTGTGTTCACCTTGAATTTGGGTCGATTGTACTGATCCAGTTCAGCCTCCAGCAGCTCCTCAGTCATTTCAATCTTGGTCTTGAAGCGATTTGGATTCTGATTGGCTTGATTGGGTTTGAATGAGTTCTGGTTGGGAGCCTGTCTGTCAGGCCGGACAGGGCGGGACTTCCTCTCTCTTCCGAACACAACGGTGTCCCAAAGTTTCAACCACTTGAGCAGACAGCGGTTGGTAAACTGCAACGAAACAGTCACACAGACCTGACATCAGCGTGGGATACTTGGACATATCATTAGCTGTGTGTCCATCCAAATGTGTTGCAAATTTTTAACTGAACTCAGCAAAAACCTGTGAAATTGTTTTTAAATGTTGTCCTTTTAATAGTATGTCTGCAGAAATGTTTATCAAGTT
This sequence comes from Lagodon rhomboides, assembly GCA_039737535.1. Classification (NCBI taxonomy): domain Eukaryota; kingdom Metazoa; phylum Chordata; class Actinopteri; order Spariformes; family Sparidae; genus Lagodon; species Lagodon rhomboides. The sequence goes on from CM077786.1 coordinate 28,609,989, forward strand.
ACACAGAAACACCAAACACTGCTTACATCATCACTGAGCAGCTCTGTGTAGTGTCGGGGAGAGAATCTGTCCACCCAGAGCCGAGAGGTCAGTCCCTCCGTGTCGTCAGGATGATTATTCTCTTTATCTTCTGTGCTTTCAGACTCAAAAATGACATCGCTCACATTGCTGGAATGTGACAAGAATTCAAAAACTAAGTTAAAAGAAAACATGTACTGCATGTGATCAGATTTTTCATTTGTGAGAGAGACAGCTGGTGACTTACCTGGCCAGCAGCTCTGAAAGACGCTGAGATTCTTCCACAACCTGAAGGTGACGCTGCACGATTTCAAAGACAGAGAAGACACTTTTACCAAATGTGCAATCTGCACAGCCTCAAAGTTCATTCATGCACACACAGCTCACAAAATATGACTAACCCTAACACAGCTGTTGATACATTCCTCTTTTTTGCTGTAGTGCAATATATTGAAGTGTAGTTACATGCAGTCTTCTTGGCAGATTATACCAAAACAGCAGCGGCCTTGGTCACTCACCTTCTCTGCCTCTTGTTGTCTCATCACACTTATGGGCATGGCCAGAAGACCCAGCGCACCATGGGAGTTTGGCACAATTCTGGACTCCACTACCTGGAGAGAGAGACACACACACACACAGGTTAATGTAAAGACATACATATATATATAACAAATATAGACACTGGGCACGAGAGGTATTAGTGCTGTGAATGAAACAGGGTTTCGGTATCACCGATGAAGAACTGCTAAGGAGTTTAACCTTTGTCCCCGTGTCCTCCTTTTGTCTCAGATAGACTCGACTCCCTGAGGAGTCTGTCACACTGATGTACTCTCCGTCTAAAGGAGGCCGCTTCAGCACGTGCAGTGATGCTGGCGCCGCTGTGGGAGGTCGCCTGGGTGTCTCTGGGATTGTATCAAAGCCACTGATATCCAACGAGGCTGAGGTCGACCTAAAACACACGAACATATTCAGAAGTGTGATGTACAGAGTGTCATAAGGCTACACTCATAATCCCAACTGGTACGTTGTTCAGTCTGTAAAATTTGAAAAATGACAAGCATCATCACATGTTACAAATTGTATTTGGATTCCAACATTTTGCAATGTTCGTTGATGGATGTCTGTATTAAGAGGTGTTATGTGCACAGACAAAAAAATGCATTCCCAATAATGTGTCACAAATAAACCCCCTGACAATAAAAAGCTCACGAAGCACTTTTCCCTCGCCACATTCCATAACATTATGTTTTCCTCTGTCAGCGTGTTAAACTCGACACCCGCGTATACGTCCTACCTGACAGTGTGAGAGGGTTCATACTGTTCTGGAGATGACGGCGGTGTGATGTCATCACTCTGTGTCGGGACTTTGCTCTCTCGAGTCTGCTGTGAGTTGAAAAGCCGCTTGACCACCCCAGCATCCTGCTTCTGCCGCTTTGCCTTTGGTGCTGCACGGACAAATTCAGAGTTAGAGAACAAATTTACAACACCAAACAGAAACAAGGACAAAACACCGGTGAACTCACTGAGGGGCTGATCTTCCAGCAGGTGCTCTATGTCAGATATGTTGTCTCCTGGACCCTGCTTTGGACATTTGCCTGGCCTGGAATTGTCCTCTAAAACATTCAAGACACACAAATAATGCAATCAAGTTGTTGATAATCAATTAATTAAGTCAATCTTTAAGCAAAACATGCAGAAGATTCACCTGGTCCAGCTTCTCATGTGGGGATTTGGTGCCATTGTATTTCATAGCTTATGTTATGTTGTTTTTTTTTTTACTGCTACTCAAGAAAAAAAGTATTGATTTCACTTTGTCTTCTGGGAAAATATGATGGGTAGATTTCACTGCTCTCTGACATTTGCTAGACTAAAATATAATTTGCTTTAAATAAATAAATAGCTGAAAAATAATCACTATTGTAAAAGGGCCACATGACGACCAAATTTTGCAGACAACATCTCACAATGGACTTGGACATGACTTGTGCACCCAAAAATGGTTCAAACCCCCAAAACTTTAATTACAATTCTATTAGAAACGAAACATTGACAACATGAATAGAATAAAACAATATGTCAGGCTGACACTTTAGATTCATTTGGCCTTAAATTAACAGCAAATTGAATGTATAGGGCTTCAATAATATTACATAATTGTTGTATGTGCATTAATAATAATAAATAAGTACTTGTTTCCTAGCAAAGTGAACCCCAAGTTTGATTTATCCATGAAGTTAATACTCAAAGTGTCCGCTGACAGTTACTATGTCCAGTATGACGACATCATCAACAAGCGTTAGAAACTAGTGGTCTGTCTGTGTTTGTACTAGAAGTTTATGATGAAGTTAGGAACATGTGGCTATAATAGAAGGTGTAGAAATAAAAGAGAACAGTTTTAAGTTATTTTTCGGGGGACACACGTTACATTGAAGGTCCTAAAAAGGACTGTAGCTAGCTAGTCCTCACCTTCCTCCATCTGAGCCATCGCGTCCAGCTCGTCGGCGAACTGGTCCTCGAAGTCATCCTCAATCCCGAACAGTTCGTCATACTCGTCCATATTTGCACGACACGACCAAAGACACGGGAAAGTATGAAGTCTAAACCCTCACTCTAAATGCTATAGTAATAATATTAAGTACAATATTCCCTCCGCGGCTTCAGCAGCCGCTTTGCCAGAGCAGATTTCCCGGCAATTTTTTGTTGTGATGTACTACTTCCGGGTAACGAGAGTGCTCCGGTTTCTGATTGGTTAGCAAAACTTTCCTCGCCTCCCATCATGCACCGCGATATCAGAGTGCAACGCTCGGCCTGAGGATGGCGCCAAACGAAAAACAATGTTTATATTCGAGTAATACAGGTAAGTAATGGATTTGTGGTATGTTTAGGCCGCCAAACATGCGCTTCTTTCGGCAGAAGAAACATTTCAACTTACAGATACAATAGAATAGAAAAACTTGGTGGAGTAAACTAGAAGTACTTCAGACTTGTACTTAAATACAGAACTTAAGTAAATGTACAGTTACACTCCATAGCTGACTATTGGTATTAAATCATGGAGGGTTAAGACTCTAAAGCAAAATGTCACCCAGCTGTCCCCAGTGTTTGGAGACATCTGCTTGTACTGTGCTTTTATTCTGGAAACAATGATATATAATTCCGGTATCTCACCCTTTTACGTATATATCTTGAAGTAAAATGTATCTAAAAATAGACGTCTTCTCACTGTTTACAACTCAACTCTCTATGAGACCTTTAATTATTAATTACATGAATCTGCAAAGTAACTATTAACTTAATAATGTTGTAAAATGTAAGCTGTTAAATAATGTGCAGTGAAAATATTAATTGTAAATCAGTTTAAAGTTGTGAAAATAGAAATACTCAAGAACAGTGCATGTACCTCAAAATTGTACTTAAGTACTACTATAATGAATGTACAGAGTAACTTTACACCAATGTAAATGTTCAGGTTAAATACAACTGAGGTAGGGACTCAAACCTCCACAAAAATAGACCCAGGACCTCCACAAAGAGACAAACAACTACCACAAAAACAACACCTCAACAAACACACACAAAACGTCTACAAACACAAAACCTCCACAAACAAACACACAAACAAACACAAAACCTCCACAAACACACAAAACCTCCACTAAGAAACACAAAACCTCTACAAACAAACACACAAAACCTCCACAAACACACAAATCCTCCACAAAAAGCCTTACAAATTGTTCATTTCTTTTTGTTTTAGTTTGTTTTGATGTGAAACTAACTCTAAATTCTTGGCTACATGCTGTTTCTCCTGTACACATGACAAGTGAAGCATGTAGACGAATACAGGAACATAAACAGTAAGCTTTGCTTTGAGTCTCTGTTAAGATGCATAACATACTGATTTATTAAATAACTCTTATTGATGTATTTATATGTATATACTTTTTTTTGTATTTGCCACTGGAACAAACACATGTTAAGTCTCTGACTTTTTCTATAGGCTTTTGCTGCACACAATGTCTCCTTTCATCCTAAGCTTTTACATTATGTTCTGCGAGTGTGCTTGAGATTGATGATGATGTGCGTGACGTCAGGGTGTCTCCATCGACACCATCTGCTCCTTATAGCAGACAAACACCGGCCAGCAGTTTGTGCGTGACACCGAGTTAATTTCACATCAGGGAGCACGGAAGGAAGACTCACTCAGCTCTCGTCGTCTCTTCCTCTCGTACTTTTCATCCTCTCGTGTTGCTGCTCAGTCAGAAATATCCAGATGTGTTGAGAGTACGAAAGAAACCCAACAAATGTTGATTTTAAGAAGGCACACACAGAGGAGTTCAAATATGGAGATTTATCCTGTTTACTTTGATTAGATCTTTTGCAAAAGTTGGCAATGATGTTATATCTGTATGTTCTGGTCACACTTGTTTTTCTTATAAACATTTTAAAATTAAGTAACAGTAATCTGATATATGATAAAACTATGTTGAAAAAATAATAGTAATGTTGTTTTGTACAGCCTACCTAAATCAACATAATATGTATAATGATTTATAAGTCCACCCATATGATGATTGGGTGAAATTTCCCTTAAAACTTTAAAACAAACTCATCCATCTAAAGAGAATTTGCCAAGCTGGTGCTTGCAAATATTTCCAAACTTTTCTCAAACTTGATCTCACACATAATTTCTCAGCAGGGCTCGTGCAACATGTCAAACAAAGAAACCAAAGTACATGATCTAAACTTGCTGTGGAACAGAGCACATTAGGATTAAGTCTGAAATTAGAAACTTTAACACTCATCCAGAACTTCAAAAGAATATGTGACATCTGGGAATTTAAAGTAGGATTGCGTTCAAAAATATTATTTTAGTCAGTAATGCAAAAAAACTCCCAATGGATCTATCCTCAAACTTTAATTAGTTGAAGAAATGTCTTCAAGAAAGACTCTAAATTTAAAAAAAAAACTTGCATCCAGACTAATTTTGTAAGATTAGGTGTCATTATTGTCAATGTTGCCTCTAATCGGAGTAAAAACCTTCTTATAGACTCATTCCTTCTTAAATATTACTGAATGAAACCTGTTTCTCTCTTACACACTTTCACTGTCCCGACTAAGCACTTTACAGCAGATGTTTGTGTGTTTGGACGCTAATGATTATAAACTTGTCACCGCCAATGATTGACCATCTTTGTGTGTGTGCGTCTGTGTGTGTGTGTGTGTGGACTCTGGTCCACAAGAGCATCTGCTGTACTTCCACTGCTCACCCACACCGTGCACTCCATTATCCCCTAGCACAGCGTGTGTGTCAGCGCTGCAGGTGCCACATTAAGGTGATGTGTTTAATCATCAATTCAACCAAGGGGACTGCCCTCTTCACACTTACGTGAGACACTCTGTGTCCGGCAGAGAGGTCAGCCTGCAGTTCAGCCGAGAGGGGACTTTCGCCACGGGCTGGAGTGTGTTTTTGTGTGTGTGTGTTCATGTTGGTACGACTGTTTTTGCATGTGTGTCGGAAGAGAAGCGAACATTTACAGCGTGTCTGACTTTAGAGAGTGTGATGTGTTCTTGTCAGTGTTGAGGGCATTCGCCAAGTGTTAGATTATGAGAGACGGTCGATAGCGCAGGTGTAAGGGTTATATTCGACAGGTGTGTGTGTGGCTGTAAGGATAGGGCGATACAAGACGCAAACGTGTGTGTTTTTGGTGCATTTTTAAGTGTGTGTGCACTGTTGTAAATATCGAGGATGTCTAACTCCACCGTCAGCTTCTACGACCGGCCTCAGTCCTTCAGCGTCTCTGACGTTATTGTCATAGCAACCTACTTTCTCCTAAACCTCGCCGTCGGCATCTGGGTGAGAGTTGAAGGTGCATATGTGTGTGTTTTTTCCTGCGTACGTGTGTTGATGCTTGTGTGTAACAGTTTTCTCTGTCAGTCGTCATGCAGGGTCAGCAGGAATACTCTGAGTGGATACTTCCTGGCTGGACGGGACATGGCCTGGTGGCCGGTGAGTGTGTCTTACGATCTGCTCTGTAATGCCTCTGACATTACTGATCTTTTTTTTTGGATAAAGGCCAAAGAGATGTTTCTAATTCTTGAGCTGGCCTGTGTTTCTGATCTCTAGTTGGATTAAGCTCTTCCGACAGTCTAATCAAGCAGCGTCTCTGTTTGTAAATATCAGTAACCTTGGATCTGATTGTAACAAAGTGATATTTAATATTTGGCAGTCTTGTGCGTGTTCACAGATTGCTGGTGGGTTACGCTTGGCAGACTTAGCAAAAAAAACATATTTGCATCTTGTAAACTTTGTATGAATTGTGAATCCCATTTTATGATCCTTCATTTGATATAATCAACAACACATGTCAAATATATTATTATCTATATATTTAAATACATGTGAAGATGCCACTTATTTCAGACAACAGCCTGCATCAACTCCTCATATCAGTGTAATATGTAATTATAGAATGAAAAAAACTTTCATAACAATTTTTAACAGAAATTAAAAAAAAAAATAGAATGTTAATAAATTAGATCTGCACACATGAAAACTATATTTATGTTGCACAATCGTAGGGTCCTTTAGAAGGGGCCCGACCCTCAGATTGGGAACCACTGAGATAAAATACCTCATTCTAAATGAGGTGGTTAAAACGAGCTACATCTGGACAGTGAAAGGTTTCTTATGCTTTGATGCACCAGGATTAACATGGATACTTTAATACTTTTGATACTTTAATTGCTTTTTTTTACTGCTAATTCTTGAGTGATATCATGAATGCAGGGCTTTTAGTTCGGGTAATTAAGTCTAAAGTTTCTTCCGTCACTGGTGTTGCACAGATTGGAGCGTCTCTCTTTGCCAGTTCGGAGGGCTCTGGTCTGTTTATCGGTCTGGCTGGAACTGGAGCTGCTGGAGGCATCGCTGTCACTGGCTTCGAGTGGAATGTGAGTAGACACACGTCGATTCACTCAACAAAACATTAAGAGCTGCTGTTACAACAGCTTTAGAGCTATTACAATGGCCACTAAACACATTATGGTCGGGAATGAGGCAGAGCTGGCCTGCTAATCCGCCTACATGTTATTTCTATTGTGGCGTGATTGTGGTATTAATAGGGATGACTTGACAAGTATTAGTGCAGGTTGTCCATTTGTATCTGAAAAGATAACAATTACATTAGCATTTTGATAGCTCTTCTATTCAATTAACTTTTTAAATATCACTGTCTAGTTGGTGCATTTGTGTTTTAACGACAGCTGTTGCACGGAACCTGCTGCGGGGGGCAGAAGCTGAGAGATTTTGTAATGCCATCCAGCTTAGAGAGATAAAAGTTTTACAACAGTTTGACCACAGAGATTTTTCTGCCTGTGGCGAGTGTTGTCGACAATCTGGTCAAACCTCTCCGTCCTCTTTCTGTCTTCTTTCCTTCTTTCCCACAGGCCACTTATGTGCTGCTGGCTCTGGCCTGGGTTTTTGTGCCTGTCTACATTTCCTCAGGGGTTAGTTTGCACACACACACACACACACACACACACACACAAGCACACGCAGGTGCCTGTGTGCTTGTTAAGGCTTGTTCAGCAGGTACGTTTCAGTGCCAAGGGACATGAGACGCCTTGAAAATTCCCCAACAGGGTGTTAAGCTGCACCACAAACTCATCTGTCTTCAAATACCAAAGAACATGAATTACTCAATTTCTTTGGAACGTAATTATTTTAAAAACAGGGGTGTAAACACATCAGAACACAGTCACCAACTGCTAATTGGCAGATCATACTGATCGCCTGAAAACCAGTCTTTTTAGCTTTTTAATCGTTTGTGTGGCTGTAGCGTGTTGAAGATGTTTAAACGTGTGTGCTCAGATCGTGACGATGCCCGAGTACCTGGGCCGTCGTTTCGGAGGGGAGAGGATCAGAACCTACCTGGCTGTCCTCTCGCTGCTGCTGTCCATCTTCACAAAGATATCAGTACGACACTCCCTTCGGCCGCTTTGGCTTTCCACCATTTCGCAACAAAATCTTCTCCAGTGCGAGATTAAATCTTTGCCGGCATTGTTCGCTGATGTGGTTTTTCTTCCGTCTCCAGACTGACCTGTACTCTGGAGCCTTGTTCATTCAAGTGTGTCTGGGGTGGAACCTCTACCTGTCCACTGTGCTCATGCTGGTGGTCACTGCTCTCTACACAATTGCAGGTACACAAACAACCTACACACATAAACAGTAACATCCAGTGTAACCACATCTATTTTTTAAGAGTGTTGTTGGCTGATACTGAAAGATTTCCTTCCTTTCAGGTGGTCTTGCTGCTGTCATCTACACCGACACCCTACAGACATTTGTCATGATAGTAGGAGCAGTCATTCTAACAATCACTGGTTTGTACAGTTATCATAATTTATAAACAAATGCTTTATTTGAAGGATTGTTGGATTGGAGTTGTGTTTTACGGTTCCACAGCTTTTAACAAGATCGGTGGCTACAGCAACCTGGAGCGCGTATACAGCCTGGCGGTGCCCAGTAAGATTATCCCCAACAGTACCTGCCACCTGCCTCGCGAGGATGCCATGCATCTGTTCAGAGACGCCGTCACTGGAGACCTGCCCTGGCCCGGCATGACTCTGGGGCTCACCATACTGGCCACCTGGTACTGGTGCTCTGACCAGGTACATCTATACACAAGCACAACGAATGTAAGCGCAAGAAAAACAAGCAGAAACCACCACTGCTGCAGGTGTGAGATAAAATGCAGTTCCTCTACTGGCCACTAGAGGCTGGCCAAAAAAGCCCTCAGAAAGTGACAGGAAGGGTGAAATCACTTAACTCCTTCCGCGAAGTAAATCAAATAATTTAATAACATCAGATTATTTTTTCACAACATAGGGTTGTTGACGTCTTCTTATTACGTGCTCAGGTGGCAAGGATACAAAAGGAACATTTGTTTGATAGCTGAGTCTTTTTAGTAGCTTTGGTTCAACTTATAGCTGAAACAGACAAGTTTAAATTCCTCCCTCCTTGTGTTTCCCTGTGGTATTACTGTTGGCATGTTAGCAACATGGCTACCACTAATGGCCTAGCTACTGTCCAAACAACTGAAAGAATCCCAGTTTGATTAGTTTTTTTAATTTACTGATCTACTGGAAAGAACGCTGGTTTTGAACAAGTCCTAGCTGTAAGGGGAAACACGTATCAGCGAGGGAACAGACTTTGACACAACAGTGGAGCCTCCTCCAACAGCGGGGTTCTTTTTCTTTTCCAGAGTTTCCAGTTAGTCCAGTTGTTCCACCGTTACCTGGGGATAGCGACCGAGTAATGCCACTTCCAGTTTTGGTTGCGCAGTGGCAGACGTGCTTCCTTTGTGCCGGAATTAGTCCTTTGATCCTTCCAGGAAAAATCCAGCCGAGTTGCAGAACGAATAGCATCATGAAAGCACGACTTAGACACAGATTATGTCATTATTCTAAATCCATTACGCTGTGCAATCATTATTTACTTCGGAATGATGAGTTAAAGGAAAAACACTCTCTATTACTCATTTAATTGTTGAAAGCCACACATCAATATCACCACCATGCCCTCCTGGACCTCCATGGTCCAGTTGTCTGTTTACATGACATATTTGGAAATTAAATAGTGAGATAATAGAGACACAGTTTTTTCTCACCCTAAAGATTGAAGTAAAATACAACCCCAACTCCAAAAAAGTTAGGACGCTGTATTAGGATTCAAATAAAAAACGAAATACCCATGTGGAATTGAATAAAGTTAAAACAAGACATTTATTGTTCATACTGATAAACCAGAACTACTTAAACAGACCCTGTGGTGAGATTGTTTTGACGACTGTTTCCGAGGTCAAGAATACATTTTCAATCTCACTGTAAAACGTGTTTGGTTTTGTTTATACTGCAAACCCGACGGACTCAATTCTACTAATGCGGCCGCATTCACAAATCCCAGTAAAAGAAGAAAAACACCATGTTGCCCTGATGGTGATTTTGCGCCAAACCCAAAATCCAGTCTCCAAAAATATCTCAAGAAACCTAAAAGCTACAATTACATTTTTCTGCAGTCTGTGAGGCAAAAGCAGACAAGGTTAAAAAAAGAAAATACCTTACTATACACGTACACAGTCATCAAACTGTTGTAGATTACTTCCAACAATCTTTCGTTTTATTTACAACATTCACTTTTGGTCCCACGCCAGTATTTAAAATAGTATGTAAAGCAGTTCATGTACATCAGCACAGGTAATCCAGTAAATCCTGTACATCCAGTACCAAAAGCAATCAACACAGCAGCCCTACCCTCGCACCATCAGTAACCAATCACAGTGGTATCAATGCAAACCCTGACACTTAGATCATTGGGGAGACATCAGCTGATTTTACATGTCACAGATACAACATATCTGTGTAGGTTTAGATACAGAAAAACAATGCAGTCCAAAGTTCAGAAAAAGAAAAGCAGTTGAGGTAATTTGCAAAAGAGACTGTTCACAATACTGAAGTGTAAGCTGATTGAACAGCTGACCAAATTTGGTACATCCATTTCTGTAAGAAAATTTACAAAATACCCTGCTTCTGGTAGAAATCTCACAACAACAACAAATTGGAGGGGTCCATGTGTGTGTTATGCATGTTTGCATGGATACAAATATCAGCTGATATATGTTATCAGAGCTTATTTCCTCCAAGACATTAGCCAGACATAGGGTGACCAGATGAGAATGTAATGTTTTATTAGGTTATAACTAATCAAAACTCTGCTTTAGTCTCATTTTCGGGGTGATTAGTACAGGATTCGGGATTTGGGACAACTGCTTGTAATTTGCGACTGTCCCGAATTTTTCAGGACATCTGGTCACCCTACGCGACACTACTGAAACCAACCAATCAGAAGTCTTCTAATCAGGAAGTATTGGACTAGAAGGCGACGTAGTTAATTTACAGACAAGCATATCATCAAAAAATTTGCCAACTCTTGTTGACGTAGTCAAAAGCCAGAATTAGATAGTTCCTTATGTTGTGCCTCGGGGTTAGAAAACAGGAAATGACATGCATACCAGAGACATCAGAAGATTCCACACTGAAGAGTCACCAATTTGTTTTCAAGAAGTGTCTATCAAACATCCTCCTGTACCTGTACCGCCCCACAGTTCTACCTGGCAGGCTTGTTATTTTGAGGCGCTTTCTTCTGCGGCGCTCCGCCTCGGGCCTTCAAGTGTCTTAAATTGCTCAGTTTTGAGAAAGATACTCCTAATAACCCTGATTGGTTGCTTGGCGGCTGGGCTGAGGAGTGATCCAGCTTCCTGTAGCTCGGGCTGTGGCGTCGTGGCGACCGGCCGGACCGCGGCTCAACGCGCAGCTGGGCCGAATCGGGCTGCGCGTCCGACCCTGCCAGTAACGGTGTCCTCCAATCACAGGGCCAGCTGCTTGGGTGGGGCGGTGAAAACTTCCTGGTTTGGCAAGGACTACCTTAGCTCCTCCTCTCAGTCGTGGATCACGACCTGGAGATCTCGAGCTCTGGAACAGCTAGAGAGGAAAGAGGAAGAAGAGAGAGGAGTAGGACATCAGTAAAGCCTCCACTATCCATTTCCAATTCGTACACGGAGCACCTCAGTCCTCTGTTATTTAAATACATTTTTTTAACAATATGAATAACTGTTTCTTGTTTTGTTCTTGCATTTTAGTTGCTCAGCATGTGAATTTTGTTGTCCAAATCTCCAAAATTCACTTTTTATTTGCGAGGAACTATAATCACCTTTACCTTTCTTGGTCTTATACCTTTTTGAAAAGTGAGAAGTTGATACTATTATTGTCATTATTTGCTTGCAGGTGATTGTACAACGTTCCCTGTCTGCGAAGAACATGAGTCATGTGAAAGGAGCATCAATCCTGGCTGCCTATCTGAAGCTGCTGCCCTTCATCTTCATCATCCTCCCTGGCATGATCAGCAGGGCTCTCTATCCAGGTGCGTGCACGGACATGTGGGCGGCTGATCTCGCACACACACACGTATACACACATTTTGATTGGGACAAAGGTATGACATGTTTACAGTATGCAGGCAGGTAGTGGCTCGCTCAGACAGCACTTGTGAAACACACCCATTTTTAGCGGGAATTGATTAAAGAGAGCATCTGAGTCTTTCTGGTAACTTTCCTGTGAACTTAGTCATGACGGGAGTTTTTTCTTGTTAACCTCTGCTCCTGTTCGTGTCATGATTTCTCATGAATCAATCCAGAAGGGTTTAAAGGATTAAGACAAGCATTGTGTCAGTATGTACTTGTCACTATTATTCAAGGCTTCATCTAAAAACTAGTTACATAAACAATTAATCCGGTGATTAATCTTTCTATCAACTAATGAATCATCTAGTCTAAAATAAGTGAGAACAATGACAAACCCCTTTTCCTAAATCCCTCAGTGACGTCTTCATGCAGCAGTGATTACTTTGTCTGACCGGCTGTCTGAAACAAAAAGATATTCCATTTACAATTATATAAAACAAAGACAATGAAAATGTTCTCGCAATTCAGAAGCTGTAAATGTAAATGTTTGTTCTAAAAATGAAAAAAACAACTGACTGATTATAATAAGACCTTTTTTCTGTCCAGTGATCGACTGTCAATTGACCTATTATCAAAGACGTTTTTTATCAAAGAACCAATTAAACTAACTTTAATGTGTAGCCTGAAAAACGTGGGACAAGTAGAGCTGCTACGATTCGTCCACTAACCAAATACATGATCTTTTGAGCCATTTGAACTTCTCAAATATGGAGATTTCATGCTTTTCTGTGTTGTTTCGTGTTAAACGAATATTTTTGAGAAACCGGGATGGACATTTTTCACTATTTTCTGACATTTTATAGATCAAATGTTTAATCTATGATGAACTGCTTGTAGACCTAGAAGAAACAGAATGACAATCCCAGACTCAGGTTTAAAATTTGCAACAGAAAAAGCATCAAATCCTCACATATAATAACATGTAACAACAAGCAAATACGTTTATTTTGCTTGATACATTTCCTTAAATAATCATTTATGGCCATCAGTTGTCTGAATTTCTATTTTAAAAGTCAATCCTGTGCAAACAAGACTGATCGCTTCTGGTGTTTTGGATGCTTTTATAAAATAATCAGGTGAAAAGTGTGTGTGGGAATTACTCGTTTTCACTGAAACTTGAGTTTTGTGGGTTTTTATTACTTGCACCACAAAAAAGGATACAAGCCAACTGGTGTGCGTGTTGCCTTCGACTCATCTGGCCATAAACAATTAACTAAGCGATTGATCGACTAGTTGTTTGCGACACTAAAATACTAGAAATAATTACACAACCACTACTGGACACTCACCTGTCCTATGTGCCTGTGCGGCGACGGGTTTCCTTGTCGGCGGAGGTTCTGTGATTGGCGGATGAGCTCCTTGCCGTCCTCTGGCTTGCTGGGCTCTCGCAGGTCCAGCATGCTCTGGGACAGACGAGCCATCATGTTGACCCCGTCTCCCAGTCGGTGCCCGCGGCCTGACCCTGTCGTCACTCCGTTGGTCAGCGGGTCTCTTGGCTCTTGCGGGGAGCAATCATAAAACTCCTCTTCTGACGCTGTGGAGGCGCTTGAAGGATCATCAATGGCTCCTCGGTCACATATGACCTTGGTGCTGTCTTGGCTCCCATCGTCGTTGCTGCCGGAGTCCCTGGCTTCATCCTTCGATGTCAGGCGGCCACGGCCTGTCGTCAGCTCCTCCCGGGTTCTCTTTTCGCTGAAGTCATCTAGACTTTCTAATTGGTCTATTTTCATCAGAGTGACCTGTGATTGGTCAGGCTTCTCTGAGGAGGCGGGGTCTATGACTAAGTGCAGTGTGCGGCGTTTAGGAACAGGAGGTGCTGCAGTTTGTGGAGCCTCTGAAGCTTGTTTAGAACCGTCTGTTGGCTGTGAATCAGCAGTAACTTTGGATGGTGATGTCGGAGTGTGTGCATTCACTTTGTGTGTTTCTTGTGTTAAAGGTGTGTGTGGCTGCTGAGGAGGCCCTCTGGAATCTGTTACATCAGTTTGGTCTTTATTCGGAGCTGGTTGCGTTTGCTGTTTTTTGGTTGGACTCACAGGGGTTGAGGCATCTGTACTTGTCTTCCCAGCAGGATTACCTTCAGCTCCTTCAGTTTTTGCATCCTGACCTGCAGCAGGTTCCTCAGTCGGTGCTGGTTGCGTCAGTGGGGAGCTGAAACGTATAGCCTGGCTGTGCTCAAACCGCTCCGACCTCTGTAAGTGAACCTGATGGGCTCGCTTATCATCCCTGATGTTGATAAAGCCAATCACGTCGCTTGGTGGGTCTGGCTCTGGCCAGGTGGGCAGGTACGGGATCAGGTACGCTTTCTCCATGTTGACTAAAGCCGGGTGTACGGGCGGCTCTTCGTGAACACGCCTTGGGCGTCCTTTTATTATTTTGAGCCCAGTGGGAGTCTGGGAGTTCTTGTTGCTGGAATTTTGGTCAGAAGAATTGGGACTTGTGTGGGTTCCTGTGGCAACAAGGGCATATTTGGGATTGATGAGCTTCCTAGCAACAGCAGCCGACACCGGGGCAGGAGCCGCCTGAATGATGGGCTCAGGGATTGGCTCATCGACCAAGGGAACCTTGCTGAGAGACACACTTCTGGACAGGAGGTAAAGTTCACGAAACTGCAGGTCGAAGGTCTCCACGGCCTGTCCCGTGATCACAGTGATGAGGTTACGGTCCAGACGAGATGAGGACCAGGTGAAGCTGGAAGAACACAGACACAGAAACATAAATTCACAGCAGGGACTCCACTAATTAATGTGCTTACAACTATGACATATGGAATCAAATGTACCCTTAAGTCATCCATCACATTTCCATCTTTGATCGCATAATTTCTTCACCTTCCTGATGGAACTTACTGGTGAATTTGCATTGCCAGATAAAGGTCTGCATGCTGCAATGCTTTCAGCCACAGTGTGTTTCTTGATAATGCTTTAATAGATTTTTTTTGCCACTTGGTAACACTGTAGCTGTAAATCCAGTAGTGACATATCATCTAATTAAGTTGTTATTGTGAACAACTTAGCTAACATTTGTCTGTTCACACCCTGTCCCCAGGAGAAATGCTGGGCTTCAAAGCTAATTTGACATCGTCTCCAAACTGTAATTACAACGACAGACATACGTTTTCCCATAAGCTTAAAAAAAGGTGTGCCTGTCAACCTATGGATATTTCCTTTGAGCTTTACAATGCACACAAAAACAGCTGCCTGCTGTTTGGCTGGAAACAGGGTGAGACCGGATGAGAGCGGAGAGACTGAAGCAATACAGAAAAGTCAGGGGCCAGAAAACCAAAACAATTAGCTGAGAGATACTAAAATTCTCCATACAGCGAAGTGGTGGTGCAGATTCCAGTAACAAATCAGAAATATTGATTAAAGCAGCTTTAAATCCACACTGAACAGTACACAGACATGCACACTGTTTACCTGTATGAACCAGAGATGGCTCTGTCTCCATCCACCAGGAGGAACTTCTGGCTCAGCGATCCGCGCACTTTTTGTGCCGACCGCGTGAAGAACTCCACACCTCCACAGCAGCGCACACGCAGATTCTGCACACACACACACACACAGGGTACAGGGTAAATGCAATGCAAAGTGAGGCCCTTGGGGGTTTCATGTGAATAAGAGGAAGGACTTTAGTGAACAAAAGGGAAATAAAGGCGATAAAAGCTTTCTTGTTGCTCAAGCACAATAATAATACCGCCATAACTTTGTGTCGGCTGACTCTACAGGTTAGAGCATGGATTATATCTATGTATGTGCATGCTTGTACGACACACCCTGCTGTGTTTGTCTTTGGCCCTGTGATAAGGGTGTGGTTTTCTGGCTGAGCGTTACCTCGTAAGTAAATGCTCCGTGTGAAATCTCACAGCAGACAATAAGCGGAGGATTTGTAAATGCTCATAACAACAGCGGA
Organism: Lagodon rhomboides; assembly: GCA_039737535.1. Lineage (NCBI taxonomy): Eukaryota > Metazoa > Chordata > Actinopteri > Spariformes > Sparidae > Lagodon > Lagodon rhomboides. The sequence continues at coordinate 28,625,993 of CM077786.1, forward strand.
GGCCGCAGATCAGAAAGTAGGTGGAACAGAGAAGAGGTCTGGCAGTCAAAGTCGTGAGGAAGCAAAGAAGGAGAAATGAAAGAGATTCATGGTACAGAAAGTAAACGGAGAGCAGCGTGGTTGATCTAATTGCCTGCAGCACAGGAGGGAATGTGCCTAATCTGTTTCTGGCCTCCAGACCAAAATATTTCAAAAGCCCCCATGAAACATTAAGTATTTTCTGTTACTGCCTCGACCAGTTCAACTCAGAGAGGCGAAGAATAACAGAGAGATCCAACAAGCTACTGCATGCTTACTAAGGCCTGCAGGCCAAAAACTGTGTCTGACCTACTTCGTTCAATTGCTTTCAGATATTTCCTGTGTTTTAAATGTTGGAACTTGTTTTTTTTCTAAATAAACAGTTTTCTATTATTACACACTTATCAAGAGTTGCCATCTTTCCAACTGGATCATCTCCCCCGCTTATCAAAACATCATCTGGGTGTGTGCATGTGTGGATACCTTTAGGTGTCCGCGGTGCATATCAGCTCTGCCACACATGGAGAGGAAGCAGGGGACGGCAGCCATGTCGATCATGATGTACACAGGAACTCTGCGTCTGTAGCCTGCATCCAGCAGGTCTCGAAAAATATCAACATCTGTAAACACATCCATCACCACGGCTATCACCTACACACAGAAAACACACAGAGGAAACCACAAATGGTGTTAGTGCTTCCTGCTCTGAGGGTGGATTCGATTTGAGCAGCTCTTATCAACAATTCTTCAACCATTAAACCCTCAAAGGAAGCTGGGGCACTTACGAGAACTGCCCCCAAAAAGTATTAAACACAAAGAATGTGCTTGACTTCTCTGAACATAGATGTCCAATAAAGAGGCTAGAAACAATGAGTGCTTTGCAAAGTGGTGATAGAGTGCGAAGTGGTTGGATAGTTTGTGTTTCTGCTGGTTCAACAATACAGCAGTCCTAGTGACAGCATGGTACTCTTCACACTGCCCTGTCTGCACACTCTTCACCTGACCCAGACTGATTAATGTATAGCTCTGGAGAAGGCTCGTTAGTGAACCTTCAGGTCAGAATATCTAACCGCAAATGTTAAACAAACCTTCTTTGTCATTACACCCGTGTACAACGTGATGTACTTATGCAAATCCTAGACAAACGTAGAGAAACTAAAAGGTAAAAGAAGATAAGTATGTCATTTACTCTGCATAAATAGAGAGCAGTTTGTTGTCTGCAGAGTTCAGTTAAACAGCAACCCTGGGAGAAAAGCTATTGCCTGAATGTGCTGTGCCCTCCAAGCAGTAAAAAACTCTGGAGCTGAGTCCAACTTACTTCCAGTCTTTGTTGCTCTGGGGCAAAGCTCTGCTTTATGTGCTTAAACCAGCAGTAAGTCGGAGGTAAAGGTTATATATGGCCGTGCTGGCATGTAACATTTCACTGACGTCAGAGCGTTTTTTTCCACTGGCGTGTCAAGATCAGACTTGTGTTATTAAAACTTTGTTGTATGCATGTGTGAGTGTGGTGAATGTCGGACGAGCAGGAAGAGCGTGTCGAGGTTTGTGAGCCAAGACGACGCAATTAAATGTAATTGGGCAAAAGACGATGGATATAAATTCCTAACTTTATTATCATCTATGACAGAGGAAAGTGGCAAAACAGTTGCTGATTAATGTTCTGTTTGTCCACTATTCGATTAATCATCGAATCATTTCAGGTCTGAACACAATGGCCTCATTGTTGTTGAAGCTTATAAAGTTTTTTTCCCTTTTTCAGACAAGCACTGCTTTGTAGCTCGTGCCCTGTGGTAGTGAACTGCTTTATGCCCTGACACTTCTTGTGCAGACTATTACTGTGGTTCCTTGTGTGCTGACTCAACTCACTGTCGTGGCCTACATTTGGAGTTGGGCTGCACGTAATGGTAAAAAAAAAGGGGAAAAAAAGCATGGTGTGATTATTTTGCATCACAATTTTCATTTTGACTGAAAAACTATTAAAATGTCTGAGTCTGCACCAAACAAACATGTTTTCTCACATCTGGAGAACAAGATTTGTAGACTTGAGCATCTCTGCAGCACAACAGAGATGATGATCTTTAAAATGCTGTTTATTCACACATTTTACCTGCTAAATTGCAGCTTCTCTGACTTGGATGTTTCTCTTGGCTATGCCGTGATTACGATGATATTTCAATTAATCGTTCATGTCTGATTTTGAGCCTCTTTATTGTAGTGTTTTTGCATCGGTTTGGCACACATTAAAATGTGTCGTGTCCACCGCATTTACATTAAAGGTGCACTATGTTGTTTTGTCGAAGAAATTCAAATGCAGAATTTTAATAATGATGAGGTAATGGTACAAACTCAGATTCCATAACTGAATAAACAAGCTGTCCTCAGAGGAAAACAAGGTCCACAGAACACTGGGTGAAGCTAGAAAGGTGGCAGGGTCCGCCACATATAAAACTACATGGTGCTAAAGTTATTTAAGACAGAGCTGTTGTACACAGTTACATGGAAGTGTGAGTCGTTTCTGTTTCATTTTCCATGTTTGATTTGGTGGAAATTCCCCTGATTTTTTAAGGTGCACTATGTAGTTATGGGGAGATCTTCATTGACTGATGGGTTTTTTTATGCCTAAACAAACTCTCTTTGTTTTCCTGAGTAAACTGAATAAACAAACTGACCTTAAAGGACAACACAGTTTCATAATGTTTTACTTTGTTTATGTGTGGCGGACCCTGCCACCTTTCCAGCTTCATACAGTGTTCTGGATCTTATTTTCCTCTTGAGAACATCTTTTTGTATTATTACCTCGTTATTATTACAAATAATGAAGTTCTGGGTTTGAATTTTTCTCTAAAACTACACAGTGCCCCTTTAATGTCTGCATTATAACACCATCATCATCATCACCATCACTGCCTACCTTCTGGGCTGATGCAATGCTCTTCCTCACCACCTCCTTGATGTGTGTGTGCCCATCCACCGGAGGCTGGGTGTGCACGGTCACGCGCGTGACCCCTCGGTATGACGCGGCCTCGGGCCAGCCGAGATCCAGCTCCGCCACTGAGGCCTCGGACCGGTCCGGCCAGTACTGCAGCGACACATTCCCGTCCCCCCCTTCCTCCACGTACCCCAGGGAGACTGGGGTGGTGTTCCCCGGGCCTGGTGTCAACGGGCCTGGCGTCCCCGGGCATGGCGTCTCTGGCTTCAGGTGATGCTCGTGACCAGGCCGGTAGGCTTCCGCTTTCTGGGCAATCCGCTCCAGCTCCTGTTCCGACAGGAACTCCCGGACGCCCGCCTTGCGGATGTGGTCCATGAACGCATCGCGGCCCTTGGTGATGAGAGCCTCCACCGCGAGCCTCTGGTCCTCACTGTAGAAAAACTCCGGTTTGCTCTCACTCACGCGCCAGTTGACGTGGTGATCGTCCAGACACTGGACCTGAGACAGCGCCATGACCTCGATTTATCCCCCGCTGGTCAGCAAATAGTTAAGTTCTGAAACCACTCTGACCCAGTTTCCAGTAGTCCGTCCGCGCGGTCAACCCTCCAAGAGCTGCGGTCTGTCATTACGGTCCATGTTGAGTCCGTGAGGCGGCGAACACACTCCTCCTGTGGGGAAATGTTTTCATGTGAGGGAAATAAACCGCTAGAAAAAAGTCCCCGGACACCGACTCCAGCTCAGCCCAGGTCTCAGGTTACACGCACAGGTGATGTTCCAACAAAGCACCTCCGCCCAGCGCCACGCCTTTCACCTGACAGGGGCCGCCCGGGACGCTGCAGCGGCGGCCCGGTTCAGCTGCTCCCGCCGCGGGGCCCGGCAGACACGGAGGCAGGCAGCTGTCTGGGTGAACGTGCGTGTGCGTGCGTGTGTGTGTGTTTGTGTGTGTGTGTGTCTGCCAGTGAGTCAAGCCGAAGCGGAACACGTCCTCATAGACAGAGAGAGAAGTCATTAATCCTCCTTTTTAATGTGTTGAAATTGTTGGTGACTCACGAAGTTTTGTGCTGACGAGTCTCGATGTCTCTTCTCTGAACCGCAGCGGTTTACAGCTGTCTTACAAAAATGGCAACTGTTGAGTTCCCCGAAGCACCAAAAAAAGTCGAGTCTCAGCTTTCACTCGGTCCGAGCTCACGTCGGGTTGTCTCCTCTTTGTCTTCCTGTTTCAAAAACCGCTCCTCCAGACGGAGAGTTCATCGAGGTCCGGAGCTCAGCGTGCAGCTACCGGTGAGTGCCTGACCCTGGAATTCGGCAGAGGAAGCTTTGTCACCGGGGGCAGAGAGGCGGAGTGTCCGGTAGTCGATTAGGAAAGAGAGGGTTTTAACTCCACCCTCCTGCTCTGGACAGGAGGAGAGAAATCATGCACAGTGTAATAACTCACCCACTGTGATCAAGTTTCACTGACACTGTTGGACGCTCGTGGTTTTTTATCTGCAGTGATAGAATGACAGCACGCTGCATGAATGTGGATTTCAAAATGGCCTATTTAGGCAAAAGCAGTGGAGTTACCAAACTTACAGCTAATCATGTGTAAGGTCAGCTGGACTTGTAGTGATGAGATATTGCATCAGGAAAAACTATGTATGGATCACTTTTAATATATTTAATTAAAATTAAAATGAGGTCAGCCGCCATCCTTAATTTTCCTTACAAATATGACCTTTAAGGTTTCCAGACAGCTGTCTACAGCAAGTCCCAAGTCATCTTTAGCAAGTTAGATCAAGTCCCAAAGCCAAGTCACGTTTCCCCTCAGGATACTGGAGTCTTACCTGCATTATTCTGTCTTAATGAAGAGAAAAAAAACAAGACATTAGTCAGCCTGTTCAAGAGGTGTGACAATAAACTGAATTGGTGTTATGATTTTTGATATTCAGTGACTGTAAACTGTAATCAAACCTTATTAAAGTTCTTTTAATTCTTGATTAATTTATAGGAAATAATCCATCCCCATCACTTTTACACAATGAAATACAGACAGTCAATATGAAACTGAAAATCATAAAGTGAACACAGAGTATTAAGTGTCGCGTCTCAAGTTAAGTTGTAAGGCACCAAAACGATGAATCACTGGCACTCACTGACAGTCCACTTTTTTTTTAATCACTTAACAGATTGTTGAATCTGAAATATATATGAATAAAAATAAATTAACGTCACATAGATGTTTTAAAATCAGAACATACAAAATGATGATCACAGCTGAACTCAGGAGAAATGAATTACTGATGGCCACTTTTCTTAGTACATCTGATATCCCATGAAATAATGTGTATTTCTGACAGAATACAATATGAACTGAAGGAAATGAAAATCATTTAAGGGGTGCTTAAATAATTGTATGTGTGTTATTAACATGATATCAATGATTCATATTTAAATATCACTGTTATTGGTTCCACGGAGCTCCTTTAACCTCATTTTGCTCTTTGAAGTAAGTCGCCTGCTGTAGTATTTCCCCGGAGCTCCTTTACCTCATGAGTAGAGCTGAGGAACAAGAATTAAATATGAGTGGAACGTACTGTTACGTCTTCCACGCCTGTGTGCGAGTGACCTGTCACTGCCTCGTATTTCAGACTCTGTAGGATGTGTGGATCCAGAGGAGTGTGTGCGAGTGTGTGGAGCTGAGGTGGGATGCTCCAACATCGCCTTTCCCACACTGGTCATTGAGCTCATGCCAAGTGGTGAGAACACATTTTAAATTTATAAAGACTTATTTCTAAATGTGTCACACCACACAGCATATGTTTAAATGTGTGTGTGTGTTCCAGGCTTGCGTGGTCTTATGATAGCGGTGATGATGGCTGCTCTGATGTCATCGCTGACCTCCATCTTTAACAGCAGCTCCACACTCTTCACCATGGACATCTGGAAGAAGCATCGACCTCGGGCCACAGAGAAGGAGCTGCTACTGGTCGGCAGGTATGAAACCGATCGTGCTAATGGAGGGTAGAGACTTAAAAGCAGGATTAATAAAGAAAGTGAAAGAGAACAACTGTTCATGTTTGTTCCAGGATCGTGACCGTGATCTTGGTGGTGGTGAGCGTGGTGTGGATCCCCATCCTGCAGTCGGCCAACAGCGGCCAGCTGTACGTCTACATCCAGTCGGTGACGAGCTACCTCGCTCCGCCCGTCACTGCTGTCTTCACTCTGGCCGTCTTCTGGAAGAGGACCAACGAGCAGGTAACACATGCCAAAGGATCCATGTAATACAACTCGAGCTGCAACTCACAGTTACCTTTTTATCTTTTAAATCAATTTAAATGTCCCTTTTTTATATAAAATAGTGACAAGTGCTCCTCCAAAGTTCCCAAATACCACTGTGATGTCTTTGATTTGTTTAATTTGTTTGATCAACAGTCCAAAATCCAAAAATATGAAATTTCACACTGACATAAAAAAGAGAAAATCCTGAGATTTGTGAAGCTCGAACTAGCAAATGTTTGGTATTTCGCTTGATAAATGACAATTATGGCAAAAATTAGAAAATTAATCAACAATCATCTGATCATTACGGCACTAATTACAGTCAAAAACATAAAAGTACACAAGTATTTAGTCATACAGATGAACAGAACTAACACACAATGCAAGCGTAAAGAGAGTTTACTCGATTCTAGACACCAAACTACTCATGAGAAAATGCAGGAGTTTTGAGTTTTGCACAGTGTGTCCTTTCTCCCACACCGTACAGTTTTATTAGCCCCACATGGGATCCAGCTGCCAACATCTCCCACTGCTTGGTGCGGAGTCAATACGTCTGCGTGTGTTTGTGCACACGTGAAATGTCTGTGTGTGTTACTCGCTCGTTTTATGAAGTGTATTGTTTGTTGTTTCCTCCCTGAGAACCAGCATGAACTTGCTGCTCTCTCACTGTGATAACAAGTGAAAGCGATGTTTTCTGACTGATAGCAGAGTGAGAGAAAGTGTGATTATTAGAAGATAAAGATGAACACAGAGAGGTAAAGTAGATAACACCGCTGTCGTAAGAATATGTGTTTGCCCAGAGCCAATAACTCATGTGTTGAGACATCTCTCCACTGCAAGTAAGGACCAGTCCACTGGATAGTCAAGATTGTATCCCTGTTAAGTGGAGCAAGTCCTGGGTGTGGCTGCCCTCCGCTGACATGCTGTTTAACTACTACAATAAAAAGGATTTTAACAGGATTTCCACGATGAAAGGGTTTTTTTTCCTCTTTACTGTAATGTAAATATGACCTTAATTCAACTCTGAATCAAACCACAAAGACTCTATTTTCAGTTTACTGTATAATGTGTTTATAATGAACTTGCCTACAACCAACACATCCTAAACAAATATATAGGTTGGTTGCCAATAGAATCCCAAAAAAACATCCGTTGCAGAGTGCAGAGTACCAGCGACAGGTGGTGTACCAGACCTTTGTCTTCACAAGGTTCATTTGGTGAAATGGTCGCAGATTGGTTATGTTTAGGCACCAAAACTACTTGGTTCAGAAAAGATCATGTTTTGGGTTAAAATAAGTGTGTTAGTTATGTAAAAGTGATGCTACTTAAGTTAAAAAACTCACCATGACTCGAGTTGGGTGTCAGACACTTCTATACTTTTATGGCACCAGCTCAGTCGAATATTGAAAATGTCTTGTCATTCGATACTAATTTTCAATACCTAAGGAGTTCATCTCATCAGCATCAGTAAGCCAATAAGCATGCAGCAGGCTTGTTGTGCCCAGAAGTAATAGTGCTGGTGATTGGCTGTCTGGAGGCACGCAAGAAACGTATCGAAGTCAAGGTACTGGTTTCATATGTATGGAGGTCTCATGTGTAAAAATCCAATGTTCATTTGACCCGTCCACCCACCACCTCCTCCTTTGTTGTTCTTTTATACTACCTCACCTGACTACCTCCTTTGCGCCGTCATAATTGCAGAAACCTTGTACACAAACATAACACTGTGAGAAAGAAGAAAACCTGATTAGATTTTGATATGAAAGTACAAAGACATTTATTTTTTGTGTTTTTCTTTTGGCACATATTGTTTAATAGGTGCACAATATGACCAGGGATGTGATCTGAAAGGGTTCAAAAGAGCATTTATTATTTAATCTCGACTATAAAGATTAAAAGGTGGTAACCCTGATGACCAGCTTCAAGGTATACACAATTAAACTCAAAATAAACAGAAATAATCCCTCTCAATCATTCATTATGACCCACGGGAAGTATGTGGCAGCGTCTGTATCTGCAGAGATCCTGCCCTGTTCCTGTACTGTGTCATTATTTTGCTGGTTTTGGGAGATTTCTGGGCGTCACCAATTCTGAACAGAGATAGCTGATTGCTATGGGTGTTATTGCCAAGTCATCAAATGCTGACGCGCTTTCAGTTGGTGGCTCGCCAACTTGCAGCGTCGGTATTTGTTGACCTTGGAAAGAGGTTCAACTATTAACTCGTTTACAAATCCAAACGACGGATCATTCGCTGTATGCTGTTAAATCTGTGTGCCGAGACCTGCACAAGACCAAACTCATGATCCCTGGATGAGTTATAAAATGTCACAGCCATCCGTTTCCTTTGGTGTTATGCAAGTTTCACTTCATACCCATTCAAAGTTACTGAGACAATAGCACTGTTACATAAAAGGTGTTTTATTTGTTCATATAAACACAGTGTAAGAATATCGCTGTAAGAATCTTAATGGTGTTGACTCACAGGGTCAAAGGACACAAGTTGTGCCGAGCAGGATGTGTCACACGCTGACTGTAGACCGACACTGTCGAGAGAAAAACAATTCAGACAGACCCATTGACATGGGAACATGACGTGTGCAGTCTTTGAATCTTTGAACAGAGCGACAAATGTGACTCATAAAGGCGCCGATGAACCCTGTAATCAGTGTCATTATATTTAGCACATGTGTCGTCTTGTAATCTGTTCGTCCTAGAAATGTACATTTAAGGATTTGATCCCAAAAAAAGAATATGTATATTTAGATTTATATGAATTAAAAGCAACAACACATCTTCACTTTCAGAGAAAGTTACAAACAGAAGTAAGGTGGAGGCACTGATGTTTGATTTGTGTGCCGTGACAGGGTGATTATGTTAATGTGTGTGAAGCCGAACTGCACGGATCACATTCTTCACTGGAGCTTGAACAGAGAGTTGTTTGTGTCGCTGAACGTGCGTGAACTTAAGTGAGAATTGACACGACGGCGACAAATAATCGCGGTGGGAAAGTGAGAGCGCTACGAGCCGAACACACCCTCGTGTGACCGCGGGCTGCGGCAGGAATCACACTGACACTTCTTGCAGAAAGTTCACAGCCATAAATGTGACCTGTATGTGTTTATATGTGTCTTTGTGTGTGTTCAGGGTGCGTTCTGGGGCCTGATGGTGGGATTGGTGGTGGGCGTGTGCAGGATGGTGCTGGAGTTCGCCTTCCCGCCGGCCAGATGTGGCGTCCTGGACTCGGCCCCTGCAGTGCTGCGCAGTGTCCACTACCTCCACTTCGCCATTCTGCTCTGTGGCCTCACTGCCATCGTGGTTGCTACAGTATCACTGCTCACACCACCGCCCACCCACGAACAGGTGTGTACACACACATACAGTAAACAGAACTATTAGGGACGGAGGCTTATGTAAGTGTTGTGCTGTTGATACACCTGTTATGTTATCTGATGAAAATAAAAGAAGAGAGAGAGAAGAAACAACGTTATCTGAAGGTTGCAAGACAACCAAAGAAGCCAGGCCTTTCCGAAATTCAAAGGAACAACGTAAGAAGATAGAAGATAGAAGATATTTTTAAATCTCATTTAAGCCGGTGACCCATTTGTCACATCTGACCTCACTCTGGCCTGTGCGTGAACTCAAAAGGCAAACAGAAGCCTTTCTTATAGAAACGTGTTAAAACACATTTCAAGAGAGCGACCCTTTGTGTTTAACCTTCCCTGTATGCTATACACACAACGTACAGCCATATACCTGTTCACACATCCATCCATACAACTCCCTTGTACACACAGAAAACTAATCACAACGTGTGTCAATATTTAGCAGAACATACAAGTAATTTAGAGGTGATTTAGGTTAATTGTGTCATATTATCTAAGATTAAAGTCTAACTCCACCATTTTTATACTTTAAAGTGTGTCTACAGGTCTTGTGGAGTACTACAGCATATGTGAAAACAGTAGTATAAAAGCTTTTTTGCAATCTGATGTCACTCAGAGGCTACGTTGCATTGTGGGTAATGGAGGCATCAGGTTTTGAAAAGGGAAAAGAATTCATGGGATAAAAAATACTTATCTATATTGCGGTTTTGATAATATTTCAATTAGTTTTGCAGCCCTAAAGATTAATAATTATTTCAAGATATATACACCTAGAAAAAAAGAAATAGAATAATATTTGAAGAAGAGTTTGAAGAAGAGATTGATACCAACCTCATGTCTGTCTGTAAAATCTGAAGCTACAGACCAGCTAGTTAGCTTAGCTCAAGATAGAGACTGGAAAAAGGTACAAACAGCTGTCCAAATGTAACTAAATCCACCAATCAGGACCTCTAAAGCTCAATAATTAACATGTGACATCTCATTTATACACTATATCTAGTTTTAGAGGTTATGGTAGGTGGATTTTGTTACTTTAGAAATGAGTCCGACTAGCTGTCTCCTGGTTCCTCCAGTCTTTGTGCTAAACTAAAAAAGGCTAAAAGGCTGATGGCCTGAGCTTCATATTTACTGTACAGACATCTCATTCTCATCTAACTCTCTGTAAGAAGGTGAATATTTCCCAAAATGTCAAATTCTTCCTTTACGTCAGGATGTTGTAAATATAGACACACATTCAGCTTCTGTACATAAACTATAGGTTGTATTTATGCCCATCAGTAAATAAAATGTGGTTTATTTCCTTGTTCCTTGTGCTGTCCCAGCTGTGTAACCTGACCTGGTGGACTCTGACTGAGGAGCAACCAAGAGAAATTCCTCTACAGAAAGTGTCCTCTATCAGCCACCGTAGCTCCCAGGGTAAGAGTCTGCATGTTCACTTGGAATAAAACCAGCCACCATGTGACAAACAGTCATCTGTTCGCACGCTGCTGGAGTTGCTGTTTGAGTAACTTCCTGTCTCTGCTCTGTGTGTGTGTGTGATGATGATGATGATGCAGGCTCTGAGCCAACACGGCGGGTGACATGTGGTCGGGGGGCAGGATTGTGCGTCTCGGCATCGCGACGACCCGAAGAGACTCCGGCTCCCAGAGTTCTGAGCGTTAGAGAGAGTGTGTTCTGGTCCAGGTTCTGCTGTGCCAATGCAATCCTGCTAGTCAGCATTAACATTTTTCTCTATGCATACTTTGCCTGAGGATCAGATTTAACTTCCTGCCTCACCCTCCTGCTGAACTCCTGCCAAAGAATTCTACATTATGGAGAAGGTGGGGAAACAAGCTGTTCTGATTTTTACATGAATCCTTCAAAATAAAGGGAGTGTACGTACCATATATCAGGTGAATCATGCAGATGTAGCTGCAGGTGCTGTAAGAAATAAATACAAATCAGATTTCAAACTAGAAATGGTGAGAGAGCACGTACCTCCACCAAGAAAATGTACTATTTTCATGATAGACAATGTTGAGAATTGCGTTAATCTGCATCTGGATCCACATTTGTATCAAGTTACAGATAATGATAGATAATTATGAGAGACACATGCCAGAGCTTTTTTCATTCAAGTTTGTACAAAGCTCCTCTGAAACCCTGAGCAGCTCATGTTTTGTTCAGTGTTCTCTTTTCAAGGTCCTTTTATTCAACGTACAGTGTTTCTACACGTCTCTCGTCTTTCTTCTTCTTTTTATACAGTTAGGCTATTGGCTTGTTCATTAACTAGTTACCTAGTTTTAAAGTTTGAGAAGGGTTTATACAGATTACAGTGAAGCTTGTAGCTTGTAACAAGCTAACATGAATGTGCAAGTTAGTGTTCAATAAAATGACTTCTAAATAAAAGGGAATCACACAGAGCTTACAATATATATATAGAAAGATTACCTAGTGAGAATATATTGTGTTTTAGGTTGTATGTGACTTGCATTTCTGTGTGCCTAATAGTAATTATATAGTTATATTTATGGCCGTATGTCTGTCAAACTAAGGTTTTGTGACCCTTCAGTTATTGTTCTTGTGATCTTTCATGCTATTTAGCTTTTTTAAGAATATCAATCAGAATTTCTAAACCTTTTCTGCTAAAAATGCATTAAAAACATATTGAAAAAATAAGTTTCACATGTATTTTTTATAATTACACATATGTCAGAGCAATTAAAAATCAGCACTGAAATTCCATGTCAATCGAACGAAGAAATATCTTGACAACTCCTCCATAAAATGTTTTTTTCTTGGGATATCGCAAATAAAGGTGAAGATATGTGCATCAAAGCTACACATGTCTGCCCAGGAAAAATGACCACAGGTATAACCAGATAATATCACTCTTTATTGGTCTTTTGTACAGTTTACGCACAAGTTAAATTTCACTTTTAATTACTTTTTTCGGTACAAGCTGTGGGCGGGAGGACGCTAGGGCTCAGCGGACGGGTTTTTACTCTTCAGCTGCAACAATTATTTTCACCAATGAATCTTTCAGTTCAGTTCTGAGCTGTGAAATGTGAGGAAAATATGAAACGTACAGCACAAAAAATGACAACAACCAATACAAAATAATATTAATGATAGAATAAGAAGGACAAAAACAACAAATCCTCAAATTTAAGCAGCAGAAAGCAGCAGATATTTGTCGTTGTTGATTGAAAGGATCTGATTTGACAAAAGATATCATCTTTTTTTAATTCCACAAATTCCTCTTTCTTGCCAGACCTAATACCTACATTACCCACAATGCAACTTGACAGTTTGGTTGAAGGGGTGTGTTAGGTGCTAAGCTAACGCAACTGTGCGCCACTTGTATCAAACAGAGATGAGGAGCGGGCTGCAGAGTTCTGGAAAGCTCACATCTTCCAACTCCAATTCAAACTCTTTTTCCCCAACCGATGCTGACTCGAGTGACATCACTTGAGGCAACGTATTAGGCCTCACACAGATTCCTTTGGTGCCACAAAAAGCTTTGTTAAACTTTTTAAGCAACAATTGTTGAAAAAAGTAAGCAGGTTAGCAAGTTAAAAAAAGTCTTTGCTTTGACTTTAACACTGAAAAACTAATCAGCTCGGATTAACAGCGACAGTAACGACACCAGCTGTCTTCAGATTCAAACGATGCTAAATCCTGAGTGGTTGCAAGTAGAGGCGAAGTCCCGCCCCTTACCATGAGACCATGAATCACACATATGATATTTGTCAATTCTAAGATAATGTTTTGTTCTTTTTTTACATGATTATAAAGCCTACACACCCAAGACGTCCTCTCGTTGAGCAGTCATCAAAACCCATAACTTTGTAGAGTCGGCCCTGAATATCAGATCGCTCACAGAACTCCCCTTTCCCGTAACTGCAGCCGTCAATCTGGACAGATTCATTGTGGTTTTCTGTGTCTAGTCGGCAGCCATGTTGGTGTTGAGCGAGACCGATGTACAAAACTAGATGATATTTAATGATCTTTAGGACAAACAACAACTGTACTGGCTTTAAAAATGTTCTTTTTATTTGACAAACATCATACGTGTGATTCATGGCCCAGTTCAAATGGGATCAAAAACGTGACCGGCTCTGTTCACCTGCCCTCTGCAGGAGCACTGAGAAAACAGGGACTGAAGTCTGTCCTGTAACCAAACTGTTCTAACTTTTGCCAGAAGATATTGTTTCAATCAAATCGCTGTCAAGTACTTTACTAGCGTCGCTGGACTAATCGATTTCTGGACCAGCTGTTTCCTCACTAGCTCAGCGACGGGATAAGAAGGAAAGTCACGACAGCCTGAGAATCAGCGACACAGCGTTCGGTCTGATATGTCGTCAGTGGTACAGCGGCTGGACGAGCTCTGGCGGGAAGATCCCTACTCGGCCTCGACAGCGCCCCCTCCAGGTCAGCGAGCTCGAGCAGTCCAGCAGGTCGATGATGTCGCCCCGCAGGAAGTGGAGGTGGGCGGTGTGCGGGGGGGTGTAGTCGCAGAGGGCGTGAGCCAGACGGCGTTTCTGCGGGAAAAACAGAGCAGAGCCGTGACATCAGACGAGCAGATGTGCATTTAACGAGCTGTTCAGGAAGAGTTATGGCGCTTCGGGATTAGTCATACCCCCAGCAGGCGAGGGGGGGACTCTCTTTCTGGCGGGGAGTAGAGGCGGGCCGAGAGGAGGGACTCCTGGGAGCTGCTCCTGTACGGGTTGGGGTAAGGGTTCCGTCCTGGCGGGGACAGCAGGCGAGGGGACGAGGGAGGGTCTCTGAGGCAGATCACTTTCTCGGCGGCGATGCTGTGAGTCCTGTAGAAGTCCACCAACCGGTTGAGGGAGCCGAACGACTCCTCCCAGATGCAGTACTGACCGCCCCCCTCCAGCACTCTGAAGTGCTCCACCCTGTCGCCGTAACTGCAAAAGTAAGAGGTGTGAGAACAGTGAGGGCAACGAAGGCAGGTATGCACGCTTCCTTTCTGCCTCAACACCGGCGGGAACATGAGAGCCGCGTCAGTCTTCATTCCTCCGCCAGTTCCTTTGTTCAGGAGTTCATGCGTGCATACCTCTGCACGTGCGGGAGTCTCCAAAATTATCACAGGAGGTCATAAACCTAGATTCTAAAACAAACACGCACGTAAATAAACACATCAATCTGGTCTGAGCTGTTTTTGGAAAGCACCAGGCAGTTACCGGCAGGTAGTCAGTGGTTCATCTCAAACTGAAACTGGGCGACGATAAATGTCAAGCGTCAAAAACAAACACACGTGAACGAACGCATCAATCTGGTCTGAGCTGTTCTGGAAAGATCACAACAATAACAAATGGCTTGGAAGTAGGTCGTCTCACTGATAGACTGCGCTGAGTGAAGATGAAAAGGCATTAGTGATAGAAGAAGGGATACAGGACAAAGCTGAATCAGTTTATTAGCCAATCGACAGACAGTAATTGATTATTTTGATCAGTAATTTTGTTTAGTAGTAAATATTTGCCAGTTCCAGCTCCTCCAGTGTGAGAATTTGCTGCTTTTCTGTGTTTCATATGAGCGTAAACTGAACATCTTTAGGTTTTGGATAGATGGTCGGACCCAAACGAGCAATTTGTAGATGTCACCCTGGTCTTTAAGAAACACTGAATTGATGACACCCACTTCAGCCACAGTCTGCTCACCCTGCTGCCGTCTGGCAAAAGATACAGAAGTGTCCGCTGCCGTACCACCAGACTACGGAGCAGCTTTACGACTCCAGGCCGTGAGACTCCTGACCTCATCCTCAGCAACAACACACAACGCTCCACAAAACATAGAAGGATAATTGACAAAGTATTTTGGCAAATTCTTTCAATTATCGACAATGTTCATGTTTTTACATTCAAACAGAGCATCACATTCATCCCCCGGGCAGCTGTCATTACATGAAGCACTGCATCGTTTGTTCCTCTCCAGACCTTTGTATCTTCTGTTATTTTAAGAATTCTATTATTAGAAACACAGAGATTACAGAGAGCCTGATTACGCCTCCTTTCTGTGACGAGTTTGCATGTTTCTGTCCTGTTTCTAAGGCCATTTGCATCTTTTCCACAGTCAAAAGACATACGAGGAGGTGAATCTGACAATTGTAATGATTGTCTGTCTGCTGCTGTGTCCCAATTTCACTCTACTAACTAAATATAAAAAGTACAGTCATACTTGAGTAAAACAAGAAGTTTTATTCTGTAACATGTGGTGATTTTATGCAGGAGAACTTGCACCGAAACAACGAACCAAGCTGAAACTAAAACCACCTAAATATAGCAAAGACACAGCAAATTGTTTTTCCAAGAACACGTAATGGTTATTTTTGGATTCCTGAGGTGTTCCCGGCGCTGTCTCACCGCTGCTAACTATCAATCCTCCACTTCTTTTGTGCGTGGGATTGTGGGGCAACAGTGTCGATCAGAGGCGCAGAAGTGTTTCACAGACAGTTTCAAGTGAACTTCATTTTGTGACTTTCCCTACGTATGAAACCATGTTAAGTGTCAGTACATAGTATGGAACTGGGACACAGGGCATTTGTTTTAACCCTGTGATAAAAACAATGTGGGCCTAGAGCGTTTAAAGGAACGTCATCGTCTGCAGACGTGTTGAGAACTGAAAGATTCTCTTTACATGAGTAGCTGCAGTTCAGGAAACTACAAAACACGACTTCTGAACTCTTCCTGAACGCTGTCGTCCTCTGTTGATCGCCCTGAGGATTACGCCGCGGTTGAGTTTGTGTGCGTGAACGTAAACAAAGCACACAACCGTCAGCTCCTGCAGGCGGACAGATGTTGTGCCTTAAAACATCACTGTATGCGGTACAGTACGTGCATGTGCGTCCGTGACATGTGTCAGTTGCATAATGTACCTGTGTTTAATTAAAGACCGAGTGGTGTTATGTAATGCCCCGATTATTGAACACATTTAATTCACCCTCAATGATTAAATAGTCCCACATCAGTGTGGTGACCCAAATTACACCTCACACACACACACACACACTGACAGTCTGTGCGGCTGTTGTATTTTTAGCACAAATGATTCTCGTAGAACAAATTTAAATAGTCTGACTCTCCGCTGACCCTGATACACACTCAGAGACACGTGGACGCTGTTTCTTGCTAATGTGCTCATTGTGACAGAAAACAAAGTGCAGTACGTAATAAAACATGAAGCTGCTGACGGCATGTTTAATGCAACACTCCTGGCTCTACATATATCCCATCAGCAAGGTGTCAAACTCGAGCAGATGTTAACTGTGCGTCTCTGGCAGCTGCTGACAGTGGAGGGCTGATGGATGGGAACATTACAGCAGATTCAACACATGTAAATATAACCGCCGCACCGCAGCACTCAAACATTTAGAGACTCATTGACGATCACAATGTGGGGACAGACAACAGAGGGACGTTGTGTCGGTCTGCAGCCTCAGAGCCGTCTCATCTCATCTCATCTGAGCGTGGTGCGTTCACTGACCTGACGGAGACAGAAAACTCTCCGGGAGCCGATTCGCTCTCCCTCACCAGGAAGACTCCGGTGTCCTGCCAGCGCAGACGCTTCTCAGCCTCGAGTCTGGACACCCGGCCTGCAAACCACCTGCAAACACACACAAGCACCTATATTATGATCTCCTCTTGGAGAATATCATTATATTCCTGTTACTCTTAAAACTGGCACAAGCATGAGTACCGTCTGAATGAAAATCAAGACAGTTATGTAGATCAGTGGTTCCCAACCTGGGGGTCTCACGACTACTCTGAGGGGTCACATGATATTTTTTGTTTAACTTCAACATGTGAAAATCATAATTTCCCAATATTTTCACATGTACACTGAAATTTTCATGTAAAACAATTACTTATTTATTTTTAAATCATGTGTGTTGTGTGCTTTTTCACACATGAATGTAAATTGTGAAAACAAAACATCACATGAAATTTGCTTCTTCACATGTAAATTCCATATTCTTCACATGCAGTTGGCTTCTTTCCAAAAATGCAACATGTGAACCAGGCATTTTGGAAAGTTTCTGACTTTCATATAAATAAACGGTTTCCATAAAAGAAATATGTTTTCACGTGTGAATGAAATACATTCATATGCAATTTGCTTTTTAGAATTTCCACATGTTGATATTAAATACTTTTCTGTCTTTAGACCTTGAAAATTCCTTCAAATGAAAAAAGTCTGAGTCTGAAAAATTCCTTATTTGTTTGAGGTCATAATAAGAAGTCACAAGCTGACACTTCTTCTTTTCGAGGGGCCACAATCCCAAAAGTTTGGGAACCACTGATGTCACTGATGGTAGTCAAAGTAATCCACAAGTATAATATCATGTTTTCTATCCTAAATTGATTTCTTGTTTTGTCATTATAATAAAATACTTGGACAAATAATTTGTTTTACGGATAAGGAAGGAGGGAAACGTAGTTCTCTGGCACGTAGCCGCGCTTCCCCCGGATCTCTGCTGTGAACCAGCAAGAATCATCCTCCATTTCTGTCACCTATGAACACACATGCAACATTATTCTGACTGTGCAGACGTGCAATCTCTTGCAATTTTAAATGTGTAAACCCTCTAAACCCAAGCATCCACACACAGCTTACCTTGATAACGTCCCCTTTCCGGAAACTGATCTCGTCTGCTTCTGATGCTGCGAAGGAGAAAAGAGCCACCGCCTCCATGATGAGCGGGAGAGTGGAGTCAGCCTCCGAAATAGTTGAACTTCATGAATGAAGGGAGAGAATACAGCTGTGTGATTGGAGCACAGCCTGATGATGAGGACAGTCTATTACAGGATGAGATAATCAGTGTGTGTGTGTGTGTGTGTGTGTGTGTGTGTGTAGGTGGCCGCTCACATCCTGCTCATTAGTTAATGAGGAGAGTTTTCTCTGCGCGTGTGTCCCGCTGTACTTCCATGTGACTGAGCCGGAGAGTGGACGAGCACGTGGAGATGGCGGCTGCCCTCTGCAGTCTCCATCGCTGATGTCTACACACTTTAAACTCTGGGGCTTTAACGAAGCGTTTCCCGGAGGAAATCAGTGACGGCGGAAGGAGTGAAAATAACCCAGAATAGAGTGAGATGGCCCGGAGCGTGTGAGACTATCTTCTCGTGATTATAACAAGTCCTTGTAAAGGTTAAACAACCGCTTCAGCTGATTCACCTGCTCAGTTTTTACATATTTGAAAAGGTTAATGGAATTTAAATCTAACAGCTTAGCATGACAGCGAAGGGGAAGACAGTGTTAGGTGTCATAATCTCGTATCCTCTCCTCTAAGATCACTCCTGGCCTCTCCCGGCTGTGGCAGAGACAGCAGGTGACTGGGTGCTGTAGTTCAGAGAGACAACCTTTGGTCAAACAGCTCTCACAATTAAAGTAGTGGAAAAGTCGAACTCAATATCTACAAACCTTTTGAGACACAGGAACTTTTGCAGTGCTTAAATCCAGCCTCAAGTCTGAGTTAAAAATAGCACAGAAGTGTCACCACCAATAACTTCAGTGTATTTATTTTATCATACTGATTCTATTTAAGTAACACTGATGGACTTTTATGTGTTGTGCTGTTTTATGTATTATATTTGTAGATCTTTGTTTTTTGTGCACCTGCCCACGTTAACTCTGGCAAGTCTGGTACAATTAACTTTAATTGTGCAGCGACCCTGTAAAATAAATGATAAAATAAATAATTAAAGTCAGTGGTGGAGAGTGACTGAGTTCATTTAATCAAATACGGCATTTTAAAAGGTACAATTTTGAGGTCTTTGTACTTTGATTATTTCCATTTTATAACAAAAACTAGAAAACATTCAGATTTATGAAGCTGGAATGAGAGAATTTTAACATTTTCTTAGAAAAGTACTCAAAGCCATAAAGTCGACGATCAAATAGTTGGTGATTAATTCAATTTTTTATGATGCTTTCTGGGATATCTTCGCAAATACAAATACTTTTACTCTGTCACAGAGTAAAAACAGTGCATGTACAGTATATAGACTCCAAAAAACAGGGCAAGTAACCAAAATATCTCAGCAACATGAAGGTGAATGTACCCTGAGTTAAGACAGTGTCTGATTTCAGACCAACATAAGGCAGTGTGTGTGTGTGTGTGTGTGTGTGTGTGTCAATAGCAGTCCACTATGACCTCCTCTCCTGCTTCTGTGTCTGGGTGAGTGTGAGCAGCACTCGCAGTCAGTATGTCCTGCAGCAGAGACAGAGGAGAGTTGTGGACGTGGTCGCTGCTCTGAGTCAGGACGTCCAGCCTCTCGTCCAAACCCAGAGACCTCAACGCCTCGCACACGCCGACAGTCACACCGCCGGTAACGCCGTCCTTCAGCCCACCGCAGTCTTCTGAATCGTCACTGAAACGTCTCTTTCCTGCGATGTCCACCTCTCGGGCCCCGTCACTCTTCTTCATCCCCAGTATCTTCCTGATCTCCTGCCCCCAGCCCCGGTCAGGCAGCTCACAGGACACCCCGACAGCGTCATCGGCCACCGTCTCCCTGAGTGTAATCAGCAGTCGACAGGCCCTCAGACCCACAGGCCTGTCGCAGTCAACCAGACCGCTCAACATGGCCGAGACGACTCCGAGCTCGACCAGATTGCTCAACACTCCGGCTAAATCCGACTCCGCACCGTCTGCGTGTTGACCAGCGTGTGTGTGAAGAGCATACGCCTGGTTGGAAACCACACCGTAGGGGTGCGACGGGGCCTGATGTGTGTCTGAGCTCTTCTTGTAACGCCGATGACCTGAAAAGGCTTCGTCCATCAGCAGCTCGACCAGCTCCAGCGTGTGAACTTTGACCTCCCAGTCCAGATCTGCGCTGCCCTGCGAGAGAATGGAGGGCACACACTGCATCAGCAGAGAGGTGCAGGAGGTGGCCAACGACGACTGAGGCGAGTGCGAGGGGCTCGAGGAGAACCAGGCGATGAAGTACTGCACGACAGCCCTCCTGGAGAATCCCTCCGTGTCCTGGGAGAGAATTTCAAGCAGCCGGCTCACGATTTCACTCTAGAAGGACACAGAAGTTGATCAATAACAGACAAGTTCACACTGTGGAGCAGCTAAGTGTGAAACATTTCTGCCCACCTCCTCCTGACCGAGCGCTGCCCCCTGCTGCCAGCTGTGCGCCAGAGTTTTTGCCAGCGCAGAGACGGCGCTGGCTCTCACGTAACTCTCTGTGTCCTGCAGCGCCTCCTTCAGGAGACGAGTGGTGCAGCAGCCTCCCAGCAGAGCCTCCGACACGTCGCTCTCCTCCTCGGCAAGGTGTCCCAGGAACTCCACCGTCGAGTCCCTCACCTCCCAGCGCATGTCACACACCCGCTTCTTCACCACCTCGACGAGATCTGACGGGAAAACACATTAATTTCACCAAGTTCTGCGTGTGGATTCGTCACACAGGAGAGTTTTTATGAAGATGCTGCTGAGCGTTACCTTGTCTGAGCTGGTCTGTTATAAGGGAGAGGTCCGTGCGCACACTCCACTTAACTAAAGCCTGGTAGGACTTGTGGAGCACCTAAAGAAACACAGGCAGGGTGATTTAAATGTCAGAAAACAACACAAGATAGATAATGATTTACAGATCAGAGTTACAGAGACTCAGACTAAGAATCTATCTCACTATGATGTTAAGAATTCAAATATGGAGCAGTCAGTGTGGAGGAGCTGTTCACATGGCCACACAAACAGACTGATCACATTCCATTTCCAGATTTATATATTTTGGGGGGTATTTATTACTTTGAGTTCAGCTGTTTCTAAGGACTGTAAATTTCCAACAGTGTCATCATTATTTTGCTCGGGGTGGGGGGAGCTATTGGCTTTTTCCACCTCCAAATTATCATTATAATACAGTTGACCTCCAAGTAATATGAAACATCTATTTACATTGTTTGGAGGAGAGTTTTGTTCTTATGAGCTTTTTAATAAAAAATATTAAGACTTTTCCCAAAATGTAATGACTTTTTCTAAAAAACTGGAACCTTTCCTGACAAAATTATAACTTTGACTTGAAATAATTAGATTTTATTGTTGTGATTTCTTCAAAAAATAAAAGAAGTCGTATCCATGTATGTACAGACAGGAACACAGACACAACTCACAGTCGGGTCAGAATCAGGATTGTCCAGATATTGTATCAGAACAGTGAACACATCACTGATCTTCTCCTTCGCTCCTGAAACACACGAGATGGAGACACATGTTGGATGTTCATCCTGAAAACACTCATATAACTCACATACAGAAGAATTATTTCCTACTTTCTTCTATTTTGTTGGAGAATCATACAAATTGTTTAGAGTCATATTTTTGACTTCTGATCCCCTGTACTGTTCTGCTTCGTGTTCCCACTGTTTGAGAAGTTTGATTACTTAGCTGTGTACCTTGTGTTATATTGCCAAGTTAAATTCTGTTGGCTGTCTTTCCAACAACGTTTTCCTTTAAGCTGAGTTAAAGTTGACACGCACACAGATTTACCTGGGCTGCTGTTGAGCGCCGTCAGAGCCTCTAGAGCACATTTCTGAACTTTGCCGCTGCCGATTACATTCCTACAAACATCACTGCAACCAGTGGATGAGGAGACGCCGCTGCAGATCCTTAACAATGACAGAACTGCAGTGACAATTAAACCTGGAGAACAGGGGAGGACATCAGAAGGCTGAGGGGGGAGAGAGAGACAGACGGTGGTGTTAGTTTGCTTCACATGAATAAATGCAGTCCGCTTCCTCTCCTCCCTCTGTGTTGTGCTTACAGCCTCACCATGAGTGTGATCTGTGGTGTGTTTGTCAGACAAACACAGATCAGAGAGATGCAGGAGGTTTTACCCTTCAGCTGCTCCGACAGCGACGACTGATGCTCGTCTGCAGCAGGAACAAAAATGCATCTAGTTATAAAGACGCTTTTCTTTTTCATTCTTACTTCCTTGTGTGTATCTGTGTGTTTTACCGGTGGTGTTTGTTCCCAGGAGAGTCTGACCAGTTATAATATCGAGAGGCAGCAGCAGTATTCTCACAGCCCGAGCTGTGTGGACAGTATCGCTGGACGGAAACATAGAAAAAGAAGAAAAACAGCACCCGTGTGAATTAAAATACCGGTCAGCAAACTGAGCTTGTACTGGTGACGGTGACGCCACATTCTGTATGGGAGTGTGAAGTCGAGCTGTGAACAGACACTTACCGATGACCTCTGCGAAGGAAAGCAGCTGCGGCGTGAACGAGGCCAGAGGGTTTGTTAATGTTCAACATGGATGATAGCAGACGGCTGACACGTTGGTCCGGGGCGCGTTCATCAGTGGCGGGGCTGCAGGAGACAAACATGGACGCTGTTTAACACTGAACCTATTCATATGTATAAAGAGGTGCCATATGTTCAACTAATTGATGAACTGACTAATTGTGAAAGTGAAATCTTCCCTCTTTCATTTTACATTATGCTTAGAACACAAGACTCCTTTTTCATACGTTTTTTAATTTACCAGTTTGAGCCCACAAAAGCTTTATCTGAAGCTGAATTCCAAGAAGCTCAACCTTTGAATTATTTAGGAAAATACAGTATTATCCATAGGTTAAGCCTTTGGAACACGTGGGGCTTGATGAAACTGCCTATGAAGCAATGCAATTTATCCTAAGCAGACAAAACACAGATATAAAGCCTGAATAAGCAGCTGAATATGTGACCTTTCTGTGTGTTAGGGTTTTACTCAAAGACGTTGTAAAGCTACATTAGGTCAGAGAACAGTGTAATCTGTCATGGGGCTTCGTAGATTAATAGTAATCTGTAATAAATAAATAAAATATCATAATCTGCTTAATAACAATCTAGATTTCAGTCTTTTTTCTCTCAATATTGTAATGGCCCCGTAGCTTTAAAACACAATGCTGCATTCAAGATGTTTCTCCTCCTCTTTCAGGATGTTGTTAGCTATAAGTCACATGCATCTTTTACAATACTGTTCCGTATGAGAGAGCCAGTCTACCTGTATGCAGCCAGAATGACGTCCATTAGAGGCAGTGTGAGCTGACTGCAGCCTGCCGCCACCAGTTCCTCCAGAGGGTCCGACACCGTCTGGAGCAGCTCGTCCCGGAGAGGAGGTCCAGCCTGGGTGAGGAGCAGGGCGAGCAGTTTGAGGATCTGCAGACTCTGATGGAGCTGTTTGTTTTCTTTGGGAACAAGTGAGTCCTTAAGATACTGTGAGATCGTCGTGACAACAGCTGCGTGGATGGAGGTTTGTGTCTTCCCTTCATCTTCTTCCTTGTTATCTAGACCGTTACATCCTGCAGAGGAGACCGGCTGGAAGAAGATGAGGATGTGGGCGAGCAATTGATTGGCAGCTGAGGCAACAAATAGACTTGAGTCTGTCTGGAGTTGAAGGAGCGGTTTGATGAAATCTGCAAAGTTGGGAAAAGAGATTTCAGTTTCAAAGAGGTAAAATTCTCAGCCTTTATTCCTAAATATCACCTGCGTCCTTCTATTCAAATTCCTTTTCAAAGTATACAAAACATCAGGAGAGATGTTTTCTACGTGAAGTTTCACCTGATTGTACAAAGAAGCTGAGAGCCTTTGGGTGCAGCAGCAGGTTATTTAGGCCTTGGATCCAGCCAATCCTTAAACAGGGATCCTCCCAGAGTCCTGCTTCCTGCCAGCGCTGAAGGTTGAAGACCAGGTCCAGAAGAGAGCGTTCCTGCAGAGAGTAAGAGCGTCACCACAGTCAGACATCGTCAGTAACAATTCAGTGAAAGTAAAAGGTGTCATTAACTCTACCTGAAGCATTTTGAAGCCGTTCTTAGTGGCAGCCACTAAGCCGGTGAGTTTGAGAGTGAAGGAGAGGACGCCGGGGTCTGAAGCTGTGTTGGAAACCACAGCGGATATGAAGTCCAGCAGGCATGGGCAGGCCTCCAGCAGAGATCCCCCTTCATCAGGAGAGAAGATGGACATGAGACAGCGCTACAGATCTACCAGTCCACGGCTGTAATAAACCCTACTGGGAGATATAGATTTTCTATACTTTTATAGTGTTATATGGCAAGTGTTGTCTTTTCCTGTTTTTTTTAGTTAATATTTTGTGAGTACCAAAAGTCATCCAGACTACGAGTTGCAATATCGATATCGAGATATTTGGTAAAAATTTTGTGTAATTTGATTTTGTCGCCAGCTACAAAGCCCTTTATTGATATTTCAAAATGTTGTATCATGATGAAGCCTACAAATGTCGCAATATTATTTCAAGGTGCAATATGTAAAAGGTGTCCACCTCTCGAATTCATACTACAAGCAAAGAGGGAGCAGCCTATCACCAGAAACTGCTAACTGCTGCTAACTGTAGCGGCTGTTAGCTCAGTTAGCCATGCAGCTATCGATGCAGATTTGGAGCTTGGAGCCATATCGTGAGAAAAGACTGGCTGAGGCTAGCTGGCTAACATGCTAACTTCAGTAAATATCTCTGCAACACAATACGTCTTTGTCGTCATGTCAAAACAGATATTTCTTCACATTTTGCTGATTATTTTAGTTTGAATGTTTTAAAATAAAATTCTCAGATAATGCACCTTTATTTTCAGTTCAGATTAGTGGTGCGTATTCCCAAACAAAGTGGCAAGTAACCAAAGTACTCCTAGTTTTTTATACTGTGGGGCCCCTCAGGGTCTGCAGTCACTTTGCCATTGTATACATCCAGTTACCTGGGTGTGGAGGAGGGACACCTTGACTTAAAGGGGCTCTATGTAGTTTTTGAGAAGAATTTTAATATTTGTAATATTAATAAGGTAATGATACAAACTCAGAAATATCCATCTTTTCCATAACTGTGTAAACTAGCTGTCCTCAGAGGAAAATAAGTTCCCCAGAACACTGTTTGAAGCTGGAAAGGTGGCAGGGTCCGCCACATATGAACAAAGCGAAACAGTTTGAAACTGTGTTGTCGTTTGCTGTCAAGTTTATTGACTCAGTCATCAAAACAAGCTTGTTTATGTAGTCTGTTTCTGTTTTTCTCTTCTGATTTAAATGTCTTCCCCAAAACTACATAGTGTCCCTTTAACTGTCTCCACTTCACCTCCAACTAACATCACGTGACAGTAGTCGACAGAGAAAGGTATAAAGCCTTAACTGGAAAACCAGCAGGAGCAGAACAATGACAGATAACCAAAACATACTCTCCCACAAAGTTCGGTACTGACCAGCCTTGGTGAGCCCCGTGAACCAGTCCAACAGTTTCTCCAGGCTGGTGTCATCGGGCAGAGACCTCCCCGAGCCCGCCAGCACCTCACACACACCGGGCAGCAGCGACACACACTCTCTGTCCATGGTGCTAACGTGTGTGTGTGTTAATGAGCCGTCAGCATACATCACAGCAGACAGCTCACTGTGATAACTTTACAGCTATAGTTAGAATAAGAGCACACATAGCCAACACCGACTCACGTGTTAGGAACTATAGCTAGAAGCTAAGTTATGTCGCCGCTAGCTAAAACAGCAAAATGTAGTTTTTCCCTGTAGTTTAGCTAAACGTCCATTCTCGCGGGAAACAGTTCGGATCTACCGGCGCGTGGCTTCCCTGTTCTTTCTTCTCTCGGTGTAACATTTGAGAGTCATAACAAGGACGCCTGCACTTTTTTACCGATCATTAAACATGCGGATAGGTTTAATCACACCCTGCGGGCGCTACGTACCGCCGGTCCCGATGTGTTACAGCTTAAACCTCCCCCCGCAGCGCCTCACCGCCTCCGAACAAGTTCCGGTGTTGCGTTTCCGTCACATCGTCCATTTTCACATAATCGCACATGGTGCCCCACCGGCGGACGACCGTCAGCCTCTTAATTTTTGGGATTTTGCCCTCCTGTAGCGAGAAATCCGACTCTCAGTCCTGTTAAATGCAAGAAACGGTGGATATGGTGGACGACCCCGAGTATGAAGAGGAGGAGCCCTCTTTCAGCGACCCGGAGGACTTCGAAGACGACGTCGACGATGAGGGTAAGAAGCGGCAGGAAAAAGGCCGGCTCCCCGGCCTGTTGCTAACAGTTAGCTAAGAGCTACCAGGGGGCTCAACGGCGGTGGGACTACAGATGCTACAAAGCTAGCCGGTCACTTTGCCTCCCGGACATCAATGTCTAAAATGTTAAAGTCGGATTACAAAACAGATACACCACCATTTTCCGTTAACGTTTCCCTAACGACCGTTAACATTAGCCGATATTATCACGTTATCGTCTGACGCCCATTGAAGCCTCACCCAGACCCCAGACACACTAACTCGCTGTGGCCTTGTGGCTGTCAGCAGGAACATTAAAACCGCATGATCAGTAGGAGAAGCTGACTAAAGGCAAACGTTTTATTGTTGCTGTATGAATGGAGAGCTGATGTCGAAACCACTGCTGTGATCGTACAGTGTGTGGTTTGCACGAAGCAGCTGTTAGTAAAATCTAACCTAGCTTTAACGTCAATCCTGCTGAGGTGAGTCTGGTCCATAATGACCATCAGGTCTGCAAATATAACGTGGACAAATTGGATCGGTTCGACCGTAGAAAGCCCCCTTTTGTTAGGATTGCTTTGCATTGCTCTGCTGCAAGTACATCATGTCACCATGCTGAAATGAATCGTCTAATCCAACAGCACCTCATTAAAACTTCCCTATGTGACGTGTAATATGTTCACATTGTGTAAGAGATGAGTTGGTTCAATTGTTCGGTCATGTTGGAGGCTGTAGCAGGTGGTGATGTTGACCTGCACTGCGTCACTGACAGCAGGTTTTGATATGATGTCCACCCCTGGTGTACCAGTGAAGGTAGACTCCACATTAGAAACAGCTCTCATGATAAATCAGTGCAATTCAACAGCACCACAAACAATTTAACATCTAATCCAAAACCATAAAGTTGTGTAAATAGTTCTCTAAATCCTTTTAATTGCATTTGCTCAAATGAGGCGTACCTGGTAATCTGACAGTGTTGTGAAATTTTTAAACACTAGAAAATTCAGGCTATTGCTATTCTCACAGTGTACCACCTATTATGCCGATGGCAGCTACTATATATATATATACACATATATATGTTTGAAAATTGCACTTGATATGTGACACAGGGGCGTGTTGGTTAAGGCTCATATATACCTGCCACATACTTGGTTCAAGTCCAGCTAAAGAGACCTTTACTGCATGTACCCTCTCTTTTCTCTCCCCATGTTTCCTGTTTGTATTTTTACTCTGCCACTCTCCACTAAAGGCAGAATCTTAGATAAAAATTCATCTGATAATCATGAGATCAGTGGTCTCATTTCAGTTTAAATTGCGACTCGCTGGGGCATTAAATTGTATTTGGAGGCCCTGGCTGCCACAGACGGATACGTGACTTAGGTCGTTGTTTCCCTCCGGAATCCTCTCACCTTCCTTTCTTTTCTCTCCAGAGCTCCTCGGTGACATCCTGAGGGAGAAGCCCCAGGAGGCTGACGGTATAGACTCAGTGGTGGTGGTGGACAACGTCCCTCAGGTGGGCCCAGAGCGATTGGACAAACTCAAGAACGTCATACACAAGATTTTCTCCAAGTTTGGCAAGATCACCACTGAGTTCTACCCAGAGGCTGACGGTGCGACCAAAGGGTATGTGTTTTGCCCTCTGCTTTATGTCAGTATTCTCCATTAATGCTGAATTTGATGTTAAAAAAGACTTGTGTCTCATGCAGGTACATCTTTTTGGAGTATGCGGCTCCTACCCAGGCGGCCGAGGCAGTCAAGAATGCAGATGGGTACAAACTCGACAAACAACATACGTTCAGGGTCAACCTCTTCACTGACTTTGACAAGTAAGTCTGCAGTGTCTGATGGGAAATACAGTGGCTGTGGCGGTAGTTATATTTGAGACAAGTAGAGTAATTCTGTTTATTCTGTTTTTACAGGTACATGAACATCAGTGATGAGTGGGAAACTCCAGAGAAGCAGCCTTTCAAAGACTTTGTGAGTTTGTTTTATTATCTTAATATCAACAGAAAAAATAGCCAAAATCCTGTCGGCTCCACTAACTCTGTGCGTCTGTCTGTCTGTTCAGGGAAATATGCGTCACTGGATCGAGGACTCCGACTGTCGTGACCAGTACAGTGTGATCTACGAAGCTGGAGAGAGGACGGCCATTTTCAATAACGATGCCAAGGACCCGATCATATCTGAAGAGAGAGCCGTAAGTCGCTGATCACACTTTGAAATGCGGGGTCGCATTAATGTAATTAAACCTGCTGTGGTTTGCTTGTTCGACTGATAACATCTTTGTATCTCAATGCAGCGCTGGACGGAGACGTACGTGCGCTGGTCTCCTAAAGGCACCTACCTGGCCACCTTCCACCAGCGTGGTATTGCGTTGTGGGGCGGCGAGAAGTTCAAGCAGATTCAGAGGTTCAGCCATCAGGGTGTGTCCCTCATCGACTTCTCGCCATGTGAGAGGTAACCAACAATGCTTTTTAGCAGTACTACTTTTTTCTTTAACCTTGCAACTTCTTTTACTGTGTATATATTTAAGTCTATAGATGACTGATGTGAATTGATGCTTTGTTTGAATGACAGCAACATGGTCCTCCTTTCATCTGTTTCTGTTGTATTTTACACCGTTATTAGTTATTCTATTTCTTTATGGCAAAATGTAGATGAGTATGGAGGAATGTAGTTCTTTTTAAGATCTTTTTATTTAGTAGAAAGTCAACAGATACAAAGCATCTTTATATTGTACATTTTTTGTTTTAAACCAAACAACAATATAACTGATGGTCTTGAAAATCTGTATCATATAGGATGATAAACTCAATCCATCCTTTCCAACATTTATCAAATGTCTTTCTTGAGTCTGAAAGCAAAAGTTAGTTTTTCCGAGATGTAGATTTTCTACTAGATAAACATGAGACGGTTTTATCTTTGGCTTTTTAATGCAGCAGAGACATGTGAAGATGGGTTTAAAGCTCCAACAGTGTTGTTGATAATTCTTAATGTAGAAAGAGAATCGCTTGATCCAAATACTGAAGATAATGGTTCAAAACTACTAAGTAATAAGCTTAGAATATTGATAGGAGTGGATAATGTTGATTGAGCTGTGCTGTTTCTGAGCTGTCTGAAGCTCCATGTGTGGTTGTGCTGCTTTCCAGGTATGTGGTGACCTTCAGTCCGCTGATGGACACCAAGGAGGACCCACAGGCCATCATCATCTGGGACATTCTGACCGGACAGAAGAAGAGAGGTTTCCACTGCGAGAGCTCTGCACACTGGCCCATATTCAAGTCAGTACTGCGTGCTTCTTTGTCTTTTTCTCCATCTCCTCCACCTCCTTCTCACATTTGCTGCTGCTTCAGTCACTGAATATATTATAATGGAACGTGTTTGAACTCGTTAACAGGTGGAGCCATGATGGAAAGTTCTTTGCCAGGATGACCACAGACACTCTGAGCATCTATGAGACTCCAGTAAGCAGACTTTAAAAGGAAAAAAGGGATATAGTTGTGTTTATTTTAAATGTGAACGTGACAATAAATCTACGTTTCTGCTCCCTTCAGTCTATGGGCCTGCTCGACAAGAAGAGTCTCAAGATTACCGGGATCAAGTAAGAGTCCTTGCTTTTATGATATTGTTTCTTGTGATTGCATGTTTTAAATTGTGGCAGCTCTACAGATATATGAACAAGAATGTGTGTTTTGTATCTACAGGGACTTCTCATGGTCTCCCGGTGACAACATCATAGCATTCTGGGTTCCCGAGGACAAAGACATCCCGGCCAGAGTGACTCTGATGCAGATGCCTTCCCGCCAGGAGATCCGTGTCCGCAACCTCTTCAATGTTGTCGACTGCAAACTGCACTGGCAGCGAAATGGAGATTACCTGTGTGTGAAAGTGGACAGGACTCCGAAGGGAACACAGGTACATGTGTGGGGGAAAAAAGAGGGCAAACAGCTGAGACCTCGCTGGTAAAAATCAAATGCTAAATGTATTTATCAATCTTTTTCAGGGTGTGGTCACCAACTTTGAAATCTTCCGCATGAGAGAGAAGCAGGTTCCTGTTGATGTGGTGGAGATGAAGGGTAAGAATGTGATAAACACACAAAGTAACACTGATCGTTCCCTGCAGAAAAATCAAAGCCTTATCGAAGTGTTTGTTTTGCGTCTGTCTTTACAGAGGGCATCATAGCATTTGCTTGGGAGCCCAACGGCAGCAAGTTTGCCGTTCTCCACGGAGAGGTTCCCAGAATCAGCGTCTCCTTCTATCATGTCAAAAACAACGGCAAGATCGAGCTCATAAGTGAGTAGATTTGACAGATGTTCTAACTCTCCTATTGAAACTATTGTTGCACAGTCCAAGTCACCTCACAATCTCCACTGAATGTGACACAATGTCCTTTTTTCTACAGAGATGTTTGACAAGCAGCAGGCCAACAGCATCTTCTGGAGCCCCCAGGGACAGTTCTTGGTGCTGGCTGGACTCAGGAGGTCAGTTCAAACTGTGTGTGTTTGTGTGTGCGTTACAGACACAAGAAGCCAGTGATGACAAACTAAATAACTTTTCTGACACCTCGTATGAGAGCTAAGCTCCTGATTCTAACTCTGATCTGAGGCTCAACGTATTGTATATTCTCACTTGTGTGTGTCTTTTTGTGTATGGATAATCCTCTCTTGTCCTGTGTGTGCAGCATGAACGGAGCTCTCGCCTTCGTGGACACGTCAGACTGCACCATGATGAACATAGCAGAGCACTACATGGCCTCTGACGTGGAGTGGGACCCGACCGGTCGCTACGTCGTCACCTCTGTCTCCTGGTGGAGCCACAAGGTACACGCCACTCCCTGATGCCAGAAACACTCATCGTTTTCCTTTTCCTGCCAGAACAATTCACTTGTGATGGTTTGGAAATTCACTCAAATCCTTTTCCCTCCACCTTGTTGTTTTTGTGTGTGTGTGTAGGTGGACAATGCCTACTGGCTGTGGACATTCCAGGGCCGTCTTCTTCAGAAGAACAACAAGGACCGCTTCTGTCAGCTGCTCTGGAGACCCAGGCCTCCCACCCTGCTCAGTGCAGACGAGATCAAGGTACCGTTTTAGCGATACAAAGCATTGTTTCCACCAAGCAGTTCAGTGTAGTTGGCTACACATTAGAACAGGTATTTTCGTCCTTCTGTTGGCAAACGTTGTGGATGGTTGCAGTAGAAGCAATATAATCCAAGTGTTTGGTGGAATACGTGGTATAATTTACTGTATCTGTGGAGCCAGTGATGACAAACTAAATAACTTTTCTGACACCTCGTATGAGAGCTGCACTGCGGCTCCTGATTCTAACTCTGATCTGAGGCTCACACATACAACATCATGCGTGCTGGTGCAACACGTAGTTGATATTGTATTAGTCGTACTTTGGATTTGTGGCTGTGGAACCTTCCTTTACAGTAAATATCCCTCTGCCTCTTTCAGCTGATCAAGAAGGATTTGAAGAAATACTCAAAGATCTTTGAGCAGAAGGATCGTCTGAGCCAGTCCAAGGCTTCTAAGGTTTGACTCGCTTATTTTTTTACTTATCCAGAAGCTGCACATCTGTGTCATTTGTCATTTTTGGTACTTGTCCTCAGGCTGAACACATTTTTAAGTTGTGACTCAGTATTCTCTAATTATAGTTTATAAGCTCAAGGCATAGGTTGTTTTTTTTTTTAAGATACGAAAATATTTTAGAAATCAGTACAAGCTGCTTCCTTAGAATTGTTCTCTGCCATGAAGCTGAATGTGTTATGTGTGTGTTTGAGTAGGAGCTGGTGGACAAGCGCAGGTCCATGATGGAGGACTATCGTCGCTACAGGGAGCAGGCGCAGGAGACCTATGGAGAACAGAAGAGCATCCGCCTCGAGCTCAGAGGAGGTAGGATCCCTTAACCTTGGCTTGTCGTCCTCCACTTTCCTAATCTTGAATTTAGAAAAAATGGCTGACATTTGTTTGTGTCTTTCAGGAGTGGACACTGACGAGCTGGACAGCAACGTGGACGACTGGGAGGAGGAGACCATTGAGTTTTTTATCAACGAAGAAATCATTCCCCTTGGAGATCTGTAGTCCCCTACGCAGGTGACTCTTGCACACAGACATGCAGTTAATTCATTAGTTTCTCACTTTGTAGTCCATAGTCGGTGGTTTGTCCTGTCTAAATGTCATACTAGGTGATTAGTTGATTGAAAAACAACTAAATACAGACTTTTTAATAATCAATTAAGTCATTTTAGTCAATTAAAGTAATTTCCAAGCAAAAATGTCAAACATTTGTTGGTTCCAGCTTCTTCAATGTGAGGATTTGCTGCTTTTCTTTGACATTCATGATAGTAAATGAAAAGTATTATGGATTTAGACTGTTGGTTGGACAAAAGAAGCACTTTGAAAGACATGTTGGGCATTGGAAAATTGTGATGAGCATTTTTTCACACATTTTTAAGTAAATTATTAATTGTGAAAATAACAGAATAATCAATAAGCTGCTCCTCAGTATTCTTCACTCACTCAAAGTAAATACTGTAAGAAAGGTTTAGGTGCATATAAATGCTGTAAAAGTATCAAAACGATCAATCCATAGAAAATACACACAGCCTGTATTCAGAAACTGTTTTTTTGAACATTAAAGTGTGTAAACATTGAAACATGAAGACAGCTCCCATGATCCCACGCTACTTCACCACGTCAACAAGCTCTGTCAAAGACTATTTACAGACATTTTCTAAATGTTGTCCCAGCTCGCTCGTTCCCTGTGCAGCTGCTGAATTGGGTGACTGATGGTTGTTCTGGTTATGTTTACTCCTCACTCAATCCTTACGCAACATGTCTGCCTTCTATTATGAATTGAGCCTTTTAGGATTGACGACCACTGTAGGTGTATTTTTCCCTCTTCCTGTGTCTTTGTAAACAACTCAAAATGTTAGCGCACGCTGGCTCTGTATTTAACTTGTTCTCTCTCTCTCTCTCTCTCTCTCAGTCCATCCGTTTTTGTGTGGAAGGAGGAGAGAGGAGCTGCGTCATTGATTGGAGGACGACGACGACCACGCTGTGAATCTTGGGGTTCCCACGATCAAGAGCCTCAACATTCAACCTTAGTGACATCATCGAAGCACGCCTTGCGGATCGGCAGCCACATCGAGGGACGAGAGAGAATACTTTGTATTGAATATTTTCTCTTTGTCTCTCACCATCATCCGCCCCATTTTTTTTCTCTGTGGAACTTGATATTTAGTAATACTGCCTCCTCTTTTCTATTCATTAGTTGGAGATACTCTCTCTCTCTAATCTCAGCCCCGACTCTCATTGGACTTTCTTCCTCCGGGGGGGTTGTTAATGAACTAGCCTCACCATGCTAGTGTGTTATCACAGGGCAGCACAGAGTGCCATTTCAGTGGGGGGTGGATGTGTCGTGACTAAACAAGTAGCCTTGTTAATAAATGTGCTGATGTGGCACTATAGTGGCCTGTACCCTCCTCCTTTCAGACTAGGCTTTCACACAGGGAGGGGGTGCGCAGCGGGAATAACTTTAAATAAACATTCAAACACAATACCACCCGGCTGTGTCTCCGAGTTTTGTTCTTTTATTGCAGAGGGATCCTCTATTCTGTCGTCCTGTTCAGACCTGGAACGGAAATTCAAGATTCAAATGAATTATTTTTGTGAAGAACCCAACCTGTTATTTTTTGTGGACTGTGCCGTTATCCAAATATCAATATATCGGCCAATTTACACACTTTTTTAAATTATCCCTCAAATATGGATATCAAATGATATTAGCGCAAGTAAGAAGTAAACCTACAGGGGGTTTGGTGATTCTAAAATGCCCCAAACAACTTTTTCTACACTAAAATAATAAAAGCTGTTCATTTCAGTGCATATCAGACAACACATACGCTGGGACAGAGAGATCAGCGATGGGCCAATGTCGGCTGATGATGTTGGCCAGCCGATGTCGTCATTTGATGTAGAACCGGGATTTTACAACGAAATCATAACTGTAGTCCCTTAATGCTACTCCCCCCCCAAAAAATATTTTCCTCTGAGAACATCTTGTTTATTCACTTATGGAAAAAATAAATATTTTTGAGATTTTTTTCTACCAAAAATGTTGCTGTCCATTGCAGTGTTGAATTTAAGAGGATTAAAAACATCTGTTTGGAACAAGTCGCATCTCATGAAGGGTTCAGAGGCTGCAGTTAAACGCACATCTGTGTTTCAGCTTAAAATCCAGCTGCTGACATGTTCCCCAGCTGCCACTAGAGGTCACTGTGTTCAGCTTTTGTTTGTTTTTTTAAAAAGGTTTAACTGAGGCCATAAACTGTTCTGAAAATCTGCTTACGGGCAAGTTTATTTTGGCTTAGATGATTTTAAAATTCTTTAAACAGATCAAAAATATTTGTAAGTCAAGGCCACTCACTGCTTTATATGTACTGTGTATTTTGTGGTCCTGAAAGACTTCGTGCATCCAGGATCAACGGGTTCTCTCTGTTCGTCTGGACAGCTGACCTGTCATTAAGGTGAAAGTGATGCAGAAGTTTCTTCGTGCGTTTATAAAACCATCCCTCCTGTGACACACAGGTCATCTAATCTGCTTGTGGAAAGCAAGGATGGAGTGCAATTTCTCTCGTGTGCAATAAATAAACTGTTCTGCGGGTCATGGGAGGTTTTGAAACAGTCCAGATGTACATTTCATATTCAGCATTAGTGTCACTGTTATCAGACATCTATCTATCTATCTATCTATCTATCTATCTATCTATCTATCTATCTATCTATCTATCTATATTTATTAACCCTGTACACTCTTGTACAGATGTTCACCGACAACATGAACAGAAAAGTCAACCAACATCTGGTTTATAGAAGATATTTACCTGTTAGGATTCCATTAGATCAGATAAATGACCAGCTTATATACACTGCACTGTATTTTAAAGATACTGGGTTCCCCACAACAGCCAGAAACCAAAAGACAGGTCTGTTAGTACACACTGTCTGAACCATGACTGAATGTTAAGATTGCTGCAACACAGGTCTTTGATTTTGATAAAGAGAGTGAATCAGCTCTGTCCAAATACTGATCCGCTCTGTAAACCGTAAATCTGATGCACTTGTGTAACCGTGAAAGAATTTCTGACTGTTTTTCTTTTCAGCGTGCTCTTAACTCTCAGCAGACTGCTGCTGGTGAGTGGTCGGCTCCTCTTGATGTGGGAAGCGAGCAGCCACCCCGTCATTTTCCCATCAGCCCTCAGATGTTATAAACAGTCATTAAGAGACAGCTCCTGAGCCCATGTTCCACGTTTAGACTTTTAAGAGTGGCAGAAAAGACGAGAGGTCATACACCCAGTTACCAGATAGATGGAAAACACCTTAATATCTCTTTCATTTCTCAATTCTGACTTTTAATCCAATAATTATGACTTTTTATCAAACAAGTCCATCTTTTATTTCATAATTTTGATTTCTTAGATCTCATAATTTCAGCGTTTTATCTTATGATTATGACTTTTTTTCTCATTATGGACATTTAATTCACAATTTTGATTTTTTTTTTCTCTGACTTGTCAGCTCATGATTATGATATTGTTTTTTGTTTTTTTTAATTTCAATATGGACTTTTATTTTGTAGTTTTTAACTTTTATCACATAATTATGACTTTTCATCTCATTGTTGACCTTTGTTTAATCATTTTGACTTTTTAACTTATGACTTTTTATCTTATTATTGGCTTTTATTTCATCATTTTGATTAGTTTGTCTCGTAATTTTGACTTTTTATCTCATAATTTTGACTTTTCAGCTCATGATTATGACTTTGTTTTCTCATTATTGATTTCTCTCTGTAACAATATGGATTTTTTTTTTGTCTCATTAAAATGACTTTAAAAAATAAATAAAAAAAATCTCATTATTGACTTTTATTTAGTAATTTTGACTTTTTTTTTTTTTTTTTTTTTTTTTACCTCATTCTTATTACGATAATTTCTTTCCTTTTTAAAAATGTTTTACTTGGCTTCAGTATTAAGTACATTTATTGCCAGAAAATTACATTTGATCTTAAAGTACATTTAATATCAGGTACTTTTAGACTGTTACTCGAGCACTAATCGTTATGGGTGACTTTTACTTTTATCACAGATTTATTTTTAACCAGCAGTCTGATGTGTACTTGTACTCGGGTGGGCTGGCTCTCGGGTACTCGGGTCCACTGCAGTGACTTCCTCCTGCTCTCTGAGTGGAAACTTCCTCTGCTGCTGTGTGAAACTGGAGCATGTGCGGACCGAACCTGCAGAGTGGGTGACTGGTGGTGGCACACGCTCTCGCGAGATTTTGCTGAATGCTCTGGGGAGCGTAGACCGCTCCGGTCGCGTCGAGCCCACTCTGTCCCATCACAGGGCTGACGAGCGGGCACGGAGGGTGGACACCGAGCCGGCGACAAAGGGCTGAGCGGCACACCGGCACCATGGAGCTCTTCTGCCGGGTAAGAAAACACACACCGTGCCGACATTTGTTGTGTTTTTTTTCTCTCAGACGGAACAGATAAATGTTCTGACCGGCTTAATTGCCGCCGTGATGCTCCTGGTGTGAAAGGCATAAAGGGAACAGAACCGGGCTTTCTTCCCCCTCAAAGGCAGCATGATGAGGGGGTTCGTGTGGAGAAAGAGCAGAGGAGAAATAAAACGAGATGGGTCCTTGTGTCGTCGGAACATGTGTGAGAGGAAAGTGTCCGTGTGCATGAGAGGGGGACAGTGTCCGGCCGGTGAAAGGCCACATTGTAACCTGTGTACTGTATAAATTAAGGCTGTGCTCAGACCGGGAGGATGTGATGGGGAAAAAAAAGAAGAGGAATATTAACTGAATTAACCCTTTGATGCTCAGCATGAATCAAAGTGAGCCACTCAGCACAATACACTGATTTCATCCTCCAGTATTCCAGCTATTCCTCAATTAACTTCTTTTGATCATAGCAAATCCTTATTTTTCTTTCTCCTTTCTAACTTTTAGATTAAAAATCACTTTTTGTATCACTGCTTTCTGATGTACAGCATGAATCAGATATAAGCCCTGTTTGTTCCCTGTCAGCGTTTGACTAAATATATCTCAGTATTCATTGAATATCTTGTTTTTTGATACCACAAATCATCATTTTTATTTTTCCTTTCTTACATTATGAACATTTTACACATATTTATTCACTGTTGAATTTGATAGAAATGCTAAATGCAAATGTTTGCACCGAGGAACATAATTACTGTGGACTGCCAGACATTTTACAACTCAACATGGCTGATTTACGTCACAGTCAGAAACTTGACAGGTGTTTTAAAGTAAAATGTTCAAATATTAAATGTGTCATCTTTGGTCCAAATAACTCCCAAAACCTGGAAATCAGTTTGCATTTTTGAATTCCAGTTCCTTCGTCTCAAAGTCTGTGAGGTTTTTTGAACTGGTTTTCGGTTAAATCCCTGAAATAAAGTCTGTGGTTACCACAGGCTTAAGATATTTACAGGTTTGGTTCTACGACATAAAACACATCATTAGACGTCCCACAATTTAAATACGTGTCTTAAAAATGACAGTTGCTAGCACGTGTCTAAATGAGACTCCAGACGTCATCACGCTGAACAGACTCATCTACTCACTGGTCCGTCTCTACAGGCCGACTTTAACTTTAACAAACTGTTCTAACTCTAACTTTACAACTCGTGGATTGATTAGTTTATAGAAAACTTGTATAGTAATTGTGTAGTAAGACGCTTAGTTGTGGTGACATGTAAGTCATGCGACCGCAGTGTGTTTACAGCCCAACATTAGCTTTTAACTTCTAGTGATTTTAATTTACGCTTCAAAAATCACAAAAGTGGTGTTCATCTGTGAAGATTATCTTGCTGAATAAAACATCTAAGTATCATAAACTTGTGTTAAGATTATTATTATTATTATTATTTGCGGCATTAATCCAAAATCCATTTCAAAATTCCTGTA
The DNA here is from genome assembly GCA_039737535.1 of Lagodon rhomboides. Classification (NCBI taxonomy): domain Eukaryota; kingdom Metazoa; phylum Chordata; class Actinopteri; order Spariformes; family Sparidae; genus Lagodon; species Lagodon rhomboides. The sequence goes on from CM077786.1 coordinate 28,664,557, forward strand.
TGCTCTTTGTCAAGGACACTACAGAGGTGAAGTACGTTCTCCAGGTGTGCCCATGGGTCCTCATTTAGAAAAATGTGTAGCCTACAGTAATCAGTCGGGAGAGACAAATCATTTTTTTATGCCATTTGAAATGTGCCATGAATCACACGTATGCAGTTTGTAAACCTCATAAATGTCCTCCATCGCACAGTTCAAACGGGATCAAAAGATTATTTGTGAACCATACACACTTTTTTTCCCAAGGTCCCAAGGTGGTGACATACAAAACACAAAAACTGTTTTTGTTCATAAAGTAAGAAACAAAGAGATGAAGTAATAAGTTGTGGTGATTCAAAAGAAGATAAATAGTTTTATTAAAGGGGCTCTGTGGAACTTCTTGCCAGAGGCCGGTTGTTGGTGCCAGCGTGTCTCGGCTAACGTTAGCTGCTGTTGCTCCCTGCGAGCAGGGCGGAGAGAGGCCCTGAGACGAGGCACTTGACTTGGACTGTCGTGGAAAACCCGACCCGAGTCTTTCAGAGAGAAATCAACAGTCCAGCAGCATGAAACAGATCGTCCACGGGCTCGTACAGGCAGCCGAGGGAGACGAGGAAGGTCTCATCTTTTCTGAAAAGTGATCAATACGTGTAAATTGTTACTTACATGATGCAATAATTTGATTTCAGAGATAAAGCAAAGAAACACTGAGCCATAGAAAGTAAATAAGGGTCAGTTTTGACGTGTTGTGTAACAGCTTTGCACAGCTTGTGTTCAGCAGTCTGCTCCCACCTTCATCAGCTGCCCACGCTTCTTTAAAAACAAGGAGAAAAACAAGTCAACTCTACAAACTCATCACTGAGAGCCACAGACACACTGAAAGTTCACAGACAAATATTTGGATGTTTTTTTCCTACGCCTGTGTGTGTGTGTGTGGGTACAGCGTGTGCCTGACACAAGAGACGTGAGTGGATGTTAATGTTCTCAAAATAGGCCCCTCACATTAAACGTGGAGTTCAGATTTTAAAACCTAGTGGAAAGAAACACCACAGAAGAAACTGTAATTTTCCCCGCCAAAATATGAGCTGTGGGGTTTTCTGCTCTACTCTACTCCAGACCCTTTTTCTTTTTTTTCCTCTCCTGGTTTTATTAGGACTGTAATTTTTTCCACAATTCCCCCCCGACAGCAGATGTTTTTATGGGACAGACAATAAGGGGTGTTAACCCCTCCGGCACGCTCTGGACTGAAGCTGCTTCCACCCCCACAGCCCCGTTTGTTCACATCTCCGTGACAGCTGAGTGGCCGGGGGCGGGGCCTGAGGTTCCCACGGCCCCTCGGCTGATTCACACCGGTCGAAAACATTCTAGTCGTAATGTGGACTGAAAAATGTTTGAAGGATTTGTGGCTTACGTTCACCACAAGTTTGATTTAATGTCACGTATTTAGCTGCAGGCCAGAAGAAGTATTGGAATCTTTAACTTCATGATCAAAATGTTAAAAGTAAAACATTTGTGATCAAAGTAAGTGTTTTTATACCAACTTTTGATTTGAATATGATGATTTCATTTATTATATTGTTATGACAATGCATCATTTTTTATAAGCTTTAACGTCAAAGCTTGTCCTCAATGTTTAGCTGTAGAATTTCAAAATTAGAATATTTTCCTCTAGAATTCAGAGCAGTGGAACTACAAAGTTCTACTATGTAATTAAATACAGTAGTTTTCTATGTAAATGTATTAGTTACACATTGTATATCACAATTTAGCAAATATGTGTCAAATTAGATATACATGAGATAATAACTGATGTTCAAAGATGTGAATTTTGTCACAGTGTTGTACATTGCATAAGACCCCCTTAAATGTGTGAAACTAAAGCCTTGTTATCTTTTTGCTTCATGGTAGAAGAATTATGCAGCAATAACATAACAAGATCGTATCGCTATAATAAAACTCTGTGGAAAAAAACTCTGTATTTGATTAGAATCAGCCTTATTGGCACAATAAATATGCACATAGCTGTGTGAAAAATAGGTGTATGCATAATAATATATATTGATTTATACATAAAACACTGAATAATTGAATTATTCCTCAGCACTACATTGAATTTTTTCACGCCTGTGGAGAAAACCAGCTCACACTTGTGAGTGTTACAACACTGCTGACATTTATAAACACGCCCGTCACCAGTCAATGTGACATTTCCATTTTAAGTGAAAAGTGCACCAGTGTTTTCCTCCCCTACACTTTAAATATCTTCACACATCAGCCGATATAATAATATATTAGTATTTATTTATTTTATTATCTCTGTTTGTGTCTGGAGTGTGATAATGTCAACATAGAGACGGTAATGGGAGTCAGTGCTTACTGTTGCCATGACAACCAGACGGCTCACAACATGTTTCATCACTGTATCGTCGCTCTCTGGTTATTCTTGTTTGTCTTTTGTCTTTCTAGCAGTAATATGGACTTGTACAATATTTATGACTTATAAATAATATACAGGCCACCCCTGTGCCTATATATTAATGCTTTAATGATGCTTTTATGCAGGAACTGCATTTTTAATAGCTTGAATAAACACTAGGGTTTTTTTTCCAACCAGGCAAACCAACACTTTATTTTATTTATGGCATCTAACTGTTTTATTAAAATGTAAATTATTTAAAAATCCATTATGATAATAATAATGAGCTCAGTTAATAGTTACAAATCATCTTACAGTAAGTGCTACTTAATATAAGAATATAAAGCTGCTATTAAATGAACACTTTTAATACCATATAATGTCTGAATTACTTCCTGGAATTGTTACTGTGTCACTATATCAGGATGTTTTGATGTATTTTGAACAAATACTGTGAACCTCAGTGGTGTAAGTAGAAGTCCTGCTGTCTTACTTTGACTTAAATGAAAGTAGAAACATTTTAGCTGTAAAATACAACTAAAGTATCAACGTTTTAGGTTGTTATTGGGGTACAGAACGGCCCCTGAGCGTTGAATTAACAGGTTATTGTGTTACTGTGTTGCTTGCTGTGCCTTTTGCTTTTGCTTTTATTTTAAAATCAGCTTCTGGTTACACAATCACTTCACTTCCTTTTAGACTGCAGAGGAAGAACAGATGTCTGAGTCGCACTTCCTCTATCTTTCAGCTGCAGCGGACAAGCAGGAAGTGCCCCCTTCCGTGATGGATGGCCACCATGGAGCTGAGATAGCCTCTTCCTCTTTCTTTAACCAATCACGGCTCCGTATCTAGTACAACCATGGGGACGTGGCGCGGTCTACGAGTGGCGTTCGTCCTGGGGTCTTTGTTTATGATCCTGCTGATCATCGTCTACTGGGACGACGTTGGGGGCTTCACCCTCTACCCGCCGAGGGAGCCCAAGCAACACATGCATGACGCTCAGGCGACGACAGGCCCGCCACACTCCGCGTCAACCAGTTCTTCCTTCACTGCTTCCAGCACAACACCGGTCCCTGAGGAGAGAGCAGGAGCGGCAGAGGAACGGGTGGAGGAGGAGGGCAGCGACAAACAAGAACAGAGGAAGGAGGCAACCAGGGAGGATGCAGAGGAGGAGATGAGTCACCCTGCCATGGACGGCGGGGAACAGGAGGCGAGGAAGAAGAGGATCATGGATATGTGTTCAGGAAAGGATGCGGTGGATTTCCCCGGAAGGACCCGGACATTTGAGCAGATCCCCAACAGGGAGCTGGATCACCTGATAGTGGACGACACGCACCAGATTATCTACTGCTTTGTGCCCAAGGTACAGCTTTCATGTGTATGTCTGTCTCTTTCTTCTGATAGTGTTTTGAAACTGGTCAACACCTTCACACATCACGCACGTTCGTGGTCCCTTGTGTCTTTTTCCCTTGTTCTCCCGTTCAGGTAGCGTGCACCAACTGGAAGAGGGTGATGGTGGTTCTGTCTCAGTCTCTGATCTCGCCCTCCTCAGGAAAGCCTTACAGCGACCCAGAGGCCATACCTCCCGACATCGTACACAACTCCACTCTCCACCTCACATTCGCCAAGTATGACACACAAGCACACAAATATGATAACGTACAAAAATAGCAGAATTAAGTGGCTTTCTTTCTTACTGCCCAGGAGAGGCCGGCTCCACTGGCTGCAAAAATAAGTCAGATTCTATGTAAGCTTATGAAAAAATCACCCTGCTGTACTTCTCACATGATATATCACATCAGTAAACAGCTTCCTAACAAGGTTTTGATCTCAGTCATTAGTTTCAAGTCTTGTTCGTCACAGCATGATGTTCATTTTTTAAAATTATGGTCCCATTTAGACCAAAAAAACAATAAAGCAGGGTATCTCAACCCTCAAGTCCAAATATGGTCAGTTCTGGCTCCAAAAAAAGAGATCAAGATGGCCCTGATAGAGCCGAGGTCACACCCTTCCGATGGATCCCATGGGACCTTATTCCGGAAAGATTATGTATGAGAGTGGATGGAAAGAGACAAATCATTTTTCTATCATGTTTGAATTGTGGCATGAGTCACACATATGATTTAAGAGATAATTTGTCAAGTCAAGGAACTTATAGTTTTTCATAAAACTAATGAAATACAAGTGTGTGAAATGACCTAATTTTAAAGACTACACAGCCAACAGTTGTATTGGTGTCATCGTCTCGGTCGATCGTCAAAACCCGTAACTTAAACATCATAGAGCCGGTCCTCTATATCAGCTTGCTCGCAGAAATACCGAACTACCCCTTCACATAACTGCAGGTTTCAATATGGCCAGACTTATTGCGATCCTCATCTTTTTTAGTACCTGCTCTGTGCCGAGTTGGCAGCCAGGTTGGTGTTGGTGAGTTGAGGGAAAAGCTGGCACAACTCAAATGGGATCCAAAATATATCTGTCTCATTTTTTTCCCGAAATAAGGTCCCATGTGGTCCACCAGATTGTGCCTAACTTTGCCAAACTTGAAGTATTCCACCAACCAAACGCATGAAGTGACGTCACAGTGGGTTTTCACTCAACCACTGAAGACATATTTGACTATAGCCACATAGAAAATAAAATAAAAAAAACCTTCGCTCCTTCACAAACAAGGCCCCACCTTACAATGTTTTCTCCAAGTCAACACGGAAAACAGAGAGAATGAACAATGTGCCCAAACAAAGTTGACTAGACAACCAAACGCACCACACATCTCCTTCCCATGAGACAACAGCTGAGAAAATAAACCTATAAATCAGGGTGGAGAAGGAGTTTCAAGACTTCCCTTGACATTGAGTAAGTTTGACCACATCAAGGGGTCCCATTTCTCTTTCTGAACATTTTGGTATCAGGATTTTAAAATTCCCCAAAAAATGTGCAATAATTATTTCTTCATTTAAAACTTTAGGAAACTCAGTTTGCAAATGACTTTATAATTTCTCCGGGCAGCAAAGTGTTGTTTCTGTCTTCACTCCTTTACAAAGGGACACTGATTAATGAAAAGTTACATGGTTCAGACAGCTCTATGATAACACTTAGATATCCAGTTATACTTTGACAAACTATCCTTGAGCTGAAGGAGTTATTTACTAAGTTGACACTTTGGAAAAGGAAAGTGGAAACGACAGGCGGAGCTCGGTGCTGCAGCACACACAGACCTTCCTCCACCTCCTGGGAACTGTCTGTATTTAAATATATGTGTTTCTTTGTGCATCACTGATCGAGACAACACAGCTTTTCCTTTTATATCAGCGACGTGTTTGACACTTCTACATTAGTGGCACAAATGTGCATTTACAAAATCGACATAATTATGTGCTGTTTGTGTGTCCGTGTGTCTTTTACCAGGTTTTGGCGCCATTATGGTTCTCTTTCCCGCCACCTGATGGCACTCAAGCTCCAGCATTACACCAAGTTTCTGTTTGTTCGAGACCCCTTTGTTCGTCTCATCTCAGCCTTCAGGAACAAGTTTGGGAGGTGTGTGTCTGCTAGTGGATGGGTAGAGACGGAGAGTGAGTGTGTGACTGTGTAGTGTGTGTGTGTGTGTGTGTGTGTGTGTGCAAGTCCCCTGAGCCAAGTGTGAGGCTGAGGAATGTGCTTTACTTTTGATTAAACAGCAGACCTTTCATTCTTGAATTATTAAAGGGTGTGTATTTGTGTGTGTGTTCCAAGGCCCAACGAGGACTTCTACCGGCAGTTCGGTTCGGTCATGGTGCGTCGTTATGGTAATGTGTCTGGCAGTTTACCGGAGACGGCGGCCGAGGCATTTAAAGCAGGAGTCAAACCCACCTTTCAGCAGTTTATCACGTACCTGCTGGATCCAGAGACGGAGAGGGAGAGCATGTTCAACGAACACTGGCGGCAGGTATTTGTCTCACACAGCTTCGTATAAGTAGAATCCTTGCATTCAAAACCAGTATTATCAGCAAATTCACTTAAAGTATTTGAAGTAGAAGTACTCACTGTGCAGTAAAATGGTCCCTGTCAGTGTTTTACTGTCATATAGGATGTTTTTGGATTAATACTGAGGCTGCATTAATGTGTATGTTGCATTTTACTGCTGTAGATGTTTAAGGTTGAGCTAATGTTAACTACTTTATATACTGTTGGGCAGTTTAATCTACAGCAATGCATGATGTTTTATAAGATCATTGAATGTTTGTAGAGTAGTTGCATTTTCCAGCTAAGGAATTTTCATAGTTTATTTACCTTCAGAAAATTCTGATTTAAAATCACCAAATCTGGAGCTATGTGGTTTTCTCTGGACAGATACGGTGTGAAAAATTGGGAACTTAAAAGTAACTAGAAACTATATGTTACATCTGCATCTGAGATGTAGTGGAGTAGAAGTATAAAGTTGTGATAAGTTGAAATACTCAATTTAAATACAGTGATGTCAAATGTGTATTTTAAAAAATGTACTGTAGTTACTTTCCATCACTGCTTAGTACAGTTTAACATTATTTTTGAGATCACTTGGTTTCGTGAGATGACTGTACGTATGCAAGTGGTCATAAACCACTTAATTTTAATACTTATTACCAGTTTAACAGATTTGATAGGAAAGTGACTCTGCGGACACGACAACACACACAGATAAAATACATAAACTAAAAGCAACATAAAAGTTAGACAATAATAACTATGTCATATAATAAGTCATAAAGTGCATAGTGCTGCTGTATTTGTGTAAAGTACCAGTTTTGTTGTGCTTCTACCTACTTCTAAAGTGCTACTGCAGTACACAGTAGTCCTACAAAATGTACTCGACTGGCTTTGACATTTCATTATTTTGGCAGTTAATTTCTAAAGCTTTTTTATATTCTTAAATTGTTTTGTCTGCTGTTGTCAGCCATCGCAAGAGCTTGTTCATTTTTCTTTTTTTTTGTATTTGGGACAAAAGCATCCATCAATGTCTCTCTCTCAAAGAATGTAACCATGTGAATGCTGGATTTTTCAGCAAACCACATTTTGGTATGCAGAGCGCTGCACCGGTTTGGCACCATGCTGTATTTTTCAGCTCAGAAATGAAATCTTATCTTTCTTGTATTTTCATTTCAACTTTGGCCATGTTTTAATGCTCTCGTGCTATTTATTTTCTACTTCTGCTGTTTATAATGATTATTGAGGATATACTGTATGTGCACACGGTGGAAACAGCCATGAGACACAGACAGATATGAGTCATAAACATAGTGGTGCAGTGAAACTGATGCAGTCTTGACATTGTAGGTCTGCCTGTTTGTGTTTTCTCAGGTGTACCGTCTGTGCCATCCATGCCAGGTGAAGTACGACTTCATTGGACGACTAGAAACCCTGAAATCAGACGCGGAGCAACTGCTGAAGCTTCTGAAGGTGGATCACCTAGTACACTTCCCTTTAGGGGCCCGAAACCTCACTGCTGTCAGCTGGGAGAGAGACTTTTTTGCACACATTCCCCTAACGATGAGGAGAGAACTGTACAAGCTGTACGAAGCGGACTTTGAGCTGTTTGGCTATCCCAAACCTGACAGCGTGCTCCACCAGTAGACCACGACGAGCCAAAGGCCCGGGCACCGCACTGTGTGTGGAGCCCACACCTCAACTACCTACGCACAGCCAGCATATGCCTTCAAGTACCAATCTATGATGCTGTTTGTTTCATTTGTTTTGTGCATACCTCAAGCGAAAGAAGTGCCTGCCGGTATTATTTATCATTTCATATCTGAAGCACAAAAGCGCTGCGTTGTCTCAGCCTGTTTTCCCCGAGTTAAGGCACTTTGAATAGTATTTTTTTGAGCAGTATTTTGGAGGAGGACATTTCTGATGGGAAATTTGTTGCAGAAAAATAAAGTTTTTCTGAAAATATCCAACTCTCCTGTTCTAATTTTACTATGTATGTGGAGGAAGTATTCAGATCTACCATATCTTAAGTAAAAGTAGGAATACTGCAAGTCACTTGCAGGTAAAATGTATCTATTTTTTATTTATTTATTTTACTTAAGGGGCTTTTTCACAGTATAATAATCTGATGAGTGCTACTCAGGCTTTGAAAACAGAGGTAGAAGGTCCTTTATAGCTACTTTAACAAAGATCCCTTTCAATGAGTTAACAGGGATTATATTGTATCTCAAGAGACCTACTGATTTTAAGTAAGATTAAACAGATTGTTTAAAATAGTTTGTGGGTGTTTACCAGGATGGCTGGGTATGGAAACAGATTTTTGCTGCAGGATCCAGATTTTTTCCATCTTGACACATTGGGGGCTTAAAGTCAAGACATTTTGGCCTGTACTGCTTTCATTCTGACGGTTCAATCTTTAAATAGTCTCTTGTCAGTCCTCAAGCATTATGAAAATGTAATGTACCCCCTTAAGTGGAAGTGTATAAGAACTATCACCAAAATGTACTATGTAGTATCAAAAGTAAAACTACCCCTTGCATAGTTTATAATTACTATACACAGCTCAGGCCTGCATTACATAAAGAGGCAAAATGAATCAGAAGGAAAGGAGGCAAACAAATGGTGCTGTTATACTATATGTGTCAAAACATTGTATACTAGATATAAGTTTCATGTATTGTAAAAGAGAGGTGGGCAGCTGAGTCATGATTATAGTGGGAATGGTAATTTTGCATTTTATTTTCATCGAAGAAAGCAAAGCAAGCATGATTACTGACATCTGGTGGATTTGATTTGTTGGCCGGGGCATTTAGCACCACAACACTTCATATTTAAAATCATATGGTGTGACACATTTTGCCTTCCATGAAAACACTGCAGCTCGTGGGATTTTGATATTACACTTGGCCGTTTTGATAACATTTTGTTCAGCTGTTCAGCGCTAAGCAATCCATTTGCCTGGGCAGGATTGTCTTTTTAGGCACATGCTAAGGGCCTTGTTGGCACTCAGGGGCCCACAGAGAGGAGAAAAGAACTGCCTGCCTTAAAAAAAATCCAAATGAATCTCCAGTCTAAAATGTTATTTCAATGTTTAGATATTTATTTAAGCATTTTTAAACACACACAACATTAGCTATGCTTTTCTTACAAGTACATGGCAACCAGTTGTGTATGAATACCGGAATATAAATAGATGAGCTAAAAAAAATAAAATAGTCTGCCTACAGTAATCTGTCCATTTCATCCGGCCCTGCCATCAGACTATATTTTATAAATTATTTCAAATCTTAATCTGTAATGCAGCTGAATAAAAAGTAAAAAGTAGAATATTTCCCTCTGAAAGGTAGTGAAGTGGAGGTATGGTGCTTTATATAGCCTACATTAACTAAGACACAACAGAAAGTAAGTTAAAGTAGTTTCCACCAGTGGTGTAGGTGTGTATCCAGGATGTGTGTGGGACTGATGGGGGTGCAGAGAGAGAGAGAACAATAAAGAAAGCCGGCCTCCACCACTTTCTATTGCACAAAACGCTCCTCTTGTTGCGCTCACAACTGTCCTGCTGTCTGTTTCCACGTGTTCCAGCCGTTTCCACAGCTCCTCCCCTTCTGTCGCGCAGCTCTCCTCCCATTGGCCGAGCCTTCCCTCACTCGGCTTCGGAGAGCGTAGAAACCCCGCCCACCTCGTTGGCTTTGACAGTTCGCTCCTGACGTCACCGGTTCCGTCCCAACACGGAAATATGGAATAGTGACAAATCGGCCGCGCTGCTGTTATTATGGATTTAAAGCGGGACTGCTAGCAAACATTTCGCCGTGTTTGTTAACTTCTCGCTCGGCTCTTCGCGATGTTAAACGGCCCCGTGCTCACTCTCTAACGGATGGACGCTCGCGCTGGAAATGGAGAGAGAGTTCGACCTCTGTTGTTAGTTCAATAGTCGTCAGTTAGTTTGTTCAGAGCCATGACAAAAAGCGCTGCGGGGGTCGTGGGGCCTCTCGGTCGCCTGTTGCTGTCTCTTCTCCTGCTGTCCTGGGAAGGCAAACTGTTTCAGGTACACTTTGTAAACGTTCAACCGTGTGGTACGGTGTCTGTTTGTTGTTGTTAATACTGCTTGTGTCTTGCTATTTATGCGCAGCTGAGACCGCAACTGGCATCCCACCGCGCTTCTGTGTCTATTTCAGGCTCGACTAAAGTTGCCAGGATATGAGAGGACGTTTGATCCAAATTGCCTGTAGAAAGTTAATACTGCCGTGTGTGTGTGTGCGTGTGCGTGCGTGCGTGCGCGTGTGTGAGCGTCTCAGCCCACTTCTTGACTCGGTGTGTTCTTGTACCACACCGTGCAGGTCTGCTCTGCTGCCACCCCTTTGTGGGTAAACAAGGGAGCGGTGAACACACAGTAAAGGGTAGAGAGTTGGGAGGGGGGGATAAGGATATCCTGGTTAAATGAGGAACAGAGCAGTCTACAGCTATTAAAGCAGACACTTTCAACTGCAGGACTGGATTGTCAACTCTTGGCAGACTTGACACACCCACTCGCACACATACACACACACACATATGCTATAGTCAAGCTGACATGGTGGCTTAATTCCCTGTCAGACAGCTGGCCTGAAGTGTTTCTCTCCCTCTCTCTCTCTCTCTCTCTCTTTCTGGCGACCTATCAGGTTGGAGGGGTCAGATCAGTCACACTCCCAGAATCCCTCCTGTTCGTCTCAACACTGGATGGCAGTCTGCATGCTGTCTCCAAACAGACAGGCGACATCAAGTGGACCCTGAGAGAAGGTTCACGCACATGAACATCAACAGTGTTTCCTAATTCTCATTTCCAGGGATGGACTGATATTTGACTGATGTTCAGCACTTTTCCAATTATCTACTACTACTTCTTACTACTTTGGCTTTGATGCACCATCTGCACCATTCTCTGCCTGTAGTCAACACTCTGTGATGTGTAGTGGTGTAACGACGTTGACATATTTCTGTAGGCTAACCCAGAAGTTAGCATTGCCCTGGTTCCCTCTTCAGAAAACCTGCAGGAATTTTCAGTTTTCAAGTATTGTTTATCATTCTGAAAAAAACCCAAACATATTGGTCAATCCCTGGTTATTTCCATTTTTAGACATTCCTCATTAAATTGTTCTTTGATTTCTTTCAGACCCCATCATCCAAGTACCTGTCTACCTCACAGAGTGAGTAACAAACTTACACAACACATAAACACACGAGCAAAGAAAACAGGACTGAGTGTTTTTGGTGATGTGTTTGTAGCACTGTATCAAAAACATATGTACCAAAAGTTGGCACATTTGTAGTCTTGTTTACTTATTCATCGATCAGATCAAAAAGAATCAAAATATATCATATATGTATTAAGACACAGTAAGGTATTGGTAACGAAGGAGCAGTAGATACTCAACCCTATACACACCTTGTGCAATCAATGGACTGAATGTTGTTTTTGCAGGCCGAGTTTTCTCCCAGACCCCAACGATGGCAGTTTGTATATCCTGGGTGGCAAGCACAAGGAGGGCCTGATGGTAAAGAAGGCAGAGTGTGTGTGTGTGTGTGTGTGTGTCTGTGTGTATGTGTGTATGTTTGTCAGGTTTGGTGTGTCAGTTTTCACTTGATGACAGTGTTGTTTGGATCAATCTGCAGAAACTGCCGTTTACCATCCCAGAGCTGGTTCAGTCAGCTCCCTGCAGGAGCTCTGATGGTATTCTCTATACAGGTATGACAACAATGTGTGTGTGTGTGTGTGTGTGTGTGTGTGTGTGTGTGTGTGAGAGAGAGAGAGAGATGCAGAAAAATATCGGACCAACTTTATTACTTTATTATGCTGTGTGAGACAGACATTTGGCAGAAAGCCAGTGACAAATGAGACAAGTACTCTAAATATTTGACCCACCTCAATCCTGTTTGCTGATCAGCGTGTCTGTTCGCATGTTTGTGTGCATGTTTGCTCACGAAGGTAAAAAGCAGGATGTGTGGTTCGTGGTGGATCCCGAGACGGGTGAAAAACAGACCAGTTTGACCACCTCCTCCTCTGAGTCCATCTGCCCCAACACTCCTCTGCTCTACATTGGTCGCACAGGTATGTCTCACAGGTGCAGACACACACACACACACACACACACACACACACACACACAAACGCACATGGATTAGGTAATATGATGCATCTTGGCTAACTGTTGATGAGCTTTGCACCTGTTTGTTTTTCAGAATACATGGTTACCATGTTTGATACTAATAGACGGGAGCTGCGGTGGAATGCTACGTACAATGATTACTCTGCTCCGCCATACGATGAGAAACAAGACTACAGTACGTCTGTCACACACACACACACACACACACACACTCACATCTCTGGCCTGCACACATTTAATTACGCAGACTAATATTGACAGGTGAGTTACCTGGATGACTTTAATGTAAATATGAATTGATGGCAGCCTTGCAGAAGCTGCTTTGTGATGTGTCAGAGCATTAAGAAACGGATTGAAAACACATGTCTATTCCTATCCTGAGCCTGAACAGGTCCATTTGAGGAGAAATAGTACTGCATGGAGTGATGAAATAGAGCTATGAATAGAACAGAATCCATTAAAATAAACAAAACAACTACAAAACAAAGTCATTCCTATGCCTCCATCCATGGACACAAGAATTACAGAGATTCTGTGACTACACTGCCTATTTCTCCTCTAAAACTGACTCATAAGTCTTAATAAGTGTATTGTTGTAAAAACACAATTTCCTTTTTTACCAGCTGGCCGTCTTACTGTTGCCTGATTCAAAACAAACTTTGTGCCAGAACCAAGCACCGCCCAACTCACAGTACATCACCAATCAGCTCTTTATTAGTTGGTTGTGGTGCAATGCATTCTGGTTGTTGTAGGGTTTCTGTCTTTTGAGCACAAGGGAAAAGCACAGCCCGTTTCTCTCTTGTCTCTTGTCATGTAGCACCAATTTCAAAAATATTTGTGTCTTATGCAAGGGCCATCTTTTCAGTAGTGAAATATTTCTTTGACTCGAATGAAACTGAAATCTGCTGTAACTAATTGTGGGTCTGTATTCTGATGCATGTTTGTTTGGGATGTAAATTTAAAATAATAAACTACAAATTTTGTAGTGCAACCTTATTTGAAAGTATGTGTTCTCTGAGTGCTTTTTAGGTTACACATACTCAAAACAACCAGATGAAGTGTGTCAACATTTAACAACAAAATGAACAAGGACGTCTGATGATCCTTGAAAGAATGTGTGAAATCTCATGACACAGCTTAAAGGTTTCATATACCAACTTCCATCAAAACTGACATTGTAACACCTGTTGTACTTCCAGAGATGGCCCATCTTGTGTCGAGTGGTGATGGTCTTGTTGTGACAGTTGACAGAGAGTCAGGTAGGGAGAGGTGTGTGGTTTTTACTATATGAATATTAATACCTATGTATGAAAGCATTTACTGTGTGTGTTCCTTCACTTTCATCTCTAGCCCATATTAAGGCTGCACGTGTTTGTTTTTGTCTTCTAGGTGACGTCCTGTGGAGTCAGAACTATGGATCACCCGTTGTAGGTGTCTACCTATACTCTGGTGACTCGCTAAGACACGCCCCCCACCTGTCCCTCGCCATCGAGACGCTACGCTTCCTCACCTTCTCCTCGGCCAACGACCAGGCAGAGGTGCACTCTACATTAAAGTGGAGCTATCAGTTTGTGAAGGAGCAGGCCAGCCAAAAAACACAACTTGTGTAAGAGAAAGTTTACATGTACACACAGTAATTTTACGAAAGTGGTAATTAGAAGGCTCTGCACAAAGCTTGGCCAACATTTATTTCAAATTGCTTGTACAACCAGAGGCATTGTTCGAGTTCCTTCAACTTTAAGTGAGTGATAATAGAATAAGAGGTGTCCTGTTAATACAAATTTAACAGACAAGGCAGAAAAGAGCTGCTGAGTCTGTGATTGTCAATCCGGATACCTGGGGGTTATATTATCACACGCGCTTATTCACTTACTACAGGCAAAAGAAAAGCTGTGTTAAAAATATCACCCATTTAAAAAAAAAGAAAAAAAGCTAGTCTGTTCATCCCCCGGTGAGCTCTGTTTCTCCACTGCAAGTTGGCTGATAAGGCAGCTTTAAGCACTGCTACTTAAGTTTAATATACAGTACCCGTACAGTGGTTTTTAAAGGATAAGTTCATCCAATATTGAAATTTTAGTCATTATCTACTCACCCCAATGCCAATGGAAATGTGAAGTGAAGTTTTGTAGTCCACAAAACCTTTCCGGAGCTTCACCACACGACAGCGTTACAGCATTCTCCTAAACAACTGAAGTCGATGGGGACAACTGAAAAAAACAAACATGAAATGGCTCCATACAACTTCAACTCCAGCATAATCCAAGTCTCCAGAAGCCCTGAGATCCCAAATCGATTCAAAAAAAACTTTTTTTAAGCTGAAATCTTCGTTGTAGCGGCTAAGCTAAAAGTGTTAGCACACCCCGGTTTAAGTGGGTTGATCGCACATAGTGGATGGAGGTATTGTCTTTTCAAATCAATTTGGGATCTCAGGGGTTCTGGAGACTTAGATTATGCCAAATAAATTGCATGAAGCTTTTTTTTACATTTTAAAAATCAGTTGTTTAGGAGAATGCTGAAATTCTGTTTTGCTGATAAGCTCCAGAAATGATTTGTGGACTACAAAATTGTATCCAACTTCACATCGGCTTCGGGTAAGTAGATAATTACTAAAATTTAATTTGTGGGTGAACTTATCCGTTAAACTGTTGGCATATTTGAAGTGTCTGCCTGTCATTGAATCAGAAACATGACTTTTTGTGGCAGTAGTGTTATGAAAACTGGTTTAATGTCCCTGTAAACAAACACTTGATTCAAAAACATTCTGGATTTTTTTCATTAAGTGCTTTATTGTGGAAATCCCCAAATCGAATCATTTATTTCTTGTCCTGAGCTCGATACATTCCTTTTTTTAACATCAGTTTTTCATATTAATTGAACTTTTTTGTCTTTAAGACCCACACTCTATGTAGGGAAATTGGACTCTCACCTCTATGCCTCCACCTCCCTTGTCCACCTCGGAGTCTCTTTAGTGGTGAGTTGTTTAATCTATTTTATCATATAATTACATCCACAAACCCAGTTTCCTTAAGCATCTAGATCATGCATGTGGGGGGGAATTCTCCTTTCTGCTCTATCAGACCACAAATAGCTATTAAAGTCACGGTGATAACGAGATAGCTGCCATGTGACTGCTTCTTCTTGTTGCCATGACAGCCTCGGGGACTGACCCTGGCTAGGATTGAGGGTCCGCTGACGACTGAGGTGACGGAGAGAGAGCGAGGGGCGTGTGAGATTACACCGTCCACTGATGTGCGATATCCAGCAGGGAGCACAAACAGCCAGAAAAACCACTGGCTACTGATAGGTAAAGACACACACACACAGATCATTTTTTAAAAGAAATTAGATACTGTTATTGTGCACCTTCCTACAAGCTCTGCTCTATGATGTATTGCATTTGTCTACATGAAAATGTTATCAATATGACCTTTGTTTGAAGAGCTTCAAAATTACCACTTTAAGAGAAAGGTCAAAAATATCCCTCAAAATTAAAATATCTCTTTGATTTAGTGACCAGACAAGTCTCCGACACAAACACAGATTGCTTTAAATTCATTAAACCTGCGTGTTTGTGTGGTTCAGGTCATCACGAGCTCCCTCCAGTAGCTCACACCACCATGCTGAGGGAATTCCCTCACAACCTGCAGCGTTCTGGTGAGGCAGTCATCCCTCCTCGGCCTTCTGCCTCCCCCGTCTACGACCACCGGCGCTACGTGAGTCACAGGTCCAAACCTCTCTGTTGTAGTCAGAGAATCACAGAAATGATAGCAGACAATGATCCTCTTCTATCGGGCTATCACCGTCCATTAAAAGCTACTTAGAGCTGTCCCAGAGACGCTGCTTTACAGAGAACTATTATGAAAACACAGATAAAAACAATCCTAATGAAACCTCATTATATTTCCATTGTTTCTTATCGCTGTTATTGTGTCCTTCAGTTCCAGACAGATGATGATAGCCAGAGCCGCACTAATACTAACAGAGGAGGTGAGAAGACATCAGGGCAGACTGAGAAACCGTCCACTGTGCTTCCAGTCTATATGACTGTGGTTGTTCTGACGCTGCTGCTGGGAGGATGGTTGGCCTTGGCGCTCACGTACCCCTTTGTGAGTATGTCTCCATGTCTATCTGTTGTTAAAAATAAAGTTTTTCAGGTTTTAACCTCAAAGATATAAACAAATGGGGGGAACTATATGCCTCAGTGGGAGACTGTTAGGGTAAATACACATTCTGAGATACTCTGAAACAATCATGAACCTTGGATCTATGATCGTCAGTGCATCCGAAGAGGTCTTTAATGTATTTAAATATATTTTTCCTCAGCCTCCTTTATCTGCTTTTACTGGCATTAATAGGTTCTGTCATGTACCAGGATAATCTTCATCAACCCCTAAGCAATATGTGTAAATATTTCAAATTCGTGGAGCAAGCAATAGATATGCTGCAGTGCACCGGTAAAGACAGTGTAGAAGAAGACTGACAGCTAGTAAACAAGAATGTAAAAAAATGCATTATTAAAGAAAATCAGCTTGGCAAATGTTTTATGAGGAAGGAAATGCATTCAGCTTTAATTTGTTCGACCAGCGGGGGGTTTAGTCAGTTCTGCTTGAAAAAGGCACCTTTCACTCATCAACTACTTTGGAAATACCGTCACTCCATACATAATCAATAGTCATGAGCGATGCACTGTCAGCTGATGAATTATATTATATATGCAAACTTGTTAAGGTGTAATTTTACATTAATTAATGCCGTGCAATTACAGGAGTGCTTACTTGCATTGCATTTTGTGATGCAGAAAATGTGAGCATTCTCCTCCCTTCTTCTATCTGGGCTTTACTGTTTGCAAAATCTCTCTCAATGTACATCAATAGCAAGTTGCCCCAGCTCTAACCTGCTCGCTAATGATTTGATGCCAGGCCTCACCTCCCCATCTGCAAAACAAGTTAACGCAGACACTATTTTGCAGGGTCACTGTTGCTGCATTCTGGGTTAAGCGCTCCCCCAGACCATTGTAATTGGTGCAAAGGCGTACAAACAAACTAAAGTGTTTTTTTCCCCTGTACCATAATGAGAATCGGTTCAGCCAGACCTTTCTTTGTTGCTGACACAGCGCTGTGGGAGACTAGACCTGCAGGGCACACAATGTGTTTCGGTGTTTATCGCTTAATATAAACATTGTATTTGTTTGTATGCAAGAAAACGCCACAGGGCACCTTTTAAGAGTTTTCCACTTGAGGAAAAAAAGCTGTAATACAACGTCTATAAAATTTGTGTTGGACTTTGTTGGGCCAGTTGTTGAATCGCAGTAGCAACATGTGAAGTTGTTGTTTACTTTATCCGTTCTATGGTATCACATCATGAACAGGACATTACGTCATCATGGTGGGTAAATAACAATCACATGATTGATATTTATATATTTATTGTGAGGCTGATCCCCACTGACTCAATGATCTAATTACAGTTTGGGCAAAATAGGCGAAATAAATCTATTCAGTGTGATTTTCAGAGTGATGAAATAATGCTTTGTTACTTGTTACATTGAAGACAATGTCAGCCGAGACATATTTTTATATTCATGTATTAATCACTTTCATCATCATCTAATGGAGCATTATACTATAATACTAGTAAAAATAGTGATTATGGGATGACACGCACTTTAAATCTCTTTTTAAGTGTTTTTTTTTTCCCATGACATTTCAGCCGAACAGTAGTTTGCTCAGTTTTTATTGATGGTGTTGCAAAGGAGGGTTTAATCATCTTCTAGTCTTTCTCAAGAAGATCTTTGTTTTGCATATTCTCAATACTGCTTCATTTTCTAACAGCACTTAGTTTGATCTGTGTGTGTTTGTCTCCAGCGTGCAGCCCAGCACCTGAAAGCACAAAGGCAGCTGGAGGAGGCTTTTGAGTCTCGTCTTCAGCGTATCCAAACAAACATGCAGACAAATGTGCAGACCTTAACATCGTCAGAAACAACCCTTTCTACTGACACAAACCTCTCCAGTGGTAAGTAACTTATAAATCCAGTGCTCTGTTATGCTGTATTTAATGACCTCGGGGCTACGTTCAGTGATTAAGCATTTATCTTTGCATTGCATTTTTTTTAAAGGAAATTAAGCATTATTAAAATGCATAAAGTAGTGTTGAAGCAGCACTTTTCTCAAAGCCTAGAAATCTTGGATGTATTATTCATTCCTTGATTAAGTTGGATAGAGTAAAACTTGCAAGAAGAGACATACTGTATTTCTTCACTTTTCTATATCCAGACTCTCAGCCGGCATCTCCCGTCCCTCCACCCAGTCCTCACTCTCACAGCAGCAGCACCTCAGAGGTCGACGCGAATGGCACCGCAGGAGGTAACAAACCAAACTGTGTGTTCAGACATCATTCTCTTCTGTCCTGCAGCAATAAAATGAGATTGAATTATTGCTCCTTCACCCTTTCTTTCTTTCTTTCTTTCTCTCTCAGAAGGAAACAGTGAGGAGGTGCAGGTGGGAAAAATCTCCTTCACTCCATCTGAGGTGCTCGGACACGGCACAGCGGGAACCTTTGTCTTCAGGTACAGTATCTGTATTTCAACACAGTGCTTTTTCGATAGCATGTTTCAGGTTTAATTTTACATTTCTGTCCCTTTCTGGGAAGCATTTTCAAAGAAAGGGATATATTGATATTTTATCATCCAGGTAGACCTTTTTATGATACCACCTTCGTGTGCTTATTTGTTGTTTTCCACTGAACTGAACTGCATACTATAAGAATATATAATGCATGTATATTTAACAAAATGAAAAGAGGTTAGGGTCCAAATCCAATTCCCTCTTCTCACTGTGTTACGATATGTTACGTCGCTCTGCTTTTGTGACTTTAGGGGTCAGTTTGATGGACGCAACGTTGCAGTGAAGCGAATCCTGCCGGAGTGTTTTGAGGTGGCGGAACGTGAGGTCCAGCTCCTCCGAGCTTCTGACACACACCCGAACGTCATCCGATACTTCTGCACAGAAAGAGACCGCCTCTTCACTTACATCGCCATCGAGCTGTGCGCTGCGACCCTGCAACAGGTCAGGACTGTGAAGCCGTGTTAGATGACTTCTAATGTTGTTATCAGGTGGTTTGTTATCAGCGTCCCATCCTTGAACGAGTCAGACTAACAGATGTTTTTCTGTATTCTCTGCAGTATGTAGAGGATCCATCCTGCTTTCCTCAGCTGAACCCTATAAGTCTGCTGGAACAGACGATGTGTGGCCTCTCACACCTCCACTCGCTCAACATAGTCCATCGTGACCTGAAGCCTAGAAACATCCTCCTGTCTGGTCCCAGCGCGCTGGGTCGGGTCCGAGCTCTCATCTCCGACTTTGGACTCTGTAAGAAGATCCCAGACGGTCGGACCAGCTTTTCTTTACGGTCGGGGATACCAGGAACTGAAGGGTGGATAGCTCCGGAAGTACTGCGGGATACTCCTTGCAACAAACCGGTGAGATGCTCACACGTTTTATTGTTCAAGAATTGTCTTTCTTTGAACATTCAGCCATCCTCTTTTAATTGAAATAGCAAAAGTGAGAAAAAATGTATTCTAGTTTTCGATGATAAAACTGTCTGAAGGTCTGTGATGCTGTTTTTAAGTCCAAGTGGAGCGTAAAAAATGGACAACAAAAGGATGATTACTTGTTTTAAACCTCTATACGTCTTGTTTTTGATAAAGAATATCCATTTTTCTGTCCCAAAAATACACGTCCACCTTATTCCTCGCCCCATTCTACGTACGAATTCTGAGCATGACTTCCAGCACATCCAGTCACTTAACAGGGACCAGCATTTCAATGGCAACAGGACGTTAATCATCGTTTTCTTTTCATTCAGTCAATCTACGTCAGCAACTTCATCGAGTAAATACTATGAACACTATGCTTAGCCGCTCAGCTAACGCTTCTACAACCTTAAACCTGCCCCTGTCAGTTATTATGATGCTTTGTACTGATGAACACTGGAAGTATCACCCTTAAACGATCTCCAGTAACCCCCCTAATGACCTCCCCAGGAAACTCTTTGTTGTACAGTCTGCATTTTTTAATACTCTGTTCCTCCTCCTCTCTGTGCAGACAGCAGCGGTGGACGTGTTCTCAGCAGGCTGCGTGTTCTACTTTGTGATCAGCAGGGGGCAGCACCCGTTCGGCGACGCATTGAGACGACAGGTCAACATCCTGTCAGGAGAATATTCACTCTCCCATTTTATGGAGGATATACACGGTGAGAGCAGCCTCTGCGCGCACTTCTTTTCCTGGCTCGGTTCACGCCTGAAGTCGAATCCTTATCTTTGTGGCCCACAATACTTAATTGTGTTCACTCAACCACCTCCCTTTCCTGCATCAAATGATCCGGTCTGTAACCACCATGAGCGACAATCCGACTTCCATGCAGATATACTCAGTGCTCAGGGGATTTTCCTGCAATAACTTGACCCTCTCACTTAGAACTGTGTCTCAAGATGAGTCCCTCAAATAATCACAGTTTCTTTCTGGTTTACATGTGATGTTGACACGTTGCTATAATTCTAAAATAGCAGCTGCTGATGGCACAAACAGTGTAGAACATGAGCGCTAAAACTAATTCTCCCTCAAACCAGATGACGTCATAGCACAGGACCTGATCGAGCAAATGATCAGCACTGAGCCCGAGTGCCGCCCCTCCACCGCCTGCGTGCTCAAGCATCCGTTCTTCTGGAGCCCCGAGAAGCAGCTGCTCTTCTTCCAGGTGGGTGAATGCAGTTCTCTCTGGTCACTGGATCGTAGTTAGGCACAGGAACAGCTGTCTCTCTCGTTAAGCGACAGCATCGTGTTGTCTGTAGACTCCAGAAACAGTTCTTTTTGGTGCGTTTCTGCACGTAGGATGTGAGCGACCGCATAGAGAAGGAACCGGCTGACAGTCCCATTGTGGTACGGCTGGAGACTGCAGGGAGAGCTGTGGTTCGAACCAACTGGAGGATGCATATCTCTGTGCCCCTACAGATAGGTACACACACACACACACACACACACACACACACACACACACACACACACACACACACACACAAAGCCACGGACGGCGTGTAATCCATCTCCTCTTGTGTACATTTCAGACTTGAGGCGGTTCAGGACATATAAAGGAAACTCAGTTCGAGATCTGCTGAGAGCCATGAGGAATAAGGTCAGTGCTTACGCATGCTTACACACACATTTATATTTTTCACACACATTTTTCATACTTTCAGACGTGTCGGTAAGCTTTTGACCTTTTGCATGTTCACGTTTCACGTCGCAGAAGCATCACTACCACGAGTTGCCGCCGGATGTACAGGAGACCCTTGGCGAGCTGCCCGAAGGCTTCGTCAGCTACTTCACCTCACGTTTTCCACGGTTACTGATGCACACGCACGCTGCTCTGCACATCTGCAGCCACGAGAGACTGTTTCAACCCTACTATCTGCCCCCGAATGCCAAATAGCATTCGCGTGACTCTGCACTCTCCGTTCTGCTCAGAGACACACACACATGCATTGGCGTACTTTTTTTGTGAGCTTAAGAAATCCCTGACGGCGCCCCACTATTGCTTCTGTAAAGCACATCCTGTTTTTTTGGGGGGAAGATACAGTGCTGTGAAAAAGTTTTTAAATGCCTTGACTTGTTTTTACAGATGTATTTTTCTGCAGCTAAAGATCACGAATGGATTTAAAAATGAAATCAGAAGAGGCCACTCGGTGCTCTGCGGAGCAGGTGGGCCGGATCATAAATATTCATATTCTTGTTATTGGCGAATAGGTTGTGTGCTGTTGAAATAGTATATCATTATTGAGGAATATATTAACTGCATTACCTGCAGCGAAGCCCAAACAACAGAAACAATAAGTGCGTTTCCTCCCTTCATTTGCACACACGGCACAGCAGCTTAACTAATCTCCCGACAGGAACGTTCAGGATCTTACGTCAGTTAATGTTCTGAGTTCAGAACAGAGGCTGGTTGCATTAGCTGTGTTAATAAAGGATAACGTTTTTAAACCATATTTTTTAAAGCGTAATTCCATCAGAGGATACTTAATGAAAAGTTCGGCGATGTGTTTCAAGACATTAAATGAGGAGCTATAAAGAACATAGTTGGAAAAGCTTTTTGATAAGTTTCAGCAACAAAAGTTTAATTACATTTAACTTTGTTAGAAAAGAAACTGTTCCATAATGACTTAAAATGCCTCAAAACAAACACTTGTTCCTCGGCCCCATTCCACCAAATTTCATTTAAATATGTTTACATTTTCCAGATATCCTATAAACAGACGAACATAAACCTCTTTTCTGGATTATTTTGTGACAGTTTTTGTCTCTACTGGATCACCAGTAGTTTAAAGACAAACAGGAAACGAGGGAACACAGAGGTCGACATAGTTCTCCGACATTTTTGTTTGAAAAATATAAAATATGACCTTAAAGTAACAGCAAAAAGTGACTTGTTGTATGAAGATATACTTTTGAAACGGACTTAAGATAAAGAAAAACAATAAATCCCACTCTGATTGTCGCTACAACTTTTGAAATAAGAGGTGGTAATAATAATAAGGTGAGAAGACTTTGTCACAGCACTGTACGTAGCACAGACACTGGAGAACAGATTCCATAAGTGAGTGTTACGAGGCCACATGTTATAAAAGAAAACGTCCGTTATGCACACAACCTGTTACTGAAACAGTTGTTTCCGCTGTGTTTCTCTCAGCTCCTCTGTAAAAAAAAAAGACTGCATATTTACTTTGCTATTTGTTTTTATGTATTTGATGTGCGTGTGTGTGTGTGTGTGTGTGCGTGTGTGTGTGTACACTGCTTTTACTGAATGTAGCTACACTGACTAGAAAACGTACTGAGCCTTGTTTTTCACTGAAGTCAGTACACGGAGGATAACAGTCAAATATCACTGCATCTGTTTAAATGTGCGGTGAAAATCACCAGCGTGTTCAGGCAGCGACGCGACGACGGCCACTGCGATGCCCTCATTTTTATTTATAGACATATTTTGTTTACACATTTTTAACAGAAATCTGGCATATTTCACCACTCCTGAATGTTCGCATCGCTTTGAGCTTTTCCAGCCTCAGAAAATTGCCACTCGGTGCTCTCAGAGCCTCGTGACACCTCCCCCACTGTAACTGCTGGATGAAGGCTTGTTTATTGGTTTGCATTAGAATGAATGATGAAGAATCACACTTTTGTACTTTTTTTGAATGAGTTAATTAAAATCGATGCTTTGGGTGTGCCAAAGAATGAAGTCAATCGAGACTTGTCATCAGTTTGTGAGCACAGACAGAGATCAAGAACAGACGTTTGAATAGAAATCGACATTGACATTTGCTTGATTGACTTGAACGAAGAGTATGAAACAATAAGGAGGACAAACTGAAAATGTGTGTCTTGAAGTCCCTGAAAACTATTTGCTCAATCAGCCTCTTCCTGTGAGCGATTGGGTCCTGAGGTACATGAACACACCAGAAAGAAAGACATTTCTGCATTTGTGTTTTTGTCAGATCTCTCAGTCAGCGTTGTGGTAAATTCTGACGACAGCAGTTGGGTTACTTGCCTTTTAAATCTGATCAAAGCTGAGCCGTATTAGTGCACATCGCATGTTATATGATAATTATATATAATGTTAATTAATTATGTTTTTGTCCCCCAATCCTTTACTTTAATTGTTGCTTATGACAAATACTTCTTAGAAGCTTTTAAACCTAAGAAAGCTGCTAACATTAAAGCTAGGGTCTACAATGTTGTTCAGAAACACATTTTGTTATACTGGGTGAAATGGTCCTTCTGTCCTGAGAGTAGTCAATACATTATGTATTCAGAAAAAGGAGCGAAAATAATCAGACCTCTGTGGCAGCTGCATGACTGAGAAAAAGCTGACCAATCAGTGCTATCCGGGCCGGATAGCACTGATTGGTCAGCTTTTTCTCAGCGCCTTCATTGGTCAGATGCCTTCATGTCCCGCCCTCCTCCGCGCGTGCGCACGTCCGGTTTCACTGATGCCGGAAATATTCAGCACACTCCTCTGCAGGAATACGGAGTTCATTTGGTTACAATGGCAGAGAAAATGCAGCCACCGTTACTTCTACCAACTCACCCCGCTAAAAAGGCAAGGAAAAGAAAGCCTGAGGCAGAAAAGGGTGCAACGAAAAAGGCTCTGGATAAAGTAAGAAGTCGGACCGAGTCAACATCGGTGCTGCGTTCATGTTTGTGGGGGCGTGGCTTTGGACGGAGCACTGACGGGATGGAACTTAGAGGAGATGCCACTTTGAAATCTTGCTAGCTCTCTTGCTAGCTCTCCAGGATTGTAGACCCTAGCTTTAAATATTTATTCCACAAATGGCTATAAAAAGATTTTTTTTTATAAAAAATCATTAAAATCTTCAAATGCAACTACGAAACTCAGGAGATTTCCTCTGGGAATGATATCAGATGTATGTTGGATCATAAATGCTGTAAGTATCGTCTCTTACCTTGTTCGGTTCTGCATCGTTCAGATGAACTTTTTCTTTCGTGACATAAAACGTCTCCACTGTCTCTTCTCACTCAAACACCCACCATCAACACCATCAATTCGAATGTTAGTGTGAGATCTGTCTCCACCTGAATCCATTCATTAAACGATCGATTCAACACCATCACACCGTCTACAGCCACACTGACAAAAACTTATTTAATATCTTGCACGTTTATTGACAACAGGAACGCTTGGAGGTTTTATTTTGACGAGGCTGTTCGTCTCCTCGAAGGACAACGTCTCTGTCCACCTCGGTTTGTTTCATCGCTGAGAAAACAGAAAAAAAAACTAAAACCCAGAACACAAAATGATATCGCAGTCAGCAGTAACCATAAGGTATAAAACAATTAGCCAAGTAAAGAATAAACGTCTGAATTACAGAAATGTGTAATATAATTTGAGTGTAATTGTCAAGTGAGAGAAAAAAACCTCGTGCTGTTAGTGTTGATAGTCTCAGAATAACAACTGTGTGTAATTCACAGAGTAAATGATGCGTCGGTAATGATGCATCCTGAAGCATTCATTAAGCTACGTGAGAGCTGACATTTGAAATCTCATCTCTTCTTTCTACGCCATAACACAACAGCTTTAACACACAAGCCTCCAGGTTTAAAGCTATAAAAGTGTGAGTGTACTTTCCTTCCAACAGTACAGCTCGGACATCTATGAACAGATTTCACTAGAAACAGCAGGTATTATACATGCTTTCACTCAAAACCCATGTATTCATGTGCAGCCGTGCTGAGCTGTGCCTGTATGATTGCCTCACACAAAATCTGACTTGAAGTGAACAATCTGCGAGTATTTTTCTTCCAGGGGACACGTCAAGGAATAGATTTTGTCGCCAGGAAGACTTGAATTCATACAAAACTACAGAAATCCCTCGTAAAAAGGTCACTTTATTTCACCTTCATACAGATTTTGTGTTCTCCTCATGCCTCTACTAATTAAAGGGACAGTTCACCCCAAAACCAATATGTATATTACCACGTGTTTTTTGCTTATCTAGATAGTTTGGGAGATATCGACTGAAGAGATGTTTGCCCTCTCTCAGATTTAGGACTGTGTGTCCCTCCTCCACCACACCTGATTCAAATGAGTGGCTCGTTATCAGGCCACTGCAGAGCTTGATGACGCGCTGATCATCTGAATCAGGTGTGGTGGAGGAGGGACACATCTGAAACATGCAGGGCAGTGGTCCTCGAGGACTGGGATTGAGAAACCCTGATTTAGGAGCTATTTTCTTTCTACCAAACACCCGCAAATTGTGTCACCGTGCAGAAGGAAGCAGGCATCTACTGATGGACAAGACGCCAGCTAACCAGGTAAGCTGTTAAGAGTACGAGCCTCTCACCGTATGCGGCTGAAAAAAACAGTAGTTCCTACATGAAATGGCTTGCAGCAAGGTTTCCTGATTATCTTTAGTACCTGGGTCATGATTTATGGAAAGAGACGCTGTTGTTGAGATTTTCAAATGTATTTTTTGGGCACTTTGAGAAACACAAGGCAAGAGCAAGGCTGGTTCTGTTATATTGGAGAGAAGGCAGACATCTTTATGGCAGATGTCTCCAAAATTTGGCATCCAAACAGTCTAGCTGGATATGTAAGAGGAAAAAATGGGTATTTTTTCATTTTGAGGGTGAAAAGTCACTTTAACTTTTGTTCATCTAAAGAAAAAAAAAAGTATTTTATTTTGTGTGAATGAAATGTGCAAAAAATGACTCCTAATGATCGAAGAACCTTAAAAGCTCAGCACTTGTCAAAGCCTCAGTTGCTCACCTACAAGGTCGAAGATGAGAGTAGATTAAAACGCTGCATTACTCCTTTAATACCATGAGAGGGAGACATCCACCTCCTGTGTCTCTCTCTCTAAACTGCCTTTCTTGTAAAGAGTGAGAGAATGGAGGGTGAGACAGACAAACAGAGGGTGTCATCGATTAATAAATTATTTCCACGTGCTGAATTTAATGGTTGTAAGAAGTTTTATAATGTGTGGTTCTGTCCATGTATAGGTGTTTATTAGTCGAGCTTGTTTCCCATGATTAATCTGCCCTCAGGCCTTGATCCAAAAGAGAAGCGCTGTCCTGCAGAGCAGATAAGACTCCAGGCTTCACCCACTTAAATCCACTGTCAGCGTGAACTTAAACAGAAGGGGTCTAATGACGTGACGCCCCGGGGTCCAGCCATGCGTCACGGCCAAATCACCAGTTAATGAGCCACTAGTTGTTTATCTTTCACTGTGTGAGTCAGTCATTTGGTGTTTGTAAATGTGTGTGTGTGTGTGTGAGAGAGAGAGTGTGTGTGGCAGAGGCACGTACCGACGGAGTAACTTGGCTCATCATTAAATATCAGAGTTCAGCTGAGGGTCCAATCAAAACAGCCGTAGGGAAACTTCAGCGTAACCAGAGTCATGAGACCGAATTCACTCATGCACATGCAGTCGTATACCCACACTACTCACACACACACACACACACACACACACACACAGCTATACAGTCAACCACGTGTGATGGCACTCAGGTCTGCTCAGTGGACTTCTGAAAATTTCAAAAAGTTAAATAAGCCGACTTTTGTGACAGTGCACACAAGAAGTACGCAATTAATGGTTATAAGAGTCTCTCACTACAGTGACTCACCATCACCTCCTCAGGTACAAAGTGGCCGGCGTGGAGAGATAAAGTACCTCAAGATGATTAAAAATGTATTGTTTATCTAATCTATTAGCCAACTAACACGTTTCCATGATCTAAACTGCAATTATCACCACGGCGGTCGGTAATGTGACAACATGTCCAATAACCCCGACTTATTTTAATGATATACCTGCAGCAAGCTCAGGAGATGACACCTGAGGAGCCATATTCAGTTTACTGTCATAGAGGAGAAGGAAACCACAAAATATTCACATGTACGAAGCTGAAATCAGAGAATTTTGACTTGTTTTTTCTTAGAAAAAACAAAACAAAACTCAAATGGATTAATGGATTATCAACACAGTTGGCGATTAATCTAATAGTTAACTAACTGATTAATATTGCGTCTGAGTCACTGAAGCACAGTGAATCAAACTATCCTCACTGATGTTTGGGTTGTATGTAAAGACCATAGTAAAACTCAACTCGACACCAATACACACACACTTCAAGACCCCACACACACACACCCACACACACACACACACTCTTGAGGACAAAATGTCCTGCGCCTCTCTGCCTCTGTAAACGAAGGCTTCCTTATGTTTCAGAGACCACTGGGGATATATTTTTCTGCTCCCTGCTTTTTCCTCTCATCTCCTTTGTAGGATACTGCGGGAGGCCGGTTTGGGTTTCTCTGATGTGTGTGTGTGTGTGTGTGTGTGTGTGTGTGGGAGAGGGAGGGGGGGGGCCCGTCGAAACAGGCGGAGGGATGTCATTCTTACAGTCACTCCATTTTGGGATCAGGACAGGAAGTGGGCTCAACAGAGGAAACGTGACCTCCTCCCCCTCTCCTCCTCCCTCCCTCTATCCTCTTACTTTTTCTTGTATTCCCTCTTCCTCCCTTTGTCTGTCCCTCCCCTCCCTCCCTCCCTCCCCCCGCCAGTCTGCGCCTTACCCATTCACAGGGTCATTTCTCAGATCCCGGCGGTCACATGGGTCCGTGGTGTGTGTGTGTGTGTGTTTAGACCTTAAATTACATTCTGCTCACTTCCTGTGTAAATAAATCCATGTTAACCAGCGATTTCTGAACCGGCGCTGGAACTCTCGGCCTCTCGTTGTTTTCTGGGCTCCCTCCCTCTCTCCCGAGACCCCGCCAGTCTGTTATGTATCAGCGCTCCTCTGATTAAAAGCCAAAGCAAAGGTCAGACTCTGCTGGGTAACGGAGATATCGCCTGACTCTCGCTGCACTCTCATGCCCAGCGGTCTGATAGCTCGCGCTGATGAGCCTCGTATTACATTAAGCGGAATAAAAGCCCACGGTTAGCCTCCGGGCCGTACATCAGTGTGACATTACACATCAGGAGCCGCACGTCTCTGCCCGTCTGACTTTGCAAGAGGGCTTCTCGTGTTCGTAAATCGGCCCCAGGACACAAGGAAAACAAGTTTGATTTCATGTATTTGTCCCCCCCTCCTCACATCTGTCCTTCATCGTTTCACTTCTCTCTTTCTTTCCCCCTGCCTGCTAATCTTTCCACCACTTTTCACTTTCCAACACAGAGGGTCTTGACCTCTTGCTTTGCCGTACACACACACACACACACACACACACACACTCAAACACAAGACGCCCACAGAGAAAATAAAGAAACAGCACGTCAGCAAACGGCAGTGTATTTTAGCACAGAGCACAGAGCCAAGGCACCGGGAAACAAAAAACCAACAAAAAGCAGAAGACCTCCCTCCCTCCCTCTCTCCGTCCTCCCGCCTCCATCTAAGAGTCTGCCGCCCGTTTATTTGTTTCATTGCCTTTTTCTTTTTATTCCTCCTTCCCGGTTGTTTTCTCTCGGACACATCCAGTGCAATGACGACACTTACAAAACACTTTTGTGAGTGAGGGGAAAAAAAAGAACAAAAGGTAGATTAGTTCACGACAAATGTTACAGTTACAGTGCTGCTGTTAGACAGAGTGGCGCTCGTACTGTCAGGCCGCCACGTTACACACAGTGTCAGTCAGATACTTACAGTATTCTATGTACAACATGCACAGAGTGTTGAGTACAGTTTTTATAATAAGGCGTGTGGGAAGTGCTCACGAAGAGCGCCGTTTTGGACTCGGCACTCAGGGTGGGAGGAGCGGTACCAGAACACGCGTCATGAAAATGTTCCCGCTTCGTAGATCGTCCGCTTTCAGACGTATGCCGAGGATTCAAATCCAAACGTGAGGCAGGTGTCCATTAAAATCACAGAACAGGACATCTCAGAAGTAAATCAGTGCAAAGAGATATGTTAAAAGCTGCAGGTAACCATGGCAACGTCACCTTTTCTTTCACGCCACATCGCGAGCTAACTCTCACCGGTGAACGAGGGCTGCAACCAATTAGTGATCAATCAGCTGGTTGTTGTTTTGGAGAAGTGGCTCGTTTGCTCTCGGGACCTGCGGCAGAAGGATTTTACAAGCATGACACCGTCAAACGCTGAGCGGACACTTTATCAGCACACTTCTCTTTTAAACTCGAGACGCCGTCGGTCACGAGCAGCAGCTTCTCACATACTGAAACCGGCCTGTGCGTCACCAGCCATCGCTCCACTGTCCACGAGTCACTTGCGGTACATTTCAGACACGTTCTGTCTGCCTCGCTTCATCGTTGGAGATCCGATCGTGGGAGTTTTTAGCCTCCAGAAGTAGAAAGACACGGTAGACTGAGCTCTGGTTTGGTCTCGACCGTCTCTTAGGGTAAATATCTGCTACCTCCGTCCGTCTGCTGGTCGGCGCTGGACAGACGGTGAAAAGCTGTAAAGTGGGTTTATCAGAGTGTTTTTGCTGCCTTCTGATTTCCAGAAGAAACAGACTGTAAACACAAAGATGGCACCTTCTCAGGTTCAGTAAAAACACTGCCTCTCCGGCCCACACGGCAGAACAGTTCTAGCCTCCGGGTTTACTTTCTGGCTGTCAGTTTCTGTGATGAGATCGCTTTTTAAAAAATTTAAAATCTCTTTTCTCGGTTTGAGAAAAGTTGTACGAATATAAAACCTCCTAGTAGAACAAGACACGTTGACCTTGTGTGCGGTCGGACGTGTCCTGTCAGCGGTTTGACAGACGTCTCTTTTACAAATACTTTTTGGGCAGCAGGAGGAATTTTTCCTGCGAAACATGGCCACTGCAAAATTGGTAAGTAAGGCTGAGCGCTGCTCTGGTATCCAGGTCTTTGTGGTAGATTCATGGCTGTGAGCCGTAAAAAACCAAAACAACGAGCTGAAGGACGCCAACAGGAACAGCAGAGTGGAGTGATAATTCTCCACGTTTTCTCTTAAATAAATTCACTCGTGCAGCTTTAAAATATCAGGAAATAGTGAACACGGTGTGCTGGAGCCGAAGCTGACGTGTTGCAAACACATTTAGTTCACAGGGACGCCGCAGGGAGAAAGAAAACAGAAACGATCACTCTTTTTCTTTTGTTAATCACTATTCTGCTGGTTGACTAATCGATTGATCAGCTAATTGTTGCAGCACTAGAACATTTTTCCCATGAGTGTGATAATAAACTCAGAGGTGTCCAGATGTAGAGGAAGAAACTCTTCATCATCATCGGTGTGTGAGTTTTGCTCTCCTGTCATTTTGTTCAGTGTCGTTTTGGGTCACTCGCTGTGGTTTTAATGTTTTGTGCCAGTCCTTTTTTTTTTTTTCGGTACTCTTCCCACCCTGACTGCTACAGAATTCCAAAATGGCTGCCGGCAACATGGGAATAAGGTCATTTACAGTTCAGCCCCGTCATTCCCTGCTCTTCCCTTCACGTTTACAAGACAAAAAGAAGAGCGGTGTAACCGTAAACCCAAACCTCCCCGCGAAGGGGGCACTTGTGGTGCTTCCACTGCGATGTTGGTGGGAAACAGGAGAAGGCACGGGGACAACCGTAATTCATGGAAGACCAGGAGCTGTGTGTGTCCGTGTGTGTGTGTGTGTGTGTGTGTGTTTTAACTAGCAAGAGTCTATAATTTGACTGTGTGCTGCTTCTGCTGGAGAGGAGAGGAACAATCTGTCCATTGTGCCGCAGAGCAGAGGAGAGGATGAGCTGGGTGAGACTCGTTATCTGCAGCTGTTCATCTCTCGTACGATGGCGGGAGCAGGAGCATAAACACGAGAGGTAAAGATAGAGAGAAGGACACGGAGCGAGAGGGACTCATCTCTTCTCCGTCTGCTCTCCTCTCGCTCGCTGACGGGAAACACTTGTGCAGCCTTATCGCGCGGCGCGGCATATGACCGGGCCCAAACCCTCACCCCTCTCCCTCCGTCACGTGTACGTCAGCTCGCTCTCAACTTTCCTTCTTCCTCTTTCTCTGCCTCCCTCCTCTCTGCTCACACGGCTTAAACCCGGCTCCGTTCCGACCGGCAGCAGTCTGACGTGGTTTAGTGACAGGGATGTCAGTGAAGTCATATATACATCTGAGAAAGAAACACTTTCAGTGCTCGTGCCATGTAGTCGGTGCCTTTCTCTCATTTCTTTCTTATTTTTTTTTTTTATAAAACACTTGAGAGCTACAGGAAGGAGAAGGTGACTGTCTTTCCAGCATACGCACATTTATACAGGTTAAATGCAGGATCTCGTCCTCTTTGACCCCACAGGGGGTCGACACATGCCAGCGTCATGGCTTCCACAGGTTCAGAGTTCAGTTAAATCCACGCTGTGGCTCAACGTGGCGGCTCCACAGGTCAGTGTTAATATGCGCTCGTGGGCTGTAGTGTCCTCCGGGCCCCGGACTCCCGGCCGGCTTCACAGTTTACAGTCACAGAAGTCGTCGTCTGCAGCACGAAGGTCACTGCAGCATGATGTCTTTGAGGTTCTCCTGCAGGATGGTGTCCTTGACGGCGTGGAAGACGAACCGAATGTTCTCCGTGTCGATCGCGGTGGTGAAGTGGTGGAAGAGCGGCTTCCCCCGGTTCCTCCTCTTACGGCTGAACGACTGCACCAGGAACGCCTGCAGGGAGCAGAGCAGAGACACGATGAGTCGGATCTCTTAGACGTCATGTAAACGAGAAACCCTGTTTCATAATCAGGGAAAGAAATCTGGAGAAAGTCAAAATCTTGGCCAAGCAGAGCCACGAACATCACGATTCAGTCATCAGTACAAGAGAGGTCTAACACATTCCTGAAAATGTATGTTAGTTATGTAATTATCCTAAAATGTCCAGACTTTTGATGGGTACAGTCTGAATCTTTGGCTCCAAACAGTCAGAAGCTGTTTAAGTGTTTCTTGCATTGATCTACAGGAGTTTGAACACGTTTAAATATTTATTATTTTTTCTTAAATAAGCCTCCAGATCACCTGTAACGGCCCTATGAGGTGGAAAACACAACGGGTCCACCTCATGAAGCCTCACATGAAGGCACATGGACCTAAAACAAGCGCACCCTCGGGAGAGGCAACCTGGGAAAATGTTTGAGGCTCCCCCCAAAAGAATTGTGGACAAATACAAGTAGGTTTATTTATCATTAAGGCATCTGGGGACAGAAGGTGTTGAGACTGTCAATCCAAAACGTCTTGGCCCACTGTCCTCCCTTCGTTTGTGTCATTAGACTGGGTTCATATACAGGAGGGGAAAATAAGGAGCGACGACAAAACAAGCCGCAGCAGAAATTAGCTGAAAAACTGAGAACTGGTCAAATGATCGTGTACCTGTACGTCCTCTAGCCGGCGCGGGTCTCCTCTGAACTCGGGGAAGTTCTTGCGGATGTCCACCGTGCGGATCTTGTCCACCAGCAGGTCCGTCTTGTTGAGGAAGAGGATGATGGACACGTTGAGGAAGAGCTTGTTGTTGACGATGGTCTCGAAGATGTTCATGCTCTCCACCAGACGGTTCGTCCTCCGGTCCTCCATCAGGACCTGGAGTCACACAGACAGACACACACACACACACACAGACACACACACACACACACACACACACACACACACACACACACACACACACACACACACACACAGAGTTATCCTTTGGTTTTTTTCAGGTTTTATCTGCGCACCAATTAAGGATTCAGTCGTCATCATATGACTGTTGATTTGAACCGCTGCCACGACTGAGGGAACAATCGAGTTTCAAGAGCCGACCACAAAGAGAGCTCTGTGTGAACCTCTAATGTTGTGTCTCTCTGACGTTTCTCGTCCACTTGGTAATTCTAAAAGTCAGGAGAAGAATGATCACACTGTCCGACAGAAACCCCAGCGTCAGCGTTACGTGATCAGAAGTGTCCACGCGCTCTGACGGTACCTGATCGTACTCCGACGACGAAACCATGAAGAGTATGGACGTGATCCCGTCGAAGCACTGGAACCACTTCTGCCTCTGCGACCTCTGCCCGCCGACGTCCACCATCTTGAAGGGAATCTTCTTGATGATGAAGTCGTGCTCCACGATGCCTTTGGTCGCCTTCCTCGCGAACAAAATGTCCTGCTTGCTCGGGATGTAGCTCTGAAAAAGGGGGAGGTGAACACTTTTCTTTCAAATTTGGTGAAGAAACACAAAGTGCACTGCAGATTCGACTCGTCAGTGTGACTCACCAGTTGACCGATGCGATCCAAGTTATCCAGGAAGTATTTGACTGACTCACTCTGAAGACGGGAAGGAAGAAAAAAAATTATTAATCCAAAATACAGTTGAGTCATGTTATGTTCCCACAGTCCCCAAATAATCATATTAGAGTGTTTCATCTTACAGATTTATTTCAGATTTATTTGATTTCTCCCTCATTTGATCCACATTTCATGGAAACGGTGGTATTTGATTTAATAAAACATCAGTGGATGCTATCGGCCCGATCAGCAGCGAACGACAGAGACCATGTGACCGACAGTAATCGGATCAATCCCGTTCTATACTCTGTAACGCGCTCTGATACTTATTAAGTTAATTTTATGGACGGGCTCGACCAACAGCACACAAGTACGAGTGTTCTCAGACAGACACTGACCTGAAGTAAACACATTAAAGCCGCGCCGATCAATATATTTATTCGATTTAATGACAAACCTATGATAAACCTGGCGCTCCTTCCCTGTGCGGCACTACAGCAGACAAAGCTGATGAACGTAGCGCTAAATTTAGAAGCTCAAGGCCGAGATAATTCCCTCAGGAGGTGGTGGAGACCAAAACAGGAGAAAAAACACGCTGCTCAACTTTCCTGGTTGAAATCTCCAACTTCCAACCTTCCGAGCGTTCCAGGTGCTCGACGCCAGGAGCTGATGATGTAACAGACGACGTTACACATTTTGTTTAATGGCACTTATCTATTTATTTTTAAATGCTCAGAAACACATGTTGTTGCCGTGGGTGTGTGATGTCAGACAGGTAAACGATCGGCTCTGAGGCTTCGGACTTTTTCTACTAGGAGGTTGTAAATTCTCTGTGTTCTGAGTTGTCTGGACATATTACATTATTAATAACATTATTAGATATTACATTATGATATCATTATTATGATATAATAATAATTTGGTTTCAAACTGTGGGGAAAACATTAAATATGGAAGCGATTGTAGAGGCATGGAGGAGACATGCGGCCCACATGAGGCCGTGAAAAGGAAGCTAATAATCTGAATGATAAGTGTTTTTCTGTGTTATTTATGATATTAAATGAAGATTCTTTGGGTTTTGGACTGTTGGCTCAACAGATGTATGCTCTCTGACATTTAATAGACTAAATGACGAACTGATTAATGGTGAAAATAATTGGTAGATGAATCAATAATGAAAGTATTCTTAAAAGCAGTCCTAGTGGAATCCACTACAAGGTGTAACTCCTCAACTTCAAATCATATACACTTTACTTCTGTCGCTGATCATGTTTGACCGCCCGCAGCACAGTGTGGATTGTTTTGTTTCTCTCCTCCACTTCGGGCAGCAGCTTTTCTTTCTTTTCATTTTCACTTCTGTACGGTTTGACAACCATTAAGCGGACTCTTGAAACCTGAGCCGTGTAATCCATCACAGCGAACATCAAGCCCGCACTCTTTTTTCTTTTTTTGGTCGAGCTACGCTATCGCTGAGTGGTAATGTGGTTGAAATGCCGGCTGATGATCAGTGTAATGGATTGGGCCGCTCAGGGAAGTTTTAAGAGGCCGCTTATTGATTTTCATACTGTTGGGAAATGAACTGAAACCAGTCGGGTGCCTGGAACTGCAGCGAAGGTGCATCCAGCGCGGTTTAGAAAAAAACAGCTGGCAAAACACACTGTATGTGATCCGGAGTCAACGAACTACAACTGTGATACAACACACACTGTACACACACAACGTAAAGTTTCAAGCCGTTTTGCTGCTGACGCTCAGTTTTACTGCTCCTCTGCACACTTCTGATTCGTGACAGTGGTTTAAAAGTGAATCTCGCTCTTCCTCCCGCTCTCTCTCTCCCTTAATCACACACACATTCAACAGGAAACAGCTGTGTGTGTGAAAACAGTGGGGAGAGACATGGGGGAGGGAGGGATTAGCGAGTCAGACAGAACCCAGATAC
The DNA here is from genome assembly GCA_039737535.1 of Lagodon rhomboides. Taxonomy (NCBI): domain Eukaryota; kingdom Metazoa; phylum Chordata; class Actinopteri; order Spariformes; family Sparidae; genus Lagodon; species Lagodon rhomboides. Next base: position 28,700,731 of record CM077786.1, read on the forward strand.
AAAGTCATTCTAGCACTCCCGTCACACACACACAAACACGTAGTACTGCTCATTAAACTCGTGTTAATGACACAACTTCGCACGTTTCGGCGTTCACAGGTCGAACAGAATCAGTGAAAACTCTTCACATGGCCGTTAAAAATTAATCCCCGGCGACCCCGTCGTGTCGTGGGGGGCAATAACCAGGAAACATGACCCCCCGTGCGGGTGAGATGTGACCCCGTGACACCGCCGCTGACCTACAGTGTCACAGCAATAGGAAACACAAAGCCGGGGGACTCTGATTGGCTCGGGCGGACGTGAACAGGAGGAGGGCCTGGTCGGAGGGAAAAGCAGGGAGAGGGGAATTCCCAGAGATGAAGGGATAGGCAAACACAGACAGGGACACACACGCACACACACACACACACACGCACGAGGAGATCATTTCAACAGACGCTTTAACTGCCATCAGCAGAAATGAGACAGCCTGTTCAGTGATGCACTGGAGGCATCACACTAAATCAAACTAAATTCATTTTATTATGCCAAGGATGAGTTTCAGTCCCTTGTAATGCTGATCTACAGCTTGTTAAACTATAAAATATAGCTGCGAGTGTGTGTGTGTGTGTGTGTGTGTGTGTGTGTGTGTGTGTGTGTGTGCTGGATTGGAGTGTGAGTGTGTGTGGTTGAGTAAGGCAGGAGGAATGTCTCCATTCATGGCGTGTATGGGCAGATTAGGGGCTTTATTGCAGCAAAGACCTGAATAAGCTCACATTCTGCAGCCTGTGTGTGTGTGTGTGTGTGTGTGTGTGGCCACAGGTACATGTGTGCCACTTGTGTGTGTGTGTGTGACTGGGTGCGCCACTATTGTTTGACAGCTGCAGTCCCTTCACTACAACGATTTTAACTCATCTGGCGAATAAAGCGAACAAACATTTACATGTAAATCACGATTCTTTCCATTATTTCTTATGAAATAAACCTTGATTGCTCGGTGTGACGGCTGTAGAATAATGACACCATCACTGTTTAGACTTGTTTCCTATAAACTTCGCTTTCACTTTGCTATTTTTCCGCCGACGGGCACAAAATCTCCCGTGAAAATGACGGCTGAGATACAGTCGAGCTCGGCACCGTTTCCATCTGCTTTCACGTCTCCTTCATAAACTAAATGAATAACTCCTCATGTTTTGTTCTGTATTGTCGGTAACTGCCACTCTGAGAAAAACAGAAAGCAATCTGGTTGTCTGCAACAGAAGCAAAAATGGTCTGTTTCCACTTTAATCATTTATACGGCTCCACACGGACCGATAAGATGTCTGAAAATAGAGAAACAATGTCCAAGATGATGTTTCAAATAGTCTCTTCTGTCCAACTAACAATCATTTACAATGTTAGAAGAAGTCAAATATTATGATTATGAAGCAAATGTTTGACATTTTCACTGTAAAATATCAAAAATGTTGTTCAGCTCACATTCTCATAGAGCTTTAAATCAAAAAGCTAATATATTAACTATCCGGCAAAACTTTATTTTGTTTTTTTTCATTGCCAATATTTATATTTTATATAAATATAGAAAAACAAGATGCATCTTCAGAGTTTTACCGACCATTATAAGGTTTAGGTGTCGTACCCAAGCCGTTTGGGGCTCCATATAAACCTCAGGACAACACAGATCTTTAACCTCTGTTCCCTGAAGCTGTTAGAAGCTAAAACTCATAAACACTTTTTTAACAAGAATTAGCAGCACTTCACTGGGAAGTCACTACACAACAAACATCAATCTGAAAGTTCGACAAGCCAGACAGTTTTATATTGTTAGAAACAACAAACCAAAAAAACATCCAGCCTGACACATAGAGATGATCTGGCTTTCTCTGTAAGATGACTCAACTACTCAATTTTCCAAAGAAGGGACAGAATTAACGACAGAGAAAATAGGATCCCAAGTTCTGTTAAAATGATCGGAGCAACAACTAAACTGTACTTTTTTCTTAAAGTATAGAAAAGACATTTAGTCGTTCGGCCAAGAACTGGAGCGATGGAGCGTTTGAGATTTCCAATTAAGGAAAAAAAAAAAGAAAGGCAAAACCAATAACACTGCTCACAATACAATAAACACAACTGATGGTCAATTTGAATGTACACAGATCACACCAGCGAGATCAATCGACGCATTTCTCAGGTTCACTTTCTGTCTGTCGAACGGCTTTTCTTCACAGCACACCGACAAATCAGGTGATAATAAGTCCTGAAGCCGAACTGCCAGACATCGCTCTCTCTCGCCGAACAATAATTAGAGCTGTACCATCTGGCATCACCTTAATGACCATCGATAAAACAACCAATCAGAGCCGTAGACACAAGGGTCCCGCCTTTCATTCAGTGGCACTTTTTATTTTACATCTATGCAGGACTGAAATGTCATAAAATGTTTGAAACCTCAACACTGTGACAAACTAATCACACAATCGACTGCTCAGCTGATTGTTTAACACAGTATTATACGTTGTGTGTCAGCTACAAGTGTGAACTATAATTCTTGGCTTATAACACACGTGGTAGTTTTGGCCATCATCACTTGCCAGGTTAATTGCTGATTCCAGGAAGGCAAATACATCATAAATAATAAAACCAAATACATCCTAACACCATGAAAACATCATAAAACCCTAATAAAACAATCATCATAAACCTGAAAAGTCCGACTGGGTGAAAAGCAGGAGCAGTCAAACACTCGGGCGGGTTTTAAACAAACCTCCAGGTTCTTTGAGAAAACGGAGGCGAGGAGTGAACCGCCGGTCGTAAACATTTATCAATTCATGGCCCGACTTCCCGGTTCACCTCTGACCTACTGTACTTGTGCATGCAAACTGTTTTTCTGAACGTCTTGGAGCGCGCTCGCTTTCTGCTTCACCTCCACGTCAGCATGTTTAGATAATCCCGTTAAACTGCTCGTGTTTCTGGACTTTGTTGTCCTGATGTGCCTGTTTTTTTATCCCTTTGGTGAGAACAGCGACGTCAAAACTGATAAAAAAAATGTCTGAAAACTACGAAAATAAGTTGGAACAAATCATAATTCTCACAATTATCAGGTCATGTGATATTATCTTTTGGTTGTTATGGCTACAGAGTTCGAACTATCACACACACACACGCACACACACACACGCACGAACACACACGAGGATGCCAGGAAAGAAGAACTGAAAAAAGAATTTCCACTCTGTACACACTTCTAGATACGGTTACATGCTGTACATGTGAGCAGAGACTTCCAGGCTGAAATCTCATATAGTCGACCATATGGGGTGTGTGTGTGTGTGTGTGTGTGTGTGTGTTTCAGCCTTTTATAGCCTCTTTTCATCTTCGCAGGGCCTCAAAGTTCCCTATACCGTTACCTCAAACCTCCTTTTATTCAGGATGTCTGCGCTGCCGAAGACAACGGCAGCAGTTTGCCGTCACAGCGTGATATACAGCCTTGTTTTTGTCGAGCAGGAGCAGGTTTTTCTTTTTGTTTGTTTGTGTTTATGTCCTATATCAAACTGCGTGTTATCTGGGTGTGGTGGGAACACAGAGCGGCCCGCCAGTAAACAAAATCCAAACATGTTTCACGTTCAGTTTGTTTTTCTCTCGCTATCTCTCACTCCTCCTGCTCTTCTTTACTTTCCACTCCTTCTCTTTTCGTCGTCCCATCGGACCCTCTCTCTCTCTCTCTCTCCCCCTCCTCCCTCTCCCTCCCTCAGCCTGTGGCCAAGCTCCAGCAGTGCCTGCCTGGGAAAAGCTGACTGTGGTATCCCTGGAAAACCTCTCAGAGAGGCTAGCAGGGGAGGAGGAGGAGGAGGAGGAGGAGGTGGAGAGCATCTAACTCAGCACATTTACTCCACAGTAGACATTTTGGTTGCTTACTTTGAAAGGAGAACGCTGCTGTTATTCTATATTTTTCTTGCTGTCGACAGAAAGTCAACAAAGAGCTCGCACAGTTGTTCTCAAACTTCTTCCTGAAAGTTTACGCCTCCCGGACAACAAGTTTTTATCGCTCATTAACATTGATAAGGGAGGCAACCAATTAAAAAGGACCCAAGTTTAATTCGAGTTAGCTCGGCAGCGTCAGCCAACTCTTGTTTGTTTGCTTCCCCGACATAATTCATATTCGTTCAAATTGGTTTCACTTCGTGCCCGGCCAGGGGGCCCGGCCTCAAGTACCGGAACGACTGCATTAGGAAATGTACGAATACTTTCCAGCTTCTCTACCTCGTCTGTGACTCGCAACCCCAAAGCCCGTTTCTTTCAGACTGAAGCTGTAATTCTTCAGAAAGGTTCACAAAAAAAACCCAAAGTGATTTCCTAAAATATCTGGGAACTACCGTATGGTGCAAGATCAAAACTGAAGCAAATGGGGCATTTCTGGGGGACTATTTTAGGTCTCAGAGCCCAAAGAGAATCCTTTAGCGTTATTCTCATGATTGTTTTGATTCCGACTATGGATCATGCTAACTTCATCGATGACTTCACCATCTCTGTTGTAGAAACCTTGTTTTTTAATAACGTTTCATTTCACACAGATGTTATGCTAGCTAACTGTTTAACTATTTTAGCGCTATTTTTTTTTTTTACCAGCTCCTGAGGAAAATATTTAGCTTAGCTGCTAAATGCTCCACTGTGTTCACCAGCTAGTTGCTAACTTAGCAGGTTGTTTATAGTGGGGTTGTCAGGTTGTCAAAGTGAACCTAAAACAGTAAAACTACGAGCTGTAAAACCAAAAACATAAGCTGAAAGACCAAACACTTAAAAACTTTAATTTTAGCCTACTTTTAGCTGTTAAACCAAAACAATGAGCTAAAAGATCATACACTTAGAAAACTTTAGTTTCAACAGAACACTGATAGTAACCTCTTGGTTCGCTATAGGCTAACACATGCTAACTGGCTAACAATGTACCTCTGTGACATCCCGCTAACTAAACAGGCGCCGTCTTCTCAGTTCATCTGCACAAGCTGCTGAGTGTAGCTAGCTACGTGTTTGAGGTTGATTTAGCATGTTGGAGAAATAGTGGCTAGTTCATGACAGAAGGTTTGTTTTGTCTTCTCAGAAAATTCAAGAAAACAAACATTTCTAGGGAGAGAGAAAAATTAGCACAACTCGCTAGTCAGTAGTGGTGTGATTATGAAAATAAGATCCAGGTTGAAAAAGATGAAAATTCAATTTAATAAAGATTTAACACATGCTGATGAGTATTTATAGCAGCAGATGGTGAATGTACAACTGTCTCAAACTAGTGTTTTTATGTGTTTTAGTAGTTTTTGGAAAACAATGGAGGTCTATGAACAGAGGCATAAGCTTTATCAGGCTTTGGATATACAGACAAGACTTGCTGAAAGTATTCTTGGTTCAATTTTTAATAGAATTTGTCGACAGTGACAAAAAAACACAGAATATCGCCAGCATAATCCATTAAGCCAGAGCGATGTCTGCGAGTCTGTGCAGCTGTGCCGTACGAGCTTTATCACGCAGCGGCTCCAGATAAGACGAGGCTGTCTGACCTGAAGCTGTGCGCCGTCTCACACACACTTACAGTATGTTAAGTGACGGAGAGACGGAAGTGGCTTCTGTCTGACTCCAGATTGTTTTGTCACTGATAGATGTGTAACAAGGTAAAAGGTCAGAACTCACAGCTCCGGATGGAAAGTAGAGCTGCTGTATCACGTCCAATAAAGTGCCAGTAAACTAGCCGCCAGAGGCAGCACAAACTGCTCCGACAACGAGACCAGCTGGCCGCGCCGACGCTCCGAGACATTCGCTGTATTGACAATATGGTTAGTGATCGCTGCCGACTCTCTGTTGAACCATCGAGTGTCGTTAACAGTCTGTCTGGCCCTTCACAGCGTATTTGCAGACACTTCTAGGCGTAATAACAAGCGGTTCTTCCAGCTGCTCTGTTGTTCTTTAAACTGCAGTGAGTGGCCGCTTAAAACACGACTTGATTTGTTTGGTTCTCATCAGGCAGAAGAGAAAAAGATGAACTTGGGCATCTCAGGAGAAAATGGATGGTCTGACTAGAGAGCTACTCTGTCTAGACGTCTTTGTATGGAATAATTAAGCATTTCAATATTCCTTTAATTGATTTGTGTAAACTTTGGAGCACCGAAACAAGCTGTTAGCTCAACACAGACACATCACCTTATAATGATGATATGGAGATGTGTTAGCTAAGACTGGCTCGTGTGTCTGTCCAACATTCACTCTTCTTTGAGCTCTGTTTTGTCTTTGAACTCTTCAGCTCCTTAACGTCTCACTATGTTCACCAGCACACCAACTACAGCCGGTTTTCATAGTCTGGTTCTCAAAGTGAACCCAAAAAATAATAGTTCTCTGTGGGTTTGACCCCTCTTGCTCACACAGAGTCATTTGGGTTTCACTTTCCATGAGGCCCGTGTCAATAATGCATTTTAACACATTGGTAACATATCTAAAGCGTGTTGTAATGCACCTATAGTGTCGTATCATAATTATAAGAACTCATGAATATCCATAATGCTTTTTAACAATATGACCACTTATAGTTAGTTATAACCAGCTTGTAGTTTGTATGTTCGCTTGTTGAAGTATTGATTCTTGACCTTATAACACATTATAAAATGCTTTATGATGTGTTATGACTACTGTTGTGAAGCACTTTGAAGAGTTATGATTGCTTATAACTCTTCATAACACATTATAAGTATGTTTTTAATGCATTATAGACATTGGCATCAAAATAAGTTATTACTATTGTTACAAAGAATTATGAATATTTGTGCTTATTGCGATTATTAAACTCTTTATTGGCGTGTTCATAATGTGTTATGTGGATTATAGACTGTTTAGATCCACTGTTCCTATAAAATATTGATTAGAGCAGTAAAGTAAGTAAAAGAAAGTAGAGTATGTAGTTTCTGTTGCCAGTGGTCTCTTTATAAACACAAAGAAAACAAAGGAAGTAGATGGGTGACATTGTGTTGCAGCGTGGGATCATGGGAGTTGTCTTTATTGTTAAACAACCAGCCCCGCAGATGAAAATCTAGCTGTGGCGTGGTCCAGGACGAATTCACGTTCAAGGCCGGAGAAGGGTTTTTTATTTTTATTCATGTTACATCTGTTCGCTGACTTCCTTCCCCTTTCTCTCTCTGATGATTCATCCGATGTTCCCCCAGAAGTTTGAGCCACAGGCAACCAAATTAAACCTGCTGGGTTTGAATGCTTTTTATTCTAGTTTGTGCTGTGTGAAATACTCGTTGTACACTTGTGCAATGACAATTAAAGGATTCTGATTCTGATTCTGATGCTGTTGAGAGATCAACAAAATATTTAACATATGTGTTGCAGTTTTAAGACATTTCAATGTTGAAATTGTTACATTATTGCGTTATACTTCAGATGTAAATGTAAAATACGCCAGTCTTATCTAAATCACAAACTGGCAGCACAGCAGAGACATCCTCCCTCCCAAATACAAATTTGTCCTGTCTGATATTAAATTTGTCCCAAATTTAATGAAAATCATCTCTGCAGGGGGAAGTACTGAATTATAACTCAGGGCATGCTCGAGAACTGGATTCATCCTGTTACCGTTCACTACTTCCATCTCCACTTCTCACTGATAACAAAGCAAGCGGGCACCAATTTCATCTCAGGATGCATTTTTTTTCTGCCGATTTCGAGGCTTTCAAGTCATCAAAAACACAGTAAATATACTGCACCTCACTTTGATTTTTGAGCGAGTAAAAGATGACATTTCATCATATCCGGCTTCAAAGATACGTTTTGAAATATTCAATAAGAAATGCTGTCTTGTTTTCCATCTGTTTGATGTGACCAGTTACACAGTGAGGAGGGCGCATCGTAGCGTGGCAGATGAAACTCCACAGGGCTCTGCTTCACCGGCTCCGTTCCCAGTCAAGAGAAAAATAATTACATCTCTGGAAAGACTCCAAACAAAACAAAAAAAAATAAAAAACGAGAGCGGCGAGACGAGCAGAGACAATATATATTTCCAGAGGCTTCAGTCAGAGCGGCTCTCCTTCACCGTAGCCTCTTCCTTTAGCTGACAGGTGAAAACAGCTCTGATATTATCCAGCCACTTCCTCCGAAGCTTGTCACTTATTATTATTATTAGCTCCGCGAGTCCTGGATGTGGTAAATCAGTTAAACAGTATGCAGATGGCCGCTACGCGAGACTGCTGACGTCACCGAGGCGATGTGGAAGTATTTATGGACGGCAAAACGTGTACACTGACCCACAAAACAAAGTAACCGGGCTGCATATTGGGTCAAAACTGAGTCAAACCTGTATCTGACCTTCTGACAGCTGGTTCTATAAAAGCATTTTAATCATTTAAAACAGCTTTTAAAACTTAAAAAGAGCCAAAACACTTACAGTCGCCCACTTGAGCTGTTCATTACTGCTCAGGTTATTATCTGTGTGCTGCAGGACTCCTCACTGTTAGCTTGGAAAGAAGCTAACTAGACGCTAAGCTAAAGTAAGAGATGTCGAGTGAACGCTAGCTTGGGAGAGCCGCAGCTAGCCTGAGCTAAAGCTAAAGCTAAGTGGAGTTACAATCATTATCTGTAAATGATAATACGCATGTCGATAAACTGACATTTTGTTTATACAGTTTGTTAAATAAAGCAGCAGCTCAATCAGTTCAGGCCGGGGAAGAATAAAACAGCTAAACTCACGCTAAATGTAAATTTCACATGATTTGGTTGTCAAGCTACCTTTAAATTACATATTTAAATGTATTAAATGGTTTTTATATCAAATTTTATTATATTAGTACACAGAAACACTTTACTATGGAAGATATGGACTATACAACAAATAATAATCCAAGTAAAGTTTTAAAGTTAAGTTTTTTAAGTTAAGAGAGCACATTTTATTAGTAAACACTGCATTTTCTCTTGTTGCTTCAGATCAGATTCATATTTCATCTTGTAACGAGTTCTTGGGTTGCAGCAATTTACCGGTTTCATGATATACCGTCTAATGAAAATTGATAGTTATCATACCACATTCATTCACCTCTCTATGGCACTGGATTCTACATTATTAAAAACATTTTGAGTTTATATCAAGTTTCTGTCTTTTCAGGACATTACATGTTGTGCCCTTCTGTTTTCACTCCTCGTAGGATCATTGTTGTTGTGTAACGCTGTGTACTGTGACGACATGACGCCGTGATAGTTTCTGAGATGGTTATCGTCCCGTAAAAATCTCATACCGTTGCAACCCGAGAGGGTTTTGTAACATTTACTGTTTTATCTGGTGTCATCTTTGCAGTCGATGGCTGCAGGGATTAAAAACCTGGCAAACACAATGCAGGGTTTTTATTACTGGAGGTTGTTTTTTTGGCTTTATTGCTCATGTTCGACAGCTCACAGCAGAGCGAGACACAAATGATGGAGAGGAACGTTGGGTGACAGAAGGTCCGAGGCTGTATTTGTCCGGCGTGTGTTTCACTGTGTACTTTTAAAAAAAAAAAAGGCTGACGTACTCCTTCTAACCAGAAATTGCTGTTTGCCACCATGTTGGGACAGAAAAAGGCTCGTTCCTGTTTCACAGTGATAAATAAAGGGAGCACTGGTTGGTCAGAGGTCACTCTGATGTCACTGGTTACAACAGAGATGAGAAACATCAGATGAGCCGCTGAGTCATCTCTGACTGACCATGACTCCGGGTCAGCGAATAAACTGAAGGCTGGTTTTGAATGCAGACAGTCATGAGAGGATTTAGCGTCATACATTCACCAGATGTCAAACTTTTAATGTGCGAGTGAAAACCATATTCTCATTACAATCCACCCGCATGAATGTAAACAACGCAAGAAGAACTATTTCCTGCATCACGTCTATAAATAACGGTATGTTTGTGTAGGATGACTGAACGACATACTTTCATTTCGTTAAGCCGCCTCGTGTTGCATGATGTCACCTTATTTTGAAACATTTTACCGTAAATACATGATAATAATCCAGGACCGCTGAAACTGCCGAACACCTGCAACACCTGTTGAATTCAAACTCTGAACAAATAGAAGCATCGTATCTCCTTAGTAACCGCTAACTGCTGCTTGCTGTATTCTGCTCAGGCATCCATGACTGTAGCTACTGTTAGCTTGTTAGCTCAGTTGACCGTGCAGCTAGCGAGGCTACTAGGGGAGTGTTGGCATGCTAATGTCCAAACTGTTATTTCTTTACAATCTGTTGATAATTTTAGTTTGTTTTGATTTTTTAAAAAAGATTTATTTATAACTTAAATTCTTACATGTTGCACCTTTAAAACAGGTAGAAAAAAATGTAAGAAATATATCTTTGAACGAGGGATGCACGATACATATCAGCCCAATATTAGGAAATGTATATTATCGGTTAATTGTCGGTATTGGTTAAATTGGAGTTGCTAAGCAGAGACGATAATAAGACGCCAAATTGCTTTTCACCGACGTAACAAAGGCAGCATCTACACTAGTTAGTGAGTGATCGGCCAAAAAGCTGTCGCCGCCAGTGTGGACGTTTTCATAGTTTCAGAGGAAGGAATCACAACTGTAATTTGCAACACATGTTCCAACGAGGGTTCAGAGAGGATGTAAAAAGTCTCCAAATTTTAAATCAAATCTTGCTAGATTTATGGAAATAAGAAATCATTACATCTTTGCTCACTAAATCTTAGACTTTCTTACCCTCAGGTTTGATAATTATCAGTAAACATTATCATGAGAAGCAGGTAATTATTGGTAATTCATACTGTGCATCCCTACTCCCTACTAACTTTATCATAAAATCGACTAAAGTTCCTGATATTTTCAAAGATACCAAATATGTCAACCTGATTTGGGAGAAAATGTGTAAAATTGATGGAAAAGTGCAGCCGTACTCGTCTTTTCTCAGTGTAAACATCACATAACCTCAATTAAAAACTTGAAACAAACTGAAACAGTGGAATAAAAGGGGAAAACCATATGTCATGTGGTTAATCCACTCACCAGTTGGAACTCGGAGCGCCGTGCGTAGGCCTCCTGTATGCCGGTGTCCGCCCAGAGCGCGCTCAGTGCCATCACGTACAGCTGAAACTCGCTGGGCTCGACCCCCGAGCCGCCCACGCGTCCTTCCCACGACATCACCAGCATGCCCTGCTTCTCGTTCTCACAGCTCTGCCAGCTGATGCCCAGCTTGTCCCGGGCGTCCACCAGCACCCGCATGCCCTGCAGAATCACACACACGCAGCATCAGTACATGCATGTGACCCCGTGTAAGTGGTGTAACAGCTGCTTCTTCTAATGTCAGCAATATCGTAGAAATATTTCCTGACCGCAGAGACGAGAGAGAGAAAAAACCTCCTTCTGCATATGTGGTGCTTCCTGGGAAAAATGTCAACACAGTCTAGCGTTACTGGTAAACATAGACTAGCACACACACACACACACACACACACACACACGCACTCTCAAACATGTGCATGTGAGGCTGCTGGTGGTTTTCTGCAGAGACGCATGCGGACTGATCTGTGTGGGAGGTCTCGTCAAACCGATCAAACTAACCCATGTTTTATGTTTCTCCTTTTCTGTCTCCCTATTTATTAAACTTTTTGCAATCAAGTCCTTTTAACTGTTCAAATTTAGCATCTCGTGATCAGTCGAAATTCTGTCTGAGTCTTTATTTGTGACCTATTATGCTTTTTATTTGCCCCTTCAGTGTTTTATATTGGTTCTTGTGCATGCAAAAGGTCTTGAAAGTTAAAAAGGCGACGTCCTAAAACGCCTCACCAGTGTTTGCCTTTAATTTTGTGACTTTGTGACATCACACTATGTCACACATTTGCATAATTTATGCAGAGCGGCTAGTTTGAGCTGTAAGAATTAATTTGGCACGGCTGCTCTGTTGTCGTTATCGGTGCTGGCTCGGGCGTGTGTGAGCCGACCAATCAGAGCAGACTGGGGGCCTTAAAGAGACAGGAGCTCAAAACAGAGCGATTCAGATACTGAGCTGCGTCGCTGGACGGTATGTAAAGGATTGAACTGAAAAAATGATGTCTCCTTTTAATGTTTTATCATCTTCAACATCATTTATTGAGTCTGTTTTTGTTTGTTGATCTGTAGCATCTATATATTTTATTCTTTGGCTTAATAATTCACTCCAATGTTCCAAAGAATCTCTAAAGTTCAAAATCGGCTGCATTATTGAAGCCTGTTTGTCTGATTTATCGATTGAAAACACAACAAAGGAGTCAGCGGCAGACAACGTCAGCGAAATACAAAGCGTTCCAAAGGTCACGGTAGGTTGGGGCTGGTGAGCGTGTGAGTCATGACCACCTAACGCTTCTTGCGCAACAGTCAAGTCTGGTCGAGTTTATTTGCACGGCCTAATATCACATTCAGCGGGCTTCGCAGGCCGGCAGCACGAGCAGCTGCCAACCCGGCTCAACGCCGTCTCGACGAAGACGAGGAAAATCCTCCAAGCAAGGGAAAGAAATCTCGGGACAAGTGAATTCAGAGAGAGATTACCCTCTTAAAAGCACAGACGGGTGTGCAACAGGCAAAAGGAAATAACACTAAAATGAAAATAAGATGTGACAGTTAGTCGAATTTCCCACTAATGCAGCTGCTGCGTGTGTGTGCTTAAAATGCTCCTTTGTGACTAAGTGGCGTGTTTTCTAAGTCCTGTCCCTCATTTACGAGAGTCGATGTTCGTGGTTTTTTCAGGAGGGATGAGTAAGACCGGGCAAAAACAAACTGGTGTTTAACACAAAGACACACATGCAGCATTAATCTGACACACATGCACATCGAACACGGTAAAAAAAACTACCGAGAGAGTCACTGTGAGCGAGCTTTGAGTCACATCCAGTCAACATTTCTCGCACGTCTTTGGGGAACCCGAACCTTATCAATTTACTACTCCGTGTATTTGAAACATAATCCTCTGTGCTGCTGTCTGTCTCTCTTCCTGTCTGTCTGTCTGTCTGTCTCCCTGCTGGTCACTATAAGCCCGTTTGTCCCCCCGAATCCGTCTCTAATAAATCAGTAAGATCAGGAAGTTGATCGGGTCTGTTCCATTTCACAGGCCCAATCGCTGCCAAAAAATTGTATCATTCTTCTGCCAAAAATGTGAAAGGGAAAAAAAAACCCTGAGTATCCTTCACACACTCTTACGTGAGCTGCTCACTTTGCATCAGATGATCCTTATCGATTTTCTAGTCCGGAGATATCAAATGGTCGTCAGGAATTTGCACTCGGGTGGCATTAAATTACTGGTAAATGTGACGCTTGAGATGCTACAATGAGCTTTATTCAGTTGTCCTTCCTGTATTAAAGTAATATTTCACAATTCCTATCGTAACCTCAAATATAATTTCCTTTAATCCAAGTTAAACCCTTATTTGTCTGTTTAAGGAGGATTTACTGGGGATGAACATGGAAAGGTTTGACGTAACGAGACGGAGGAACACGGATAACAATTCCCACACCTGGACTTTGTCTGATACCAGGAAACAATCTGAAATCTTCTTGAACAGCTGAGTGCTACGAACCAGGGATGTGGACTGGACAGAAAATCAATGAATTCAGACTCGACTTAGATTTGGAAGTTGAAGACTCTGACTTCTTGGACTCATTTTACGTTTTAAGTTCATTCTTTCTAGTCTGGCTGTCTTCAGCGTTTCACTCTTTCAAAGTGACGGGAGGGAGTGTTCGTTTGATTACATGTATTTCACTGAGTCTCAATAAACAAAGGAATGTCTTCGTCATTCTTCTTGAACAGGTTAAATAAGGCAGGTAGGTACTAATACCTTGTCCATACTCTGCAAGATTAAGACTGAACTTTCTGAGAAAGGGAAAAATGGCTTTGACCTGACTTGACTTGATTTGACTTGACTTGTTTACTTACTTGTCTAATAAAAATATCTGTTCTGCAGCAGGATCTTGTTTCTAATAAATAAATAAATCATGGTTGTCGGATTGGTGCATAGACTCATGTACTTGCCAATACCCGATCTAACATTTCAGAGAGTATCAGAGGCATTTCCGATGGAACAACCCGACTTGTGAGGCTGGCCTCCGGGTCTGGACTGTGTTCTTTGAACAGACGCAGCCTCTGTCAGGTTATATTAGAAAAGAAGTGAATTTTTAAGTGGTCGCGAGTGTTAGATCGTCAGTTTCGGAGAGTTACAGAACTGTTCGGACACAGACTTCCATGATCTGACATCAGAAAGGTTTACTGGCCCCTTTAAGCCTAAACACGGAGGGCAGCGCTGTGGGAAACACTAATTGAAGGAGAAAAAGCCCGACTCTTGTTATTTGTCTCGTGTGTCACTGACCCTCAGTATCGTCTCTCCACATGGGGCTTGAGCAACATGAAAATCTGACGTCTGAGCTGAAGACTTGTCACAGTCATGAAGTGGCCGACGGTATTATTATAACAGCAGTCGGCAGCTGGCGGGGACTGAACGAGGCTCCCTTCCTGCATTAGCGCTGCCACTGCCCGACTCCTCTGACACGATGTCGGCCTTCAGTCCACTCAAAACATGGCGAGACAGAGAAAAAAAAAAATCCCCCCACTGTCAAAACACAGCATAGAGCCTGGTAACTAGTGTAACAAACAAGCCCCGATCAAACACGCATTAATCAATCCATATAATTCAATCAGCTCAAACAGTGTTGACCCACAGAACTTTATTTTAAATGCGAGTCACGCTCCTCAGCTTTCCAAAGATGCCAAATATGCCCAGTTTTGGGACTTTTCAGTGGCTTAAATGAGGAGCCAAATTGAGCGAACAGTGTGGATTACATTGATTTTTTTTCCAACCTTAAAAGGAAACGTAAAGCAAAGCGGGTGATAAGGGACCGAGAAACTTCTGCAAAGAGCTCCGTTTGTATCAGACAAACAAGCTGCTCAAACTGTGAACTCGGGTTATCCCCCCTTGATCGATGCGTGTCTGGGAAAACACTTGGTTGAACAGTAACGACAGACAAACACGAACAATCAGAGACATGGAGATAAGAAAAAACTCAAAACCGTCATCGGTCCGGCTTGAAAACAACTTCTTGTTGATGCACAAAGCTCGACAGAGAGGATCAATACATCTGCTCTAACAGGTTCATCTGTCACTGATGGAGGTGTAATCACACACAATCAGGGAGCAGGTCCACACCTGAACTCCACCTCCATTCTATTGATTCTTATAAGTCTAATTGCGCTACACACCTGCGTGCTCTCTTATCCCTCCTTCCTTCCTGCTTTGTTCTCTTTCTCCGTCAAGTTCCCATGAAGGGCGGGACGGAGGGAGTCTTCTCCACCCGGCAGGTGAGGCTGATCCTCCACCAACGCCCCAAATCCTCCCACTTGAAGCGCCAACGGATCCCGGATTTACTCGTGTTATGTCATGAGACACGTTAAGTGCTTCTGTTAAAGTCACTTCAAGCAGCTTTCCTTTTTTAAGTTGATTCTGGAGGCCAGTACTGACAATAGATCTTGGCTACTGTAGCGAGAGACTAGATCGACCTCCATGCCATCTAGACCTTCTAATCAAAATACATCTCATGACTGTTTGCACTGAGCCAGTTAAAAGTTCCTCATGGCACAGTATTCATGACCAGGATTACACTAGACAGCTGATGTTGGGACAGTGTTGTAGGGACGACTGTTGGTACTCTACAAACAAAATGTGTTGATATCATGACGAGGTGGTTAAAGGTAAATATTGGAACAAGTAGAAACGGTCTGGTGAGTTCAGGAAACTTTTACTATATCGTGACGTAACAATACCCAATACCTGAGATGATCTACAGTCTGACATCACACGATATACCTGTTTCAAGGTAAACTGTGCTATGAAACCTGATGGTTATCAAAATGTGTACATTTGCTTATCCACAGCGTTGTATTCTACTGTGTTTGTGTTATTAAAATATATATATACTTTTTGAGTTTGTATGTTGTAGGTTTAATGTCTGTCAGGACACAATATTTTTTAAAATTTTACTGAGGTATTTGTTAAAAAAAACACAGTTTTCATACCTTTAAAGGTTCGGTCGAACTAAAAGAAGAAGAAGAAGAAGAAGAAGAAGAAGAAGAAGAAGAAGAAGAAGAAGAAGAAGAAGAAGAAGAAGAAGAAGAACATAACCGAATGATCGATCGATTAATGAAGAAAACTGAGGAGATGATTTTAAAAGCTACTTCAGGGGAAACAAAAAGGGAAAACTGTATTTTAGGTCAATCAACACAATCATCAATCATCTAATGTATCAATCTATTCCTCCTTATAACTTACTGAGTCACTGATTCCAGCTTGTCTAAATGTAAAAATGGCTGCTTTTTCTACGCCAGGAAACTGAATGTTTTGTTACGAATTTATTACACAAGAGATAAAAATGTATATGTTTTATCCAGATTCCTCTGATCGGTGTGTGTGTGTGTGTGTGTGTGTGTGTGTGTGTGTGTGTTGCTCTCACGACTCCCTCCTGAACTCCTTCTGGTTTTGTATAAAAGTGAACAAAGTGTGGAATGAAATTCAGCAGTGTATATTTACTACCTGTAAAACAAAAATGTCAGTTTTCGGCTGAGCTGTTTATCTCCCAGAGCGACTAAAACATACAGTCTCCTCGGGATGACACATTATGTTTTCCTCCCTAGTTTATAAGGTGTGTGCGTGTGTGTGTGTGTGTGTGTGTGTGTGTGTGTTTATGTTTGTAGATAAGAGGGATCTGTGTTTCACGTAAGAAACATTAGGCTTAGACGATATCTAAAAATGTTTTATCACGACACAGTTCCGCCCAAATACTGTTACCGCTCCCTCTGCAGAAACACAAACAGCACTTTGAAATAACTAAATATTATCAAATAAGATCTTTAATGACTTGCAAACATGACGCAGAATATTAATACTGAACATAAATCTGTCACTGGTTCACCTGGTTCTCTCAGGAATCATTTAAAATCAGAACAATTTAAATACAGTTCCTCTCAGGTGAAGAGTCACACAGCTGCTCGATATCTGACACTGGCAAAAAATGATATTTGATAATGTTTAATAATAAAGAAACAGATTTTTAGGTTTTTTTTCAAGCGGTAGACCAAACAAGCCAGATGTCAACTTGAGTTCTGGGAAATTGTGATGCACACTTCTTATGTTTTTACTATTTTCAGATATTTTAAAGTTTGAACAAGCTTCAGTTAGTCAACAATATAGGCAACTGATTAATCGGTGATGCAAACAATGACCTGGCTGTTCCTTGATGCTGTTTTATTTGATTTGAAATTGAATTATTTGGGCTTTCAGACGGTCGTCCAGACAAAACAAGCAGTCAGACGACATCAATTTGGACATATTTCACTATTTTCTGACATTTTACAGACTAAATGATGACTGGATTATGTGTCTGGTGTTGTTTTATAGGACAGAGGGTGGGTGATGAGTCGTTCATATTTTTATGTATACAGCTTTACATCACCGTTGATTGTGGGCACGCACCTTCGGTCATGTGACGTCCTGTCGTTTTTGTGCCTCCTACACATCGCGCATTGTGTTGTTCTTCAGGAGGCTAAGTGGAGGCGAAATGAGTCGGAGGGTGGGGGTCATGTTCAGAGACAGCACGGCCACTGTATGCTGGTATCCAGCGGAGGGTATATCGTATACTGCTGCACTGTGTGTGTGTGTGTGTGTGTGTAGGAGTGCAGCCTCTTATCATCCTTGTCTGGGCTGTGTGGCACTCAGGGCGGATGTGCTCATCCCTCAGGAATAGTCTGGTATTGTTAGCTGGTGAAGGAGGCCCAGCCATGACAGCAAACAAAGGGACAGCGCGCACACACACACACACACACACACACACACACACACACACACTTTGGGATAAAAATATGTACTATGTCAACAAACCTTTCTGTGCCTTTCAGTCAGTCTGTGTGTGTGTGTGTGTGTGTGTGTGTGTGTGTGTGACCCTTAAACTGTGGGATGAAAATGTCACTGTCAGGGCTGCAGATAATGATTATTTCTACCGCTGATTCATTTGTTGATGAATCAACAACCGTTCGGTCTGTAAAGTTCCCATCATGAGCCTGACTGGAAATCAAAAAAACCCTTAAACATTCAGTTTCCCACGAAGAACATCATCACATCTTCTCTCCAGGGTTGGAGCCAGAGATTCTTCTGCCAATGTTTTTCTCGGAAAAACACTTAAATCGACTGACTGATCTCTGATATGTGTTACTGATTGTCTTTCTAATTGACTAATGAGTAATTGTCTCAGCTCTAGTCTGTCTCATCTCCCCCAAACCTAATTGATTAATTGCTTTATCTTTCAGCTCTGGTGCACGTGCCTCCTAAATGTTAATTTCTCACCCCGGGTTGCCAGATTTGGTCAACAACAACAACAAAAAAGATCAATTCCCATTAAAAAACAGAGCGACACAGATAATCCAGCCGTGTAAACTTTGGACTCTCGGGGCTGTAAAGTTTTCCTGAAGGCCCCAGGCTGTTTACTTCCCACAAAACCTCCTCTTACCTTCAGTATATTCTCATAGATGGTGTCCCGGAAGTCCAGAAGTGCTTTTTTATCAAACTCTTGCCCGTTAATGATGCGCATCTGTTTGAGGAATGTGGACTTTCCGCTCTCCCCGGCCCCGAGCAGGAGGATCTTCACCAGCCGGCGGACGGCTCTCCTCTCCCGGGCGAGCATGGCGTCTATCTCCCGGCTCCTGCGCCGCGCCTCCCGCTCCTGCGCCGCGTCCCTCTCCCGGCTGCCCTCCTTGCTGCCGCCCGGGTCCCGGCTGGCCTCGGCCGGGAGCAGGCAGCGGCTCAGGGTGCGGACCACTCCCGACATTTCGAGTCGTGGGAAAAAAGTTCAGCGAAACTCCAGTGAGGAAATGTTCATTATAGGATGCGAGCTGCAGCCGGGGTGGAAGTGGCCCAGTCCGGTTACATCCAGCTGATAAGATGAATAAAACGCTTCGAGCGGATAATTGAATAAAGTCTACATTTAGGAGGAGTGGGTGAAGCGGTGATCTAGTCTCCAGCCGGCAGACAACCCGTGTCCATCTTGGTTCGACCGCGCCATCAACAACAAAATCAATCAGGGCAGAGAAGAAGAAGAAGAAATGTTCAGAGAGTTCACAAAGTTGAGACGAGTCCCGGGAAAAGGAGCCGAAGTTGATGTGGACTCGGTCCGTCCATCCGAACCAAAACAATAGTACGGGTACAGACTCACACAAACACACGCACACACACCGGGACAGCCTCTCCGAACTCTCCGAACACAGCCGGCGGGTCTGTGAACTTGGGCAGCGGAGAGAGAGCAGCTCCTCCGGGCGGCGGTGGGACGGTCACAGCCGGGGGGGGGCGGTGCTGTACCGGGGATCACCGGCAGGGGGCGCCGGAGGGCACAACAGAGAGAGAGGAGGGTGGAGGGGGTCAGACCTGATGTCTGGAGACGTCTTAAAGGGGCACTACGTAGTTTTAGAGAAGAAAATCAAAGTTGATATTAATAGATGATATTTAGGTCTTCAGAACAGTGTTTGTAGCTAGAAAAGGTGGCAGGGTCCGCCACATATAAACAAAGTAAAACAGTATGAAAGTGTGTTTCCATCATGAAAACAGACGTAGTGCACCTTTAAAGTCATGAATTTAGTTTGTTTAGATGTGCAAGTCAATCCATGAAGATTTTTCTCCTCTAATTAAAATTTCTTCCTCCAAAAAAACGACATCGTGCCTCTTTTAAAGCTGCGCTATGTAGTTTGTGAGACAAAATTCAAACTCCGAATTCTTATATTCACAATATTAATGAGATTAATCAGATTTCTTTTTTACTATAACTGAATAAACAAGCTGTTCTCAGAGGAAAATAAGGTCCCAGAACACTGTTTTAAGCTAGAAAGGTGGCAGGGTCCGCCACACACAAACAAGTAAAACAATGTGAAAGTGTGTTGTTTTTTAAGGTCAGTTTGTTTATTCAGTTTATTCAGTCATAGAAAACTAAGAGAGTTTGTTTATTGTGGTCCCTATAACAGGGACCACAGGTGCAAATTAGCCGTTTAGCTAATCCTGGTATAGAACCTGTTCTATACATGCTCCCTGTTAACAAAAACCAATAAACTAAACTAAACTAAACTAATTTTCTTTCTCTTTTGATTTAAAATGTTTTTTTTTTATGTATTTATCTATTCTTTATTTATCCATTTTTATTTTATTGTTGTTTTAGTAGTGACAGTGCACACTGCATGTGTTGTACCAGAAGTAGCGAATAACAAATTTCCAGCTGCAGTCATAATAATAATAATAATAATGATAACTTATTCCCATCAGCATTCTCAACAACTGTAATTACAACAGCAATAAAAGATATTTATGACAGGAGGTGGTACTCCTCATACTGATTTTGTCAACAGCGACTAGCCTAATCAATAAGAAATTAACATTTCCTGTAGCTGTGTTAAGTTTCTGGACATGTCAGATAGAACATAGGAAACGATCCACTTATTACTACTTGGTAAATTAAATAGACGTCTGGACATCCTGTGGACCATCTTGGAAAGAAGACTATGTTCAGACTGCAGGCGAATCATTATTTCTTTTCTCAAATGAGATCTTTAGAACAGACTGTCCTCACTATGATTCGCAGATGATTGGATCAGATTTTTGTGTCTAGACTTCACCAGCCTATCTGCATGGGTTGCTGTGGTGATGACAGGCATCGGTAACTATGTGCAACTGTGACACGGGGGCATGAGATGTTGAGAGCCATCGTCTCGCCCTCCAAACGTTCGTGCTGTCATGTCGCGGGGCAGACAACTTACATTTCGGTGTGTGTCAAAAAGACGCTCTGAAATCCAGTTTGAGCAGCCAGAGCGATCCGGACTGAAGTGCATCTCAAACCGTCTCCAAATGTGGCCAAAAGTTGCATCCTTTAAACAATCGATCAGTCAATTCAACGGTTTTGGCTTTAGTGAAAAAAAAAACATAATTTCATGCTAAAATGCCCAAAACTAGCCAAACTAAGTGAGTGTTTCTCATCAGGGCAGAGCTTCAATCAGCAGCACACAAAATAAAACAAATGAAAAAATGAAACATTCTCATTAGAACGCATTCAACCCCAAAATTGCTAAATCGGATTGATTCATACAAATGGATACAGTGTAGACGCGCTGTAATGTGCCTCGAGAAGCTAATCTAAGTATTCATCAGTCGTTACCGGCCAGCAGATCAGACTGAGGTTGTGCTTGGCAGTTCTCGAGTGCGAATGTTTGTCAGTAACCATGTGCGATCGAGGCATCGCCGGAAAGAAAGTCTCACCACTCTCAGTGAAACTTTTCTCCATGCTGGGCCCTCGACCGGCGTCTCTTTTCATCATCACAATGTCTCCACACTTTCTCCTCTCCTCTGTCAAAGAGCCAGACAGGCCAAAGCGTCCGCGCCTGTACAAACCAGTCCGAGTCCCCGGAGAACCTGAGCTCCTCAGTCCTGCCAGAGCAACAG
This sequence comes from Lagodon rhomboides, assembly GCA_039737535.1. NCBI lineage: Eukaryota > Metazoa > Chordata > Actinopteri > Spariformes > Sparidae > Lagodon > Lagodon rhomboides. The sequence continues at coordinate 28,722,215 of CM077786.1, forward strand.
GAGACCCTCTGCTTGACAGCCTCCCTGCCAGAGAAACTAATCAGCCACAGGATCCAGGCTGTTCCGGGGCCAGATTCACGACAAGAATAATCTGCCTCACACACGCGCCAGTTGGGTCCGCGGACCTCGAGTACTCGAGCAGACTCCTTTCTGCCCACCAACTGTCTGCTGTTACTAAGATGGTGACGGCGAGCCAAAGGAAGTGGACCCAGCAGAAGCCCGCCAGCTGGACGACGCCGCAAGACATGGAGGTGGGGATTTGCGAGGAGGAGCGAGGTCCGCCAGACAGAATCCATTTGGATACAATTGAATTGGCACCGCTTCACCTAAACATTACTTAGGCACCAGCCCATAAGACACATTTTCTCTCGTACGAGACATCATCTCAGTTTAGGCTTCATATGAAATCATCTTTTTTTTTTTTTTTGCAGGAATAAATTGTATGCAAAAAGATGCTCGGCTGTTGCTGAAGCCAGGAAAGCAGATGTCATCAAAGTTAGAGAGAAAAACAATCCCTGAATATCAATTATTCAGCCATTAAAAATTAATGCACATGCTTTTTCGGTGTAATATTGAACTGAATGATGGATATATTCACTCCTCTCATTACTGGGTGTCTTAATTTATTACAGTTGTTGTATTTTCATGATGAGGTTGAAGGGGCAATCTGTAAAACATTCAAAAATTAACAAACATTATCAACGGAATGTGAAGAAATAACAGTTTTGGCATTATGGCGATGAAGTTAGCATGCTAATCAGCTGCCCCGGTCCAAAGCTCCAGTGCTAGCAGTGTTAGCATTAACGCTCCCCCGGAGCCCCGACCTCACAGTCCAGGAGGCTAGCTGAGCAGCTAAATGCGCTAACTAGCTAATGACAGCAACAGGAAGCAGCAGTTAGTGGTAACTTCGGTGCCGGTGTTCGTTTTGGGAACGTGGTCAGTTCTTACATGTTGTAGCTTAAAGGGGCTATTTACAAGACGAGTTAACAACTGTAATGACAACAGCAATAAAAGATATTTATGACAGGAGGTGGTACTCCTCATACCGCTTTTGTCAACAGCGACTAGACCAATCAATGAGAAATTAACATTTCCTGTATTATTCGGCCATCAAAAATTAATGCACATGGTTTTTCGGTGTAATATTGAACTGAATGATGGATATATTCACTCCTCTCATTACTGGGCGTCTTAATTCATTATAATTGTTGTATTTTCATGATGAGGTTGAAGGGGCAATATGTAAAACATTCAAAAATTAACTAACATTATCAACAGAGTGTGAAGAAATAACAGTTTTGGCATTATGGCGATGAAGTTAGCATGCTAATCAGCTGCCCCGGTCCAAAGCTCCAGCGCTAGCAGTGTTAGCATTAACGCTCCCCCGGAGCCCCGACCTCACAGTCCAGGAGGCTAGCTGTGCAGCTAAATGCGCTAACTAGCTAATGACAGCAACAGGAAGCAGCAGTTAGCGGTAACTTCGGTGCCCGTGTTTGTTTTGGGAACGGATTCAACACGTGGTCAGTTCTTACATGTTGTAACTTAAAGAGGCTACTTGCAAGACGAGATGATTTGGGTTGGCGGCCGACCCGTCCTACATTCCCAGACCGTCATTATTTGACGAGTTGGGAATGAGACTCAAAAATCAGCTTTTCTTACAAATAGGACCTTTAAGTATTACAAATATATATATATATATATATATATATATATATATATATATATATATATATATATATATATATATATACATTATTATATTTCAGGCACTATCTTATCAAGCCCGGTGTAATTAAATATGGCAGAATTTAATGGAGTTTATAATTACATGTTAATTAGAACATATAAGAAATTATGAGCTGACGTTCTTTATAACCCCGATGGAACATTACATCCAATTGTGTAACTAATAATAAGTATGAAAACCTCAAACTTAAAGCAGATTAGCACAACTAATGTACAAGGACACAGTTTCATTGTGCTCACGGTCGACACTTTTACTTCTCATAGCATTTAAAAGCACACGTGTTGCTGATGACATTAACAATCGCTCTGCTCTAAGCTGTGACAGTGAGGCAGCATGAACACTCCTGAGACCAAACATTATCTTTTATTCTCTATTCACGCCTGTGCTTTTCCTCCTTTGACCTCTGAGAAAAGGTCTCCGATGTGACACAAAACATCTGAATGTTAATGTTAACTCCTCTCAGTCTTTAATCACATCATTTGACTTGGATTTTGTGACAAACATCTTCAGACTTCTTTAGACTACATACCTAGAATACTGAGTGCTCTCAACAGTCAAGGGGAGAAAAGTATTTGGGGTATGAGCTGAGGGGAAGTTGAAAGGAAAACAGAGAATCTGTTCTGCATGTTTGCTTGGAATACAAAAAATCTGTATAATCCTGAAACCCGAAGCACAAAATTACTAAAATGAAGGTGAAATTAATTTACTAAATAATTTCTCCAGATCACGAGTGACCAAATGAAAAGCAGAGTTACATAATCAAAAGGCTTTTTCTGAATCACTCATAATCAGCCGAAAAGCCAGAGATCACTCTGTGCACAGGTGAGCTGTGGTATGTTACCACTGCATGGTGAAACAGGAGGATGAAGAGGTGTGAAGAAGAGAGAATCTGTGGGCTAAATGAGGTGGAGAGTGAAAGTCATTTGATTTGTCTCGGTCCTTTATATCATGATTTATGACAAGTGTTTAAAAGTTGATTTAGATTTGATAGGTGGTGAGCTTTAATGGAAAACCTCTTTGATAGTGTTTTTGCATTTTCTGAATATTTCTCCAAAGCATGGGACGAGGAGGATAAAAGTGACGCACAGTAGATAAATTCCTCTTTCATTTTTTGACTTTACATTGTTTGGTACGTATGGAAGGAAGGATTTGTGTGTTGTGTCTCGTGCTTAGGGGGCTGTGTTTGCTTTTTGTATATCTGTTCTCATGGAAGGAACAAGTACGTCTGTCCTTCAAAATAAAGTTTTCAGTGTTTTGGTTGTTCTTTTTTTCCGTGGTAGAGTCGAGGTTCCTGTGATAAACGTCCCCCCAGCTCCTGGCAGCGCCTGGAAGTTCCTCGATAACTTCTCTGATCCACAGAGGTAAAAATACTTTACTGTACTTTTGTGTAGATTTTTCTGGTATCTGTACTTAAGGTAACTTAACTGTAACTTTTTACTTCTACTCCCTACATTTTAACACAAGTATCTGTACTTTTTACTCCTCGTATCTTCAAAACAGGCTTGTTACTTTGGTTTCAATTTATTTTTATTTTGCGTCATTGCAAGCTGCCTTCCCAACATCACAAGACTGATTTTAACCTATCAGTGCATATCATGCATGACAGGCGTAGCAAGATGAAACAATGTAGAAGACGTAATTATACATAAAAGGTGTGATGATGACTCGTTTCTGCAGACCTCTGCCTTGATTTTCTTATTTCCTCAATTCTTTGATGTGCTCAGAACGGGCAAAATGTTGTAATCTGTTGTTCAGGGAATGAGACTCAACAATCCCTGTCTGTTCTGGTGTGTTTACAGACAGCTCGGGGAAATCCTACTGATTCTACCTTTAAGTTTAATAGTGTTTGAATTGGTTTAAAATGACATGAGGTTCAGTTAGCTTTGCACAGAAATGGCCGATAGAAACGTCCTTCAGAGTACTTCAGAGCCTGTACTTTTTTATTTTTACTGCTATAAAGCAGTTGAATCAGTTCTTCTACTTTTGCTAGAGTCTATTTTTACACAAGTATCTGTACTTGTACTTGAGTAAAGACTGTGTGTACCTTCATCCAAAGCGCTTTGTAAGGTTTCACGGACACACTTGCACACCGACGGCAGGGAGCTGGCCTGACCATTGGGATACAAGGATACCTCACCATGTGGGCAGGAGGAGGTAATCAGACTGTTAGTCATGTGACCTTCTCCACCTCTGAGCCTGAGCTTCTATTCCATGTGTTTGTCTGGAAGAGGAATCCCTCCTCTGTGTCTCTACCTGTGGTTTCTTTCATTGCTCGCTTTAAAGGTTGTGTGTGTGTGTGTTCAGTGAGTTTTCTCTCACCACATTGAGGATCTTCTGTTGTGAAAACTAGTTGCAGTTCTAACTTCCTCAGGACAGAGGGCGCTGTTAGATCAGCTTTGAACGCAGCGAGCGAGGAGCCTCTCCTGAGCAGAAAGCCTCCTTCTCAGCCGAAACAGAGGAGGGAAGCGAGAGACGTTGAGTGAAATGCACGGTCATCAAGCAAGGTATCATCAAGGATCCAAGTCACGCCCAGGACATCATGTTCTTTATCGACTCAGTCATGGAGTCCAGTGTTGTGGAAGACGTGCCACACACACACACACACACACACACACACACACGGGTACACACGTAACAAGTTATTCTATTAAAACGACGCCCTAATTCAAACCGTCCAGCAGCAGCAGCAGCATGTGTCTGCACATAATATTCGCCTGTATGAGGACGGCAGAGGCGAGATTAAAAATTCATCTAGATAGCAACACACTCTTCTCATGTAATTAGCCTAAAAGCCTTTTTCATCAGCCTTGGAACAACACCTCGCACGCACGCACACACACACACTAATGGACACCACCACCACCACCAGAGTCTGCTTATACTCACTAATATTCTACATTCACCTCTTAACACTTCTGAAAAAGGCATCTGTGTAATGGCACCATTGCCTTGGTGTGTGTTTTTGTGTTTGTATGAGTTATTTATATGCTAATGAATTTGGAAGGGCATGTTGAGTGGCGAGAGAGTGTGTGTGTGTGTGTGTGTGTGTGTGTGTGTGGGAGAAGAAGGCAGGAGTCAGTGCAGCCGGAGAACAGATGGCGGAGGAGAACCTTGAAGACGTAAGTATGTCGCCTCTCTGTTTAAAGTCACAACAACACGACGCGACTGTAGCTCCATCCTGAACTGTGTTTACCCCCCTCGCCCTCCTCTTCCCCCGTTACTCCCACTTTACTCTGATGAATTATTGTTATTCAGGCGCACCGTCTGAACGCCTGTCTGACTCGAGGTACTTTGGCACAAAACACACCTTTTGTGCCTGACTGAAATACCAAATGCAGCTGTTTGGGTTGAGTGACAGGCCCGCACTCCAGTCAGCGCAACATGCCTCTCTTCTTCCGTCTCTAATGGCGGAGCTGCTCTCAGCGCTCCGTGTCACAGAGATGAGACCCAGCGGGCTGAGTGGCAGTCGGTACAGAGGATTGTCCAAACTTTTGTTTGTGTCTGGATTTCACTCTCTCTTTTTTTTTCAGCGTTAAAGGACGACCCTCGTTTATTAGAGTCTGGGTCTTATTTTCGGAAGTTTCCCCAGCAGCAGCGTACAAACCAACTTTAAGATGATAATGTGTAAGACTTCTGCATTATAATGTCTCAGAACATCAACGCCTTTGTTATGTCTGCGGTGGAGCTGCGCGCCTGCGTCATCCCAAATGTTTCCGCCGATGTTCAAACCCAGAGATCCGCTGAGCTACTCGAGGTGACGCTGCGTTTGAGTGTCGCTACAAACTTCCAGGAGAGAGTCAGAGTGTGAGGAGGGAAGACGACGGATGAGACCGAGTGTAACCTGAACTTTTAAACAAAACCTTGTCAGCGAAGTGATTGTGTTTATTAGCCCCAAACTGCCAGATTTTGAATAACGAAATAACTACCAGGTGTTTGTGTCACTGAACTCAGCACTCACCAGAACTCTGATTCTCTCTCTCCTTTTTTAGCGTCTCCTCTCTGTAAAGTTACGTTCATGAAGTAAAATACATTTCCCCTCCAGCTCCAGTCAGCCATCAACATCACAGTCCATCATCAGTAGAGGTCATCTTAAATCCACTTTTTAATCCCAGAAGTTTAAAAGTAATCTCTGAGCGCTCCTCCAGTCGGTCAGAGCAGAATCAGGTGTTTATTCCTCCAGAGGTTCTGGCTCTGCCCCTGATTTTCTCCCCCCGAACCTGCTGACTCTGAGCAGGTGAGCAGCGACAAATGTGGCCGGGTGGTAAAACCATCAGATGTTATTTTCCACTTTTGAGTGTGACATTGATTAATTCTGAGTAAAATGTGAAGCCGATTGTAAGTCGGCCACCACAGTCGTACTTGCTATTAAGGACTTTGGTCACAAGCGTGCAGCATTGAGAAATATTATTGTTCCTCTGCCAGGTGCATCGTGGTCTTTTGTCGAGATTTGATTTAGATGCTACTTGAATTTTCGGAGTCAGAGGTCGAACCACTGTGTTCTCAAGTGCACGGTACTTGTTTGTTTCTAGAGAAATCGTCAAGGTCTTACTTGTAGTTTAACTGTTTAAAGGTAACGACATTGTGTTGAGTTGTTCAAACCTCCGCAAAGTTCAATGTAGGTTTAGTAAAACGGTTTTGGAAGTTATTTATGTGGGTTTATGGTTGTTGAATATGTATTTAACAGGGTTTATTTTATGTTTTCTGTGGACAGTCATTGCTCACTGCCGTATTTTATTTTCCATTGTTGTTTCTTTTGAATTATTTTGGTGTTTAAAGCTGCTACAGACTGAAAAAAGCACATAAGCTGTTGTTCAGAAGGACTCGGTAGCTGAAGCGCTCTGTTAAAATGACCTGTTGCAAATGTGGTCGACAATAAAACTAAAGCCTAGCAAGAACCCCAGAAGTGACTGTGTCCTGTGTGGCATCTCATTTTCACCGGCTGCGCAAAATGTAGACAACTTTTTGCAAACAAGTTCTGGGTTCAGTTGCAGATTGACGCAGCGCAGGCAAGTCGTTAGAACAGAAGTTCAGCGTGACAGATTGTGTTTGTTTGTGTTTTCTGAGTTATGTAGTATAGGATTTACCACAGTGAACAATGAAATAACACACAAGCTATCAAATTGATCACATTAATTAATCACTCCTCTTCTCTCAGCAGGTCATCGGCCTCTCAGAGCCAGACTGCTGTTTCACCTCTGCAGTAAACATGCGTCAAGGCCAGATTTTACCTTTTACTTGTGTTTTCTCTGTTTAACACTTGTTATCTTTGCGCCTCAGCGCCAACATCCTGCCCCATCTGCTGCCTCTGGATCTCATTCCCCCCATCATTACTCCTCTCACACTCTTCCTGGTCGCAATAAAACAAACTCATATCGCCGAACTCAGCCGCCTTCCGCGTCCTGCATTTGAATCGCGCTCGTGTTGCCAACATTTCTCCCCCAAAACAGCCGTAAAGCCGAGGAGGAGCTTCAGATTCGGGTGATAGCTGTCGTCAGGTTCATCAGTACAAGCGAACCCCCTTTTCACATTGTGTTTTCACATTGTCGCTCCACACATAGTTATTACATGAGTGTTGATTACAGCTGCTTTAGGTCCCCAAACAGTGGTGGAAAAGAAGTTGAATGATCCTTCAATTGCATATTTCTCTGACCCAGTGGGAATAAACCTTGAAACATCTAAGAAGTGGGTCTGATTTGTTTTATTACTCCGTTAATTGGTTCGTAAGTGGACAGAAAAATGTATAATTTTTGACAGTCTTTTCAATATTTAAATTGTTTATCAAGGACAAAATACAGAGAAATTCTTATATCGGATCTCTCTGTTTTATTTCACTGTATTTCCCTGAATGTCTTTGGGTTTTGGATTTCACACGGGGCTCCGTGGTACAGCTGTATCTGATCACCGCTCTGATGATGATGATAATGATGATGATGATGTAATTGTTGATATTATAACTAATGGTCCAAACGTCCCAAACTCAGCCTCCACTGGTTCCCTCGTATCGGTCCACTGGTTCGCTCGGAGTGGAGCTGAGGCTCTGCCTGGCTCCTCGCATTAATACATGTGAACACTGCATTTCAACACCTCGCCACCCACCAGCTTTTCCCTGTCTGCGAGCCAGCGTTTTCCATTTTACACTCGAGGCATTTAGCTGGCACTCTTATTCAGAGTGAATTAGCTTGGATGGAACAGTAGAGTGAGCTCCAGATCCTCTATGACTGAAATAATAAGCAAGAGAAAAATCAGGAATGCAAGGTCAGAGCCTTGTGCGGTTACCATGCCTTTTTATTAGCGGCTCGGCGGCAGCGGCGGTCTTGCGAGGGCCAAAGTGCTCGGGAAAAAAACAGAAGCGAGAAGGATTCGCCGAGGAAAGTCATAGAAAAGGAGAACAAAGGAAATGTGATTTGCTGCGAAGATGGTGATGTCAAGTGCTTCTTTATGGAAATAGAGAATCACTTTGAGAGAAAATAGTCTTTCCACCATTAGGGAGTCTGTAAAAGAAAAGACTGGGTGGACTGGATTGATTAACGGGCTGGAACTAGGAAAAGGAGCTTAGTAAAGCAGAAAAGCCCCTTTTCCCCTCGCTGCCTAACACGGAGCACAGCAGTTTTGAGATAGGGGACGAAAAGTGCGAAGGCAAAGACTCCGACAGAGCTCGATTTAAGCACACACTCACACAGGTGCACACACTTAACGTGACCGATCGGACCTCTTTTTAGGACGTGTGGACGCATACGGACTGTGATCGCTTGAAATCGCTCATGTTAGTTTTGGTGCACCTGTTAGGGCAACGACAGCGTCCACCTGTATCAGTCTGAAGGCTTAGCCCACGTTTATACATAGCAGGGTATTTAGAAAAACGAATATTTCCCCCCCTCCGTTTTCAAAAGTAACATTGTGCACACAACATCGTTTTCAAAAAAGTTGTCATTTACATCAACCCGCATAAATACGCCGTCGAGCGTCATTATAACTCTGCCAAACCTCTGGGCGGCAGTGTAGGGAGAAGGATAAAGCCATGCAAGCCAATCAGAATCCTCAGAGTCAACAACAACGAATAACACGAGCAACTTCCTGTTCCTTTCAAAACAACGCTCACGTGACGTGAAGCATTTTCTGGCGCATAGCCTAATGAGCGTGGGCACCTGAAACCCCGTTTCTCCCCGTTGACACGACAACACATAACCGGAGTTTTCCAAATTCTCCACTTTGCCCGGAGTTTTTAGAATAATCGTTTTCTGTGATAAAAACGGGGTTTTCCTGTAAATGAGAGGCCAAACCGCATGGAAATATCTGCGTTTTCCCTTCGTGTAAACGGGGCTTTAATTACACTCTAAATAAAATAGGTCACACACAGCCCAGTCGCCAGGGAATAAAATGTTGAAACTGAACGTTTCGTACGTGTTATATCAACGTTGATGTGTGAGCTGACACTCGTGACTGGAGGAGTAGAGGACGGTGTTGGCATGACTGTTAAAAGTGGCTGCCGAGGGAGGGTTTCGACATTTGTAAGCAGGAAATCACAGGATATTTTTAACGAGACATACAGGCATTTTCCGAAATACAGCCAGATTTGTGGCAAAGATAACACATGATCTTTTTTCTAACAAGTGTTTTTTGTGCCGTAACCCAATAAAAGACCTGAATCAAGCATTATTATTTCAAAGTACAACTCAAATTAATCTAAAATGTATGTTTGATGCTCATTAATATGACACATTAATGGCAGACAGGAATTATATTGCACTATATAATAATTAAGGAGTGTGTTTTTTCTGAGTTTCTGAGCTCCTCTGTCTTCAGGTGATCCACAGCACGGCTCCAACACAGCGGCGGGATAATCAGCCGGACGAATTGCAAACACCTGTGTAGGTGTGGAGGGTCTTTGGTATTAAATGGGCTGTAATGATGCACCTCTCCCATGATGGCATTTTCAAGAAACGGCTCAGAAATTGGGGTAATTTTCGTTCTTTTCTATCTTCTCTTTCAGCGTCGGAACAGAATCACTTTAAATGCAAATAGACTGAATTTTAGTTTGATTTGAACATTTTTCTGTTTGTTTCTTATGAAGTTTTGAAACAATGTTTTTAACAACGTAGAACGCGTATTTTAAGCAATTATCGCTAATGATAATTTGTACATTTGTATAGTTGACAGTGTCATTTTGGACGCATTTTGGGTTCTTGGCAGCTTTCTGCTTACAGCTTTATATACAGACAAACAAAGAATAGCTCCCATGTGGGATAAAGACGGGTTAACAAGCACAGGGAGGACAGAAAGTCTGACACCTGGACTCAAGCTGATCCGACATTGTTCACATTTCAATCTTGAACGATGCACTTTGCACAATATTATTTTTCTTTTGTTTCTTCAGAGGTGGACAAAATAGTCGATAGCCATCGATCCATCCACTAATTACACCTCCTGTAGGGACGATGTGACCGTGTGAACGAGAACATGCTGAGTGTCTTGTTAGCGTCGTGGCACCTGTAAGCTGGGACGACCTGCACTCTCATCATTCTTAATTATACATGTTGTCGGCGATCCACCTGTTACCTTTGTGACATTTTGTTCTCCATGGCCTTTTTTTTTACAAGATTTAAGGAGGAAACAGAACAGCTTGACTTTTCAATCTGGATTTCTGTCATTAAACTCTCACCCAGCCGGCTGGTCGGGTCATGTTTGCTGAATTCTGGTGCGAATCACCCCAAGACTAAAGATTTGACTCCTTCACCATCAGCGGCTTCTGCTGGCAGGAAATTAAATTAATGTTGACATAATCTGTTGGATATTACATCACACAATGTCTTCAGAGCCTTTGTCCCCTCGGAATTATGTTGACTTTGGAGATGGGCCTTCGATCACAGCTGATAGTGTGACTTGTCACATTATAGGAAATAGGAAAAGCACAGGTGTTGCTACTAACAAGAGAAGAGTTGTTGCGTTCTATCGTATATGTGTCCTATCAAGCTGCGACGATGTGTGAGCATGAACAATAGCAGAGCCCTGAAACTGAACGAGCTGAATGTTTTGCAGCCGTCACTTGTTTCTTATTTCCACCTGTGTGCTTTGTCAGCAGCAAAACACGTCCCTCAAAGCAGCCGTTTGTGAGATTATGGTGTGAAGAAGTTGTTTCACCACTTGACTAATTCTGCGACAAAACCAAACATTAAAGGAAAAGTTGACCCAAAAATGAAAATTGAGTCATTATCGACTCGTGCATGTGGAAAGTCAAGTGAAGTTTTGTCGTCTACAAAACACTTCTGGAGCTTCACGTTAAAACAGAGAGAAAGAGACTGAAGTAGATGGGGACTTGCTTTAAAACATTTGAAAAAACAACCCCAAAAAATAACATAAAATGGCTCCATGGTGTAATCCAAGTCTCTGTGAACCCAGAGATCCCGAATTGACTTAAAAAGATGTTATTTACAACCTTTTTCAGGCCAAATCTTCACTGTAGCTGCTCAGCTAAGCTAGAAGCGTTAGCACGCACCTCGTCTTAAGTGGGTGCACGAACATGGCAAGAATGTAAATAACTTGATTTTTTTAAGTAAATGTGTTTGGAGCCCATTTTATGTTATTTTTTTAGCTTGTTTGTTTACGTTTTAAAACAAGTCCCCATCTACTTCAGCTGTTTAGGAGAATGTTGCAAAACTGTTTTGCTGTGAAGCTCCAGAAATGTTTTGTGGACAAGGAAACTTCACCCGTCTTTCTGTCTTCACAGGGTGAAGTAGATAATGACTGAATATTCATTTTTGGAAGAACTTGTCCTTTAATGTCTTCTCTATATGATGAGTGTTTGTAGCTGGGTCTTCACTGATTATGTTTTGGTTTTTTTTACAATTAAATGACCCACTAAATGTGAAATCCTGTATTATAATGGTTATACTCTAGATAAATGTTTGTGCTGCCTCTGTCGGCGGCCGAATGTCTAAATGTAACAACTATTTGTTGCACTTTCCTGGTTTTGCTCCGTATTTCACCAGAAAATGTAACACCCCGACATTTTGTAATGCTCACTGACTGTTTGACAGCCGGTGGAAGGGTTGAATGCTTCACCCCGAGTATCTCAGCATTTCCACTGGAAAAAAAAACTGCAACTCGTATTTTCTACAACTTTCAGATTGACGTGGAGCGAGCAGAGAGACGCGAGGCGAGGGCAGCGTGGATCGACCCAAGAGGGGATAAAGAGGTGGAAAAGACACGAGAGGGGGGAGAGAGACGGAAGGTGAGACGGACAAATGACAGTTTTATTTTCACCTCGGAGAGGGAGAGGTGGAACAGCTGGTGACTCAGACACACACACACACACACACACACACACACACACACGCACACACACACATTTCCTTCAGTCTTTCCGTCGGTTAAATTGACATCATGTCGAGCACAAAGCTAAGAGATCAGGATTTTTGCATAATGGTTGTATTTGTGACACTGTGGGTGAGCCAGTGTGTTTGATTAGCTCTCTCACTGCACTCCTCTACCCCGAGATCATCGCTGCTCTCTCTCACACACACACACACACACACACACACACACACACACACACATTTGTGTGGCTGTGTGTTTCTGCAGGTGTGTGTTTACTGAGTGTGTTGGCTTTTCCTCCACTATCTGAAATAACATCTCCGTTGTCTTTTACCCTTAATTACTGTGTGCTCGTGCTACGTGTGTGTATATGCATCAGTGTGTGTGTGTGTGTGTGTGTGTGTGTGTGTGTGTGTGTGTGTGTGTGTGTGTGTGTGTGTGTGTGTGTGTGTGTGTGTGTGTGTGTGTGTGTGTAATGAGGAAAACTGCCATTTGGGAAAACCAATTACCACAGGTAAATAACATAACCCTTCGCTCTGAGATTTAGCCAAACAATGAATTTATAAAGAGGGATAACCTCACACACACACACACACACACACACACTGAACACACGCACACCGAACACACACACCAACTGGTTTTGGTACACATCACATTCACTCCCATCCATTCACGACTCGTAATCTTCAGTTTAACCTTGTAAAAAATTAACCCCGAGCTTTTTAGTCGTCATCTCTAAAATCTTCTGTTCCCTCTGAGGACCGGTGGAGATTGTTGCACCGTCAGGTTTCCCCCCATACGTCCCCGCAAGTCTAGATAAACCCCGCCGCGTGCACACACTCCCCTCCGGGACCGGGTTTAATTATGAGTTTGGCCTGGAATGGTTTGATAACTAATAAAAACCGAGATTTCTGGGGAAAATAAGGAAGAGAAAATTAAAGTGTTGGAGTGCACAAATCCTAATTAAAATAACGCAGTGTTTATGGTGTGCAGGACACACAGAGGGGAGGAGGAGGAGGAGGAGGAGGGGAGGGGGAGCAGGGGATGAAGAAGTACTGGCATTAGAGCGGGGAGGGAGAGGGGAGGGACACGGTGGGTGAGGGAGGGGGAGGGTTATCATATTTTCACAGGAATTTCCTCATTTAAAATCTTCATTAGGCGCTCCCTCGCTTTATATTTGTTCTCGGCTCCTCCATCACGCCGCCGCAGCCTCTGGTCCTCGGCTGTGTGGAGCGATATACTCTGTGTGTGTGTGTGTGTGTGTGTGTGTGTGTGGCTGTGTGAGTGACAGTGTGAGACAGAGCGAGCTAAAGCCTGCATGTCCAAGTACGTGCGCATGCTGGCTCCTGATTATCCCCTGAGTTTATTAATTACAACTCTTTGTCATACATCCAGGTTCTATCAGTCGCCGCGCAGAACTCTCCCTCCTCTCCTCTGCCATCTTTTTCTTTATTTCCATTACGTTTTTTCTGTCTCCTCCTCCTCCTCCTCCTCCTCCTCCTCCTCCTCCACCCTCCCTCTCTAGTGAAGAGCAAACACCGGTTTTGCATCAAAGAACAAGAGACTTTAACGCGCGAACAAATAATTTGCCTCGTCTCCGCAGTCTATCTCTCGCAGCTGTCACTCCGGGACAAGCCTGTTGATTTGATCATCTTTTCTTGTCTGTAAACAGGGCCTGTCTGACTTTAATCGTTTAACACACATAGGCAGAGGTATAGATCTTAATCTGACTAATCCTGGATTACAGCTCCGCTATCAGACGCTGGGTGCGAGTGCGCGCGTGTGTGTGTGTGTGTGTGAGAGATTGTTTGATATTTCAATGAGCGTGTGGATCTTCCGGCGGTGCGCACACGAGCCTCTGTTTTTATTCTTTATGCAGATCCCCATGACCTTCCAGTGAAGTGATTAGTATTCCCGGGGTCCACATCAAATAATAAAGCAGAAATCTGGACTCAAACTGCATCGACGGAGAAAGAACGGGCAGGACGAACAGGATCATCTCTGTGTGCTGATAACTTGAAATGACTTACTGTATATATATATATAGATATATATTCCCCTGACAGGCGTCTTGTGTGGTCCTGCAAGAAACAACATTTGTCTCTCAGAAATGAAAGCAGAAGTGAAGTGATGTTACAACACCACCAACCCTCAGGAGGTTCGGTGTTCTCAGTCTCTTCGGCTCAGGAGGACACAGTGTGCATCGTGTCTCCTACCAACAGTCCTCTCCTGATCTCACACTGGCAATAGACAGCTCCTTTCGCTTTAACTTACTCCTGAAGTATGTATTGATTGCGCAGCGTAATGACCGCAGAGTAACGACACCATCCGTGTTTAAATTGGTTCCCTATAAACCTCGCTTTCACTCTGCTATTCAGTCCGCCGCCGTGCTCGATTTTATCTTTTTCTCCCGGAGAAACGAGGGAACGAGCGCCTGCCATTATGCAACCGAAAAACAGGAAGAGGCATTGATTTCCCCGGTCACTGTCCCCAGGTGACAACCGAAATAACTCGAAATTCTACACTGGAAAAAGTAAAGGAGCGCCGCTGATGAAAGAGGAAGGGAAGCTGAAGAGTGATAGAAACAGAGGTGAAACAAGAGTTCAGTGGACGGGCGTTCACTCAGTGGAGAGTGCTCCGGTGTTGTGTCAGAGTCTGTTCCCTCGCTCGTATGTGTTTCCCCTTAACATCTGGACATAAGATAGTTCAACCGGTATTCTTTCTATTCGAGTCAGTGACAAAACTTGACCACTGATTAACACAACCAGGTGTTAAACTGCCTGTTCAGAGCGCTTAGATCAGGTCAATTTGTGATTCTTACTGCTGTTTGTTGCTTTGGACAGTAACCAGGCTGCTAGCGGTAGCCATGTTGCTAACAGGAATACCACAGGGAAACACAAGAAGGGGAGGAATTTGAAAAGTTGTCCATTTCTGCTTCAACCAAGAAGTTTCAGCTGCTTAAACTCGACCAGTTGTTAACTTATTTTGTGTTGAGGTACAAAGAGCTGTTAGAGAGACGATGCAAGTGAAAGGGTAAAATGAAAACTGACAGAGGTCCCGATTTTGTTTATCTTGCGCACCTGTGCAAGGATGCACGTGCACTCGGACACAGGTGACTTCTTCCAGTGGTTTCACAGTTTTACACCAATCAATTAAAGTGGCATTAAAGGGCTTTTCCACCAATTTTTTCTGTCTGTTCACACGTCTTGGAGAAGACTATTGCATATGTGAAAAAAAGTAGTCTAAAGCCTTTTGTGAAGGAGAGGAAGCTGCATGTAATCTGATAAATTGACTCCAGTGATGTCACTCGGTGGCTAAGTTGCATTGTGGGTAATGTAGGCTCCAGGTTTGAAACGAAAGAATAATGCGATATCTCCGGTTCTGCTGTTTAATTTTGATAATTTGTTTTCAAACTGTCCACAATGATTCCAGCGGTGTTGTAGGAATACAATCCTAGACGAGTGAACCTCTTTCCTACATTTCCCACAATGCAATTTAGCCACTGAATAACATCACTGGAGGCAATTCATCAGATAACACGCAGCTTCCTCTTGCGCCGCAAAAGACTTAACACTTTTCTCTCTTCACATGTGCACCCCGTCGTACCGCCCCAAGACCTGTAAACACACTTTAATGTGTGAAATTGATGGATCTGCCCTTTAACACACACACATATGCAGCAATGAACCAGCAGACGCAGGAAAGAAGAGCCAGTAAACATGGATACAAACTAAAGCCCGAGCCCAGTGTCCCCCTGCAAAGCATCATGGACTCAGATGACATCACCTGGTGAGTGAAGGAGGCTGCAAAGTGCTGTCCCGTTCCTGCTCCTATAAATAGGGATGGGACAGCACTTAGCAGCGTTTCGCTTTACCTCGTGCGTTTGTGACTTTTTATTTGATGCTTTTAAAGTATACAGTATGTAATAGTAAAAGCAAAAAGCAGGAGGAAAAAAAAAAAAAAAAGACGGAGTACACGCCTACACAAATAAAAACACGTTCAGTCAGAGGTTTCATGGGAAAAAAGCTCCATAATGTTTCAAAAGCTCATTACTTTTTCCTCGTTTTAATAAACTCTAGGAGACGGTGTCAGACGGGTTGGTATTTAGAAAAGTTTAGTTTCTGCTGTTCCAGGCGAAATAAGCTGGACTTGATATGTATTGTACCTTTTAAATAAACCAAGCGAGCTCCGTCCATAGCTCATACGTCGCTCTGGGTGTAAATGTGTGGCTGCGAGCGACGATGGAAGCTGCAGCCACTGAAAGCTTGTGTGCAAAGTGTAAACCAGCGGCTACTCAGCTGTTTGCATAAAGACTTTTAGTTTGTTATTCCGAATGACATTTTGCATAAATAACAGACTTTATGCATATTTTAATCTCCCCCCTCGCGGAAAAGTCGTCACACACACATAAAGAACAATGAAGAACCGGTCTGTGTGTGCGTACGAGTGTTTACTCCGTGAATACTGCATGTAAATGTGCCAGTGTTTCCGTACGGGTGAAATGTGTGACGGTATTTTGTTTTCATTAGCAGCTCTGACATTTTCATTTTTTGAAAGAGCTGAACAAATCAGTTCTCTCTTTTTCCCCCTGCGAATTTACAGCCAATTTCACTTTAATAACAATTCTTTAAGCGCGTTCTTTGCGCGCATTGTCGAGGCATTCAGAGTGTGTGTCGTTGTGGGGAACTGTGCGCCACATATAAACACATGTATGACCTCTTTCCCCCCCGTCTGCCCCGCGAAGGCTTCAGCTTTCCTGCGTGACTGAACACACACAATGCGGCCGTCCAAGTAAACCGGCGACGACCGAAAACACACCAGCCCCTGACCCACATGTCTGTTATTGGGGTCTGTCGCCGACCAGACTTTACAAATACAGACACACACACGTTCACATGAACATCTAAAACACAGAAACACCGTGAAACTCCAAGATTTTTACCTGAACTTCCAAAATGTATTCTCTAAAATGTTAACAGATGCATTAAATTCAAGATGCAACAGCGGACGTTTGTTCCTTAACTTGTAACCAGAGTGTTCTGCAGTTAAGTGACTTAAACCTTTTTTTCTCTGGGATTCAAACAAAGAGCTTCTTTACACCTATTTCTATTATCCGCCCATCACTTGAAGCCATCGGGTTGATCTACAACCCAATTTGCCGCCTAATAATCACAAAAGCGACCCAGTTTCGGGCCGGTTTTAAATGATTATCTTCACAGATAATCTTCACTCTCCAGACATGAACGCCGGGCCGGTCATTACCGCCCCCAGAGTTCACACTGTACTCATTCAAAATGTAAAAACGTGAACAATGTGAAACCCTGTGCTTTGAGAGTAACACCAGCTGTCTCACATGTGATCCGTCCTCGATATAAAGCGTGAAGAACGGGGGCATGCACGACAACGTGTCCTTTTTCAGTCACCTGAGAGGACGATAACAATAAAAAGTGCCACTGCATAGAATTATATCTTATATTTTAATGGGGGTTCAAAGCAGGGCTGTCACAGTGTCAGATTTTCTCAACATGATTATTGTGGCCGTTCGAATTCCTGATATTATTACTATCACAATATATAAATTTGGGGAAAAATCAGTCAAATCAGTGTTTAACTTAACTTAAAGGGATATTCCGGTGTAAGTTTAATCCATGGTCTAACACAGCTTGACACCGAGTAAGACTCCCCCTCGAGAGGTCAAGTTAGCTGACCGCTAGCTTAGCTAGTTTTAGCAACCTCAGAAAAGACCGCACGAAAACAATACACTGCCGCTTATGCCTCCATTTAGAAACTGCCATCAAAAAGCCACAATTAATGGTGAGAACAGCAGCAAACTTCAGCAACAGTACATGTACAGTCCCAGCACACAGTACGAAGCATCAAACATCTGCTAGCTTTGCCGGATTTGTATTAAAAACACAGCACAACTCACCCTCTCCTCCAGCAGCCTGCCTGTGTCGGAAGCCCTGACGAGTCGATTACTGAGTGCAGTAGATTTCCGCAGCTCAAGGATGAAAATGTCTGATTATTACTCCATGGAATGCTCAGTTCTTATTATCGAGAGCTGACAGGGAAAAGAACGGAAGTAATGGAGTAATAATCATACATTTTCATCCTTGAGCTGCGGAAATCTACTGCACTCGGTAATCGACTCGTCAGGGCTTCCAAACACAGGCTTGGCTGCTGGAGGAGAGGGTGAGTTGTGCTGTGTTTTTAATACAAATCCAGCAAAGCTAGCAGATGTTTGATGCTTCGTACTGTGTGCTGGGACTGTACATGTACTGTTGCTGAAGTTTGGTGCTGTTCTCACCATTATTTGTGGCTTTTTGATGGCGGTTTCTAATTGGAGGCATAAGCGGCAGTGTATTGTTTTCGTGCAGTCTTTTCTGAGGTTGCTAAAACTAGCTAAGCTAGCGGTCAGCTAACTTGACCTCTCGGAGGGGAGTCTTACTCGGTGTCAAGGTGTGTTAGACCATGGATTAAATTTACACCGGAATATCCCTTTAAAGAGGCGATTTATATTAAGATATTGTATCATTATTATCAACAGAATGTGAATGTGAGAACAGTGTCGACATTAACAGCAGTTAGCTAGAGTTAAGTTAGCAGCGAGCAGCGTGATATAATGCCCTCGTGTGTCTGGAGCTGCCTTTTTCGAATTCTGGCCATGTTCTACAAATCAAACTTTTTCAACCCGCAATTACAGATTTTTTTTTTTCACGGCCACTGGGGGGGAAAACAAGCGGAAACAAGCTGTGTCCACACTGACAATCCAACTTTTAAGCTGATACATAACAACGGAGAAACATTATCATTTGGATTCATTTGGATTGTATATCAGGCCATCTGGCGAGCGTGGGTCTAATGCCGACTCTGTTTACATCCTTTCCACCAGCCGTCTGCATCTGAAATCATCACGACGAGAGCGATGAGAGCGAATTACAGAAAAGCCGCGTCGGCCGCGTTGACCTGAACCGTCGCCAAAAAAGCCCGTAAAGACACGGGGAGGCTAAAGGTTCAGGCGGCGGCTCTCTTGTGTTTTCATTAATGCATCTGACCCCTTTCACATCCAAACATTTCTATTAAAGACAGAAAAGTCTAAAAGTAATGTAGAGCACATTTCCTTCCTCGCAAAACATTTGCAAAGCTGTTTTTTTTTTCAGGCAGTACAAAAGATTTTTCTTTCTCTCTTATGGCTGAATCAATCTATTGTCCGTTTGAAAATAGGCCAACGAGAGGCATTCAACAACTCTTAATTAAACCCAAGAAGCAGTTTTATTACTTAATTAGAAATGATGCAGTGGTAATTTGTGCACTCAGATCGTAAACTCAAGTGGAATCACCTGATTAAATAATGAATGTATAAACAGAATAATGCTTAAAAGACAAATAGCCGGCGACTCTCAGGTTATAAGGTAATCAAGGCTGTAATCAATCGATACGTGGCTCTGATGACTGAAGGACGACTGGTGTGTGACAGGAGGAACAATACGTGTCCTCACCTGTAAACAGAACGATCACGCAGGTTCGTATCCGCACGTGTCGGTTCACCCCGCTCCTTCCGCTCCCCCCACACACCATTGTTAGGTTTCTGAAAAATCGATTCTTATTAGCGCTCTCTTCAGTTTAACCGCCGCCCACGCGTGTCGCCATATTTCCTTTTGTACCGTACGTGAACGGATAATGAACATTGCATTCACACTTTGCATATCCACCTCCGCACGTTTTCATTGTTGTGATCTTCACACGGTTCGCGCAGGAGGCGCATTTGCATTTGCTGAATTTTAAGCGCCGGGGTGCAGGTTAATGACGGGTTTTAAGGGGCAGAAAGAAAGAAAAAACCAACAACCTGGAGATCAGGAGTGACACAAACAAACAGACGAAAAGACTCTGGTGTTGTTTCAAGGGGAGGAACCCTGCTGCTGGTACCAACACAATCATGACTTTCTCTCGTCATTCTTCATCTACAGCGACGATACAAACCGTATCTGCTCCGGTTATCCACCTGAACATCTCCGAGCCTCCACATGTTAATGTGTGTCTAAAACAATAGTCATTACTGCAACAGGTTCTGTGAGGGGTTGTTTTTGCTCTTAATCTTTATGTTAAAGGATGGTTTTATATGATGGCCAGGGTTAGCTTGTCATCTTTTATCATTTTGTGTGTGTGTGACAAATATGTTTAGTGTATTTCTTGCATAATCAAACACAAACATACACTTAACATTAAACACTGTAAGCTCTCAAAAAACGGTACACATCACATACAGGCCCCTCGGATACAACAGAAGCACTGTAAGGCAGTCGCACTTGACGAGGTGGCTGTGGCTCAGAGGTAGAGCCAGCGTCTTGTTATTGGAAGGTTGCTAGAACAATTCCCCTGGTCTGCATGTCGAAGTGTCCTTGGGCAAGACACTGATGTGCTGGTCAGCACCTTGCATGGCAGCCACCGCCATCAGTGTATGAATGTATGTATGAATTACTGTAAGTCGCTTTGGACAAAAGCATCTGCTGAATGCCCTTAAATGTAAATGGGTGTCAAGTGCTGAAATGCAGAGGTGGTGAAAGTGCACAAAGTCTTTACTCTAGAAGATACGACTCTGTTAAAAGTACTGATTCAACTTCTTCTCTCAAGTAAAAGTATTAAAGTACAGAGCTCTGAAATGTACTCAAACTCTAAAAGTCAAAGGTTTCCCTCTGAAAGACATTGCTACCTGCCAACTGAACCGAACCGTCGCTGAATACGACCTGTTGCCGGTGCCACCAAATCTCCGGAGTAAATGTTAGCTCAGTACGTCTCTGCAAAACCACAGATAAGCTGAAGCTAAAAAAGATTCTTTATGTTTGTTTAGGCTCAATTTCCTCTCATCGCAGCGCCGTGTTTCTGGTTCTGCTTAGGTTAAGGCACAAACAGGGAAAGTGTTAGGAGAAGCATCATGGTTCGGCTCAGAATAGCCCTCCTGCGTTGGCCACCGCGACACAGCTGGAAATGTCCCCGCGGAGTCGAACCGCAGCCGCCCGCCTGGCAGCCTCGCGGCTTACGATTTTCCAGTTGTGTTATTTTTTTTCCCACGAAGCAGTGGGGCAGCGTCCTGCCGTCTGTTCTCCAGCAGACTTCTGACCTGCACCTTCCTTTGTTCTGATTCAAGAGAGGAACCGAGCCGAAAGGATGAAGTGGGCTGGTTTGATGACACAGAGCAGGTCCACATCTGTCCGTCTGTCTGTATGTTCGCCCTGCGTGCATTCATGTGGCCGCCCGCCGCCCGCGCTCGCCGCCCGTCGGTGCGTCCACTCAGCAGGCTTCTGTTTTCCCCCTTTTTAGGCTTTAATTAGTTAATTAGCGCTGGAACATCATGACGACTGTTGTCAGGCAGCTTCAGGCTGTATTTGTAAACACCACCCCGAGGACTGCACAAACCACAGACACACACACACACACACACACACACACACACGCACATGCACACACGTTCACATACATAAGCATGAAATTAACATTTAGAAAGAAAAATATCAACAAAACCAGGACAAGAGAGCGTGGTGCTGAGCCAAAGTCTTCAAAGACAACTTCTGACAGAATACTTGATGAGTCAGAATAAAACAGCAAGAAAATGAGAGGGTGAAACCAGAAAAACAAGAAAACATCATTCTCTCTCTCTCCCTCTGTGTGTGTGTGTGTGCGCGTGTGTGTGTCAGCTCTGGCTTTCATGTTCACAACTATGTCGACAGTAAATAGGAGAGAGATTATTCTTTCAATTTTCTGTGATCAACGACTTAATTATTGAAGCTGGAGCTGGTGCAGGCGTCTGCATGTTGTCTTTCTGACTGAAGAAGCACTTAAGATTTTGTCTCTCTGGACTGAGCAGCTCTGCTTTTACACTTAATGGTGTGTGTGTGTGTGTGTGCGCGTGTGTGTGTCTACGCCACTTATAAACTGTTATCAAAAGGCCCGCAATTTGCTTTGTGAAAGATGCTTTAAACTGTTTAAATTGTCCACTGAATTGATTGTCAATATTCGTCAGATATGAAACTGAAAAGCAGCCCGTTTACAGTGAGAAACAATACCAGACACACGTTAATGGCCGGGTTAGAAACTATCAGAGGATAAACAAACACCGCACGAGCAGAAAATAAGTATATGAATGATTAAAGCCAAAAGCTCAAAGCAAAACTGCAGGAGTAAACAGAGATATTGAAAGATCTGGAAATGTATTTCAAGGCAGCAGCCCTACAATTAACACTACCTTAAGAATAAGATTAAGATAAAATTAAGTCGTTATCTACTCGTCCTCAAGCCAGTGGAAAGATTCAGGAAGTTTAGTTGTCCACAAAGCTTTTTTTTTAATCTAAGCTGATGACCTCGCTGCAGCTGCTAAGCTAAAAGCGTGAGCGTGGACCATGTCTGTCTGTAGCAGGTGAACGAGCTCCACTGTGTGTCAGAGGGTGTAAATAAAGTTTTTTCAGATGAATTTGGAATCAATTATAATGTTTTATTTTGTTTGTTTGATTGTTGTTTCACAGGCTGGGTCACCAACAAGCTACCATCTGTACTAGAGAGTTGAAGTTTGAAGTCCTAAAACCTGGAAAATCAGTTAGCATTTTTGCACATCTGTGTTCTCTCGTCTCAAGTTTTTTTAATTGATTTTCGGTTAAATGCCTGAAATAAGATCTGTGGTTACCACAGGCTTTAAGATATATATTTTTTTATTCTACAACATAAAACGTATCATTAAATGTTCAACAGTTATATTTAAAATCTGCTTACATGTCTTTAAAACAGCGGTTGCTAACGAGTGGCTAAATGAGACCACAGACACTCACCAGTCCGTCTTTACAGGCCGACTTCAGTTACAAACTAGTCCAACCCAACTTTATAACTTGTAGAGTGATTCGTTTATAGAAAACATGAAGGCTCTCTTCAAATCTCATAGTCTGTTTGTCGAGGGAACCAGAGCGATGCTAACTTCCGGGTTCGCCTACAAGATTACGTCATAGCTACACCGCTCTGTACGGGGGACTGTTCACTTCGATTCAACCGTCTGCTGTGGCAAAAAAATATCAGCTAGCTAACATGATGTTAACCCTTCTTTTCTTTTTTTCTTTTAAGACAGCCAGCAGCACACAGTGGTGCCCCGATAACTGTTTCTGAGGGCGCCGTTTAGCTCGTTTGATAGCGGGAGTCCCATGTACAGAGGCTTTGTCCTCGCTGCAGCGGACCGGGGTTCGAGTCCAGAACAAGGTATGCTCCTTCAGCTTCCTTGAACTTGTGATAGTCAGCAACACCACCCTTAATGAACGTATCTGAACGAAGTTGTGAAGCATTTGACCAGTTTCAAAGAAGAGATTTTTACCTGATCATATTCACATTCGTAGCTTGTACTTAATATCCGGCAGCTGGTCGAGGTGACTGCGTCCTGCTGTTGCTGAGGACCCGAACATTCAAAGATGCAACATGTTTTTTTTTAAGACTTGCGAGACGGCGGCTGAAAACACCTGTAAGATTAACACTATCTTGTATTTACGTACGCGGCGCCGGAACACACGGCACCGAAAAAAACACAGACGGTGACCTTTTCCCCCCGACAAGCTGTTATTTCGCTGATGAACGCGCTGATCATCATGTCACCCTCTCACTTGTAATCACAGTAAAGACCACCTTCTCAAACATTATTAGGCCTCTATTGTTGCTCCGCTTGTTAAAAGAATTGTTAGATTTCTGTAAAAGTAGACCTTTTATCATTCCCAAAGAAAATCAGCGCATTGTTGCGTGTTGATTGCTGTATTGACACGCGCGTGGCGGACTGTTGGTCGTCGGCTGTTAATTTGCCGCCGAGCGATTTGTTTCACGAGGACTCTGCGAGGAACCACGGCATCACCGCGCCGCTCTCCGGCTCGCTGTCGTCCCTCCGTGCTCCGTCGCTCCGTCGTCACTGTCTGCTTCCTGCGTGAGCACTGCGGTTTGACAGACATCATAAAACCATGTTTGGTTATTTATATGCAAAGCAGAGACAAGGAGAAAAACATCAACCGGCGTGATGCACAGTTCACAGGGACAGATCTAATTGGACAGAAGGCTGCTGGCTGCGGATGTGTAAGATTGCTTTGCAAACAGGGGAAGAAAAAAAGAAGAGGCGTGCACACACATGCACAATCCAGACACTCAGACGGAGTCGAGAGACCTTGCGAGAGCTCTTTAGCAGAGGTTGAAGGTAAAGCTGATGCTAAGAGAAGTCTATTCATCAGACCCGAGCGGGGGCTCTGGAAGTCTTCGCCCGTCTCACCCTGCAGGCTGCCGAGAGTGGAGGAGGCGGAGGATCCGTCTGAGGAGGCTCGATAGAGAAACTGCAGAGCGTGTGCGGTTTCCTGTCACTGCAAGTTTACGTGTGGATGCGTGTATGAAAATTATAAGAGCGTAAATGTTTTTTTCATTCTAATCGTATTTGCATATATACGTGAATCAACGGTGTGTGTGTGTGTGTGTGTGAGCCGGGGGGAGATTGCAGGTGTGTGTAAATGCGCGAGCTGGTGACATTGCTCAGTGACAAGGTCATGCCATCATAACAATTTCCATAAAACCGTTCACTTAATTTGTTTCTGCCAGCCTGCCATATCTGAATATTTCCTCTTTAGACAAGACAAACACAGCAGCAGCGCGTTAACGTGATGAAACCGCTCACCCCGGGAGGAAAACTCAGTCATTACCCAGGAGATTATTATTTTTGTTTTTTTAGTTCACAGGTTCACCGGGCAACGCTGAGTCCAATTTCAGCATCCTCCCACAAGGTTGATAATAAATAACATCCTGTAAGCAACCCGGAGTGCAATCATTTAGTGGCTTTTACTCTGCTGCTGAAGCTGTTTGGAGAAAGTTGGAGCAAATTATAAAAAGTTGAACTGTAAACTGGGGGTGTGTACGTGATGACAGGGTTTTGTGGTACTCCGTTTCTTTGAACGCTGGTGTTTTCCTGTTTTTGCAACAGGTATGACCACGGTAACATTTTACTCACCGGAGGGTTATCAGCTTCACCGAAAACAGCCGTCCTCACCAGAAAAAACATCCAGGAAGAACATCTGTGCAAGTGCAACCCATATTTACACTTGTAGCAGTAGCAAAGAAGAAGGTCAGGTGATATGACCTGCAATAAAGCGATAAAGTCCGCATACGGAGGAGGCTGGGGTGGATGGGTGGGTTTGGAGAGGACGTCTTCAGCCATTTTTGTGGAAAAGTCGCAACAGGTTTGTTTTTTTTTATCCCAAAAGATGATCTTGTCCTAACTTGTCTTCGTCACAACATGAAATAGAAAACTAACTTGAACCAATATATAGTTTCGACATATTCACGGTTTGCAGAAACGTACATTGCCAACATTTAATCTGGCGACGGGGTTGCAGCACCTTAACCTGACTCTCGCCAGATGAATTTCGTTCCGCCTCGCTCCACTCATCCATCTGGGATCGCTCCATTGGAGATGTGTTTCAGAAGGCTGGGCCTTATCAAAAATCCTTGCATATGATTGGATAAACCACTTGTCTGTCATCTTTATTGACGTGCTACTTCAACCACTCACATCGAAACCAACCTGTGACGTTGATGAGAGCGACGTTCTTTTAACGAAAAAATATTGGTTTAGATTGGACAACACGGATGAAATAGCAGCATCAATGTTGACGCTTGCTTCCTCGATGCGAGCCGCCATTGTTGTCTGAATCAAAACAGTCGCTTCTCCGCTACCTCACATCCATGAAACTCCCGCCCGGCGGTCCTGATTGGCTCTACCATAAAATCTGAGGCCGAAATCCCTCCCAACGGGAGCGATCCCAGATGTATGTGAGTGGAGCTAGGCGGAACGAAATGCATCTGGCGAGTGTCAGGTTAGCAGCACCTATATCTTAATCGAACCCCGTCATGGTTTGAGTTTTTGGTTTACTTATTTCCTGTTTTATTTCGATGCTCTCTCCTCGTGTTTCACTTCCCACCTCCTCCCTTTGTCTGTTTTCCTGCCCCTGTGTATTTAAGTGTTCCCCCTCACTCTTCGATGCTTCCTCTCTTTGCCCCTTGCGTTTCCTGTCTTGTCACCGTGTTTTTCTGAATTTCGCCGTCTGATTCCTTCGTGTTATTTCTGGTTTGGACTCGGATCGCTCCTGTTTTGTTGTCGGCCTTTTGTCTGTCTTTTGTCGCAGATATTTTGGATTCAGATTTTTGGACAGCTTTCATCACAGCTCGCTCTTTTGTCGTCAGTCCGCCCGCCTCCGTCTCCGCATTTGGGTCCAGTTTTTGTTAAACTTGAAACAGGCCACTCAGAGCTCTGTAGCTGGAAAATACGAATTTGGACTTTGTCTTCTTGTTCCTTAACAAGAATCCAAATAGAAAGGTTTCATCATGGGGACACAATGTCTTTACTAAACAGTATGATGCTGATCAGATCTGTCAGTTATACCTGCCATTAGTAAACGGCTTATCTCAAGATCATATCTTTCACTATACGAACCTGATTCAGACCATGAATTACAAGAAACAGCTACATTTCGGTGATTTTTACAGTTGCAGCGTCTCATTGAGAGGCAGTTCAGACGGTCCGTTCCAGTAATGTGATTTCATCATGTTCAAAAGTTGGTGAAGCATTGAGGAGTGCCGGCTTCACGCTTCGACAGCACTCGAACATCTTCATAACTGTGAAGTCCAACCCGAGACAAGATAACCCCTGTTCTCCATTACATCACAACCCCCCCCTCCTTTTTTTCTGCAGCACCTCATCACAGGTTGTGTGCGTCTATGAGCCGAGAGCACTTCGACCGAAGAGCGATTTTCAACTTTAAAACACTCGGATAGTTTCATCTGAATATCCGCCGGAGGTCCCGAGGGGTCGAATTGAAATTCAAATCCAAATTTGAGAAGCGGAGATTTTCCGTCTCCTCTCCCGTCCCATTAATCACCTCGCAGCTCCGACCACAGATATCTATCTTGGGACCTGGGCTGAAAAAAAACCTTTCCTACTGTATCCTGAATCTTAAAATCATTTGTTTTTCTCTCCAGATTCAACATCGTGGCGAAAAAAACCCAAAAATCTCAAAACAAATAAAACAAAGTCGGTTTTCTTTCGTGGGTAATCCTCTGATTTCAAACAGATCTCAGAACTGTCGAGAGCAGCTTCCATGCTTCAGTCTCGCCTTGTTTGATCTGGTAAAACCAAACGC
Source organism: Lagodon rhomboides (assembly GCA_039737535.1). Taxonomy (NCBI): domain Eukaryota; kingdom Metazoa; phylum Chordata; class Actinopteri; order Spariformes; family Sparidae; genus Lagodon; species Lagodon rhomboides. The sequence continues at coordinate 28,749,467 of CM077786.1, forward strand.
ATCGGATTTTGAGCACTCTAATCATATCTCACCAACACTGAGAGAAGGAGAGGGAGGCGGGAAAACAGAGGAACGCACACACACACACACACACACACACACACACACACACACACTCTTGGGCAGAAAGACCAGTGGAGAGTGAAGTAAAGCAGGCTCTGGATAGGGGCTTAAGAGCTCTCATACATCATCTCATTACCTCTGCTGCGTGCATGTGTGTGTTGTCGCGGTCCTCCTCGTGTGTTTCCCCGTTGTGTTTCTGCGCGTCGCCCGTATGTCGGCGTGCGTGCACGGGCCGGCTTGTTTGTGCATCTCATGCGTGAGTAGCCAGCAGACAGATGCTATTATTTGCATGGAAATGTTTCCTCTGCTGAAATTTACAGCTGCCATCCATCACCGAGGATCTCCACTGTCCTCGGACGGACGGACGCCGGTTGTTTCTCGGCGTGCTGCTACACTGACTAACGCCCACGCCGCACAGCAGTGGATTTTGCGGCAGGATGAATGGGACGGGAGCCTCGGATCAAGTCGGCGGTGTCAACGCGGGACACCGAGCAGAGAAGTTGACTGGATGAATGATGGGGGGCACAGTTAAAGTTCAATCAAGAACTCCGAAGACAGCGATCGATAGCGTAATACAAAAGAACAGCTGAGTGCAGGGAGGTTGACCGGCCAAGTCTGCGTCAGGGAGGATGTTTGGACGACTGCCCAAAAGCTCTCAGATACATTCGGAGGACGGGTTCTTCACTGTTGAGGCCGGAGCAACAGGGAGGCTGAGCATCTGTGATGTTTGACTGGTCCGAGCTCGACGTGTGGACTGTGATCACATACAGACAAGATGATACTGTCTGTTCTGAGACACAAAGCGGCCCAAATTAGGATGTTATCAGCATCATTTGGAAATGGTTTTAATCTACAGCATACACCGATCAGGCAGAACATTATGACCACCGGCCTAATATTGTGAAGGTTCCCCTTGTGCAGCCAAAACAGCTCTGACCTGTCAAGACATGGACTTCAGACCTCTGAGGGTGTCCTGTGGTGTCTGGCACCAGGGCGTTTTATAGTGGATCCTCTGGGTCCTGTATGTTGGGGGGTGGGGCCTCCATGGATCAGACCTGCTCCAGCACGTCTTACAGATGCTCCATCAGATTGGGATCTGGGGAATTAGGAGGCCCAGTCAACACCATGGGCCCTTTATTGTGTTCCTCGAGCTGTTCCTGATCAGTGTTTGTGGTGTGTCAGGGCACATTGTCCTGCTGGGGGGCCGCTGCCATCGGGTAGTGTTGTTGTGATGAGGGGGTGGACTTGGTCAAGTGGTATTCACATGAATGCCGGCACCAAAGGTTTCCCAGCAGAACATCACATTGTGATGAGATGATCAGTGTTATTCACCTCACCTGTCAGTGGTTTTAATGTTGAGAGCTGGTGTGTATCTGCCAAGTCACAAAATCAATGTGAAAAACATATTTGCTGACAAAGTCCTCACCACTGTATCCTGCAGTTTGCTGGGGATGGTGCTGAGGAAACAGAGCCTGGCCACTATTTAGGTTGAAAAACAAAGCAGCGTATTTCACGCCGTATTTATGTTTACTGTAGTAATTGTCACAGCTGCAAAGGAGGAGGTGAGGAGAAGCAGCACAAAGAGTCCATATCGAGAGAGTAGCTTGAAGAAGCTTGTAAGTCGCTAACCAAGAGCTTCATGAATGATTGTACAACACATCAGTCGCTCCAAGAACGAAGATTAGCAAAAAAAAAAAACCCGGCCCGGTTAAGTGACTGGTGCTGGAAGTCGCGCCAAAACGGTATCACGGGGGAAACTTGAAGCCTCAAGTGCTGAGAGACACTGAGAGTTTACTGTGAGCTGGGAGACATTTTGTGTCGAGCACCTGAACTTGTGAAATGAAAAATATTTGCGTATTCATGTGTTCTGGAATTTTTAATAAGGGAGAAGGAACATTAAGGACTTTTATGTGGTAATTCTTGTTTTTTCTGCCAAAGGCCCGTCAGACTCACTTATGAGAATTTGAAAAAGGAACTCAGGAAAAGGAAAATTTGCTTATGTTGACAGATCATTCAATCATTCAATCAATCAATCAACCAACCAACCAACTAACCAATCAATTAACCAATCAATCAACCAACTAATCAATCAATCAACCAACCAATCAGTCAATCAATCAATCAACCAACCAACCAACCAACCAACCAACTAACCAATCAATCAACCAACCAATCAATCAAACCTCTCAGGAACATGTTTCATTTTAAGGACTTTTATGTGGTAATTCTTCGTTTTTTTCTGCCAAAGGCCCTGTCAGACAGAGAATTTGAGGGAACTTTACTTTTTCTTTTTTGTTTATGTTGAGAATATCAATCAATCAATCAACCAACCAACCAACCAACCATCCAATCAACCAATCAATCAAACCTTTCAAACAACTCAAAATGCAATTCAAAGTGCTTTACAAGTGATGAAAAAACATGGTACATTAACAAAATCAGGCTTAGAGACTAATGCTCATCAATTACAATAAAATTAATAGTTAAATCACATTAAATATCGCATGAAAATGTTGATTTGAAAGAAGTTGATATAATAAAGTGATTATTACAGTAAAATGTAAATAAAAGTTGATATATAGAACACAGATGAAAAAGAATAAAGGATGGGAGATCTTGGTTGAATATCTACTCTTCAGGGACTCGAAGCACGAGACTGAATTTGTTAATGAATCACTCCAACCACACTCGTTAATTAACCTCAACAGCTCGGCGGCCCATGTTGCCCAAACCAAACCACAGATGGGACTCAGAAACAAACCCCAGTCTCCCGCGTCAGTGTCTCGAGCTTTGCACCGTCACCGTCCTCCTCCCCGACAAACCTCCTCACAGCTCACATGTGGCACAAAAACTCACAACTTTCCTCTGCTGAAAAGAAATCTGCTTATTTGATCTGGAGCTGCACCAACACACACACACACACACACACACACAAGATACCGACAGACGATTTTGTTGATTTGACAAAAGGCTGTGATTGTTGGAGAATGCCAAATTTTCTGCTCAGGCTGAATCAAGCGAGTCGCTGCAAAGCTGTGAGTTTGTACATTTTAATCTAATCATTTCATCAAATATCGCAGGTCTGATCAGAGTTTGTACCCGAGATGTAAAATTCCGGCTGTGTTTGCAGTTAATCTCCAGACGACACTCGTTCGCAGAGAAACTGTGTGTGGAATTTTAAAAAAAAATAACCGATAAATAACTTTTTCGGGGTCTCATTCAAATGTCTGTTGCACCAAATGTTGTGGAAAAACTAGTCAGAATTCATGGAGGCATTTGCGAGAAAACTGGTTTCCAAAAAAATGCGGCATCGGTTCGGCCGTGGCTGACACTGACAAATGTGTCCCGAGGCAGAAAGAAAAAAACTTTTGCTTTAACACCTCAGAGTTCAGGAGAAATGTGCCAACGCTTAAACTGCTTTGTAATTGGACACTTTGTGGCGCCATCGGATCTGGAGACGCACCAACAAACCAATCAGTTGTTCCTTGGCCTAACTTTCCACCAAATGCCGCTGAAATCTGTTAGCACGTTTTTATTTTTTTTGAATATCCTGCTGACTCACAAACGCACAAAAGGTAGCGTTTTTTCCTCACAGAACATGATTGGAAACCCAAATATAAGCATCTTTTTTTCCCCGTGTTTCTGTTTATTTGTGCTCGATGGCGGGTCTGTCAATGTTTATCCGTCACTGCTGCTCAGCTGTGCCCTGCGAGCACCGCGGAGAGAAAGGGGGAATGTGTCACTAAGATTTGTTCAAGCATGCGTTTTTCTGTTTGAAGCTCGGAACACATCACACGATTTTTTAAAGCCCAATTATAACCCTGTCTCGGCCGTGACGAGGGGCTTTTCAACGTCGCGGGAAGTCCGCGGTGGCCCGCGAGGGAAAATAGGACGGGTCATCTCGGACAGTCAACACACATTATCTCAAGAGCGCGTGAGGCTTTTTTGGATCCGAATCCCGGCCCTCCGCCGAAACTGGCTCCGAAGGCAGTCACGACGATTTCGAAGGCGCTTTATTTTTAGGAAATGAGATCGATGCGAATTTGAATGTGATCCCGTGGTTTTGAAGTGTTCAGCAGCCCGTAATCCGAACGCAGGCTGCTTGTCTCTCGCGGTTATCTGTGAAAAGTCAGCCATACGAATGTGTGATGAGTCTTCACACAATCAGACGGGGTGTTAAAAGTCTTCCGGTGTGTTCTGGTGACCTAAATCTTTGTTTGTGCACTTTCTGGAGCGCAAATAAAAAAAACTCCTGCCTGCGAAAAAAAACACTGTGAGAGGAAGATGCTGCCAGTTTCCTCACAAAAAATGTGGAATATGTTTCACTTCCGCTGCCTCTTCTTTGTGGGTTTTCATGTACTGTACTCTGTGTCGTCGCTTTGAGGGGGAAACATCTTTGCAACTTTGCGTCTGTGCTCGGATTAACGTGACGGCGATCAGACGGAAATTTGTCAAACGTGGATGTCTTTCTTTTTGTGCGCATGTGTCTCGCTCCCCTCATATCTCTCCTCTCGATAAGAGCTTGGCTGCAAAAAAGGTTTCCTGTTTTGTTTTTTTTTTCAAGACGCCGGAGACGCGGAGATGTAATGTGTAGTGACATGTTTGAGTGGAGCGCAGAGACAGAGTGAGTGAAGCGGGGAATGTCTTTAATGTAACACCTACTCATCTACATCAGAAACAAACAAGTCGAAGACAACACCTCTTCAGACGGGCTCGCGCGCTGACTCACACCACCTCGCACACACACACACACACAAACAGAATGAAAGAAAATATACTGCAAAAGGAATAAACTCCACATTCAGCCATGTTCTCATATTCTAGTACCAAATATTCATCAAGAACAGACGTGGAGGCTATTCACACTCGTAATTGCTTTTGAATAAAATGTTATGTGACCTTCTTCGCACGGGGAATTAATAGAATACCACCTGCGGGGGATAAAATAAATCTGGCCGAGCGCTAACCTCTGCACATGCTAACACTAATAACCTACCCATCACTTTCACTCGACAAATTAAAAACAAAGTCCGTCAGGTTTCTCCGAACTTGCTTCCATAAACGTAAAACTTTGTCGAAAGCGTCATGACAATCTTATTATTAGGAGTATTTAGAGGTGCACTTGTCAGGGATTGTGGATCATTACCGGGCTGCAGAGCGGCATTCTGGGTCAAATGAGCTGTTGTGCAGAGTGAACGGAGAGTCGGTGACATCATACAGGTTGTAGAGACAGTGTCAGCGATGATGACGGGCTGTTGGGCTCCGTTGTGATAAATCCAACATGGGTCGGATGAATTGTGTTCATGTGGGAAGATTAAAAGTATTTAGAGGGACAATATAAACAATCACATATTTGTATCATATGTATTCGTGAGAGAAATCTTGTTTGTGTGATCATCTTTGAAAATATCCTGTGGAAAGGCCTGTTGTGATGACTCGAGAAAAAAATGACACCATCCGCGTAAAGAATTGGTCCCCTATAGGTCTCGCCTTTATCATTCTATTCTGTCTGACACCGGGCTTAAAAAAAAACAAACATGAAGGTTGAATCGCAGCACAAAGGAAGCGCATCTGCCAGCGCACAACCAGAGCAGGACGAGGCATTGTTTGGTCTCCGTCCTCAGGTGACGGCGGAACAACGGGAATAGCTGTGAAGACTCTGCAGTGCAAATGAAAAAGAAACCACACTGATAGAAAAAAAGTGATAGAAACCCGAAGTAAAACAAGAGTAAACAAGCAGGCGCTCACCAGAAGGAGAGCGCTGGTGTTGTGTCAAAGTCTGTTCCCTCGCTGATGTGAGCTTCCTCTTACCGGCGAGACTCGAGATGTTCTAAACCAGCGTTCTTTCTGCTAGAACAGTGATTAACAGGTGTTTATCTCTGCCTTTTTAAAGCGCTGAGATCAGTTTTTCAAGGTCAAATTATTTGTTACTTCGGCCAGTAGCCAGGCTGCTAGCGGTAGCGACCAGTGGCGGCGACAGTTGCCGTTTTTATTCTGGGCAGTAAGCCACTAATTTGCCGTCCTTTTGGTGGCTCGCTCCGCAGATTTAGACAGGAGGCGGCAAATTGGTGGTCTGTTTTGGTCCGCCAGTTTTGGCCCTCGGAGGGTAACGTTACACTTATTTGCGCCTCCATTGCTGTGTAAATCCGAGGCGGCAATGTGGTGGCAAATGCTGAGGTGGGCGGAGGTGTGGATGATGTGCACTGCTGCGCACCCACAGCTGGGAGTTTTAAAACCAGGAAACAGCTGATCACAGCAGTCAGTTCGTCACTTCATCCACGAAGATGAGCAACTGGAAAGCCGCTGAGATCCGGGAGATGCTAGCGTCTCCTCGGTCTCTGTAGCTGTCTTGGTTGTCCACTGGCTGTTGTAGCGACGAGCTATAGCGGTCGCTACTTTCAAATTAAAAGCCCCCCGCTAAGAACCCAGTTCTAAACTCCGATGGGGTGCAATGTAAAGCTCTTATTTTGAAGACAAATTCGACCTGCTTCTCTTCACGCCCAACTTCGTGCTTCACGTCACGTCACATGTTTACGCCTACCCCAGAGGTGGAAATGTGGTGGCTTATTTGAAAAGGAGGAATATTACACCTCCCTTTTAGATAGACAAGGCGCCACATTGCAGCCTTTACCTTGCTGCAAATGTGCCACCTTTTCTATTTAAAAGGGGCTGGTAATACCACAGGGAAACACTAGGGGGGAGGGAAAGTTGAAAAGTTGTCTATTTCCACTTTGAGCCTGTAAAATATATTTGTCTCACAGGTCAAACACAGAACACAGAATGGAAGATAAAACCCATTAAATAGGAAACATAACACATAATGCAAATATGTACGAACCGATGCTAATGAAAATCCCACATACACTCACAGGTTCTTGTCCGTGACATTCATCATCAAGCCATTACCATCACCGCCGATCATCAGCCGAGGCTTCTCCATGCACACGATGAAGAGGCTACTTGAGCTTTTGAAATCTCCTCTGGAAGACGGCAGAAGGCTGCGTGACGTCAACGATCATACTGGCCACATTAAGTGTGCGGTGCAGCCTGTTCTCGTCAGCCCTCGACACCGTGCCAAAAGCAAGCGATAATGGAAAGGTTGATGAATGTCTGCCGTGGAATAATGGAGGAGTGTCGTGAGTTTGTCACACGTCCAAAAAAAACAATTCAGTGCATTTGTTGCCGGGCTGCTTGAGAGATTACCACACTGGATTTTACTTAAATATCCATTATACTATTTGTATTCACAGAACTAATTTAATCATCTGACCCTTAAAATCAACGCATCTTTCCTTTTGGTTACATTTAAAGCATCTGTTGGTAAGATAGTTCTTTTAGGACCGATAGCAGCAGACCCGACCTACCAGCAGGAAGTTTAATACATACATTAGAAAAAAAAACATTTATCACAATATTGTGCACAATAATTGTACTGGTTCTGGACAATTTTGCAAAAGACAGAAGATAGATGTGATCATTTAGCACAATTCCTGCACAGGATGGTTTCAAAGTGTTAAACTTTAAAAGAAAATAAATCAAAACTTTTTAAAAAAAAGAATAATCTGGTGTGTCAAGGTTATAAAAACTTAAAGTACTTGATTCATGTTGAGGTCGTTGTTAATGAAGACCACAGATGGGACTCCAAATGGGGAGCACTACTTCTTATAAAAGCAATTATTTTGGATACTAAAGAGAAGTCAGAGAGGTTCTGGTCACCAGTGGTTAAGAGGCCACCGAGCTGACGAAGGAGGCCTTTTGGGCTCGGTCGGCCCAGGGGCCTCATGAAGCAGCGGACCGGTGCCGGGAACACGGAGTGTCGTAGGAGTTTGGAGAGGCTTTGGGGCAGAACTTTTAGTCGGCCTCGAGGACGTCGTCTCGTTCTCCCTGTCACCGAACAAACTCCAAACTTCTCCCTCCAACTCTCCAGACTGTTTCACTGGATCTTAGTAATTTACCTCACAGATAAAGCAAGCCCGTTTCTGTGGATGTAACTTTGACGGTCATTTACACACATAAACATGTAAATATAGATCTATATATAGATATATATAGCAGGTTTAAAAGTACCAGAATTCCCCATTAAACCTTCGCTATAGCCGCTCTCCTCTTCGAAGTTTTTTTTAGAAAACTCCAGTTGTATTTCCGGCTGACATTATCCGAGGGATTGGACCCTAAGTGGCTGCCTCCACACACCGCTTCCCAAAGTGGTTCCACCTCAGAGGAGCGAGGATCCTGTTTGCAGCTTAAAACACGGAAGCATCCAAACTTTTTTTTTGCGCCGTTCTTCAACATCAGGTGATTGTCTGATCTGCGCAAGATGCATGAAGCTGCCAGGTTGTCGCGAGGGTGCAAATGAGGCGTTCTTGTTCTGCTAACGCCTGAATAGATATGTGTTGGTATGTAAAGGGTGACAGTTGACTGTGTGTGTGTGTGTGTGTGTGTGTGAGAGAGAGAGACAGGAAGTGTGTGTGTATAATTGGTGATTCTGACCAGTTTGCTGGATCATTCAACGGGCAAAACAACTGCAACGGACGGCTGAACAAACCCATTACTCTGGTTCAGTGCTTCTGACGCACACACACACACAAACACACACACACACGACTCGACAGTGACCCGCAGTGACTTCTGAATACCGCGCGACCTGCTACAGTATACACTCGGCGGGGGAAAGGGCAAGAGAATGAAAGAAGTTGTGGAGTGGAATAGAAAGAAGGCGAGGCGGAGAGTCAGGAGGAGTGTCGGAGGAAGTGTGGAGGTGGAGGGAGATTGTTTGAAACAAGAGAAAAGCGAGCGCGACGAAGTGTGTGAGGAAAGAGTGAGTACGTCACCAGAGGAGGGCAACAGAATATCTCCGACCCACTCTCTCCAGCTACATGCAACCACAAGCTACCCCACCTGCCCTGTACCATCGTCTACAGGTGTGTGTGTGCGCGTGTGTGTGCGCATCCGAGTTTGTTGGGATGGCGTGGGCATTAAATTGAGCGATGGAGTGCTCTCATTGATTTCCACAGTAAAGGAAAAGTAATCTTCTCTGGGCTGGGCTCAGTGTGTGCGTATCTGTGTGTGTGTCTCTCCCTCTCTATGTGTCTGTGCATGTGTGTGTGTGTGTGTGTGTGTGTGTGTGTCGGGCCAGTTACACTATGATTGAAACAGTGGTCAGAAAACACTATTAAAGATTTTATAGGCTCTCCTCATAGATATATCACTCCAAAATCAGTTGATGGCAGATTATAATAGCGGCAGTAAAGCAGCAACACTGCCTGCAGAGTCTAAACAGAAGTAAGCCTCACATGCTTTTATTTGCGAGGATATGGAAGGTTTCAGGTCAGGTTTTTTTTTTTTGCCGCTACAGCTCTAAATTGCTTTCCAGCCAACTGGTACATGACATTTTTCAACCTGTGGAAGGGGGGAAGTGCGCTGTTTGCCTCAGAGAGCAAGTCGTACGAGCGAGCAAAGTGTCAGCGGCTTGTGAGAGTCATACTGCACAAAATGAAATTGAGGGACCTTTTAATATGAAAGGGAGTCTAAAACCACTTTTTTTTTTTACAGTATGAAAACTTTCATTATCCTCACAGCCGCCGCCTGAGGTGTTGTGGATATTGAGATGTCTCCATACAAGCGCGCCCCGGTCCATCTCCCATACAGATCGTGCTGATGTTTGTTGGAGTGGGGTTGTAGGAGGTACTTACCCAGTCGGTGTGCCGCCTGCGGTAAACGGTGGTCGGCACGCCCCCGGCTTGGAGGAGCGGGCGTGAGTATTGTGCAGGAAGCTGAATAATGCGCCGCTGTGGACGGGGGTGGCAGCAAAACATACTTCAGCCACTTGAAAAATCAATATCAGGTAAAAATGCGGGCTATATTTGGAGTATTTTCGCTTCTTCACCTCGTCGTCAGACAGCCCTTTCGACGGGGACTCATTATATCCATCTATGCTCTCTTCAAGCACCAGACTCCGAACACAAAAACAGTAATTTTACCCTTCAGAACATGGGAGCTTGAGGTCTACCGCCGCCTCAATCAGTTGGCTCGCTCGTGTTATTGTGTGACTTCGGTGTTTTAAAGGTGCAATATATACGAATTTGAAGGGTAGCTCCAAAACCAAAAGGGGCGACATATCGCTTACTGCTGCTCACTATACTGGACTCTATACAGCTGTGGCCACCAGCTTCTGTTAGCGAGCAGCTCAGTTAGCTCTGGAGCTAAGTGGCCTGTCAACGGATGACGTTTTATTCATGATCACGACAGGAACATGACAACAGATGGCTCGACGAAGACTGAACTAAAAACTGGACTTCACTACAAACTAAATTAACGAGGAGATGAGGTGCAGGTGGAGACGGGCGGAGAAGCACGAGGAACAGGGCAGCAGCTGACCAGGAAAAAAGGAGGGAAACGGAGCAAAATACACCACAGAAACACAGCAAAACATGTAAAAGACAAACAAAATGAAAGTGAAATGACAGCACCGTGAGAGCAGTGATGGGGGGAGTCACCGTGAGCCACTAGTCTCTGTCAACCTTCCTCCCAGTGAACACGGCTGGACACCAGACTGGAGCTCAACACGTCCTCTGAGACCTGCAGACTTGTCAGTTTGAAGACAGGAGATACAGTACAGAGGTGATTTACAGCAGCTCCCATCGGGACTATGTCTTCCTGGACGAGAGGAGACGGCAGATGGGGACAGGAGAGGCGTGAACTGGCAGAAGACAGGGCTGGAATATTTTCACGTCTTATTCGACCAGACCAGAGGTGATTTCCGAATGTAGTTTTTTGTTGAAATTGAATGAAGCGTGTTCTACGATGAGATAACAAGTTTGTCTTAGTTCGGTAAAAGGCAGAATCTTTAATTCAGACGGTGCATGATCATCTGTTTAGAAAGGAAAACGGGTGTGAACATGTTACCTTCCTGACATTTTGTGAGTTCATTTTGTTAACTTATCGGACTAAGGAGCAAACTCTCCACTTTTACACCTCTCACATGAAACGTTTTGAATATTTTGAACTATGATTCTGGCCATATGTTTGGAAAAAATGCTTCTTGAAAGGCTTAATTTGGAATCACAGAAGTGACGCTGACTGAGACAGCAGAAGACAAAGAAACTCCCGTGTTCGGAGAGGTAAAATTAATATGTTTTTTGTCGAAGCGGTCCGGTAACGGCTTCAGTTCCTGTCTGACGGCGAGGTAAAACTGTGGCAATACTCTAAATAAAGCGTAAACTTAACTGATGTTGATTTTATTTTAAGATGGCTAAAACACGTCGTGCTGCCGACCCCGTCTACAACAGTAGATTACCTCGCTCCCTCACACAGCCGCTCAACCAGCTTACGCTTCGAAACATCATCCTGAGCCACATTACAGCAGGAGAAATAAATCAAGCCATGTGTTCTTTTCTTTCTTTTTTTTTATCAGTTGTTGTCAACTCCAGAGACACGCAGAGGACCTTAGCGATGAAACATAACCAAGGTTAATTCAATATAATCTGTTTCAAGTGTGATTTATCTGTTTGTCAATAGTGCGGACAGACACGGTGTCTGCAGATATTTATCTTATTGATTTAACAGCATATTGTTTTTTTTTAATAATGTGTGAAGCATTAGAAAACTGACACTGTTCGGACACATGAAAACATATAAATCTCCTAATAATGGATAGAGATGATGGGTAACGTGATAAATGGTCTGCAGGTGTGTGTGTGTGTGTCTGTGTGTGTGTGTGTTTCTGCAAATGTGTGAACGTGCGGTCGCATGAAGATGAAAACAGCACGTCTCTCACTTGACAGGAATAACATGTGACAATACAGTGACAACCTCCGTTTCACCAAAAAAAGATATTTAGCGCCTTTCGCGAGGTGATAATTCTTGTTTACTTAGAGGAAAAAGGCGTATCAACATAAACACTTACACAGCAGTGAATTACATCCAGTGGATAAGTAATTACAAGCACACAGTCTTAAACACGGTCTCACGTTCTGCAAACAAAATATTAATCAACAGCTCCCTTCTATACACATAATCACACACATAATAAAATGTAATGTGATGCTAACTATTATTATGGATTAAAAGCATACCACCTGCAGGAGGATGATACAAATCTAACACTTTCACATAATGCATTAAAACCAAATTATAATTAAGACTTTCACAAACACAAAGGTCTGAAAACTTTGACAATCAGAAAATCTTATCATAAATCATTTAGTATTGTACTCGTCAGGTTAGTCGTGAATGGAGGCGCCGCTCGGTGCAGAGCCGGTGAGATGACACCGTTATAGAGACGGTGTCAGCGATAAGAACGAGTTGCTAGGCTCCCATTCTTCCCTCCTCACCTCTTGGAGTCCAGTGAATACTTAAGTCGGAACAGCTCGAACCACTGATATGTTCCCGTTTGCAGGCCTACTTACCACATCACATTCATATTACATGTTTATGACCTGACTGTCGTATCATGAGGTGGAGGGGATGGAGGTGGAGTTACGGGGGAGAAGAGACTGTGTTTCAACATTTGTAAGCGTGACTCTACGGGATATTTTAAACCGTGTTTGTGGCAACAAAACCAGGATATTTTTGACAAGAAGTTCAGGTATTTTTTAGCCAAAACTCGATCTCTATCCTCACCCTAACCAAGTTTTTTTGTGTGACTAAAGGGGCTCAACACACCGCCCAGACTCAAACCAATGGCCAACTGCCGTTGCCTCTCGTCTGACCCGTTCGGCAGAAAAGTTACATTGAAACATGAAAACAGGAAATGGCGGAACAGAGTGCAGACCATCGTCACTTCCGCCCCTCCCACACACCGCGCTGATTCGCTAGCACACCGCCAATCAGAATGGTCATTGAACAGCTAGCACACAACCAATCAGAGTATCCGATGGCGTCCAATCCTCAGACCGCCAACACTCTCAGACTTTGCGAGTTGAATCTGATCAGACACCGTCCGCGCAGCTTCCAACACAGCTGAACACACCGAACAGATTTGTTCCCGAACTCGTCCGAGTCTCCACAAACGTTTCAGACGTCCGACGGTTGGGCCGGTGTGTTCCTGCCTTAACACTGACCGAATCATAATCACAGCATTGTCACAACGAAAAATGAAAAAGTAACCTAAAGAAACATAAAGTTGTGTGGCATAAAGAAATGTCTACATTCAAGTTATGCACCCGAGTTTACAGACACGTTCACTGCCAACATATTCCGGCGATTGGGTCGTGTTGGACAGCTATTGGATGTCTTCAAAGTCAAACTATTGACGACCGAGAAACACATGGGCTAAAAATTTGAGCTCAACTGAAAGCAGTAAGTTACTTCCGATAGATTACTAGTTAGTAGCACACAGTCTTAAAGGATAAGTTCACCCATTTCCTTCTCTTCCTCATGCAGATGGAAAGTCAGGTGGAGTTTCGTAGTCCACAAAACACTTCTGGAGCTTCACAGCAAAATAACACTGCAGCATTTTCCCAAAACAATATTAAAATGGCTTCATCCATGGACGTGGAGCTATTTTATGTTTTCTGTAGTTCCAGACGTGTTCTGTGGACTATGAAACTTCACTCGATTTCCCATCTGCATGAGGATGAGTAGACAATGGCTGAATTGTATTTTTAGGGGTGAAGTTATCTTTCAAACTTGGCCTGAAGCTAATTACACTTAATATTCACTTCAAGCTGCTCAAGTCAATATTGTAATCCATTGATCATGTGCGTGTGTAATATGAATGAAGCTGCATACATAACAGAGAATAATGGACAAGCACTGTACAGGCCATGTTACAGAGATAATTTTCTAATTGCACATAAGAACATCCTGTAGGAATATTCTTAGTGTATAGATGTTTGCTGCTCCTCCACAGCAGGAGAGAAGGGCTAACTTTGTTTTCATGTTTTGATGTTATCTTGATTGGATGGATGCCCGAATGTAGAAACGCTGAATGTCTTGTGATATGAAAACGTCCCTGAAGCGGCGACAGCACAATGAAGACAAAGAGGAGAAAGATTTTTAGCATTAACATCGAGCTTTGATCTCAGTCCCTCAGAATCAAAAAAGCAAGCGCTCCTTTCAAGCTTTCCCCGTTTTTCTACAAATGGCAATCATCGCAATTATCACAATCATACAGGAAGAAATCCATTGTGGAGCGGGATGACAGCGTGATGCAACGTAAACGCAGATAAAAAGACACGTGTCGAGGAAGACCGGCGATTCTCTTTGATTCTCAGACGGAGAAGTTGCTCTCAGTGTGGCTCTTTGCTGTTGTGCTCTGTTTCCTGCGTGTGTTAATCAATAATCGCATGACGCTGCGGTTCGACATCTGATTTCTGCAGTCGTACTTCCCCGTTCGGCGCTCGCTTTATTGTTGATTACATCTGTTTTGATTAGTCGACTTATAGTACCCCCGCAGGGTGGAAGAAAGCTTGTGTATGTGATTTCCAATCATGCAATCAGAGCGGCTATTATGCTATTATGAATTATGTCGATTCAACGGTGATGTTCTCTACTGTCGCTCCGACAGGGAAACTTTGTGTTCTGCTACAGTTTTAATTTTTACCCAAACTGCACGCCAGTGAAAACAAGAGTTGTGTTCAGTGCCCGGGGTCCGGCCCTGTTGCTCAACATTTGGACCACACAAGCAGATATTTGCAACGCTGGACTAATCAAACTAAACGCCATATTTGTGACCCATAAATATGCTTGGATGAGTTATGTAGGACTCCAGAGAACATTTGATTTGGATGTGTAAAAAATCCAAATCAATTTCTGCAACTCTGTGATAAAAGTTCAGTTCAGGTCTTTATTGTCCCTCGAGGGGAAATTTGATTTACAGTAGAGGGCAAAAGGAAAAAAAGACAACATAAAGAGGACATGGGACATTAATCACAGTTACAGCAAACAACCAACCAAAAAATTCAAATTAAAACTATCAAACCATTGAAATAGTAGCCACAGTAAAGAGCTGCTGAGCAGCGCAATCAAGGTTTAGTCGCCAGTCGCCAGAATGAAATGTGCAAACTATGCAAACCACAGATACGTTCAATTCCTACATTTCACCTGTATTTTACCAACATTTCTTTTCTTTTGATTACTCAATGTTCAATACAAACTGTGACGTCAACAGAGACACACAATCGTAACGACAAAGCGAAGACAAAAGAAAGGAAAAATAATGTCCAACGACACACCATCTTCCTTCAACTGAAGCTTCAGCACGGTACGATATGATCTGATCTGGCGTTACTGCCCTCCTGTCTTACACAAGACAAAACAAAAAGTGTACGTGATCAACATTTCATACTTGTCATATCACGTTAAGACTCGTCTATGAGCTGAGTTCGGTGCAGTGAGAGGGGATGAGCGTGGACAGTTGGGCGAGACGGCTGCAAAGCAAGTGACCGCGGCCAACTTTGGGACATTCTCCGATCATGTTACTGGCAACAAAACTGTTCCTCCATTCTACCACTGTAACTTTTATACAGACAGCAAGGCAGAAAAACGCCACAATAGTGGGGGCTTCATAAAGGGTGTGTGAGAACAACAAATACAGTAGTTTTTTCTCAGCGTGTTTATTCCAAAGTGATACATCAACTAATTAAATAATATGCTTCTAAATAGTAAATCCAATTAAATCGATGATGCATAATAATTTCCATTTGAAAAAAACATCAAAAACAGACCAATTTGTAGTTATAGAATCAACTTGCAGCAAACTGGAACTGAGAAGGGAAGGAGTATATTCATTTATTTATTTATTTTGTGCTTAATTCAGACCTTGGAGACAGATGATGAACACAATTTCTGCAATCCTGTACAGTAATTTATTCGGCGTATTGGGCCAGGGGAGTGTAAATAATAGAGAAGCGAAAGCTTAAGATGAGCTTAATGATAAACAAATTACCAATGAAGAAGCCCATGAGTGGATAAGACAGCGTGTGCATGTATGCATTAAGGAACACAGAGTGTTTGATATGGAAAAACGCTTCCATCTCCGTTTAGCTCAAACTTTTACCCTCGGCGGCTTCGTCAGCCCGATGACCTGTTGCATCAGCATCTCGCCGATGATGCTTGGCCGCGCTACAGTAAGTGGACACTCGGTGAACATCCTTTTCTCATCACCCACACATCTTGTTTCCATTCCTGAGGCGGTAAAAGCAATCCGAGACCTGCTGCCAATAACAAGCCGAGCAACAGATGACTTTGAAGGTCTTAATGGCATAACTGCTGACGCACGCTGCGGACGCATGAAGAATTGTCATCCTGCACCGGCGAAACAACAAGCACATGCAAGTAATTAACTGCCCGCCATGACTGCAATCTCGCCCCCCACACCCCACCCCACCACCCGGCCTCTCCGCCCCACCCGCTCTGTCTGCTGTTGTTCTGCTTTCTCACCATTATGTGTTTGATTCCTGCAACCTAATTTAATTTCCACCGCTGAAAGCTTCCCGACGCCGCTGTCACTTTGTGTGTGAGCAGTGGCGGCGGCTTTGCTAATTTCCCTCTCTGTCCTCTCTGTGGAAGCTTAAACCTTATGTCTCGCGTCTGCACTGCCGTGACGTGCACACACACACACACACACACAGGAAGGCAAACGCACAGTTACACTTTCGTACTCGCTTCCCAATAGCCCCAGGACAGCCTGCAGCAACTCCAATTAACAGCAGCACTCACTAAACAAAAATCGCAAACTCCTCTGTTCTGTAAATTTTTTGGGGGGGGACTTTCAAAGGAGCCGGCGTTAAATTCTGTCCTTTAGGGGGGACATGCGCCTAAAGCAACATGGCACAGGACACACACACACACACACACAAATATCTAAGCATACGCACATGCACACGCGCTGCCACTGGGAGATGTCTGATCAGGAGCTTTTTTCGACAACTTTCTTATCTTTATCACCGTCGTCATCATTCTAACCTCCGCAGTAACGAACGTCTTGCCCCGGAGAGAGAAAACACTCATGCATACACATGCACACGCGCAAGCAAATGGCAAAATGTGCAAACAGGGACGAACACACACACACACACACACACACACTGTCCCTAATGAAAGGTTGAGTGTGGGTGGATGAGAAGAAGAATGCTGGTAGGGGAAGAGAGAGAGAGAGAGAGGGTCGGATGTGGAGACAGGGGAAAGGCTGAGGGAAGATTAAGGATGAGAGGGAAGTAAGGGGGTGGAAAACAGTGGTAGGGAGGGCGGAGGGAGGCGCGTGGTGTGTTGAGGAAAAGATGAAAGGGGGATTAAAGGAGTGACGGAGTTAAATTGGGAGGGCAAGGATAGCGGAGTAATGGTCGGAAGAATGGCAGGGAGGGGACGGGAGCGCCTCGGATTAATTCATCTGAATTGGAAAGTAACAAGTGAAGGAGGGAGGGAGAAGGAAATAAGAAAGACAGCAGAAATAGCCTCGAGTGGTTCCGGTGATGTGCGCGATGAATAATGGAGGGACAGAAGGTGCATAAGGAATTGAGATGCTAAGAGGTGGGGATGACAAGAAGGAGGGGGGGTCCAAATGAATAAAACAGAGTGAGAGCATCTATCATCCCGCTTGTTCCTTGAGAGCGTCGACAGAAAGGGAGACACAGACTACAAAGGGGGAGTTCACACGAGAGAGGAATCCGGAAAAAAAAAGAAAAAAAAAAAGAGAGAGACTCAAATTAGATTGACTGAAGACGAAAAGAAAAGGCCTGACATGAGAAAGAACTTAATTAGGTTAGGAGTGTCTTCAAATGCGAGTGCAGCTGTCAGTTTCATAGTTCCTGTCCTCTTGTTTTGTTACCAGCAGCTAAGTGCACTCCTCTGCTTCCTCAGCCTGTAGTGTCACATTCAACCACACTGAGAAACAGTATTCTCAAATGATTCTGATCGGCTAAAGGAGTAGTTCAGCATTTAGGAAATGTGTTGATTTTCTCCTTGCCTGGAGCTGGAGGAAAAGATCCAGATCAATCTCGTGTCTGTGAACGTGCCGGCTGTATCAGCTAACAATGCAAACAATGCAGGGCTTCACAGTTATTTGGTCCAGTATGTGAAAAGCTCCATCATATATTTTCCTGTTATTCGACTGAAATGCACGCGGAAATCTTACAGGCTTCTGGGACCTGTTCCCTGTCATGCCTTGGGTTTTTTTGTCAGTTTTATTTTGTAGTTTAAATCCTCGTGTCCACTTCCTCTCTTTGTCTGTTTCCCCAACCCATGTCTCATTAGTTAATCGCCCCCTGTGTATTTAAGTCATTGTTGTCCCCTGTGATTCCTGCTTGTCCCATCGTCACATCTTGTGTTTCCTGCTCTTGCTCCCTGTGTCCTCGTGTTCTACTTGCCGGTGGATTACTCTTGTTTTATTGATAGACATTTTTTTGTCTGTATTTTGCTTTGGATTCTGACTTTCATGGACTACAGCTGACATTCAAGCACGCTGTCTGCTCCGTTACCTGCACACAGAAAAATAAAGGTGCTAACTGGAACCAAAAATGGTTCTTCGGAGTGATGCCATAGAAGAATAGAACCATTTCTAGTTCCACAAAGAACCTTTTAGCAAGAGGTTCTTTGAAGAACTCCCAAAGGTGCCTCAAAGAACCATTCTTTGGGAGAAAAACAAGGGAGAAAAAGAACAGAACTTCTTTGAAATTATCATCAGTGTAACTGGACAATAAAACAAGTAGATCTAGGTCAAAGAACACATTAGATAGTCATAAATTCATGCTTGATATTTATTGTATTTATTTATCTGTTGGACATTTTTTGTATTTATTTGTTTCCACAATCAGTCAGCCAACCACCCCAAACAATCGAGAGGTGTTTGGAGCTACAACGATTAGTTGATCAACAGAAAATGTATTGACAACTATTTTGATAATAGGACTTAATAATCGTCTAAGTAATTTTTAAGCAAAAAAAAAGTAAAATGTAAGAATTTGCTGCATTTCTGGGTCTTAATTGAGAAAATAATCTGCAGATTAATCGATTAATGAAAATAGTTAGTTGCAGCCCTAATTTCATGCTATTACATGCCAGCAAATAACTCCAATAAAAATGAAGAACCTTTAGTACTTTAAAGAACCACATAAAGTATGCGAAGAACCATCCCCTATATAAAAAGGTTCTTCAATTGGTGATGGTTCTTTAAAGAACCAGAGAGCCTTTTGAAGAACCATTATTTTTCTGTGAGTGTCCTACGTTTGGGTCCCTTTCTGATTAAGTCTCACATTCTCCAAAGTCTGCATCACATGTTGCTCCTGTAACCTTTTATAGCCTAAAAGTTGATTTATTTGCATATTTGGACAAAAGACTTTACAACTGGACAACTGGATCATTTCCATCTTCCTCAGAGTCGCGGATATAAAACAACACAGGACGACATGTTTGTTTATTATATATTATGATTCATTTCACATGTATAGTTTAACAGTTGGAATTGGCGCCAACATGACAGGATTCAGGTTGGCAGAATTCCTTTTCCCGGGAGCTTTTATGGCAGACAATATTTTAGAGTGATAGCATTCATTAATCTTTATCCATTACGTTGTGCAGTCAACATTCATCATGATACAGTACAGCAACAAACATGTCTATTGCCTGCTTTAAAGTCCTCGCCAGAAAAAACATAACGACAAACCCTGAATACGCCATGCATTGCATCAATAATTAATTCTGTTTTTTTAATATCAGACTATTCTATGTGTGATTTCTCAGCTCTAAGGCCAGGTCAGCATATTAATCAACCGCCTGTTTCAGTCTGATTTTTAATGGCAGCACTTGTGAAGTGCAACCTTAACTGTCTGGCATGCCTGAAAAGAAATCTGCCAGCGTTGAGCTGCTGATTATGCACAGACTTATCAGTGTGACTGAATTAGCTCAAGGAGAGAAACATTTCGACTAAAGTTTATTAAAGTGTGATGACTTTTCGTTGACACAAACTCGACTGAATGTTCTGAGTTCAGCTAAAACTAATGACTCAAATGTGACCTTAACTAATAAACTAATGACACACTGATATCAATGGCAAATTAGATAAAGCAACTACATTACCATAAGAAAATACAGAGAATACATTCAATGTATATATATATGGAACATGAGTGCAGCATCAGCCTGCAGTACCTGAACAAATGCTGTCTGCTTATATGAAAATAAATGTGAACAGAAGTTTTCTTCTTCTCACAATCCTACGAATGATTAGAGACAGTTTTTGTGTATGTCGGGAAATTTAAACACGATGTTACATTACAAAAGTAATTATTTGAAGCCAATAAAAAAACAATGTAAAAAGGAAAGTCATCATTGTATAGTTATAGTATGGATGTAACTTTTATCTTTTTTCATAATAGCATTTCTTTTGTTGTGTGATATTTGGATCTAACGTGGTTAATTAGATGATGATGATGATGATCACCTGCTATAAGAGTAATGTGGGTTTTTTTCCGTTGCCTTTGTTGGAAAGTGAAAAGAAACGTCTGAATTGGATGCGTGAGTGTACGTGACTGTGCCCTTGTCATTTGGACTGTTTTTGTCAGGCATTTCAATTCAACACAGAGGCAGGCAGGCAGGCTGAAAAACAAAAGGCGAGCTTTAATTAACAAGATGAGATCCCAAAAGTCCAAGTGACAAAAAGTCAAGCATAGAAAGAGCAGGCGAGTGTGTATCCGCACTTAATAATAGCTATCATTCAGAAATGACACGTTAAAACTTAATTAAACTCGAGTAAGCCCTTTTTTCATTAATGAAAAACAATGAAATGCTTTATAAAGCTATTTATTAATCATCTGTAAAGGTTTAAAAACATCAACTTTAATGTAATGCCTATATATGAACTATACAGTATCATTTACCAGTTACAAAGTATTCTAAAGTATATTATAAACACACCAGACAGCATCAGGATGGCAGATTAAGCCGCACTACAGGCATTCAAAACCTGCTGTAAGTAAAAGGGCCTCCATGTGGGCTGAAATGGCCTCGAGCAAGGCACACTTTCTACCCGGGGTCACTGCTCGAACGCCGACCCTGTCCCAACTGTGGACACACAAACAGATCTCCTCTCTGGTGATCAATGATCAATACGTGGTATTAACGTGGCAAACCGGCCGCTCAGTTCTGGCGTCCACAAATCTGATAAAAGCAGCGAACAGATTTCCCTTTTTGACTTCCAGGCACTTGGTTTCTCCCTCACCGACTGCACTTAAGCTTTAAAAAATCATTTTCAGATATTGTTTTGGCCTCGGTCTGTTCCGTGCAACGGAGGAAAGTCTTCAACGAGTGAGCTGAACTCTAAACTTTAACTGGGGAAATTGACCAGATGTGACAATACGAGTGATTTAATATGTCAGTATAATGGAGCCTTTTCTGCACTTCCATCAGCAGTTAGAGGGTCCCTGCATGAGAGGTGATGGAACAGAAGCACTTAAGTTAATTAAGCAGCCTTATCTATGGTCCCCGCGCTCAGAGAGAAAGAGACCCGTTCGAATTGACGATAGCTACGTAATTACCCTTTATCTCCTCTTAGAGAGGTTAGGAGTTCTTTAATGAAGAGCAGTTTTGTTTAAGAGAGAAGCGGAATATAAATGTCGGACACGGACATGTGTGTTTGTGCACGTGTGTGCATGTGTGCGTGTGCGTACATGTGCACCTGGTGTGTGTGAATATGTGTGTGTGTGACCAATTTTAACCTTTAATTATTACTTATTCTAATATTCTACATTCTTTTCCACACACAAAGAAGCAGTCTCCGTCTCACACACACACACATAGAAGCAGTCTCCGTCTCACACACACACACACACACACACACACACACACATATGTATGCACTTTCCATGCTGTGCAGCGTCTATTGGGATTTCATCAGCCGTCTTACAGTGAAGATCAGACGAAAGATTCAGCCAGTGAAATGGAAAAAAATCCCTCTGAAACATAATCCATTTTTTTGTATCAATGACTTGCTTCGAATTGTGTGTGTGTGTGTGTGTGTGTGAGCGATTCCCTCAGATTTGGAGTGTTTACTCCAATCTTGGGAAGGGCGCCACGCTCCTCCGTT
The DNA here is from genome assembly GCA_039737535.1 of Lagodon rhomboides. Lineage (NCBI taxonomy): Eukaryota > Metazoa > Chordata > Actinopteri > Spariformes > Sparidae > Lagodon > Lagodon rhomboides. The sequence continues at coordinate 28,771,551 of CM077786.1, forward strand.
GGCCTTGCAATACGAGCTTTGGCTCTCGCGAAGAGAGGAGACTCATACGTTACAGAATCCCTGCTTTGTAATCTCCAGCTCTGCCTCGGCTAATGAAAAGACAGCTTGTGCCCTGATGAAAGTGGCCTGGCACCAATTATGAAACATTCGACTGTAAGCTGTTGTCAGAATCAGAATCGTTTTTGCTATTTAACCAAAAAAAAAAAAAAAACAGGCAGCCGGTCCTGCGTGGTGCCATCACTGAGGGGGTATGAGCGCATGTGCTCATCTTACATGAGTCATTATTGGGGAATAATTCAACATTAGAATCATTTTCCGTCTGTGACTTGATACTTTCACAAACACATGGAGTTTATCTCAGCCTGTGGCCTTCAATCATCGTGACTGTTAATAACGCTAAACACACATCCAACAAAGGTTTCAGAGAGGCTGTTTGTTTCACTGGACAACAGATTTACTGATGGTGATGCCAAATCACAAAAAAAAACACCATCATCAAGAGTCAGACCAAACATTTCAAGTGCGTTCATCTACTAAACATACACACAGAGTTCACAAAGGCCTTGGCCACACATATGCGGTTATTTTTCAAAGCGCATATTCTTCCCCCGAGAACACAAAAGTGATCATAAATGCCACAAAAAGCATGCTGGGACAGTAGATGGCGATAAAGTTTACATCAATGAAACGTCAAACACAACAGAAGAACACTCTGAGCACATGTCAGGAACGTATTTAAATTAAATGACATGAAAAAATACAATACAACTAACACAAGTTAGTTTACGATAATGATTTAATTTAGTAATGATTATGTGGGACAGCAGTGTTTGTTAGCCTGTTTGAGCAGCATATGAGCAGATGCCCATGTGGCTGTTATTGTGTATTGCCCACATATTTGGCACATTGCAGCTGCTTTTATGCTTTGGCAATATTGTTCCTAGAATTTCCATCTCCATAAAGCCCCTTTGAATGACAGGCAGCCATCCGCCGCCAACTAACCAATATCCAGTTTTACTTAAAGTTATGCATGCTCTTGTCCAAAATTTTATTTTTCACTGTAGAAAAAGAATATATATAGATGAATAGAGCCAAGTCAGAGTCAGATGGTTTGTTAATTTGATCTGAAATTGAAAAAATAATATATGAAAATATATATACAAGTCAAAATCCAATGTAAATGATAATTAAAAAAAAAAAAAAACTTTCCAAAACTCGAAACAATTTTCAGCTTCAAACTTTAAATTACATTTTCTTTTGACCTTTTCGACCCTGATTTGGCTCCATATAGATGCAGCAGAGTGAAACATACAATTATCATTACAAAATACTAAGAGTTATTTAACCAAAACTAAGAGTTTTTTTGCTTTTTCAACAGGGATTTTTGACACTTTTTGGAAGGCACAGAGAAATTAATTTGCTTTGCCAAAAGGGGCGTCAGATCAGAAAATGGAAACATATTTTGTCGTATAATCGTATATGCTGACTTGCACATGGACAGAGCGTTAGGACATGACTGGACGTTTCTGGGTAGAGGGTGTGACAAACTGTTATTCTTCCAGCACGTAGAGAGCGCTTCCAAGGAACTGAGCGGTGGCACAACACCATTCATGTGGATCCATACGAAGTGTGCCAACAATACGACACCACAGACTGACTGACAACAATCCTGGGTATCCTTGTTTAAAATCCTATTTAATTTTTTTCCTAAAATAATTGTGAGCTGAGACTACATCCAGTCGTTTTAAGAACGTGTCATTGGATTTCAGATTCAGAGTAGAGCAGCAACATGATAGAAACTACTTTCAATTTATATAAATGCTTTTTTTTAATCAGTATAAAAAAAGATGACAGTTGCGTGGGAGATGCAACAGTATATAGTTATAATGAGACATTTTTGACCTTTGGTCCGGGGTATAATTAGGATTAAATGTCACTCTCGCACACTCAATGCAGCAGCAGCTCTTTTGTAGTTCTGTAGCGACTTGATAAATATGTATGGAACCGCTTTAGGTGAAAGAGATGGGAGAGTGACGGAGAGAGCGGGAAAACAGGAGGGACGGAAAACAGACACGCAGGAAGAGCTGGATTGGGGATTTTAAAAGAGGGAGAGAAGTGAAAGAGCCTTTGATCAGCAGGGGGAGATGGAATAAAGTCACCTCTGTTCCATTACCACCCTGTTGCTGTGAAAGTGGCAGTGCAGTGTGTGTCTCCACCGGCCTTTGTCACACACTGAGGGGCCCAGTGATACACACACACACACACACGCTCGGTCCACTTTTGTTCAAAGACACCCTCGGCCAGGCTACTTTATGAAGCACACGGGTGAGTGCGGGCTTTTTAGTGGAACAGATATGAGATGGTGATATTCCAGGGATGAGAAGGCGGTGGAGTGGGCTTGGACTGATTATCTCCTCTTTCAGATCATTAAAGAGAATCTCTGCAGAGAGGACATTGTGTCTTCACCTCCTCTAATGCAGAAAAGAAAAAAGAAGAGTTTGTGACAGGTCGAAGCTATGAGAGCAGCATTTGTATCAACAGAGATCGATAACACACACATCCTCCTGTCCATATTTCTCAGGTTGTCTTCACTTTGTTTGCTCCATGTCAAACAACTCAACAGCACCACAAATTACTACCTGTGACTGAGAATAAATGTTGAAGATGTACGTTTATACCACATATATGTTGAAACTTTATGTTTCTTTAGATTCATTGCTTCAATTTGATGTGGTGACAATGCTGTGTTTATACCCAGGTTTGGTTTAGACACAGAAACCTGTTGAATAGATTCTTTTGGTCCAAGGCTGGAGACGTCCCAAGGTCTTGTTAAAAACACCCACTTCTGTCACCACAAACACGGCTGGAGATGTCCCAGCTTCCCGTCCAAATTGCGGTTACTGGCTTGGCAGCCTTTGCACAAAGGTCCACCACCATCCCCTCCACCTCCTTCTATGAGTGCCAGGTCATAAACATGTAATGTGAAAGTGATGTGACACGTTTTGTAGAACTGTCAACATGGTACGTAGCCTATGACATGTATAAATGTGAAGGCATCAGTCGTTTGCTGAAGCGTTCAACGCGACTTGGCTGCAAATTAAACACTCCAAAATGGCCAATAAGTTAAATACAATATGTTTTAATATCAATTCGGACAAAAATGGAATATTATGTTAGATTTATTGCAGTGCTACTGTATTAAACTGCAGTCGTCTGAGCGAGGTGTACTTTTAGCTCACTGAATGGGACAAAGTCCTGAGAATTTCCTGTAGAAAAGCTGAGGGAACAGTTAGTGCTCTTTCTCTGTGCCAAACTGACTTCAGATAAAGCACAACTCTCACCTTTGTACAGCTTGGTCAAGAACACTTTTAAAGTCTTCGCCTCATTTCGGTGTGCCAAGCTGTAATGGGTTCATTACTGCCCCAAGAGTCCAGGAAACACCCACTGGGACAAAAGTTGGTAAGAACCGCAGGTGGACCCCATTAGCTGCCTGCAATGAGTCCATTCCACACTTTGACACAAACCTGGACAAGCTGCACAGCGATTAGATTTATTAGAAGCTTCGCTTTTTTGACTTTTTAGGTTGTGCTTTTAGAAGAAAAGACTTCAAGGATGAGAACCAACTGGCTGGTATGTCAAGTGCACTCCTGGTTACCCTGCCTGTCTCCATTAAAACGCAGTGCACAGCTGCTTCCAGGTTAAGTACACATGATGATCTGAGTGTGCAAATTAGGCCCATTTACTGTTCAAACAAGCTGTGAGAGGAGGCACAAAATGTGCAACTCTGTGTGGTACAATACCGCATGTGGTCTTGGTTCCGTTGGAAAGTTCATATTTCAGCGTTCACCTCGATAATCATCTGTTCATGAACAGTCTGCGCTGGTCTGGCAGGTGTCAGTGTTTCAGACAATGTCGGCATGTTGATCAGGAGGTCGATCCACCACTTTGATCCAGACTGAAATAACCTAAGAACTATTACATGGATTTCCATAAAACTTTGTACAGACATTAATGTTTCCCTGAGGATGTCTCCTAATGATCCCCTGACTGTACTTCTAGCAGCACCAGCAGGTTGATGTTTGTTGTGAAATGTCTGGACAACTGCTGAACGACTTTGGTGCAGACATTCAGGGTTCTGGGGAATCCCTTGACAAAATTCAGTTATTTTTTACAGCCTCACGGAACCGCTGGAGTGGCTGCAGAATCTTGAGTTTGTTTGATAATTTGTGCACAGGATTTACTCATACCATTTTGAGTCACAAATTAATAATTTGTCCCCACATGTTTGAGCAATTCAAGCTGTTGGCTCAGAGCAGTGCTTCGCAACCTGGAGGTTCAAGGGGTCGCTCCTAATAATCGCATAATGAAACAAACATTCAATCGCATTTTCATTTGCCGATTTCCCCGAAATTCATTAAATATTTCCGATAAGTTTGGTTGAAAACTCGGCTACTGATTCTGTGTGCAATATGTCGTGGAATGCATGTGTTCATTTTTAAAAATCAACATGCATTCGTGCAAATGTTCTGTGCAAAAATGTCCAGACTTGGTGTGAAACAGATCTGCACTGTTGCCAAGAGCTACAAGGCAGTGGATCAGTATTCGGTGATGAATCGGCAAATCAGAGATCAATGGCTTTTGACAGCTACTTTACACACCAAAGGGAAACTGCATGCTCCATCTGTTTTTGTTTTAGCCGAACTTGTTAATGTTTCAACAGTAATCCATATACGAGGTATGACATGGGGCCTCTGGCGAAGGTGAAAAAACAGGTTGCTTAGGTGACATGTACGCACATGCATATAGAGAACACACACACATATACTGTCCACGTAATTGTCACCACTAATCAGATGTTTCTGTGAATAGCAGCCACAGACACATGTGTTACTCTACACTGTTTATCTACACAGACACAAATATATAATTAATGAAAGCTTGCAGGATTTCTCTTGGTAGCCTCATTGAAATCTCTGTCCCCCTAACAACCGTTCCTCTCCTTCTCTCTCTCTCTGGCCAATCTATCGCTCTCTATCCCTCCACTTGTGATTTGCTCCTCCAGCAGATTTTCTCCTCCAGAGGCCCCAAAATCCTTAACTGGGGGGGATTTCATCTTTTTACGCTCTAACAAGAGCATGAGAGGACACAGAAATATGAATGGATAGAAGTGGACTAAATCTGTCTCACCTCTCTCTATATATATCCTCCGAGTGTGTATTTATCCGTGCGCTTGTGTGTGTTTTTCTGCACAAGTGAGTGTGACTGTGTGCATGTTACAACAGAGAGTACAATGCCACAGAAACAGAGAGAAGATTGAACGGGGGTTGATGTAAACTAATCTCTGTTAGCAGGCTACCTCTGCCTGCAGGCAAGAAGTTCATTTCACACATACTCAAACTGAACACACACACTCACAAGCACGCACGCACACACACACACACACACACACACACACACACACACATAATGTCGTACACGGTGAAAGACAAAAAGCTTTTCATTACTTCAAACAGAAGATATCCTTAATAGCTAAATGGAAAAAACAGAAAAACAAAGATAGAGACTGTGTGTAAGTGTGTGTGTAAGACTTGTTTTACTTGCGTTGTGGGGACATACGTCTGATTCACATTGTGGGGAATCGCCTCCTTTAGGGGACAAAACACAAGTCCCCATTATGTAAATAATGAACTATTAGGGTTATAATTTTGGGAGATGATGTGGGTTAGGGTTAGCATACGATTAGGGTTACAGTTAATCTCCAGGAAATAAAGTCCACATAACGTCCTCCGAAGTGATGAAAACACAACTGTGTGTGTGTACGTTTGTGTGTTTGTACATGTGACCACAAACATACGAGACAAATACAATACATCTAGACGAAACATCTAGACTTATGTGTTGCTCGTCTGTTTTCCAGAGTGGTTTTCACATTTTTCAGCAGAGAAAAAGAAGAAAAAGAGTCATAGAGAGAAAAAAAAAAGCTTAAAGTGATGGGCCATAAAAATATACCTGATTTATATTATAAAGAATTTATTATTTTAGATTCTTCTGTTTTTTTCTTTTTCTTGTCTGCCTGAGGGCATAAATCTCCCAAGTACTTATCAAAAAGAAGAAGAGAAAGGTCAGAAAGGTATAAACGTGTTTCAGAACAATTTTTTCCATTAATGAGTCTTGAGGTGTATTTTGATGCAACCTTTTCCTCTTAGAAATATGTTTTGATTTGTCTATTTATTTGCAAAGGCAGGGACATTTTGAGAGAAACATAATGCTTTCCAAATTGCACTTTTGTCATCATAATGACGAAACTTTATTTTGCAACTTTTTTTTTATTGACATTTTCTGGCTAGAACAATCTATATGATGGGTTACATTGTACCGTATACACCAACACGTTCTCAATCCCAACTTGTCAAATAAAATAGATTGGTCAGTGGTCTTAAGCTTCATAAATGATGCTCTACCTATCCTTCTTGTGTGAGTTTTGGACTTGAAGGCTCTGTAGGCCAAGTAGACAATATTATGTTTTATATTACATCCAGTTAGACGTCCTAAATAAAGCTAGCTGACCCACAGTTCACTTATTATGACATATTATGACTTTTTGATGTTATTAACATTGTCAGACAGTCGCGGTTTGGTTGGGTGTTAAGGAAAAGATCTTGCAATTTACAGATGTGAGATAAATTTAAAAACAAATCACTCTTGATGTTTGGTCACAAACAGGACACGAACCTTGGTGTCCGGAGGTAAAGTTCAGTGTATAACCCATCCAACCACCCAACAACTCAGGCTGAACTACCTTTTTATACTACTGCACTAGAGGGGTGCTTCAACAAATGACCCTGGAGGGGTAAGTACAGAGTCAAACTTTTGTAGTTTGCAGTGTAGGCAGCACGTTTTTCCAGTGTTTTACGTATTGATCAGTCAAACGGGTCAGATTCTCCATACTGTTGCATTCACTGGCTTTTGCAGTCAAGTCACAATTGAATGTTTGGCTGCAGCCATTTCTCTGTGATGGCTTTCTTGCTAGTGGCCAAGAGTATTTAGAGCAACATTATGTAACTTTTTTACCTTAAAATATCAGCTTCAAATTCATGTTGATGGTAAAGTGTCTTTTAATAGGGTAATGGTTTTTCTCTCTCAGCCACTAAAAAATGTTTCAAAGCCATTATCACTAGTTATAGTGCATTTGTGCCCAAAACCACATCTCAAGATCAGAGGTTTTGAATTATTCTTGCATGCTTCCTCTTGAAAAATGTTTTGCAGGTTTTCAGGGACACCTTAGTCCATTTAGTTTGGTTTCCATGAGGAAAAGTCTTCAGTGAACAAGTGTTGATGCTGAACAGATCTGCAAAATGATCACCGTTATTATATTTTATTGGTTTCCCTGTAATATCCGCTCCACAGCAATACAATATCTGCTGAAAGCAACTGCAGCCTGATAAAAAAAGTTTTCATGGTTCGTGTTTTGGCACTCAGAACACACACACAACAATAAAGTTTCAAGTTGTCTAGTATATATGCATTATTAATATAGACAGGATTGTTTGCGACCACTGGAGGGGTCCAGTTATCCTGAGAAGAAGCAGCTAGTAATTATTCTACTTTATCATATCAGATCAAATAAAATATATCTTCATGCAGACAGCTGCATCCCTGCAGCCTCACAGTGTTGCATAAACTCAGGGTTAAGTCACGTGTCCTCTCTTGCCTCCAGCGTCAGCGGCTCTTAATCCTGGGACCCGTTTCATTAATCATCTAAACAAACCCTCCATCACCTTCCCTCGACAGTTTCTATCACATACAGAAGCAACATACATCACAACCACATGCACAGCAGAGAGGTGTGGTCGAAAGGCGGGTGAGACTGCTTGAAGCACAATACAGTTTCTCTTAGGCAGGTTTATAACAATGATTATATAATAAATGTAAAAGAGGATCTATCAAAGACTAAATGCTTTAAATTTAGCTTGTTACTCAATTTTCATAATAAAAAAATCTATCTTGGTGGCCAACAGAAAGTAGTAAATAACAGCACTGTGACCCTTGTACTGGTGACAAATTACGCCTAGCTAATCATGAATATGCTTCCATACAGGAGGTTAGTTTATTGGTATGGTTTTGGTCCTCTTGTCATCTTGGAGGAAAGGGTCACTGCAAATCAATACATGGGTTATTTTTATCCCATGATGAAACACTTTAATCCCCCTGCAGGATGACAAACCCCCCCATCCACAGGACACAAGGGGACACTTAAAATTTGCTGAGTAAGAAAATGATGTGAATCATATTCTACGGCCTTCACAGTCACATGATGACATGTTAGACAGGGCTCTCCAACACCCTAACTACAAGACCAAGTAAGAGACTAAGCTGGCTTTGTCTTACTAAGATACTTCATGTGGGTTTTTCCTTTAAAGCACTGGTTGGTAAGACTGTATAAACCAGCATGAGACAGCTAAATTTTGAATTGTAAAAGTAAGCATTTGAGAAAGCCACTCCTCCCAAAGACATGAATGCACATTCCCTGACGACAAAGACTGCCCGTAGCTGTCACTGGCCAGCAGGGAGATGTGTCAGTGGCTAGTTTGCTCCATTTCACAAGCTTTCTTAGCTTTTTTAGTCGAATAAATACATGAAGAAGATTGCTCCTTAGTGCTCTAAGTGTATGCTTTGTGCAAACTGGGTTAGTTTGGCTTAGGGGCTGTGAGCTTTGTGCCTCTCATTTAGCAGCTGAACAACAGTCTGTCACTGCTGCTGCTCACTTGTTCTTTGGTTTATGGGCTGTGTGCTTTGTGCTACTGAGTTAGCATCTGAATAACAGTCTGCCACTGCTGCTGCTCACCTGTTCTTTGGTTTAGGGGCTGTGTGCTTTGTGCTACTGAGTTAGCATCTGAATAACAGTCTGCCACTGCTGCTGTTCACCTGTTCTTTGGTTGAGGGGCTGTGTGCTTTGTGCTACTGAGTTATCGGCTGAACAACAGCCTGTCATTGCTGCTGCCCACTCGCTCTTTGGTTGAGGGGCTGTGTGCTTTGTGCTACACAGTTAGCTAGCTGCTGAACAACAGGCTCAGCGGCTGTCTACTCTGAGTGCATATCCCACTGCCTCACATCTCACTCACAGAAAAAAAATGTTTATCATAATGAATGTAAACGACAAATATGGCTGTCGTTTGTACTTAGCTAGCTAATACGTATCATAGTACTGGGAAATTTGAGCTGCACTTTTACATTTTTGTGCCATTAGTTGCTAAAAGCTTGAGTCATGCACCCACCTGGCCTTGTGGAAGACCAATATAATGGGCAATAAGTTGAGAGTACAGGGTGCAGAGGCAGGTGTGTGTAAAACTGCCAGGCAGCCTGTCCAATCTTTTCATCCAGCCTGAGTGAGAAGATTGGAAAAAAATAGAATAATAAAATAACCTTCTCAACCCTAGCTTTAAATTTTCACATTTTCAAGTCCATGTTTCTGTGGATTTACTCTCTACATTCTTGAGTTCAGGGATGCATTGATGCCAAAATTAATTGTGGTTCCTCCACTATGGTAATCTATCTATACCGAGTACCAATCTAATTCCAAGTGCGCGAGTTATTTTCATTTATAGAAACATGAAACCCGGTGATTGCTGTGACATTAAAAACTGGCCCATCATTACTGACTGAAATTGAATTTCATAATGACACTGACAAAGCCGCCGTATTTGAAGTGCATCGGTCACATCAGGGGCAGTAACCAGTTTGCTTCATAAGGTCAGTACTCGATGTGATTCCTACTTCAGTTTCACATGCGAATAAAGTCAAGTCAATACTTTAAACAGTGTGTAAAAGGTTTTGGACAAGTTGTTCTGGGGTTGTTCTCATGAAGACAAGATGATTTATTTTGTTTTATTGCTTTGTTTGGACGAGTGCAATCTGTGAAAACACAGCTGTTTCAGCAGAGCTCCAGTCGAGTCACCGTGTACGCTTGACTGGCAACTTTTCAGATCTTTATCTGTCCTGCTCTCATGCAAAGAGCTGTGTTGAGAAAGAGCGGTAAACCTTTTTTTTTTACCAGCGGAAAATTGACTTCTGTGTCAAAACAAGACTCTAAAACTGAAGCAGCTAAATAGAATTCAACAGGTAATTTTATTGTTTACACCATAACATACACCGTTTTATAACATGACATCTCAAAATGTCTGCTGTGGAAAAAAGGCAGTACTATAAAGGCACAGGATCTACTGTATAACGACTGCACAGATGATCACACGTGTAGGTTAAAGCAGTCACTTAAAGAAGCTGCAGGACCTGTAGTTCCACATCTCGTTGTTTCCTCCTCTTCTAACAACTTAAGTACATCTGAGGTGTAAATGGGTCCCTGATTGGACGTCTACAGTGAAGACCAGCTGGGTCTTTGTTCCTCGAGGTCTGAAGAGTAGCCTGTAACCTGACAGAGGGAGACACACTGAATGCAAAAGCAAGTATAAGAAGAGTAAAAGGGAGAGAATGATGTATACTGAGATAAAGTGTTTTCAATTGAATTGATTCTCAGCCGACGCAGCTGAGACCACTCTCGCGCTCACGTGCACACGCGCACACACACACGCAGGGGGAGAGAGGCTCGCACGCACGCCGCTCTCCAGCTGCACCTTAAACCTAAACGCTTGTGAAAACCAAAACCAATCAAATCTCCTCCTGGGTGAGAGGGCAGGTGTTCGGCTGCATTTGGCAGCTAATTTGTATGTGTGTGTTTCTGCACGGCGTGTGCGTGCACAAATGTGTGTGTTAGCCGTCGCGAGTAATGGAGTCTGAGAAATCCTCTTCAGCTGTCAGCCAGCCATCCCACGCATGGTGATCTTTCAGGGTCAGGTCATCCGCCGAGTAGAGGGCGCTGATTGGTTCATGTGACCTGGGCGTGGGAGGGCAACCCAACACACACACACACACACACACACACACACACACACTTGTTGACATCCTCTATAATGTGATAGTGCATGATCATAACACGAACACGCACGTATGCACGCACTGTCTCTCTTACTCCAGACATTGTTGTTTTTTAAGGAGACCAATCAGCCCCCTCATTTCTACTGAGATGGATGAGGATTGGCCGGCCTGAGGGGGGCACTGTGGCTCTGTGGTCCGGTGGGAGATCAGAGGTAGACAAGTAGATGCAAGATAAAGAGATCTTCACCTTGTAACTTTGGCCCCTTTTTCTTTGAATCTCACACGGCTCGGGCCTCACGCACATGGACGTCTTCAGAATAGGAGCCATGTGTCACTCTGCTCTCTTCTCATTCCCTTTGTTGTCGCTGCCTTCAAGGTCCCATCAGCTCTTATCTCAGGGTGCAGCGACGGGAGATAGATCCTAAAAATAACTTGTCGTGGATTCAAGGACTTCTGGTCAAGAGTAGAATATTATCGCGGTCGGCTATTAGATGCACGTTTTAGAGGCAGAATGTGTCACAGTTTATCGGGAATCTAAATCATTGCTATGAAATATATCAGCGAAACCATCTTGAGATGTTTTTCCTGCACTCTCTCGCATGTGTGACGCGTCGGCTGTTGCCTTCCTTGCTGATCTGTATTGTTCAGTTGGTTGGCTCTTTGACATGCACTCAACTCCCAGTAGATTTCTTCTGACAACTGCGCTGAGGGCAGCATGTGTGTGCACCGGCAGAGGAGTTAGGGAACACATGAGGGGCAGAGGCGGGAGACGTGTCCGGGGTTGCCGTGTGGCGCCGTGATGTGTGCATGTGACAGATGTGCATGTAGGAAGCATGTCAGGGGTGTACATGCGCCAGTGACCAGCTCAGCCAGGTGCATGCGTGTTCAGTGTGAGCCTGTGTGTGCCAGTTGGTGTGTGCGGCGTAACCCTGAAGTCATGCCTTCATGCATGACAGTGGAAAAAAAATGTGCATACATTTGTCGCACACACTAGAAACGGGGGGAAACAGCTAGCTTGCCTCTGTCTAATGATGACCAAATACTCCTACCAGCACCTTTAAAACTCACTAATGAACTCGTAACTTCCTGTTTGTTTATGTTTAACTTTTTCTCGGGACCAGTAACTTTCTGGACCTGGACTTGGTTGCCGGGCAACTGCTCAAAGCCGAGACATAATGTGGCACAGAGCCCCCGTTCTGTTTTTGTAAGGAATAAACAGACGAGACATAACTTGTTAATTAACGAGCTTCAGCGGTGCTGAGGATTTTGTAGCCGTGGGACGGAAACAGGCTAGCTGTTTCCTCGTTCTCAGTCTTTGTGCTAAGCTAAGCTAATTGGTTGCTCAACTTAGTTTCATATTTACTGTACAGACACATGAGTGGCATCAATCTTCCCATTTAACTACAGAAAGTAATCAAGGGTCAATCCTTTAAAGGGGATTTCTGTTCTTCTTTTGTTTACCTGGCTCCTGTAGACCAAACCACTGACAACAAGTCACCTCTGGGTAGAAAACTGACAGTTGATTTGCATTATGGAGCTATTTGAAATCAGCAAACATGTTTTATTTTCTTTTGTAAATGTATCATGTGACGTGGTGGTGGTGGTCCGACTATCTGACTCTTCTGCTGTGCTTATTTCATATTCTGTATTGGTTTGCTAGCAACACAACAGCGACATATCTGACTAACAGCTCGTGTGAACACAAGCTGTCATTCTCTTTATTCTGTGGTCCGGCAGGTTAATGAGGTCTCCAGCCTAACGTTGGTGAAAGTGTTCTTATAAATGACATATGAAAGCATCAAGCGTGCGTTTTAGATGAAGTAGATGTATGTAAAGACAGCTTAATTGTATGTGTGATGCAGGGGTTTTCAAACACTGTGATTTAGTGTATATCTCCACATTTTGGTGCTGAATAGATTTATATTTATATTTACCGATTGTTCTAGGATCGGTCCAGTGGATTGCCTCACATGGCAGCCATGTCACTGCTGCAGCGGCTGTAGTGTAATCCTAAGGCGACTGTTAAAGTTACATCCACTGAAACTGCTTGTTTTTGCTACGGACAAGCTCAGGTTGTTTTTCTGTGTCCGCCAACTTGATGAAAAAAATTCCCACAGAGAGAGACCTTTTTGTTAAACAACAAGCACAAGTTTTCGCTCCGAATTCCTGGTGAGTTTTTACATTTGTCGCCTCCTCTAGTTAAATAGTCATCGTGACTTCGGAAGTAAGTTCTTGCCGGCGGTTCCTCAAGGTTAACTCGCCTCTCACAAGATTTCAGAGCGAGCCTTCTCCTTGAGCGAGACTTGTGTTTCTGGTTACAAAAGGGATCCTTTTGTTTAACAAAAAGGTCTGCCTCTGTATGAATCATTTAAATAATGTTGCCAGATGCTTGGAATAACAACCTCGGTCTGTCAGCGGCAAAAAACAAACTCTTTTAGCGGACCTAACTTTGACAGTCGTAGTTGTCCCGATGGATTACGTTGCAGCCATCGCAGTGGTGTCGAGGCTGCCAGCTGAGGCGATCCAGACAGATCCAGCGACTTTTGGTAAGCATGAAGCAACATTATGAAGATATTACATCATAATGTTGCTTCATGCTTACCAAAAGTCTCTGGAAAACTTGTATCTTGAAGTGAACATGTGTGATCCTACCCTCTCACTGATGTTGCATCGTGCAGAAACAAGTGATGGTGGGGCGGAGTGGCTGAGACAGAGACACCATTCAGCCTATTACTGTTTCATTACTCCTGTAGATGAATCACCTTTCACAGCTTCATTGTGTTTGTGAGCGAAACCACTTTTTCAACCTGCATGTGTTTATTGTCTATTTTCTATCTCACCGATACGAAATCATTTCTGCGTCCACTTTGTAAAATCTTACGTTACTATTCTAGGTTTAGGTTATTTGCTGTGTCACTCTTGCCGTTTACCTCCCTGGAAACCATCGGCCTCCGTTAGCATCCAGATATACCTATCGATCAGTTCAGAACTTGAGACTGGAGTGTCTCTGCAGTTTGTGCTGCATCGTATTGACCGGAGCCAATCAAAAGTGAAGCAATATAATGATCCTGTCTAATGAACACTTGCCCTACCCACTCATTAACGCTAGGCAAATGAACAGTGGCGAAGGAAACGGGCCCGGATCAGCTCTGAAAGGTCAGCACGCCGAGGAGCTCCTGTCTGATCTCAGTGATCTCTGTTCTGAATTTAAAATCCTTTTGTTTGTGTGAGTGAAACAAACACTGTACTGATCTGACTTTAGATAAAGTTTAACTGACTTCTCCTGATCAGTAGGAGGCCACAGGAAGAATAAGCTCCTCGCATAAGGAGTCGTTTTGTCTCACTTCAGTCATTTTCAAGTGCTACTCTTAGAAACGTGCCTTTGTCGCATTGAATTGTTTCTATTCCAAGGTGTTTTCGATGGATTCATCAGCAAACTGAGCCCCTGCAGAGAGGATCGTATGCAACACTTGATACTCCGGGACTGCGTGGGATCTGGACGACACAAAGGACACATGCACCTCTTGTTCATTTTTCAGTTTGTGCTTCCTCAAGTCCCTCAAGGAACCTGAAAAAGAAGGGAGGGTCAGGTCATTACGTGTATTGAAGTCTATTGAAGAAACAATGGGTAGTTAACCTTCTATCTGAAGTGTGTTTTTTCATTTTGTGGGGACATCTCTGCATCAGAACTCACACGATGTAGATATGTTGGGTCTCCCATACACTTCAGTACAGCTGACACCACAGTCTGGCACCACTGACTGAATGATCCTCCTGTCCTTGTCCAGTCGCTCTCACCTGAGATGCTAGTGGACGATGTAAGGAGAGGAATCGAGGAGAGAGGAGTGGCACAGCCGCATCATCCGTCCACGAGAGCATAAATAGTGTTCATAGCAACGTATATTCTTACCTTTAATTCATTTCACACCATGGCATAATATGACATAAGTAATATCAAGGTGTAATGTCATTAACGCTCTGGAGTCTGAGGGCGTTTCCTCCATTTGTATATATCCTCTTAATTCACCTTTTAAAGGTAATTACATTTAACATGATACCCATGTGTTTTTTTTTTTATCTAAATGTACAAAACAGGCTCAGCTTTCTGAATAATGAGGAGAGAGAAGAGAGAAATGTGTAAACAGATCATTTGGCCCATGCAAGTGCAGCTGGAACAGCATCTTACAGAGCACTACAAAGAAACGGTGAAGGGCAGAAAGTGTGATCGCATCCTTCAGGAAGAGAAATTGAAATCCAGGTCACAGGCAAGAGAAGTGTTGAGAAACAGAAAGAGACCGTGGACTTCAGACTTCCAGGCATCTTCTGTTTCTCAGTCTTTCAGAAGTTTCACAAGAATATGTGGAGATCTCACGTACTCCGTGTCCTGTTAATCGTATTCGTGGTATCCTATGGAACTGTGTGCATCCTGTACCTACTCGCCCTCTGCAGGAATGTAGACGGATCAGCCAGATGTTGTGCTTTGCTAAACTTTTTGCATCTCATTATCTGATGGGAAACGAAGCGCACGTTGAAGTTTTTCGCAGCAGAGATTGTTGTTGACTTCGGGGGAACGCAAACCTGCAGGATTCTCTGCTAATTAGCACCTGGTTATTTTAAGAAACACCTGATGAAGAGAGAATCTGATGAGGCAACACGCGGAATGTGAAGTTCGCTGCTTGATTCTAATGTAAATTGTTAATAAAATAACATCAGATGTATCCCGGTGTGCTCTGGAATATTGATTAGTCTGTTGTTATTTCTTGTTTATCCTAGAGAAGGTGGCACTGCTGTTTCTTTAATTTTGAAGGCATACTCAATAACTCTGTGTATTTTAATTACAGTATACGAGAGACTTGGGGTCCGTTTCAATAAGGTGGGGTTAAAAAATATGTGCATGTGAAGGCTTCAGAATAAATTGGAAAATATCACAATATCGGGAACGTAAATATAATGCATGCCTCGCATTCCACACGATTGAGGGGGGAGGGGTGAGAAATAGAAGAGAAGGCATATGAGGCTAAAAAAAGTTTATATGTTTGCCATCCCCACGGGGAGGAGACATGTTCCGTGTGTCAAAGAGATCGAATTGGTTGAAAGTACGGAAAGGATTGAGTTTGGAGGAGGACGAGCAAAGGGCAGCGAGGTAGAGAGAGAGGCGGGATGGAAAGGAGGAAAATGAAAAAGCTCACGGTGTGTTTCCCTCAGGCCATGGTATGACTTTCACACACTTCTGTGAGTTCTCTGGAAGCACCATCCCCACCCTGCAGACTGGAAGGGCCGGGAGTGAGTGCCTTCGGGCAAAGCGTGTCGAGGATCACATGCTCTTACAGGCCTGCGTGTGCAAGTACAGGCATGAAACTAATTAAGTGGTTGTTTATGTTGTCTGCAGCGGGTTGTCCTTTTCCATCGGAGCCGCTCCAGTTCTGTTTTGTGTTCCTTCCCTGCTTGCTTTCCTTTAATGTTTGGCTCATGAGCGCACCGTGCGTCTCCTCCTGCTCCGCCGCGTGACGCTGGGGGGCGAGGGTATGTGATTACAGGTGCGCGGGGGGAAGAGCTTCGGAGATGCCATCCCCTCAAGTCTGCGCTGAGACCGGCCGCGAGGCTCCCCGCGGTCAGGACGGACGCGTGAGGAGATGGTCAGCGTGAGGCGAGGTGGAGCTCCAGATTAACTGTCCGCTTTGTTGCTGCAGGGATGACACGCAGCGGGGGCCCCGAGAGATGAAGCGCACGCATACACAAAGGAAGTAAAACAAACAAAATATCATGGGCTCGAGCACTCGTCCACTGGCTGCACAGCTTGGAGCCTCTTCCTTTTTTGTATTCCTCTCTGCACCCTCTCTGCCTATTCCACATAATAACCCTGAAATCTCTGGTTATATTTTCCCTTTTCTCACTTCAATAGCCTCACTCTCTCTGCCTTCTCACTTACTTTTCTTCATTCTCCCTTCCATAAAAGGGCCATGAAAGCCTCGGCTGTGATTTTCGCACCCCTTTTCTATCCGCTCGGCTCACTAAAAAGTGATCCCTCTTCACGGCGATCCTCCCTTTCTCCCACCGGTGTTACACTTATCCCCACATCCCTCCCTGCCTCTTTGAGTCCACTACAGGTGTGACCTAACTCCTTACAATTCCCCCTTCATTTTCCCTGCTTTCCCTGCCTTTTTTTTCACATGAAAGGCTTCCTGCTACCCTCCGCTCACCCTCGTTCCTGCTCTTTCTTCTCGGTGCGCCCGCACCCTTCTCTTTTAGCCCCGGGAGATGGCTTGGATAACAGGTGGAGCCACTGGTTTTTTGGGATCAAGTTTCCATCTGCCTGTAATGCAAGAATGCAGCTTCACCCTGGGCTACACTGAAACCAAACAATAAACCACAGAGCCGCGGCGCACTCGCACAAAGACTCACGAGAGACACACAAACCATCCAGGGGAAGCCATTGTGAGTGCATTTGATTGGAAAAGTTGACTTCTATTCATTCACTTTATTAGCTTTTAATGGCGTGTCTTCCTCTGTAATTATTTCTCCCAACACAGAGAGGGGCAAGATAAAGAGGTCAGGAGAGAGACTAAATAATTCCTGTCCACAAAGGCCTGCGAGCACAGAAGCATGCTGTACTGTCAACACACCGAGCTCATTACACGGGAGGGGGATCTTTGGGTTCCACACAGACGTGGCATCACGTAACGGCAACAACCGAGACCTCAGCACGAAGACTTCCCCCTCGCCCGTTTGTGTTTCTGCGCACGATGGAAGATATATGTGACATCGATGAGACTATGACTCTGACGAGGCGTGGCACGCATGCTGTGACGAAGCTTGATTCATATCCAGCAGCCGGCGGCAATTACACGATGGCGAAAGAGCAGTTTGCAAAAAAACATCCACCGCGCTGATGGGAACAAGAGTCCTAAAAGCAACAAGAAAACACAATTGGCGCTGTTAGTCAGTGTCCCACAGCTACGCTTTAAAAATCTCTGCCTCTCCCTGCCTGCCACCACTTTCCCTTTTGTGTTTATCCACCCAGCACTCCACTGCTATGACAGGTCAGTTAATATTGACATTATCTCCCTCCATTGCGATGACAGCTCGAGCTGCAGGAAGCCGCTCATTAGCCCTGCGCTCGCTTGCATGCGCGCGCCCCGCGCTCGCGGTTGTGTGTCAGCACGCACGGCCGCGTTGATTGCCGGGACAGAAGGCATTAGCCTAATCAAACAGGTGTTAAAGAGACAGGGGACAGTCCCAATGTTTGCCTCGGAGAGAATAACAGAGATTGGTGTCATCGTTCAGCCCGATCATGGAGCCCTCTGCGGAGGTCATCTCGTCGCCGCACTGAGAGAGCGTTGAATAGAGAGTGGGAGTACTGTTTGTGTGTGTGTGTGTTGGACAGAGAGATTGTGGGTGAGAGTACAGTGAAAGAGGGAGAGAGAGAGAGATTTGTCGAGCAGATGCAGCTAGATGCTTTCAGATACACGTCCATGTGCATGTCAGGCGAGATATCCATATTGTGTGTGAAAATGTGTGCGCGCGCGTGTGTGTGTGTTTGTAATTATATGTGCCTCTCTCTGGGTGAGAAGCCATAACAGGATGCTTTGGTGATAGCGAGCAATAGATGGATTGAGGGCAGAAAATGCAGTGGTAATTGTACTGGATACACAGGTAATTGGAAGCTAAATTGGCTTCAGATTTAGAACCTGTGAGCACTCAGTCAGGCTGTGTATTGGAACCAGATAACCCACTTTGTGTGTGTGTGTGTGTGTGTGTGTGTGTGTGGGCACCTCTCTGTTTGGAGACACAGGGGTAAATATATACCCTGAGTGACTAATAGGAACTGGACACGTTACAAAATGAGCCCAATAATGTTATGCAAAATGAACGCTCGAAGAAATGATTCCGAGCCACCGCCGGTTTCATTTCCAAAACATTTTGTGTGATTAAATCTGACAGTTATTGGGATTTATTTTTTTACGATCGACTGTTTGCGCGCGCCCTTGTGAGTTCCATTCAAGGACGTTGGGTATGTGACGGCGAGGGTTCGGTTCGTGCGCGGAGGTTCAATTTTGACCTCGAGAGCACGACATCTGTGATACGACCTCGATTCTGAAAAAAGGTGGAGCGCTGAGTAAAATGCAAATAACGCAGGGTGTGATCATTTGCAAACGAACAGTGTTCCTGAGCCCATGTCGTAATATCTTTTATAGGACCATGTGTTTCGCAAAGAGGTGAACCTCACCCCACCATACCTGATCATGACACTATCACCTGTTACCAGTCAACCTGTTTACCTGCCGATCGTTTCATGCAGGTGTTTTTAAGCATTGCATAACTTTCCCAGTCTTTGCTGCCACTGTCCCAACTTGTTCGAAGTGTGTTGCTGGCAGCAATTTCAGAATGAGCTTATCTTTACAGAAGTCAATAAAGTTATTAAGGTAAAAGATTGAATACTTTGTCTTTGTCCTGTTTTCAATTGAGTAAATGTCACCCAGCTGTCACATACAGTTTTATGTAAGTTTTACACGGTGTCCCAATTTTTTTTTTTGCAATCAGTCTTGTTGAATATTCTATTCAGGTTCGCTCGCTGAGTTGCTCCGTCGCTTTTGATAGAATCTCGTGAAGTAAGAAACCTTTGAACATGGTCACGGGACAGTGGGTGGTCATAAATGGTCATATCTGATATCACCATGTTGTTGTTTTTCCTTCCACATCATAATCAATGATTCTCCAGGACCATAAATTGAAGTAAAGAGGGAGTCCATAAGCCCTGTTTGGAATTTATGGTTACACTAAGCTTGTGAATATTCTCATTCATCCAGGTCATAGTTATCTCAAGGAAATTGAATCGAAGTCGTTAGTATGGTCGTTGGGGATGACCAACGACCATACTAACGACTGTCGTTGGCAATAATGGAGCACATACGACCCATAGGCATCAGTGGCCTTGTGACCGCCTCCTGAGAGGTTAAATAGCTGGACCTCCACACCGGCTAGTTGGACTAGTCCCAGCCTAGTCAAGGGAGCAGGAACTGATGAAGCCTCTCGGATGAGAGGTGAAACGTCTTCAAGACAAAAACCAAATCCAGTTGCTTTCGATTCAATTTCCTTGAGATAATTATGGTTACACTGTTCACTTATTATTAATGATTCTTTTGGTTAGGTTTAGGAAAACATGGTTTGGCATAAAATAGATCCCCTCACACCATTAAACACACTTTGAAAGCATAACTTCTGCCGTGCGTCTGTCGTTTTTGTTGTTTGCCCCGAGTCGTTACAAAAACCTGACTCATCAGTTTCAATGTTGATCCTGATGCAACATCAGTTATGACGTTTCTGGAACAACACCAACGCGGGGATATCAGATCGTGGTCGTATATTTCCCTGTCTTGGATCCATTTTTTGAAGAAGACTATAAAAATCATTTGAAAGCTCTGGAAAAAAACCTAATATGTGACTTTCGAACTTATTATATATTTTGTCAGAGGTAAGGATTTTTATTAATACATATATATAAGGTGAGTAATGACTAACGTATTGAAAAGGTTTTTTCAGTAAAATATGTTAATATCCCCATTAAAGACAAGAACATTCTGCAAGATTTACTCTTTCATCTCGCAGGATGAACCAAATATTAACTGCGGTCTGGAGCTGGGTGGGTTGTGGGCGGTAAGGAGAAAGTGTGAGGAGTTAGAGATATTGTGGTTTTCTTGGACGAGTGACTGTATTATTCTTATAGGTGGTTTCCTTTGTTAATTATTTTTGTCCTCGTGTTTTCCTGTCTTTTAATGATTTGGTTATTTTGGAAATGATGCTTGAATTGAGAAACGTAAAAATGGTGAGCCAGGATGCCTAATCGAATATATAAACACTTAGACTCATCGGAGATTGTTCACAGTTCGATCACTGGCAGCTTGTACAGTAATCAACCCCTATGAAATGCTATAGAGTGTAATCATCCAAATTAAGTTATGGATAAAGACCTGATTAGATGTCACTATTGACATGATTTTAAGAATTATGTGAAGTTATGTAGAGCATCGTCTACTCGTCCTGATAAAATAAACATTAAATAGATTAATCACTCTAAATCACAGCTTCCCATTCATTATCACTGGAGTTAACTCAGGCAGTATATCAGTAAGTCTTGGGTTTTAGCTTTAGGCAAGTACTTCCTTTTTATAAATAGTAATTGGGCAGTGTTGGTATATGTATCCCCTATGAATAACTGAACAGAATTTTAGAACTTTCTGCCGAATCATTACTTTTTACAGGGTTTTTATCAAATAAAATCCCGCCTGTTACAACAGGGGGGTAAAATATGTAAGACTTATTACCTCGGACATTTTCCTATATGAATTTCCAGCCTTCTTTCAATTTACGATTCAGGATCAGTTCTGCAGAATATATATTCCCCTGCAGCTAAATGTGTTAGAATGCTGCTTACATCCATTCACATAACATTACTGCAATATCCATGACCTGGCCCTGCTGGAACAGGACAGGGACTGGGGGGGAAAGTAAATGTGACAGCTGTATTAGAAATGTGAGCTCTGGAGCTCTCTCAGCGTGTGGAGGAGCAGAGTCTGAGACAAGTCGGAGACCGTAAGAAGACAGTAAAATCAGGGGTCGGAGGTGACTCGGCGCGTCATTGTATTTAGAGCATGGCTATATATGCAATTTCGAAAACACCTCGCTCAAACTCAAAGAAGGATGGAGAGCTGTTTAAAAAAGCATTGTTAAAGAATGAAAGCAACTCTTTCAAAGGGTACAAAAAGCATAGTTGTGTGTGAGCAAGCTTGAAGATTGTAAAAAATGGTAATGGTATCATAGCAACTGGCAGACGTCCAAAGTTTAGGAGCGGCCTTTAAGCACACTGCTGCTCGCCTGGTGTGGAGATGGGTGGAGGTGGCTGACAGGGGGGTGGGGGCAAGGAGGCCAAGATTCAAAGGTGCAAAGACCACCGGGCAGGCAGGGAGGGCGACACAGGTCAGCCAGGTGTGCGACCGTTAAATTTTTAGCGCCGTGTAAGTGAGGACATGAATCTCAGAGGATATGCAGAGTTTGACAAGCGAGTTGTAACAGACTTTTTGTGGTGGGCAGTCAAGCAGAGCACGGTGACGACCCTAGCAGCAAGATGGTTGACATATAGAAAGCAATTAAAGGCCCCGGCTGGTGCCACTACAGCGGGTCGGGTCACCTCAGGCCGTCTCTGGAGCTTTACTGGATGGATGAACACCATTCTTCCAAAAGATATTCCTTCATTTAGAGCTTATATGATGGCGGTGGAGAACTCTATCACTTGGAAATCTTCCAGTGGTGGTCAGCAGGGATGGGATCAGGGTCCATACTGATCAAACTAAGAATGTGTGAATTTAGAAGTTGAAAGTTCTTGGCAGAATTTTAGGAATAAGACAGTTGTCAGGCATTTTAGCAAAGTGTGATCCTGAAGAGACAATTTTCAAGTGATCGTATGATTAATCACATATTTGATCAGAGCAGAAGAAAGGACTTACCCTCTTTTTGACATATTGTTCACTCTTTAAAAATAGTACTTTAAAGGGGCTTTTTGGAACGTCTGTGTTGTGCTGGAAGCTGTTCATTATTTTATGTCAGGGTCCCCTCTGTGAACTTTAGTTACTGTTGCTCTCTGTTAGCAGAGTGGTGAGAGGCACTGAGACGAGGCACTTGAGAACGTTAAATTGCAGCAAATTCTTTCAAAGAGCCCCTTTTATCTAAGTAAGATCCTTACTATTTCACACCTCCATTCAATGTGAAATGAATTTGTTCCAGAAGGCGAACGGCATAGGAAACTGACTGAAATGAATCATTGATATTGCTTTAAAAAACTGTTTATTTGCAATGATGAATGATATTTTGTACACTTAGTGAAGGACATTTCTGAGAAGGTTTGTGCGACTTCATCTCTGATGCCTAGGAGCTCTCCTAAATATGAGAACATTTTTAAATCCAAAGAAATTTGATGAATGCCTTTTATCCTGATTACGCAAGTACGAGTATACGTCTCCTGCTTGACTTTTGCTTTCATATTTCACTTTCAAAGTTACACCTATAGCAGTGGTGACTGGCATCGCTGGAAACGGAAAAACTTGGAAGCCAATCGCCAAATGAGCCTGGATGGAAAGATAAATGGATGAGCAGAGGTGAAGGTGCCTGAGGACAAAGTGTTGGGGACAGCTAGGGAGACTATTTGGCCACTCGAGGGATGGAAAGTCTGCCTCGGAGGATTTATTGAGGCAATAAAAGATAAGGTCACTGTGTTGTCGGCTTTAATATTAATGTGCCATTTAATGACCCTCACCATGGAAGAAACTAGGTTATCACTAGTACTAAGATATAGCTCCAGGCAGTTATTTAGTAATAAAGCAAGTGCTTATGTGTGTAACTGGACCCCTAGTGGTGCTTCAGAGAGCCCCTCCTTTGTAAAATAATATACAGTTGAACTTCTTTGAAGTAAGCAAGGTGAAAAAACAACACCCAGGCTGTATTCTTTTCATTGGAGTCCTGCCTGCTTCTGCCTCCCATGCACAAATGCTCTATTAAGTAAAATATAATTAAAAAAAAAGCCCCTGAATTAAAACCCTTAATATTATAAATGGTTGAATTGTTAGAAAAACTTCTCGCAGACACATTTGTGTGTGTGTGTGTGTGTGTGTGTGTGTGTGGGGTGGGGGGGCGCCGTCCACCACGCTCTCAGTGCTGCTGTTTCCTCCCGCCCCCTTGGTTTCGGACTGTCCAATGGGAACAGCGAGAGCACTCGGCTCCACCAATCAGCAACAACGGATGATAGTGAATGGAAGTTTAGTTTGTGAGTTTGGGATATCGAGGGAGAAATTAACAGAGAGCGTGAGGATTAACTGGCGGAAAAAAACAACAAAAAAAGTTAATTCGGTCTCATTATTATTGACTTTTTGGCTTTCACACGAGGCTAAATAACTCTGCTCGTGTTGAAGCCGAACAAGAGCCCTCTCTCTCCCCCCTAAAGCCTGTGTCGTGGAGGGGTAGCAGGTGTTCAGTTGAGGGAGACGCATCGCCTCAGTCGGCACCCCGAGCCTCCACTGGGTGCCGAGACCGGGAGAGAAAACGGCTAAAAACGCCGCTAACTGACGGACAGAAACTCTCGTGAGTGTGAACGGACGTCGATAAAACAACTGCTTGAGGTGAGCGTTTGTTTTCCCGGGCGAACTGTTGCGGAGGACCGTTGGAGACTCTGGATAAAAAAAAGAAAAGAAAGCGACAGGCTCCAGTGTCGCAGCAGCAGCAGCAGTAGTGAGAGTAACGTTACCGTCTCTGTAACGGCCGTTTATCATTTTCAAACCGACCGTTACTTCTTCTGTGGTGCCGGCTAACTCTTCTTCGCCGGTGTACGGACAGAAAGGAAGGAAGAAAAACTCCCAGTCGTTGCGGAGAAACTTGTAATGCGTTTAGGTTTTTTTTTTTGCTAACCTGTTGTGTCATTTTTCCGTGTAACCCGAGACGCAGCGCGTTACTGCAAGTTAGCCGATTTGGTATCCGGGGCACAGAGTCCCGTTCTGGGCGACTGGTGGAGGATTTCGACCTGGGTTAACAGTTAATAAGGATATCTTAACGTTAACTTCAGATAACGGACTGCGGCGTCTCCATCACCACCACCACCACCAGCACCACACTTGGAGGAAAGACTCGGAGCGGTCCTGTTCGCAGTCAGAAAACCACGGCTTTCCACACAATCAATTACTGAATTGATTTTTCTAGAGCACACAAGCACGGGTGGATAATTTACGCGTTTTATTGCCCCTGTGTTAATAACGACCGCTGTCTTTAACAGCTGAATGATCCGCGGGACAAATCCCCGGTGAAGACATCAAAAAAACAAGCGCGGATTTGAGGTCGATAGCAGGGAATAAGCCGATAAGTCTAAAACACACTCAAATGTATTAATTCCCCCCGCTCGGATCAATCCAAATGAAAATGAGGTATCGCAGGACGCAGAAACACACGGACTCCGCCACAGCAGAGAGAGATTACCGCGCCGTCACACCGTGAAGCCAGACTGAGTGAAGGAAAGTCTCTCTTGTTGGTGAGGCAGACCCCCCCACACCCCCACCCCCTTCCTCCTCTTTCTCCCGCTGCCTGCTGAGTTTTGGACACCGGAGCTGCCAAGTCAGAGCTGGGGAGCTTGTCGGCAGTGAGAGTGGTGCTGAACTCCCGGAGCTCGGATCTTCGCTTCCCCGGGAAAGCGCGGAGGTACCCGGCGCTGAATCCCCGCTCCTCTCCTCTCCTCTCCTCTCCGCTCGGACTTCTTTCTCATTCGTGCGCAGGGCAGAGAGAGAAAGAGAGAGAGAGAGAGTTGCAGCAGCAAAGCACAAGCAGACACCGGCACTGTTGGCCCCCTCTCTCCCGCATGATGAAACCGGGAATGTGCTGCTCTGATGGGTCCCCGGAGCGTGTGGAGGGACCGGCACCAGCAGGGATCCGGCAGAAGATGGGGACAGGGGCGACCCGGAGTGGGAGCCGGTGTCCGCCTCTTTTTCTCCTGCTCCTTCTCAGCAGCAGCTGCCACATGTTGCACGGCCAAGGTATGAGCTTTACTCTCAGGAGTCCTGGGTTCAAATGTCAGATGATGCACTAAATAATGTTTATATTTATATATTGTATGTATTTAGATCCATTAACCCTTTAGTTGTAGTCTGAAAACACGATGACACTGAACACACTGATGACAATGGTGTGATTTATTTGACCAAGTACAGCAGGTTGCTCATTAGTTGGGGATGTGTTTGTGTCCCTGCAGGAGGGGAATGGATTGGGGGTGTTTTTATGAGGCCAACAACAATGTTTTTGTAAATTAAGCCAGGCAGATAAGTGGGCATTTGTAAATTATTGTTATTGTTGTGATGATGCATATATTGTAGGAGGATGATTGTAGGATTAAGGTATTGAGGATGTGTATTGGGGAAGGGGAGGGGGTGTTACAGTTTCCAAGCATCTATAATCCCCCTCTTAGTCAATGACCTGCTTAACTACAGCTCTTGATTTGGCACAAATGCACAAACACATAGACACATGCAGCCTTGCATCGAGTATTAATTTAACTTGCTTCCTTTTAGTCCAGTGTTGACCCTGTTGTGCTGGCAGGTGTCCAGATTAGTGGGTGACTTGTGGCTGCAGAGGGCTACTGTGTGGAGTTGAATACAGCAACAGGAAGGAAGATATATGTGATGAGATATTGATTTCTGACTGAAGCTGTTTGGGAAAATTGTGTGTTGCCATGTTACATGCATTTATGTGCATCTTTTTCTATGCAGCTATAGAGATAATGAAGGAGAGGGATGGATATTTCTGTGTGCATATGTGCATGTCTGTGTGTGTGTGTGTGTGTGTCTTTGTATGTGTTCATGCACCTCGTGGGATCATGTCAGAGTGGCTAAACAAAAGCTCAGAAAAGGTCAGCCGGGTGTCGGCTCACAGTTTTCTCTGGGTCACAGATGGCGTGGTGGGCAGAATGTATGGCTGAGACTTGGGGTTACGTGGAGGAGGGGTCTTAGGAATGTCTGTGCATATATATATGTGTGTGTGTGTGTGTGTGTGTGTGTGTTGGAGGTGGGGGGTGAGCTATTTGCGAACGCACCGAGAGAGTGTGTGCGCCGTTCAAGTGCAGGAAAGTGCCTGCGTGAGCGTGAGAGAGGGAGCGCAGGTAGAGGAGGAATGAGGAGGGAGAGAGAGTCCGTGTGGCGAGGAGGAGAAGGAGGTGGTGTTAGACGGAGCAGAGCGGGGAGAGAGGGGAGTGGCGGGGAAAAGGGGTGAGAATAAGAGATGAAGTGGGGGGGTTGGAGAGGGATTGCGGCGCTCCGTGCTTGTCACTCAGAGAGCTGTGCCTGCAGTTCAATCGATGATGATGGTATGACAACACATCTGTGTGTATGTCAAAAGTTCCTCTCCTCACCCCTCTTTTCCCAGTCGTCACACTCTCCCTCTTCCTCCCTCCCTTCTAGGTGTTGAGGAGGAGGTGGGAGACGGAGGGATGGCGTGGCTGCAGAGTCAGCTCCTTCCGTCCTCCCTCTAATGTCAAGGTCTCAGCACCCAAGTTGCCACACACTCCATTCCCCACCCTCACACCCAGCACCCCCTTCCAGCTGTCCTGGCTCAAAGAGGGAAGGGGGGGGGTACCCTGCTGCTAAATGTCTATACCTCAGTATGGCTAGCAGCCGGGGTTGTGTTTGCATGCGTATGTGCTGGGAGTATGGGGTGAATTAGAAATGAGTGAAACTGATACGGGATGGAGCTGGTGGTGGTGGTGGTGGTGGTGGAGGTAGAGTGGGGGTGGGGTTATTGATTTGATAAGCTGTGCCAGGCGGCCAATCGAAAGCTGTAGATTCTCCAGGTTCCGACCCCTCTATCCCCAGCATTTATTAGAACGTTTTATTTTAGGAGGAAAAGGATGAAATTCATGAGCCAAGGTTGATCCTCCTGATCTCTCCCCAGCTCTCCCTACTCCCCCTCTGTCCCTCTCCCTCTTTCACTCTCTCTCTCTCTCTCGCGCACTCTTTCTCTCAGTCAATCGATGCCCACACCCCTCCCCATAAATGTGAGGCTTTATATGAGCCAACTCTCGTCTCGGGAGCACATTTAAATAAGCTCATCGATCTTTCATTTTAGAGTTTAAGTGACGGCAGCATTTTACTGTCCCCCCTTCCCCTCCACCTCTCATCTGCTCACCTCTCCACCCTCCCTTCTTTATTCATAACTTATCCCTCAGCCCCCCACTGCCTCCCTGTCACTGAGTGGGTTCTGCTCCACAGCTGTTTGGCTGATTCACATTTCCAGCATGGATATAGACAGAGCCTGGACTTTTTATTCTGACTGAAGTCAAGCATGAGTAACATTCAGTGTGTTTCAAAATGTAAAATATATTCGATATCGCTAACAGACGGAGTCCAGAATGCCTCTCTTCGCTTAATATTACTGTTGTAAGATGAAAGCCTCGCCGACTGTCCACGATTTCCTGCAAGCAGCCATGTTTCAGCCGTGCATTTTGGAGATTTTCAACATGATTTTCAAACATTTTCAGAAACCCAAATCAGTCAGGACCATGTAATACTCATAATGACATTAAAACATGCAAATGTTCAAAGTCAGAAGGGGTTCACATAACAACAGTGATACGGACCATTAGGTTTATAATACACGGAGATTGATTTTTTTCCCAGTTACTAATGTGGATAATGATAATGGTCTATAAGTAGCCAAAGAGTAATGAAAAAATACTGCTGGTCGTCATTATTGCTAACCTTGCCCAAGGTAATTGCATTAAAATGTGGCTGGAGCATCCCAGCTGTTAAACCACTGAACTTGTTTCCAGTCTAAAAAATAAATTGCAGGTCACAATTTTAAGGGCTCCTACTAAAGTTTATAACTTTGGAAGTTTTCTTCTGCTCTAACTAGGCCAAAGAAAGACTTGCATCGTCACGCTGACCCACTTAGTGGATCTATCAGTGTGATTAGGTTTGATATGACACATGTCATTGGCTCAACCACGGCACAGCTTGATCCTGATTGGACCACTGGGCATGCTTAAGTGAATTGAGGTCAGTGATAGGACATTTCGATGGTGGGCTATGGGCTGGGAGAGTTCTGAGCGTGATGTCGAAACCCAAATCAAAAAGACTAGCATGCAGTTTCACACATGTGCACTCACCCACATGCACGCATGCACACAAAGTCCTTCTCCCTCATCAGTGTCAAACAGTCAAAGCGGACGTGGAAATTTGCTTAACCGTGTTGTAATGAGGAGATGGTAAATTAGAAGCCTCATCTAACAAATTATCATTGTCCATGCTGCACAACCTCACAGTGACCACATCTGTGACACTGTGAATTTGTTTTAAATGTTTTATTATCTTCCTCTGATGGCTGCAGCGTAGAATACCAATATTTTTAGAACAGCTGAACAGGCCGTTCATCACTAGAATTATCGTAGCACACGCCATTACTTTGGCGAGCAACCTTTTGGAATTTGATGTATTTTAAACTGTGAATTTACTGCTTGTAACAGTTATACACATGTTCCTTCTTTGCCCACGGACACAAATTTAATCCCACATTCAAGTAGTTTGAATTTGGAGGCCTCAGGAGAGACTTGGCTGTCTGATGGATTGTGTGTGTGTGTGCATATGTATTAGAGAAGGAGAGCAAATGATGGAGGAGAAGACACTGTGAATGTGTGTGTGTGTGTGTGTGTGTGTGTGTGGGAGTGTGTGATAGAAGTCAGGTTATTCAGGACTAAGAGGAAGTGAGGTCCCTGGTCGACTCCCTTATTTCCTGTCTGTCAGTAGGAACAAATCACCACACTTCCACAGCCAGCTGACACTTTGCAGTGGCTCTGTGTGTGTGTGTGTGTGTGCGCGCGCGTGCGTGCATATCCGTGTGTTTGTGAGGAAAAGTGTTTGCGTGTCAAACTCTCCCTGTGTGCAGACCTGGTGCGTGAAAGAGATTTTAGTGTGACAGGACTACATACAGTGTATGTGTGTGGGTTTGTGTGTGTCAGATTGATGCTAACCTTCTATCAGTCCTAAGTGTTTTCTTCTCACAGCAGAAGAAGTGGCAGATATAGAGAAGCAGCCAGAGTCTCCTAATGGAAAATAATCACCTGTGTGTGTGTGTGTGAGAGGTGGTTTGTGTGTACATAGTAGAGACCAGCAGGGGCATCTATCCTTTCTTCTGTTGTTCACTTCGGCACACAAACTTGCTGTAGTTTTTATGGCTTCTTTTGGTGTGCCTGTGAGTTGTGTAGGTGAGATCATTAAGAGGGCAGCTGGGTCATGTTTCCCTCTCCAGCAGTGTTACTGTGGTCAGTTCAAGGCACAAAATATTAAATATTAATACACAGCCCAGACGTAATTGCCAAAAGCTTTGTGTGTTTGCGTGAGGTGTGTTTGCATGTGTGTGTGCTGCCCAGCCAGAATGGCTTCCTGTCTTTGTGAAAAGATGCATTTTATTGGAGTTTTCCTCAAAAACATCCTTCAGAGCTTTGAAATATGAGCCAAGTGGGATACACTCCGGTCTCCTCTGCCTCCGCCTCTGTCTTGCTTCTTCTTGCGCTTCATTTTTTTGTGTTTGTTCTATCAACATCGCTCCTCTTCTTTTTGGTTTCTCTTGCTTTTTCCCTCCCTGTCTCCCCTCAGGGACAAAAGAATCCATTGCTGCAGGCCACACAGGTGGAATGGAGGCTGTTTTGCTGTTTAGGCCTTGGTGTTTATTATGTAAGATAGGGGGAGGAGGTTGCTATTGATCCTCTGTGTGTACGTGTGTGAGGAGTAGGTGGGGTGGGGGGTGGGGGTATAGCACAGAAGCTTATCTTGTACTTTTCAAGATGGTTCTACAGCGAGACATCCAAATAAAGCAGAACGCTTGCAAAACATGAACTCTATCGATTCACTGAACTGCAAGACACCACAAAGCAAAAGACAGACACTGAGATTGACAGACAAACAGAGACAGATGAATGCGCATTCACACGCAAACACACACCATCACAACTTTGGTTTGTTGCCTTGGAAAAGTTTAAATCCATGATTTCTGTTTGTAGTGGTGTATTGCAGTAACGCTTTTGATGAATTTTGACTTTTGCTACATTCGATTTTTTCTAAAGGAGGTTGTAAAAATAATCTCTAGAATCTGAGCACTCCTGTGAATTTAGATGTCTCTGTAGGAGTGTCATGTCCGCCAGCTGAGCCCCACTAATCAGCACGAGTGATGAGGGAATTTTAAATACTTGATTACAAACTAGTTTGCTGTCTCTTTTCCATGGATCTGACACCCCCCGCTTCTCTGTTCTCCATATGCCTGCTCACTTAAACTTTACTCTTCGCTCCATAAGAGTAGTTCATTTTATGCATGTGATTTGGATTCTGATACTGTCACACCAAGCATGGACAGAATTTAGTGGCCACCTGTTGTTAGGTTCAACCTTGTATATCCCTCTTAGACATGGATGGCTGACATTTCCAGCAGTATTTGTATTTAGAGCTAAAAAACCAAAATGTTCATTAACAACTTTTTAGATAATTTTCAAAAACATTCTCTAGTTCTAGCTTCTTAAATGGGAAGATTCACTCCTTTTCTCTGTATTTTATACATGTCAACTTTTTGTATTTTGGACTGTTGGACCAAAAAAGAAATTTAAAGATGTTGCCTTGGGCTCCAGGAGATTGTGATAGCCATTTTTTTCCCTCAAATTTCTAACAACTAAATATTTTAGAAATGAACCAAGAAAATAATCAGCAGATTAATCAATAATGGAAATAATTAGTTAGTTACAGTTTTATTAGTATTACAGCACGATGCTTGGTACATGTAACAACAACTACTCTTAATTGTGCATTGTCTTTCTTTTTTCACAATGCATTATAACAATAGTGATGTATGTGTAGTATAAAGTGTGCGAACAATCACAGTGTCATGCGCTGTACAGAATACAAAAAGCAAACGCTTTGACGAAGGGCAAATAGGAACTGAATCAATACACTCACTCTAAGAAAGAAGAATCCCTCTCTTGGTCTGAACCTATTAAACAGTATTTTATTTTGTAATGTGGAACATCTGACATTTGGCTAGAATAATAAATTCTTACATACACCTTGATGTGTTGAATTAAAGAAGATGGTGACCTCCACTTGAAGATTTTGTGCAACTTGCCTGAGGGCTGCAGTTGGCTCAGAAGTAACAAGTAATTATTTATTGTATTAAGGGACAGGAAGTGACTAAACCGCACATTCTAGCTGTTGCTCTACAAATGATTGCCTATTAGGCTTTAATTTAATAAGACCTCTGGCTATTGTGAAAGCAGAATGGCTATGGGGTGTTGTAGCCTGACTGAGAAGGAGTTATTTTAAGAGTTGAGGAATGACAGTGTGCTACGACATACTATAGTTACTAAGTGATCTTCTGCTGCTTAATTGGTAACTACAGCAAGAATACTTGAAGTGGCTATCAGCAACATGTTTTTAACAACATTGGCAAAATGTGAGAAAAGTATGACAGTGTGAAACAGGTTACTCGTAGTGTCGATCCTACAGAAGATTATCATCGAGATATGCAGCTCTCCTCAGCTTTACACAGCTTTATAACAAATTTCAGCTCACCTCTCTCATAATGTCATTCTCCGTAGCAGCAGGCAGCTGTTTTCAATGAAAAAGCTTTAAGCACACACTATACTCGACCTGCTCTGCACAAAACAGCAGACAGACACATTACTAACTAGTTGGAGAACAAAGTGAGTGGAACATTTAGCAGTAGATAAGAAGAAAGTAGAAGAGTTGGTAGAAAACTGAGCTGAAAGAACAGGAAAATTGGACTTAAATTTATGAGCCTGCCAGAAACACAACCCTAAAAGACTGATAATGTTGCTTGTTAACATCTATATATATAAAAAGCAACTTTTGCCCCCAAGTTGCCCAAAAAAATCCATTATTGCAGCTTAAAAACACATTATCAGAGAAACAAACTTAATAATGATTTAAGCTCAGTCTCTCTTTTTTTCTTTTTCTCAGTGTGATTGATGTCAGCACAGACATGGCACCTTGTCTCTATGCTGTCCATTGTATATATTATATATCAGGACAGCTTGTTATGCACTATAACTTACAGTATGTTTCTCCTGATACTGAGCCACATCACCTTTTTAAGGGTTACTTTAGACCTCCACTGAAATGGTTCAAGCAGGTCTAGTTTCTAAAACTGACAGCTGACAGCTGAAAAGCTTTGTATTAATGAAATAATAGAATGTATCACAGCCTTCCTTTGACCTACTATTTACTAGCTAGCTCAATCATCACCTACCTGGATGCAAAACTCAACATTATATACACCAAACAATGCTGTATGGCCTTTGTGTCAGATTTGTAACATGCATAAACATGCTTGTTCATATTTAAATAGAATAGCTAAAAAGGTAATATAATGGTGAAAAACCATGTTGGCTGACACTTTTTTCTTACAGCATGTGAAAAAAGACAAGAAAAACAGGGAAACCAAAAGTGCAAGACGAAAAATAAACACAGCCACAGAACACCTTGTCAAATCTGAAAGGGGTATAGGGTATGTATACTCAAAAATGTCAAAAAACTCACACAGTGACAAAACAGATTCTTGTAAGTGAGAATATTTTTATCTCACATCACTGCTTTGTTCTGTGTTTTTCAGATATCCCGTATGTGATGAATAGCAATGTCTTTTTCTGAGTATTTTTTTTTTAGTGTTTTGAAATAAGCTGCAGCCAGAGGAAGATGAGACAAGAACCAATAAATGAAACCAAGAGCCACTGTGACAGTTTGATCATGTGTAGTACATTTTATGGGGCTTAATGGTATTAGGAACTTTGAACCCACTGATAGCAGTAAGCAGTGCAAAGTTGTTTACAGCAGAAGGGCTTTCAAAAGGACCACGGACAGCCACATGAGGATTAATCTCTAATCAAGGCCATAATGGCATGGGTTCCACATGTGGAAAAATGTTTCTGTAAAACTTACTTTGCCCTATATACTGCAGGTTGTTTGCTGTACATTAAGTTCCATGGTTATATTGAATATGACTCTGTGACATATTTATCACCATATTCCTCAAGAAATACAATCCCATGATAGCAGTTTTCTAAGCCATCATTTTCTTCCTCCCCAAGGTCATGCTTACACTCAGTTATATTAATGTAAAGTTATAGTATTTTTATGATTTTTTAATTTAAAACAAGTTAATTAGTAACGCAACACTGGCTCCCTATGCAAACAAGTTTAAGTTTTGCTTGTCATCTTTCATTAATAGTATAATTAGACTATTCCTGTGCTATAGCCTCTTATTTAAGTCTGCTGCTTTGAACCAAAAATAATTTTCAAAAGACGTCAGCTAAAGGCTGTCGCACAACGTCTGTGCTTTTTTGCATAAACTGCTTGGCACAACTGTGCAAAACAGGAAAATCAGGTTAAGAACAAGCACCATGACACCAAACGGTTGTGATCACGTAGTGGTTTTTCAGTAGATGAACTGCCGTGGTGACGCTGAAGCAATGTAACTCACAACTTTTAAGAAAACTCTGGTCATAAATGCTTATTGACGTGATACAGAGTGGGATCCAACATCCAATGTAACCAGATCTTTAAATGAAAGTGAATATATGTATACGCTTGTCATCACCAGTAAGTCTTACATGTTATTAATTTACTGGAAGCAGATATTGTACATTGGATTTGACACACTTTATAATACACATAAGAAAACGGAATTTTCTTTCTAAAAGTAGAAAATTATTCACTTTGTAGGACAGCTTGCATTCAAATGCACGTATATTGTAGGGAGACACCACTGCAGTAATACTGACTTGTCTACTTCTGATACTTCCATTCATTGAGAACAGAACATTTTATATATTTATATGTCATCAGCATATTAACATGCATTTTACATGTACACATATTTTTGGACAGTTTTTAAATATTTTATGACATGTTCCCCACACATTACAGTCCGTTTGATGGACTGTAAGGAGAGAGAATATTTAGTGTTGGAGTACTGAATCAGTCTGAAGTTAAAATGTGGATTTATGGAGTCCCAAAAGGTAACAGCATTTTCACTGCTGACAGTCACACATTTTTAGGTTTCTATGACATAAACAAGGCAATCTAGGAACAGATTCCTATTTACAGGAACAACTGGTGGAAATAAAACTGCAGGTGGCTGGAGATACATCAGAGAGACTCGCTCTCTCTGCTAACACCTGGGAAATGCCTTTAAAACCCCAGTCTTGTACTGCCAGTCATTTAGTGGCAGCACTAGATTAGTTGAGGGCTCAGGAGTAGTCTCACGGCGAGGTGAAGAAAGTGACTCTCATTCCCCCATTGAGAATATTTCAGTCAGCATTTGGACTCAAACTGGCAACCTTCCAGTGGATCATACCCCCGGCTGTCGTTCATTGTGTCTCTGCACTTTCTCTGCTTTCTTTTTCCTCTTTGTCTCACTTTCAGCGGGGCTGTAGTCTTTTTTTTGTGATATTCGCAGGCCGTGGAGTGATATGGAGTAAAGATTGTTCAGTGGAAGAGCATCAGATGTGCCCCCTCCCCCTTGCTCCCCATGCCAAATGCACCTGGCTGACGCTCTTTATTTGTTTGTGTGTGTTTTCATTGCGGTGTTGCCATCAAGCTATTTGAATGGGATCTTTGCATAGTGATTCGCCAGTCACGGACTGGGGTCAGGCTGGGTTGAGTAGAAGTGCACGAGTGTACATCATTGTGTGTGTAGTCGAGCAGCATGATTTACTTGTTCAGTGTGAGGGCTTTACCCTGCTGCAGGTGTGTGTTCTCAGCTTGATGCGTTTGATCTGCCACAGGTGTTTGAGAGGGGGTGTGTGTGTGTGTGTGTGTGTTTGTGCACACTTATCTGCGTATGGTGATTTATGCCATAGGCTTAGAGCAAAAGAGACCCTTTTTGATCTCATCCAGGAATAGGCAGGAAGTACTGTACTGTAAGTGTGTGTGTGAGTGGCTGTCTGAGTGTGTGTGTGTGTGTCTGGCCAGAGGTTTTTAGCTTAGTCCTTTGATCCCGGCTAGAGGTGTGCATACCTCTGTGAGTAGCCAGCCAGCAGTATGGAGACTTGGCGTGTGCTGCAGAAGTGTGTGTTTGTGTGTGTGTGTGTGCGAGACAGAGAGAGAAAGTGCATATGGTGGAAGTTTCTTTCCAGAATCAAAAAGCAGTGGCTTGTGTTTGTATTTCTCATACATGTGCATGAGTGTGTATGCAGCACACAGCTAAAACCCTGCTATTTTGCATGTAGCTTTCCGTCTCATCAGGAATGAATCAGCTCTCTTCAGTGTCCACACTGATGCACACTTTTTGGTTCCACCTCTTACAGTGCCTGTTCTCTCAAATGGCTTGAGGAACATAGTGATTTTTTTGAATGGTAAAGTGATAAACATATGAAGGAGGGTGGACTCAAAAATAATGGCTTCGAGAAGCAGTGCTTTCACAGTGCCAAATCAATTTTCTTTCCATTTTCTGTAAATACGCTGTGAAGTGATTATGTCTCCCTGACTGCCTCAGGTCTTGAATTGGGACGCTCTGATTGACTTCCTGTGACGGACTGAAAGTACTGCACTGGTAGCTCAGTTAGG
This sequence comes from Lagodon rhomboides, assembly GCA_039737535.1. Lineage (NCBI taxonomy): Eukaryota > Metazoa > Chordata > Actinopteri > Spariformes > Sparidae > Lagodon > Lagodon rhomboides. The sequence continues at coordinate 28,807,622 of CM077786.1, forward strand.
CCCCAGTTTTGATCTGGGGTATTGTACAGTGGTGCTGCAGTCGTAATTTTACATGCACATCCCAACTACATTTCTGTAGTTCCATGACCGATAAGACACCAGCAGCTGTATGACCTGACTCCTACAATCAGTAATCATAATTTAAAAAACCAGTCAATCAACCAATCAATGGAAAATATAAAATAGACTGCACTTAAAGAGACTTGCCCCTCATTCACCCCAATGGCGAAGGAGGTGCCATGCAAGGTGGCCTGGCCATCAGGAGCAGCGTAGGGTTCGGTGTCTTGCCCAAGGACAGGAGGAGCCTGGGATCAAAACACCAACCCAGAGATTAGCGGACAACCGGCTCTACTTCCTGAGCCACAGTGATGAGGAAATCTTTACAAGCTCTCAGTTGATTTAGGATCAATACTGCATCTTGAGGCTGGTGAAATCCTGGCGATTTCTACCTGCTAGTTTTCTCCCTTCACAACCCCAGACTGTTATACTTTCTTTACCATTGTTGGCCATTCAGATGTCACTGTGCTTGTATGCTCTGCTCTGTGTGACGACTGCTGTTCATTGCGAGTGGAACCTGGTGTCACAGCCTGGTGAGCGATTGTACAGAGAATAGGTGCCCAGCGATGATACAGGGAAAGGTTGAGAAATGCTATATTTTATGCGAATGTCTTCTGACAAGCAAGAATTAAGAGCAGGTTTTGATTCAGAAACTGAAGCGACGAGTTGCTTTATACTCCTCTCCACAAGAGGAATTTGCATCGCTGTCCTATTCAAATACAGGACCACAATGCTGATCAGTCGAGTTTTGCCAGCTCAGATATCAAAACAGATACGACAACACGTACTGCAATGAAAAATAATACGGCAAACAAGGCTGCTCTGTACTTGTGATAAAACTGTGCAACAGGAAATTAACTACTTCCTTCTGTGTAGTACGCAGCATTTCCTATAGAATGGCCGTGTATCTGGGGCGAAGCATCGGTATTTGATGACCCGAGGATGAGACTCAGAACTCAGCTATCTTTTTCAGGATCGATCGGTTTAATTGTCCACCTTGATGCACACACACTGGCTTGCCTTGTCTTTCTCTTTCTATCCTCCAGTATGTTTCTGCTCTGTTGACTTTCTTGGCAGCAGGTAGTTCTGTAAAGTCACCCAAAAAGCCCACCTCTGTTTAGGATCCTCGTGTGGAGGAAGCTTGCCGTTAAAAATGTGTCCTATTGAGGGGTAGAGTGAAGGGAGATTATCCACCAGTTAATCTGTCATTCCGATGGCGTTGTTTCACATACAGATAAAAAAATAAATGTGAAAAACGCTAAAATTGATCGTCAAATATACTTTGGCAGCTGGTAATAGTGAGTGCGGCAGTGACGTCAGAAAACAACTGTCCAGTTGGAGGAGTGTATGTGATTTATGTGCTCAACGCAACACCCCCATAGAGCTACAGATTCATGAGAGGCCAGAAACTGCTTACTACTTTGTATCTGTATGAACAGAGCATTGCTTTGTTTTCTTCAGCTACTGTTTGCATTTGTGACAGCTGACATACAGAGTTTGAACGTTACGATGAAGCACTGGAAAGTGATCACGATTTATATATAGTATCTAAAACCATCTTAGCAGATCAGTGTGGAACGTCTTTACATCCCAGCAGCTGCCGGGTTTAGTCCAAGATGGTGTTAATGTGAATGAAATGCTCATGTACACTAATTTTGCTTTAAATGACCACAGTAAGAGGTGTAACCAGAAAATGGGCAGCTTTAACTAATGGTGTGCTCCATTTACACAGCTCAAATTGATTTTTTAGTAATTTGGAAGCAGGGTTCATTAGTGAAAAACTACATTTTTTTAAAGCAGTGTGTACCTGAGCTACCAAGTTTAGATCAAAGTAAAATACCAGTGTTTTTGATAATGACTAGCATGGCACAATAAGGTGAAATAAATGCAGTTTTTTTCCGAGGTGCTGATGTTTTGACTAACATGTGGTCGGGTAGATAATGATCAGAATGAACTCTTCCTTTAACAAAAGAGAAGAAAGGTGGTGTTGATTGATGGATGAGGAAATTAGTGGTCACTGATGGATGAGAAGATATGCTGGTAGAAAGAAAAGGGAGGGAAATGGAAAGAGGGAAAGTAAGTAAATCAAATAGAAATTAGGTGGAAAGAGAATAGGTTGTCAGTTATGAGGTCATTGGAGTAGATGGATGGAGGAGGGAAGACGGCACAGAAACAAAGATACATAATCAAAACTGAGTTTAAAACATTCATTCAAGACAGATGAAGCAAATTCCCCAAAAGAAAGACTATGAAGAGAGAAAATCGTCTGTTGGCTAATGGACTCACTTTATCTATTTTTCTTTTTTACCATTCTTCTAATTCCCCTTTTACTCCCTTGATCTTTTTCTCCAATCGTTGCCCATCATTCTTCTCTCCTATCCCTGCCTGCTTTACACCCTTTCTCTCCTTTCTACCACTTCCCTCTCTCCGCCACTCTCTGTAATTGGGAAGGGCTGGTGCACACGCATTCATCTCATTAAGTGCACGAACCGCACACAAACACAAACCATTCTCACAGACATTTTGTTATCCTGTAGTAAAATGAATGTGTGTGTGGATTGAATTACAAGTCATCTCTCACAGGATTCACTTTATCTTGCAAATGTGGGAATAGAAAGAGAGAAAGGCAAACAAATGAAAATAAAATGAAAGCGCTCAAGCGAACGGGAGAAATTAATTATCCCCTTTGCCTGTTGATGCAAACCCTTTCAGTAGAACCCTGTGCCGAGCTGCTGTAGAGTTTGTGAGCATATCAGGGCACACAACACAAAGATAGAGGCACTCTCATACCCTCAGTCATCCTGAGTTATACTCCAACCAGGTGGCCCAGCTGTGTTGTTGAGCATGGTGGTTGTGTTTGACTCAGCAGAATCGTCATGCTGGTCAACAATGCCACTCAGTGTTTTGTTTGAGTTGTGTCACCACATCACCCCCCTGGGCATGACATTTAGCCCTGAAATGCTTGTGTGTGTATTTTTGTACCTGCAGTACAAGCTAGCAATAGAAAAAAATTATGATATTATAAATTATAGAATAGAATTATTAGAAAGACATGCAGTATTAAACACAAACTAAATATTTTTACCCTGTATATAGATTTTGGTTTCTTGAAAATATAAATACATTGGTTCTATAATTTGATAATGCAAGAACAGGCATTAATGGCAACGCAATAATGGTAGGTAAAACTGCATTTTTCATGCAGGCCCTGACTAGATCACACCATGCATCTTGTGCTGCCTCCACATGACACCAACAAAATCATTTTTAATGAGTTTTCCATTTAATTATCTTCTCTTATGAAAAAGGACATGAAATTTATCAAATGCATCACTTTGGGGACAAAAGACTGTAAATGAGCCAATTGACGTGACAGGAACATTTTTTAAAATGATGATATCCAGCGAGAATTACTTTGTTCTGCAGTGGCAGTGTGACGACAGGCACGGCGATGTTGTTTGATCTGTATGGATGCTGCTGAACCTTGTATGTTAGGCTGTGAGGTGAAGACGATCCGTAGTTTATAGTGAAGCCAGTTTCATTATGAAGAGAGTTATTAACCAGAATCACTTGTGTCCTGTTCTTCTGCCTTTTTGAATAGTCTGTAATTTAATACTTTAGGTGTTTTGGTTGTGGTGAAAATGGTACTTTGTGGTTTGGTAGTTTGTACTGTAGTTTATGGAGTAAAATGTAACAATGGACTGACAATAGAATCAAAATTTTAGAGGATGTGGGCAAGAGTGTCTTACCTGCAATCACGAAAACAGCTGACTGAATTCTTTTTGTGTTTGCTGTTATATCTTTATGGTCAATATGTGAGTGAGGCCAGATATGGCTAACTGAATGCATCCTTTTAAAACACTTATTGGAATTATAAGCAACAGACACTTATGTTTTAATATACGTCAAGTAACTGTGGTTGTTGCCAAAGTGCAGTGATGTCATTTTTATCTATAATTACTTCACATGAACTGAGATTTTGTCTTTTGAAAATGGACGTTGTCTGCCCTTGAAAGCATATTTAAGTCCCCCTATGTTAATGTTTGGGCTGCTATACAGTTATATTTAGGATGGTTTCCTTTGTGACTCAATTTTTTTCCTCAGTGAAGCTGGCCTCAACACTCCTCTTGGCCCATTAAACTGTCTGTGCCTTATAAAGGATTAGAGGAGCTGATGTGATTGGCCATTATTGAGGCTCACATTAACTCAAGCTGCTGATACTGCAGTCCTCCTACTAATAATTTACTCATCCTGGTTCAACATCTTTGTAAAAAATACTTTGTGACACTTGAAAGTTTGTGGTCAGTGCAGGAAATTAGGAACTAGTGTGTCATTAACGTTGGGATTGGCAAGCATTAATTGATTAGTTGTCAATTAAATTGATTGCCAACTACTTTGATGATCAGTTCATTGTTTCGAATAATCTTTTAAGAAAATCAAAGTCAAAATTCTTCTTCTTAAATGCAAATATTTTCTGGGTTCTTTACTCCTCTGTGACAGTAAACTGAATATCTTTGGGTTGTAGCCAAAACAAGACATTCGAGTCTTGGACTTTGGGAAATCACCCTTTCAGACCAAACAACTACTTGACTAATCAAGAAAATGATTGTCTGATTAATCAACAATGAAAATAATCATTAGTTGCAGCCTTACTTTGATGTGAGGTGTTTTGATGCATGAGCTGATGAAGTGTCACCTTTCTTTTGGGCGCACAACAGATGAAAGTGTACAATTATTAAAGTTTAGTACTGAATCATGATTGAATGCTGCTTATGCTGGATTGTTTTGATTTACGGTCTACACCCACAATGAGAAAGTTTGTTTTTGTATTGGATTTTGGACAGTACTTGTTTCAAACTGCTCGGGTGCTGCGCCTTGGCTTTATAACTGTCGGGAAAACTATTTCTGACACGGTGATATGTGACAAAAGCACAGCCACACTTGTTAAGTCACATGGTAGAACGTTCATTCATTGCTCAAGAAAATACATACAAGATTGATTGACTCTTGTAATAGATATTTTCCTCAGGGAAATCTTTGATTGCTATGTTCAAAGTCAAGCCATACTTTGCCCTCTGCACTTAAGTTGTCAGTGAAAATGTTGTGTAGCTCTCAGTAGGACAACCCAACCTGTCTGACAGTTCTCCAGGTCCCTGACATGATTTTTTTTAGAGAAGCCACGGGGACTGATTTCTGCCACACTACAGCACCGGGCCCAGCTCTGCTATTTGTCCTGCATTCACGGACAGCCGCCCACCTGCTCCGTTTTTTAGAGCCAATTTGTTCCAATCTATGGTAAATATGTCACGCATGGACAAAACAAGGTCTGACTTACACAGTGAAACCACACATTCTCACGCAGCCAGTGTAACATTGATATTACAACAATAATCTATAATAGTTCCCTGTAATAATATGATGGCGTTCTGTGAAAGGCAGTGTGTGCTTTTGCTCTGATAATCCACTGTTCTAAATGTCAGTCCACGGCTCTAGGCAAACATTATGCTGATTACTGCAACCATCATTTCTAAACAGCTCCTCATCCCCGGCAAACACACCTTGAATGGCCTTTGTGTGTGTGTATGTGTGTGTGTGTGTGTTTGTGTTTGGGCTTGGAATTTACTGTACAGTATATTTCTTGGCTAAATCTACTTGATTATATTCTTAGTGAGTTTCTTTATCTGACATAGAGGCTTATTAGGATGTCACTTGCTCATCAAGGTGTGTGTGTGTGGGCTGTGTGTGTTATGTGAGCGTTTTCTGGCATCAGGTGCGCGGATAATTGCAGCATGTCTATGTGTTTGTGTGCGTGAAAGGGCTTTTAAACCACCTGCTTTCAACATGCTCAACACAATCACTGCTGAAAGTATTTCTCAATCTTCAGCACCTCCCCATCGCAATACTCTTTCGCAGTCGCTTTCCTTCTCCCTCTCTGTTCTCACCTCATGGTCTGCCTGTCCATTGCTAGTCTAAATCTAATTAGCTTGTATCATGGATGTATTAGGCTTGTATAATGACACAGCTGGCCCTTTTCTCTCTTTTCGCACAAACACACATCCACGCTCACACGAGCACTCCAGACATTAGACGCAAACCTGTATTGTCATAAATGAATAGAGCGAGGGAGACGGAGGAAGGGAGAAGTGTGTTTTGTTTATCTGTGCGTTTGTGAGGGAACAATGCCGTGTGCAATACGACGTCAATTTATTTGTTCGTATTTCGTATTTCCCCACAGCAATGACTCCTCGACACAATGAGAAACATATTGAGCAAATGTATCCCCTAAAAATTAAGATAATTTATGAATAAGCCAACTGGGAGCAAAAGCAGAGTACAGCTATCAATTTTATATAGACAGATGGGACACACAAGGACAAACACGCACACACACATAAGTATACAAAACAGCCTACACACATATGGCTTTAAGAGGACTATATATGGATCCACTTGAATGGAGAAAAACTGTTTTATTCCTCAGTTCTTCAATTTTCTGCAGCACAATTCTGCTGAAACAGTAATAAACTGCTTTGTGTTGTACATATACACATGCTTGTAAAGGCTGACGCACACACACACACGTCAATGCGCACAACACACAAACACAAATGCAGGTGTATGTGCTGACCGACCAGCATAACGTTTACTATGTCAATGGTTTTCCTCATGTTAGCAGAATCGTATTAATTTTAAATGTTGCTGTCAAAACACACAGACAGACCACACACCTACGAACACACTCCGGCATGCGGTGACAAGCATTGCGACAGAGACAAAAAAAGGCACCGTGCATCTGAGCATATGCGGTTTACACTTTCAGCGGTTTCCAAAATTCTAATTTCAAGGAGTTCTGCAAATCCTCTTTCATTTTCCCTCTCTCTCCCGCTCTTTCTCATGCTCTCTCTCCCCTCGCGGACTGACTGTGTCTTTCCATGCTGTCATTTCCCCCTCTCAGTGGTGTCACATTACATTCAGTCTGCAGAAACTTTCCTTTTTCATTTCTCCCACTCCTCTCTTGCTCTGTCTGTCACTTCCCTCCTCCCCCCCGCTCACTCTCCTGTCGCTGTTTCCTTCCCTTTAATCTCACTTCTCGATGTCCTTCTTTCCCTCTGGCTCCATACAAGGGGAAGGGGGTGGAAACCCATCCCAGAGGGGGGATCCACTAACTGTACCCTTTGGCACCAGCTGTCTGTCTGAGGCCCGATGTATGTATGCTCTCGCACGGCTCTGGGTGACGGCGTTTTTCCTCGTGTGTGTATGTGTGCGTACACGTGTGTGCGAGAGCATGTGAGTCAGAAAAGATGGTGTTTGGTGAATGTGGTTGGTAACTCTATCTTGGACAACATGCAGCTAAAAGCATTAGGTTATAACAACTGCCAGGCCTGGCAGCATTTGACAGGGCTTTGGGCAGGGATAGGAGGACAAATGGGGTGTGGTGCCTTACAGCTGTGTGTGTGTGTGCGTGCATGGGGGCGTGCGTGTGTGTGTGTGTGTGTGTGTGTGTGCCTGCGTATGTTTGTAGCCTATTCCATCAACGCCAGTCCCTGTGTGAGCACTTAGTGATTATGGTGGCCCAGAGTTGTTAATTTGTGTAATCAGTGTTTAATTGGCATTGAGGAAAACACATTAATCAGTCCAGAATAAGTCTCCGGCTTCTTCACGCAGTCATTCATTAGTCTACTCCAATCAGCCAATCACAGCCTGGGATCCTGGCACACTGGATTGCAATCACAGGTTCCACTAAGGCAGAAGGATGGCATCTTACTGGTCACCCCATGTTGGCATTATGCCACTTCATGAGTGCGCAATTACTAAAGTGCTTAAGCCTCTGATTGAATGTTTGTGTGTTATTTCAGCAATCAATACACTTATTACCAATGATTTGATACGGAAGTTTGTTCCGCCTCAACTTCATTCACGTGTTCAGCGTGGTTGTGGGCGTAGCTACACTGCTCTCCAGTTCTGAAGTGTGTGTGTTCACGTGGGCGGGGTTACCTTTTGTTGATGTGCAGCACTATTTAGTTGACATGTGCTGCATCTATGCACGTATCTCATCCTCTGCAGACAGAATACACACACACACGCACACTCACACACACACAAAACGAGAAGTCAACTGTAAGTGGGCAACCTATCAAAGCCGTAAACCCACAGGAGCAGGGGAGATGATAGATATTAGATTTCTCTAAGCAGGGAAAAAGCCTCGGCCTAACTTTTCTCACTCCGGCTTATTTAATTCTGCTGCTGGCCTACAACCAATATGTTTTAACAACTCTTATCCAGACACACAGAATAAAACACAAATCACACATAATATTATATAATTATATGGCTAGGATTTATATTTCTAAGCTGAGAGCCTGGAGAGTTAAGTGGCTTTTCCCCCAATACTACTTCATTCAAGTATAGGTATATTTGACATAATTTCATTATAGATGGAGTGGAATATTTATGTGTCTGGTTCTAGGTACAAAGAAACTGACCAGAGTCAATACTGTGATCCAGGTGGCACAGGTTTGCTCGAGTAGTATTGATTTGATATAGCTGAAGGATAAGAAGACAGTTTTATCTTCATGTGTCTCCTGCGTGCTTAAAAGTACAACATATCTCCAATGAGACCAGACTGTTACACCTCGCTTGTTTTTTGGATGTGGTACGTTGATGTTGTAGTTAATTGATGTTGGATGCAGCTGCTGTAATTACTCTTCCAACCCACTTTTATTGGGCAGAACAGGAAAAGCCTGTATGCCACGTCAAACATGACAATAGAATAGAGTTCTGCCATCTCTAAATGGATTTGGAAGAGACAACGGTACATTTCTTGAGAGTGCCACGCTTATAAACCCTCCCGTTTGTCCACTTAGCTGCAACGCAAAACATAGAACAAGTCTACAGTATCAGTGGGGACTATTTGTTAAGAGCTCCTTATTTTCCAAAATTATAGACTGGACATTTCAGCCAAGGCATGTCTGATTGTTGAGCCAAAGAAGCTGGAGGTAAAAAAAAAGAAGAAGTGTTTCTGTGAAGGCAGCATTCAATTTTAGAGGGCTGCAGACCGAGCAATGCAAGAGGAAATCATTTGAGTTCTGAGAAATGCAGTTTTATGTGTCTGTTCTCCACCAAAATGATGAACACATCATAAGAACACACTGGCCGTTCTTGATGCTTATAATTGGACCTAGGATTGGATTGTCTGGTATCTATCAAGCCAGCGAAGCAAAGCTATTGTAAAACTTTGAAAGGAGACGGCACAGTATGGGCTTGAAGCATTCGATAACAAATATGAATTGGGTTGAATGATGGTGCTGACAAAAATAAGTTTTTTATGCGTCTCCAGAGGAGCTGGGGAAGAGACAGGTAGGATGTACTTTCTGCTTTACAATAAATACCTCTGAGACTGAGGGAGGACATTTTTTTTCCTCACTTGTAATGACGGGATTATACTGGCACATCGACGCAGGTGTTACAAACTGCAGCTAATAGTTGAGAGTCACAAGACATGCAACACGATGGGCATATAAGCCTCGATGCCTTTGTTTTAGGAGCTTTACTCGTTTGAACCTGGCTTGTTTGTTTAGGTGGATCAGCAGGGCACGGTTTGCAGACTGCTGAAAAGTAATTGAGTTGGAACTAAGGAGGATGAAGCTGCGTTTGGTTAGCTTGTTATCTCGCTGGGATGGATGTTTTCCTCGATTGCAGAGACATTCTAATCACGTGATAATCTTAACCCATCAAGATCATAATTATCTGTCGGTGAATAAACAGGTTTTAAAGATTTCTGCTGAAGTGCGAATTTCTCTCCTAAAAGATGACAGTTAATCTGGCTTCATGCGGTCTACAAAACTAGCTCGAAGCAGTGTCTGAAATGAAGCACCATGGCACGTTTTCAGCGCCGGAGCAACACCACTGTGAAGTTCACAGCTTGGATCTTTTAGTTTAATATGTTTGGATTCATTAGCTCTGACACACAGACAGAATTCCCTTTGTTGGAAGATATAATGAGAATCAACGCTGTGAATATTGAGACACATACACTACAGTAAATCGCGGCACTTTGTTTTGAATTCAGAAACTCTCCATGTTGACTTTTTCGCACACCACTCGTTATGGCATAGACTCAGATGATTAGTCGTGCTTCAACTATCTCTAATTTAGTGTGTGTGCGTGTGTGTGTGTGTCGGTGTGTGCGTTTTGGCCTGCTTGTTAGCACCATGCAAGAACCAAAGTGCACTTTTTAATTACAGCTCTCAGATAATTTAGAGAGGAGGGGAGAGAGCGCACAGGAGGGAGCGAGAGAAAGTTGTGGAGGAGGGTTAGTTTAATCTCACAGTTCGTTTCACCCGTTGCTTTTGGTTTTATACTTCCTTTTAAAGACATAAATCACTGATCATCCCAGAGAAAGGCATAGAGAGTGAGAGAGAGAGAGAGAAAGAGAGCGAGAGAGAGAGGGAGACGGTTAGATTAGTAGCAGTAGTTACATAATCATATAATCAGATTATGAGTACATTAGCCGTAATTTTCCTCTCTGTGATAAAGAGGTAAAAGCACGAAGGAGTTACGGGAGCCTTGCGGTCGACCAACCGTAGATATGCATAAACAAATTGGGTCACGGTAGCATGAAAGTGTGTGTATGTGTGATTATGTTTCAAGTGAATAAATGTTTATGCTTGTCTCTTAAGTACATCTGCTCTCAGAGACTTAGCAGTGTTTACCAGCTGCTCACAGTCGGAGCAGCCATAGATAAACAAATAACTCATGAATTCATTCATTTAGGCCCATGTATGTCTGGCTATCCAAAATTAATATTATAGCGCTGTCTGTGTCGACATGTGTACTCTGTGTGTCTCTGCATAAATATGTGATTCATCAAGCGTTTACAAGAAAAAGGGAAACTGGATAATTTCTGCTCTCCCATTTTCAAACAAGTCTCATAGGAAAATGTGAGGACATGGAGAAAGTAAGTAGAAAACAAGCAAAGAAGCTCAAATAAAACTTTCTGGTGTTTGTGTGGGTAGAAAAGGAATAGAACATGGAGGCCTGTCCTCTTCTTTTCCTTTCATTTCCTTTTCTTTCCTTTCCTTTCCTTTCCTTTCCTTTCCTTTCCTTTCCTTTCCTTTCCTTTCCTTTCCTTTCCTTTCCCTTCCCTTCCTTTCCTTTCAGACTAGTAATTCTCCAATATAAAGGCTATCATTTTCTCCACATTTGCTTGAAAGAAGCATTTCTGTTTTTGCTTCTGTCTTTGACTTTCCCAAGATCCTCCCTTTGCCCAAGCTGTACTTCCACAACATGTTTTATGGAAGGAAAGAAACAAGATAGTTGGTATCATTTAAAGTTAAAACTTTTTCTTCTATCCAGAGGAGGAAGACGGTGATTGAAGAATCAAGAGAGCTAAAAGCAGAGGGGGGGAACGCTTCTGTCTTTTGCAATCCAGTGTAGGCTGCAGGACATTATAAATAGACACGGATATGCATCATTGACTCCAGGCTCTATTCTCGTCTTTTCATGTATGTATGGTTGTGGGTAGAATTTTGATTGTCTCAGAAAAGGTCTATTCTGAGGTTCTGTATGTGTGCTGAGTGCATGTGTCTGTGTGTATGTATATATACAGAGAGGGGGATGTCTATGTGAGTGCGTGTCTTCACACCTTGGCCACAAACAGGAGTGTTAAAACCTCTCTGGCAGTGTGCGCAGACAACATTTTCACTCCTCTCCTCTCCATCTATCTCCCTCTGCCACTCACTCCATCCTAGAGGACGTGTTCTGAGACATTTACACCCTGGTTCTGTCTGTGTGATATTTTCTCCCCTCCACTCCCACCCCCGATGCCTGTTTTCTCCACCCATTCCTCTGTTCTCTCTTCTCCCAACATGCTTTAGACACCCTGCACACTCCCACCATTTCCACCACCCCCTGCTTACCACTCCTTCCGCCTCCTCTGCTGTCGATCCCTCCTTCCCTCCTGGGTTCAGGTGTGTCTAATCAATGTCTAAGCTGTTTAATCCCCTCTAGATGCTGCGCTGCTGCGTGTGTGTGTGTGCGTATGTGTCTGCGAGCGCTTGTGTATTCGTGTCTGCCTGATTGTGGTGTCCTTGTATTTAATACAGCCACAGAATGAAAATGAGGGAAGTCAAGGTAAGAAAGGCAGGGGGATAGAGCTGCTGTAACCTCAACAAATAACTGCTGTGGAGGAATTTGAGTGCATGGTAATTAATTTGCCAGTAAGTGTCCTGTAAGAACACAAAAACCTTTCAGTAGGAGTGTGTGGGTTATCTCATTCAGACCCATACACAATTCAACATTATGGTCCCCAATTTGATTCGGTTGCAATTTGATGTTAATTAATTTTTTTTTGATAGATTAGATCTGTTTTTCCCCCCTAACCCTAGCCCTTATAAATGAAGGTAAAACAGGTTGTAGTTGCGACATTTTCAATTAGCTCTTATAAGTATTAGGTCAAGCGCCAAACAAGTAATTCTCCAGAAAAATATCTATAACTACCACCAAACCAACAGCAGTTACGCAGGGTAACCTTCCAGCCAATCACCATGAAGGATGAATTTTTTTTCAAAAAGATTTTGCCTCGTGGGTTTTGTTTACCTGGGTTCCTCGGTCAGTGTCACCCATATAAATTGGCTACTTCCAACAATGTTATATGAGCGCATTTCACGGGTAATAAAACAGTTTATGGCCTTAAATGTTGTCGTCAACCTAAAGGAGTTCAGGGCCAGTGTGCTTTGGAAGTAGCGTGAGCTGCTAACATTAGTCACGCTGAATGCTGCTGGAAACTTATACAGTCATTCCACCAATGAGCCTTGAGGTTTGTGATGCCACCGTAGGGCGAGGTGTTGTTTAAAGTATTACAATGTCAATGCTAATGCCAGTACCCTTAAAGTAATATTGATACCAATAGGGTACTTCATCTGATACCTTTTGTACTTTATTCTCCACTTAAAAAGAGCAACAACAGTAAGGTCCCTAGATGAGATAAAGTCGGTGGTGAATCAATAACAGGTTGTGAAACCTTGCACACAAACTAGGAAAGTCATTTTTGTTTCAGTAAAATCCAGCCTAAGTTTGAACACACAAAAGAAGAGAAACAGCAACAATGGTAGCCTCGTAACGATTTATCTCACCTGAAGTAATTATTGTGGGGGTCTGCTCTTGAGGAGAAGGCGATTTCTAGTGTTGAAGAAGCCAGAGTTTTCTCCATGGTAGATGTTGTATCACGTTACTCTTATCTCCAGTTTTTCTGAAATAATCCTTTCTTGTTATCAAAAGTATAAAAATGGATACATATGGATACTGAGTCAATGCTCAAATCCAATTTGTTTTCCTTTACACCTCCTCCAGAAGTGAATTAACTTCAATGCTGTTGTGCTTAACTCACATTATAGAAGCATTGTTGTGTTAATCTTTTAATAAAAATGGGAAATTTTACACCCTCAATGTTGTGGAAATGTTTCCTAGTCGAACATGGTATAGAATATTGTTACAATTTTCAAGTTATTGTATAGAAAATAGAAATTCCGGTAGTGTGACACACTAGATGCTACATGCATGCAGTATAGTCGTACTTTTGAATGTCCTGGTGGCATCTCGGCAGGCTGCACAGCGCCAATCACATGGCGCGTAAATCAGAGAATGCTTGCGGTGATTGGCACAAAAAAAATAAATGCAGGTATTGTTTGAGTGGAGAAGTTTAGATACGAATTGGTACTGGGTTATCTTGATTAATAAAGTATTAAGTACCCTCTCATAACACAATCCCTGGCTCAAATCAAACAAACAAAGGACACAGGTACTTTCCTTTATTGTGGGGGCTGCCACCACAGTTGTTTTACTGCCACATACTGGCATGGAGGCCACAACACAACAATAACTTAACTGTCTTAGCACCAACAACGAGGACAGAATGACCTCTGAAATGAATGAAATGTCCACGATATATTAAGATGCAGAACGGCCTTGTGAAGTTTGTGACTGCAGCTTGGCAGAAGCTGCCTCACGGCTTGTTGGCCATTTAGGGTTTAGAGGTCGTGTAGTTCTAATAGCTGGGTTTGTCGTCTACTTAGCCCAGTCAATGACAAGGTCACCCAATGCCCCAACCGTCACTTTCTCTCCATTATACTAATCTGAATACTTTATACTGATTTATTAATCTCTCTCTTGCGCCCTATCTATGTGTCTGTGTGTGAATGTGTGCTGTAAAGGCCCAGGGCAGAGTACAAGCTTATATATGCTTAACTCTGGTCTCAGTTCAACTCTACTGGATTAGCTCCTGTCCTTTCCTCATGTCACCCTTTCCCCTCCTTCTCCTCCATCCCGTCATTTTCTCTTAGCTCAGGCCACATCTGTTTCTGTTGCCATTCGTATGTATTTATTCACACTTACTGCAGCAAACACATTTTTTTTCTCTTCCTCTCCACCAGTCTTTTCCCTCTCTTCCTCCCCCTCCTCTCTCTCTCTGACATATGGCAGTGTGATATCCACAGCCGCAAGGCTCTAATTTATTTAGCTAACGATCTACACCACCTCCCTGAATAGAGAATGAAGGTCTAGTCTGTCCTTCTTTCCTCCTCTCCCTCTCCACGTCTGTCCCCTTCTCTGTTTTTGCTGTCTTGTGATGTGTCCCTGCCTCACCTGTTGTTCCAGGCATGCAAATGAGCACACACACACACACACTCAGGGGCACACACGCTCATACACTCTTGTTTAATCTAATTAAGCAAGAACATGTTTTCTCAAGCAGGTTGTAAATACTGAGACTGTATTAGTGGAATGAAATTAGGACCTGCCCTCAGTGTGTGTGTGTGGGTTTGTGTGTGTGTGCGCGTGTATGTCTGTATATATTGATGTTTAGCAAAAAAATGTATATGCATGTGTGCACACGCATAGTTTTTGGTATGTTGAATGTGTCAGATGTTAATTGCTACAGGATTCTGTGCGGGTCGCATGACTGAACTAATGAATCCAACATGATATTAGTGCACCCTGTCTACAGGAGTGTTTATAAACTGTGTGTGTCTGTGTTATTTATGTGTGCATCTGTGTGTGTTAATGAGTGAATATGCTGTGCACTGTTGCAGTATTTCAGGCTAATATAGTGGGATCAGACCAGATTTTGGGTTTTGTCTCTGCTTGGCTGCTTTCATTGCAATCTGCCGTTCCTTTTTCATTCTGCCCCTCACATTCACACCTTCACACGCGCACAGACACTCGAACACACTGTCTCATTTATCCAGCTCTCAATTTAATCCCTTCAATTTACATATTGGTGCATGGCAGAGATGCACACCTTTCTTTCATCAGAACCAGGCTAATGTCCAATTCCTCTCCTCCGCTTGTTCCCATTCTCCCCTCCTCTTCTCCTGCAGCCTGTCGGAGGGGCTTGGAATGTTAAGCATGGTTTCCAAATGAAACAAGAATGTAACAAGAGGTCAGAGGAAAGTGTATGGCCTGTCATGAGGGGTTGGCTGCCTCTCCTGGTAGGTATAGCAACAAAGCCAACCTCGGACCAGCTGGCGTGAGCGTGTTTGTATGTGTAGGGACGGTTATTGGTTGTTAGCGTCAGTTTGGATCACGTCAAATTATTACGGACTGCAGGTTCCATTAGTTGCTTGATTCACTAGATTACCAATGATGCTCCGCTGGGAGCTTTTTAAGCGTTATTGAGTCTGTATTTGTATGAAAGTGTGAATGAGTGTGTTGGTAAGAAGGAAGGAACTCTCCTATTTTGTGTGTTTGTGTTTGTGTGTGTGTGTGTGTCTAAGTAGGCCAGCGTAGCAGTTTAGTTTGAGTCCAGCTCCTAAGAGGCAGCTTAATAAATTGCTTTTTCTCTGCATCAAATCAGTGGAGAGATATGTGATTGGGATCTATTTCTTGACTGTGTGAGGTGTGTGTGTGTGTGTGTGTGTGTGTTGTTTGTGTCAGGTGCTGAACTGAATTGTGTTTAGCCTGTTTTTATTCCATAGAGCGAGACCTCGTTTGTTTTAGATTTACCTCATTCGGCTGCCTTTAAGAGACACTTTTCATCCCCGTCTTTGTTGTTTAAATGAATAAAAGTATGTGTGTCTGTTTACATGCGTTTGTGTGTCGGTGTGGGCCTTGCTTACGCCATACTGAGAGCAAGTAATTAGCTAAGTGTTGTATTTACTCCCAGTTCAACCTGCAATCATTTTAATTTGTTTATTCAAACCGGGCAGCCTGTATTTGTTTGTTCTTTACTAAGGAGTCCTGCACATTTCAGCTGTGTATGTGTTTGTGTGTGTGTGTGTGTGTGTGTGTTTAGCGGATATGTTTGTTTACATCTCTAGCTGCAAATCCCAAGCATATTTCCAGCAGCGTGCATGTCTTTATGTGTGTGTGTTGCATCTGCACGTGTGTAGTTGCGGGCAAGTGTGTGTGCATTTATCTGCATATCTGAGTTGTAGAGTTCATTAGCTATAACACTGTACTTTATGGTTTGCTCTCCGGATGTGGACGGTTTTATTGGAGGACTAATTGGCAGTATAGATAGCGGTGTGTGTGTCTGTCTCTCTGTGTATTTTAAACTCATAGAATTTTAGTGTATTACCCCATGTAGCTGATTGACTCTCACATTCCCATAACCACTGTGGAGAGCGAATATTGTTACAGCTTTTTATGCGTTTTGTTAGTGTATGTGCACATATGTGAGGGCTCCTGCGGGTGTTTTTGTAAGCATCTGTGTGTCTGTGTGAATGTATTTGTCCCAGTCAGAATGTGGGCCAGGCAGCAGCAGATGCAGATCAATGCATCTATTAGCAGTTATATTGATCTAGAGCTCTGTTAAGCCTACTAAACGCTGATCAAAAAGTCCTCTGATACATTACGAGCCCATAACCCCCCCCCCCCATCCCCTATCCTTTTACTGTCTCCATCAGTCTTCTTACTCGTGCTCGGAGCTGAGCTGAAATGTGAATCTCGCACCTTCTAACATAGCTTGTATGATATTACTGCAGGAAGGTGAAATATTATATCAGAACAATGGGTTTTTCAATGATCCGGCGATACGAGGCATTTATTTCAATTTGTTTCAGACAAGGCTTGCTGCAACGTCGACTCAAAAGTTCCCAAAGTTAGTTACAGCAACTACTGATGTGTACAGTTTTTGGTGTTCTCCCTGGCAAAGGAATGGGATTACAGTGCCACACGCACGTGCACACACAAACAAAGCCATACACACGCGCACACACACATAAATACACACACGTACACACACCCACATGCAGCCTAACCTCTGGCCAGGGTCCCATCCAAGGTATTAGGGGGTCTTAAGAGGCAGAATTCACTAATGACTTCCTTTATCTCCTACACACAGCTTTAGACCTGATCACTGAGGCTCTACGCGCACACACAAACACAGGCTCACACACACACACACATATACACAACCAGAAAATACCATGGTTGGATAAAAACAGAAAAGCTATAGCTGTATTGGCTAGTCAGACTGGATTTTTTTCTGATCATCTTTCTCCTTTTGGTACGTTTTTGTGTATGTTTGTCTGCTCTAGGGATGGAAATCCAGAATGGAAACCATTAAGAACCACTTCCAAATATTCGGATCCATTGTAATGATATGCCTCTGACCTTATCAATTCCTTTTATAGAAAGCCTTTATTGTAATTCTACAGAATACAACAAATGAGGAGCACTACTTCTCATCAGTGCAGTAAAAGAAGACAAATATAAATGTTCACAGGAACAAAAACAGTCTCAGGAAACAAACATCTAGTAGACAACATTACAACCGAATAATAGGTCGTAAAAAAATAAATACGATGCAATATGCTTTTTAAATAACACTGTCTAGATGAATCGATGTACTATTGCACCAGAATAGTTGGAGTACTTAGGAAGTAGATGTTGCACAAAGATATCTGTGACTGCACAGGCGGAAATGTAATAATGCTCAATCAAGGAGCTATGAGCTGCTGTGTCAGTGCGCTGCCACCTTGGTTAAATAGTAATGGTAACATTTTATGATAACCATCATAAATGAATGGTAAATGAATGGTTATGAAATGCTTAAATTATTGCAAAGTTGCAACCGATGTTTATAGTTCTTTGTGACATTGTCTAATAGACACTGTATAGTTCATCTGTAAACATTATTTGGATGGCCTTTATTAAGTAACAACACTTACAGTGGCTTAATGGATGGTTTACAAAGCATTTTATTATTATTATTGTTAACAGTGAAATAACTATTAACCACAGTAATGCATTGCAAACAATGAATTCAAACACATCCATTTAGGTCACTGGAAACTGGAAACAAGAGGGAGTCATGGCAGAGAGATGAAAATGGTCCGTAGGCTTCATTTCACAAAATAAAGATGACAACAGTGGTCCTTGTAATGTCTGTAAAATGATTATTCCAAGTAAGGCTAGAACATCAGCAACATGCTAAACATCCTTGAAAGCAACCTGGGCTTAAATTCCAGGAATGCCATGTCTTTGGCACGTCTGATTCTGAGAATAAATATCCGATGTTATGATTACATTAGAGCCATACAAGCAGGCTTAACAGATTTTTGTTTGACAGAGAAAACCTAAATGAAAGTGAATGCTGTTCAAATACTCTCTCATTTCACTTCACCTCACTTTAGATGATGATGTTTCTACATGTTTCCTTTAAGCTTGACTTAATCAGGAATCAATATGGAAGTCAGTAAAGAATTGGGCCAATAACTTTTGATAATGCATTGTTATCAATAACATGTATGAATCCCAAATCTGCACGTGTATTCTTATGCACAAACGCACACACGAATGTGCGATAGGAGTACTACAGCAGTAGTTCTTAGTGCCAGATTAACCTAATAGCCTCTCTAATATTCTTTTTTTCTAGACATAAGAGGTTGCATATAAAGTCTCCTCTAGTTTTCTCTCCTGTTTGGATACTAATTGAGACTTTTGTCCTCACTACCCTGCAGTAATTGTTTTGTATTGGAAAACTAATGTACCCCTGTTGTCGAGAGGTGAGTAACATGTGAGGAAACACTGAAACGCAGAAAGAGCAGCAGTAGTGTGGTCGCAGCCAAGGCTTTTATTTAAGAAGCTAGGGCAAGGATTTGGGGTGAATAAGTCAGGTTGGAAGATGAGACTTAAAGATGAGTTGAGATGGGGAGGGAGAAGTAGAAGAGATTTAGCCGGATGAAGGAATGAGGGCAGCTAAGCCTGGTTGCTCATGTAGCTAGCTCACAACACAAACATGCACACTCGAACACATGCACTATGGACATAATTCCTAAAAAATACTTTAATATTCTATCCCTGGGACATGCTTAATGATTTGGAGCCACCAGACTTCCAGTGCTGTGTGTTCACCTCTGTTCTCATGGGAGAATTTTCTCCTCGCTCAGAGGAATTGCTCCGCCAATTCCCAGCGTAGAGCTCTGCCACTACATGCCACTGTGGGGGCTTAAATCAGATAGACCTTCTGGCTCATAACAGATGTAAACATTCCTGTGTGTGTCTGTGTGTGTGTGTGTGTGTGTGTGTGTGTGTGGGAGAGAGAGTTCGACCATCAATATCTTTTCATCACAGGGTAGACGAGTGGCTATGTGTGTGAGTGCGAGTGTGTTTTTGAGGGAATGAGTATCTCCCCCTTTGTAGAAAACACTGTCTAGACATTATGTGGAAACCTGCTCTCAGCCTTTTACCCTTTTCATCAAACCACTACCACCATCCTTTTGCCTGGATGTAATATGTCTCTTGTCCTTCTTTTCAGGCAGCCTTTTTCCGTCACTCCACTCTGGTACTTTTTGCGTGAGCAGGCTCCTGTTTGCAGTTTTTGTGTAGGCAGAAAATTGCAATCACTAGCTCAATGTGAGCAATCTGAATCACACTTTCTGTCAGAGTTCTCCCTCGCTGCTGATGTCAGTGTGTTGGGGTTTTGGCACATGAGCCAAAAACAGACTGATTTTGCAGTCTTATGTATGTATGACTGAGGAAATGAGAATATTTGCCCTCTGTAGTGCTTTTTTTGGGGGGCAATATCAGGTCCGTGCCTGTTTACAAAACTGGAAAACTCATTGAGTCAGTTGAGCACCGGATGAATGGTAAGCACCTCTTGTATTTCACATCATTTCGCATTTTTTTCTCGATAATTAACCAGTTACTTTGCAGGTAATGGTTGTCAAACCTTCAAAAGCAAAATTAACCGAAACTGACATCCCAAACCAGTAAACACATTCTTCTGCGGTGTATGACTCAACTCTGAATATATATTTCATACAGCCTTGATAGTGATCAAATTATATCGTGCATGTTACCACAAACAGAGAGGTAAACAGGTTCAGTTACCTTGGCTCATCTTGCTAGAGGCTATTGCCTTGAAAGTTGTTTAAGTAATTTATCAAGCCAAAATGTTAACACATTTGTTTCAGCTTCTCTATTGTAAGACCGTTAGTCTGACAAAATTAAAAACACTTGATTGGCCCTTTGGACTCCGGAAACTTGTATTAGGCTTTCTGACATTCAGAGACTAAAGAATTAATTGAAAAAGAATCAGTTGTAGCCCTAACAGTCATTTATTCGTCCAAGTGCTTTTGTAACTGACAAAGTCCCTGGTGGCTGAATAGTTAAGACACGTACCACACAACAGCTAGTCCACGGTTTAACCACACTACACGGTTTGACTCCCGCCAGAGGGACCTTTTGTTACACGTCAAAGCTCTCGCCGCACATTCCTCTGCAGCGAGTATCAAGCGAACAAAGTGATTATCTTCTCCTCATCCAACAGTTAGCTTTGTATTCAGTTGTCACATGTTGTTGTGGAGTATATGCAAAGTGAACCACAATTGAAAATATGAGAGCTCGAAACACAGAGGATCAGCAGCAGGTCCAGCAGGGTCACGGAGGCAAGCCTAATTAGATATCGGCTGAACGTAGCATGGACATGTCTGATTTTAATCTGCCTCAACATCCCTCATAGTCATTATAAACTCACCAAGAGAGACCAGCTGTTACTGGCTGACAGTTCTACAATGGACTCGCTCTTTGTGTGTCGAGGTTCAGAGATAACTTCTAAACGCTGGAGAGTTTGAAAGAGCTCGGCTAGTTACGCGCACACCCTGACTCCCCTTGTGATGTGAAATTGAAAACTGTGATTCATGCAAAGGCTTTCGGACTTTGTCTGTCTCCAGCTTTCTCTCCCCTCTCTCTCTCTCTCGCTCTCTGTCTGTCTGTCTGTTCTCTCTGCGCACTATGGCACTGGCTCGCTTAGAGGATGGAAAAGAATACACATACACACTCCTGCACTTAGGTACTCTCACAAAAAACTGTGAACTTTAATTCTGCCATTTTCCAATCTCTCTCAGGCAACTCTTTAGTAGACTGGGTCTAGGACTTGCAGCCCCAGGGTGCTTTTTATAGCTTTAAACCTGGACTGGTTTGTGTGTATAGAAGAGAGTTTGTGTCTCTGTGTGTTTCATTGAGTCTGCGTCTCTGTGTTTCTATTTCTGTGTGTGTGTGTGTGTGTGTGTGTGTGTGCACGCACGCACTCCAGGGGGACTGCTATCTGATCCATTGAGATGAATGGCCTGTCTGTATCTCCTCTATACAGCTGACACTATCAAATAGCCACTGCCTATCTCTCTCTTTTACTCTCTCCCTCTCTCTTTCCCCTGTGTAACCCTGTTGCCCATTGGTCTCCTCGTACTCTGTTGCGCCCTCATTTGTTGTTTACAAGAAGAGCGAAGGATGACTGGCATTTTATCTTGCAGACGAGAAGAGCAACAAAGATAGAGGACACAAACAAAAAAAAGAACCAGAGAGAGCGATTCAAAGATGAAGAGATGGAGGAAGCCTTTCTTTCTGCCAGCATCTGTTGCTGCAGGGCAGAGACAGGGAGGTGTGTGTGTGTGTGTGTGTGTGACAGGGGAAACGTGATGGTCAGGATTAATTCAGACAGACCATTTGATGCCTGAGTGATTCTAGTCTGCCTGTTTCTCCTACTAATGCTTCAGTCTTTCTGATCCTCCTCCTTATCCTTCTCTCTCCACTTGTCTCCACCTTTTATCTGTCCATCTGCCAGTCACGCTGACTATTGCATCATCATCATCATCTTAATTACTTAGTTTTAACAGTCAGTTGTCGAGGTGCTGTATGGGAGTTACTGGCAGTTGTTTTGCTTGTTGGCGCTGGCAGTGTCACCGTGCTGTTTGGCGCTCAAGCCCACACTGGTGTAAATATTTCCCACGTCTCCAAGCATTTACTTATTCCCTGCAAATCCCACTTTATTCAGAGAGCTTCGGCGCTGACATAAAACACTATTTATGATTAACAGCGCAGTGAAAACAAGACTGATTAAATGTAACATCCTCTGACTCATGGAGCTCATCGGGTCATGGGAGATGCCGTGAATTCAAATTTGGTTGCCCAAAGTGTGTCTGCAGTTTATGTTCGGCGTAAAACCCGCTTATCTCTGTTGTTACGGTCGGTATTTTCTTCTTTTATTCGTCATTTTGTTTATTTTTAGCTTCATCCTGTCCCCCGTGCCCCAGCAGCTGGATGTCAGCCGGCTCAGTTCAATCACTCCTTTCTGTTTCTTCTCAGTGATGCAACATTCGCTGTCTCCACTCTTCTATATTACTTAGTCCTTTGTGCTGAGTTGAGGGCTATGCCTCATTAGGAAACATTAGCAGCTCAACTGGGCAGTAATAACAGCTCCATAAATCACACTGTTCCGGCACATAGTTCTTACTAGTATTAGGGAGCGTTATAATTTATTTCCCACAGGTAACACTGCAGGTCAGTTTACTGGTCAATCCAGTGCTGTTAACAACAGATGGGTGATCGCAGCATTGTTTGTCATAGATTAATGCCTTGATGTTTACTGCCTCCAGTTCCTAACTCCTTGTGCTGCTTCAGGCTGTTTTACCAACCCCATTACCTCCGAATCTAAGTCACATATCACGACCTCACATTTACCCAGAGTACCTTGTGGTACACAGTACAGTTCAGTGCCTTTGCCTGCTCGACTTTGTTGCCAGATTGTAAATTCAAACTTAACGACCATGTCTAGTCTAGGTGTGAAACCTTGTTCCAGATCGATGCTTCGATTTAATGATTAATTGTCCAATGTTATTGATCAAAGTAAAAACGTGGATCCATATAACTGTTTTGAAGATGTACCTTTATCTTGAAATGCCCTTGGCACGTCTGCGTCACCTCGTCTGTCCAAGTGCTCAAAGATTAATTCCCAAGAGGGGAAGAACAAGACAAGATGATGAAATGTACTTCCCTTTCAAGAACGAGTCGACAGTGTGGAAATATTTAAGACTTTAGAGAAAAACAAGTCAACAGACAAACAGGCCATCTCACTCAGCAGTTTGCTAGCTTGTTGCTCTCGCTAAGGCAACATTAGCTGCTCTGTTTTAACAATGTTAGGCTGAAAAAATGTGAATTCAGACTGAAATTCATCCATGATGTTCTGTCGGGAGATGCAGTGACTTAAACCAGCGATGGGTGAGGAAAAGATGAAATAATACATCGAATTTGTTAAGCAATGAGTTGAGGAAAAGTCCTCTGGCTGCTAGGCTAATTTATGCATTGTAAAAGGCCATCAGCTTACGACTAACAAAAAATAATTATTTTGTCTCCTTGACATTTAATATTGGGCCAAATGTTATACTTTTTTGTGATTTGTTGTTAAACCATGTTTTATGTGTGAGTGTCACTTTAAAGTCAATTTCACTGCACTTATTGAAATCAAATATGTGTTTGATTTATGGCCAAAAGCACAAATATTGATAGCCTGAATTGAATTGAATTGAATTGAAATTGTATTGTGGCAGACTCGGTGACATCACCAAATATCGCATCGTTCAAAGAATCGATATAATATTGATTTACACCTGTAGTCTAGTCTTATTGTCTTGTGCCCATTTCCTAGCAGAGGATAGATGTAGTGCTGTAAGGGCCTTTGTTCTATATGTGTTCAGGAGCATCTGTCTGTGTGTTTGTGTGCTGCTCTGCTGCGCCATTCCTGTTGTTGGTGATAATCTGTGGTGTTATTGAGGGTGTTATACTGGGACTTTTATTCTGTCTCTCCTCTTATGACTGTCAGACACACTAATCCTCTTTCCTTCTCATGCACCCTTCTCCTACTCTGTCCTCTCTTCCTCTCTGGTGCTTTTCTGCAGAATAACCAGACTCATGGGACGCTGGCCATACGATTCTACCTCTGCTTCTTCAACAGCTACTATTGTACTCTCACATCGCGCTGCTTTTTATTATTTATCAGCGGAATCAACGTCTTTTCATTTCTGCCGCTACACTCATTTCTCCTGAAGTGATTGAAGAAACAAAAGCTTTTTTGTCTTTGTGCTGTCTGGTTGCACATTTATTAGTCTAGCTGTGTGTGTTTGTTTTACTGTGAAACTGGGTGTGACAGGCACCTTATTTGATGTTTACCTGTAGTAGAATAATTAATCATTCATAATGCAGCTTGTGTTTTTAATTAAGCCCACACTCAGAAGCTGTTGTCACAGTTGAGCCTTTCTGACAGTTTAAAAAGAGGCATAAAAGCTCGTCTTTCTCTCTCTGCCACCTTCCTTCTCTCGGGTTCGATCTGTTCTGCAGTTGACAGGTAATTTATGAGACAGAGAAAGGAGGGGGCTACTCTCTCACACAGACCTGGCGTCAGCAGACAGACACACACACACACGCACACACACAGACAGAAGGGTAAATCACCACCTTGTCTGTGTAACTGATGGTTGAGTTCAGAGGTCAGTGACCAATACGTGACCTTACCTGATACCACAGATGACATCTCTCTCTCTCTCTCTCTCTCTCTCTCTCTTCTCTCTCTCCCCCTCTCTCTCTCTCTCTCTCCCTCTCTCTCTCTCTCTCTCTCTTTGTGTGTGTGCATGCGTCACTGTGTGTGAGTGTTCTGCATTTAACTGTATTTTGTGTTTAAGTGTATTTGCTGCCATCTTTGCTGGGAAAGGGTAATCAGTTTCCTTGTAGAGGTGATTTAATCTGTAGGTCACGTGCACAGGATGGATTCATCACAGGACAGATAGATCAATGTCATGCACACACCCATACACACACACACACACACACACACACACGTATACAGGTAATTTATGGGAGGTTAAATGGTTGATCAAATGGCAGAGCTGTGGCGTTGACCTCCAGGTCATTGTGGGTACTTCTTCCTCCTACCTTCCCTGTCTCTCTGATAGTCCTCTGTCATTTCGCATCAGTTGGGGCTGAACAACAAATTCACACACTCCCACGGTTTCCTTGATGCATCGCAGTTTTTTAAGCTGCAGCTTTATCTCAGTCTGCCTGTGTTCCTAGATGTGGGAGGACTCCCCTCTCTTCAGGGAGCGGGATGCGATTGTGGAACTATGAAGAAGCAGAAAACAAAGAAGTAAACGGGGTCATGGGTAGTCTTGTTTGTCGTCTCTCTGTTGGGAAAGGTTGTTCAGCGTGTGTGTGTTTGTGTTTTCGTCGCGTTTGTGTATTCTCTTACGACTGATATCGTTCGCTGGGTAGTTCAGAGCACAGGCGCTGTGTGTGCATTGTGTTTTAAGTATATGCTAATGTTTTTATCTCACTGCATCCAATCCTATTTTTTCAGAGCTGAAACCTTGAGAAATATATTTCTGGCTTTTGTTGTGCAGTAGCATGTGTTTGTGCGGTTGTGCACGTTAAAGTGTTTCAAGTAAGAGATCTAGGCCGTAAGTCAAAATGATAGTGGAGTACAATAACAGTCTTTGTCTCACCAAATTATATGGAAAAACCCTCAATCTGCATTTGTTTACCGCTTTCTCGTCTCAGTCTTGCACTCGTTGATGCACATACACACAACCTGACCCAAAAAGAGCAGGATAAGAAGTTACGGATTGGGAGGAGGTGAAAAGGAAAAACCTTTTTAGTTAACAGGGTGGATGTATGACTGTTTGTGACTGTTTTGTTCCTTATTTTTCTAATTAAAGACCACGGAACAATAAAGGGATTTGCCTGCTGTGGGGCTGCTTTAAATTTCTGCTTCGTTTTGTGTGTGTGTGTTTATTCGTATTCTCTAGAACACCAGTAAGGGTGCGTCAATATGTCCTTTCTTTAATATCGACATGACAGCATAATCAAGTTTACATGTCCCCATGTTAATCTACACATGTTTTTTTTTTATATTTTCCCATCCTGTGTGTTCCAGCTTTTGTTTGTATCGAAGTACTCGATCATATACTGTATGTGCATGTGTGCCGCAGGCACAATGGAAGGCAGGCTCTTGACATTTGCCATATCAGGAAGGCTTCTTCTTCAACCTTCTTTCATGTCAATTAAAGCAATTAAGAGATTAAGTATGTGAATGGAGATTAGCATGAATTACCATATATGAGGGAGGGACCAGATTACTTCCTCTTTTCCCTCACTTGCTCTTACTTCTTCCTCTGGCTGTGTCTTATCAGAAATGCCCTCTTAGATGACGGAAAATTGCAAATCCTAAAACAGGATTTCTTATGATTTAACAGCGTGTTTCGGTGTCTTCCACGGGTCAAAAACAAACTCAGGGGGGTCTATTCTGCATATCTGTTTTATGTTTTTCCAAATACGAGAATATTGTCTGTATGGAAAATGAGTTGGAGGCAGTTTTGTAGATTTCATTGGAATTTCAAACAGGGAGCATTCCTTTCCTGAACAAATAAATAGATGGTTTTGTTTTCTCAGAATGACAAATAACGCGAACAGCAGCAGCAGTTCATAAAACAGCTGGATGTCATCCAGTTTGCTTTGAGGCTTCCAAGCCCATCCCACAGTGCGGCGCTCCCACAGTGCCTCCACATCACACAACCTTGTTGACTGCTACTGGCTCACTGTCAACAAACTCGTGGTGTAATGTACCCTATAGACTGCCTCACACCCGCTGAAGAGAAGGAGCTAATGGTGACGATGAGGTCATGATATTACGATATTTCAGCTTGTCTGCTTCTGCCAACGCGCTGGCGATTCGACGATTTGCTTTGATCACAAGAACAGATCAGACCTCTGAATTAGACCGTAGAAGAGATTCAGGAGATAAGTGGGTGAAATAAAGATGAGTCTAACTTAGCTGTGACCGTCTGACTTACTGGTAGTAGAAACGCTGCTGTTTCCCACTAGCGCTCTGAATGCAAACTCCAACTGATCTCATCCAGCCCAAAAAATGTCTCCATATCCCTAACGAGCGTTTTGGGTTCACCTCATTGGCCAGGTTTAATGAGAAAATAATGAAGACACATATATGATTTGAAACCCCAAACAGTTCTTTCCTTATGGCTGTGATGGGTCACACCACGATGGCATTGTTCATTGGCCAAACCCTACGCTCAAAACATTTTTGAATGGCCAAGATGGCGGTTTTATGACACACATCCTGCCCCTTGCCCCCAAAAGCCATTCGTCTGCTTCATCACAGCCAAGAAACATATCAGCTAATCGTGTTGTGAGATGAGGTGATTCAAACATTAGACATTAAACTGGCATTCGTTCAAGTGCCCTGATGGGGTGAGTCACATCGCAGCACTCTGGATTGAGCTGTAAAAGAAGTTGGTGTTGTGAAACTGTGTGTGTGCATAAAATATATATACATTTTGGGGCGAACACTCCAGACTTTCCAAGCGCTTTCATCAGATTTGACTGGTGGTCCTGCACATGCAGTTTTTATGTCCCAGTGTATGTTGACAGCGAAGTTAGGGCTCTCCCGCCATTTGTTATTTTGGGCCTGATCTTGTTAGCCCGAAACAACTGCCCGGAGGCGCAAGACTTGCCTTAAAGGACTGCAGTGCCTGTCTTTGGACCCATCCTTTTCCCTTTTGGCCTCTCAACAATATCACCATCTCTGATACGCAATCCAGGCAGGCTTACAGCCATGTTTTATTTGTTTTTTTTCCATTTGTCACTTGATTGGGATGCTTTGGATAGTGATAGCTGGGGTCTGATGCACTCTATTAAGCTTCCTTGGGAAAAGTGTCATTACAAAACATAAAAAAAATAGGCAGCCCTGAAGCAGTGGTAATTCTCCCACTTGTGGGGAAAAAAAAGCGAATGTGTCAAAAAACCGAGAGAGTTTCACAAGCTGTTACTGGAGCTGAGGAATCGCTTCAAGATCTACTTTATGATGTCAGCATCCCAGTCTGATAAGATGCTGCTGGAGAGAGCACAACAAAACGAATCGGCCCAATTACCACGATCCTGTAGATCCCGAACAGCAACTGGCAGTAGGGTTGACACACACACACGCACACACACACACGGACACACTCACACACACACACACACAGCTACACTATTAGTTGCCTCAGGGAAACATAATCTTTTAAGGAAAGGCTCACATCTCTGGTGCTGCTAAAATGTGTTATTACATTCATTTCACCTTGTTTGACAATTTAGATGAACGCATGAAGCATGTCTTTTTAATGAAGTCTCCCAAGTTTGAAATTGACTACATGTAAGGTTGATTTTCTTCTTTATGTCCACACTTAGACACTAAGACCATCTCTCTTTTTATTTCAATTAACAGGAGCAGGTGTAATGTAAGGTGAAGTCAAACAGTCTCGGTGTATAATTTATTAACATGCATTGCAAATATACTGTACAGTACTTCAGTGGCCATTAGTGTGCCGTAATTGAACAGGTCTCCGAAGCACAATGGAAAACACTACACCGATATCTGCGAACATAATTACTTCTGTGCTGCAGCGACAATCTACAGGAACAGTCAAACGTTCAAAAGATCGCTTGTTAAGAGGCACCACCCTTTTCTTTTAATTTCTCCACTAAATAAAACAAATCATGAAGGGATTTGTGACTTCGCTGAATGTTTGTTTCCGCTTCCAACGAGTTCTTAACCAGAGAACGTGCCCACGTCTGTGGAGGATCACCCCCAGTGCTTTCCCATCATCCAAAATGTCTGGCCTTTTATTTACTCTCAATGAAGCATCTCCAGGCTTTGCCTTTTGATGATATCACACACGGCACTTTAAAGCGCTCTTGTGTTTCTAAGAAAAGAAAGATGCACTCATTTTCACAAATTTAACTGAACTGACTGAACTGATTCATTTCATGCTTTGACTGCTTCTATTCCTTTTTCTCTTTTGAGGTCTGTTTCTTTACATCTATTCAGCTATTTTCCTGCTTGTTTTCCAGCTCCGCTGAACTGAGAGCTAAAGTGCTTCTGTCAAACCAAAATAGAAGCTCGAGAAAGGTGGTTCACACCTGTCACAGAAGGATGCAAAGGATTTTTTTTTTTATGAAAGCTCACATGAAATGGTGATTTAAAGTGAGCAGCAAAGAAAGGCAGTAAGGGGAGAATGGTCATTTTAGCACTTTGTGACCGTCCGTCTCTTTAACCTCAATGATTCACGACTGTCCCTTTGGATGCGTGGAGACCGAGATGGAGCGAGAAGACAGCGTGGTCATTTTAGCACTTCCTGCTCTCTGCGCCATCTCTTAGTAATGACCTCTAACCTCAATGTTTCATAGCGTAGGCGGGGACCCACACGCACAAACTCACCTGCATACAAAGTCGCTCGATCATGCTCCCAACTCTCCAGAGTGCTTTTACCTGAGAAAGGACTAATGCACCAACAAGCTCCTCCCTGACTTTTTTCGCCAGCACTTCTCTCCTTCAAACCTGCCATCTCGCACTTTACTTTCTCGAACCTATTATTACATCATGAAGTAGCCTCTGACAAGTAGGAGACACTCTTTAACTTCAGTGTGTTCAGACTCCTAAAGGGGCTTTTTAGAGCGGTGTGTGTGTGTGTGCGTGTGTGAGCAACTCTAAGTGGCGGATCGTGCGGATCTCAGTCTACAGCCTTCATCTCCTAATCGCCTGCGAAATTGATTGTGTTGCCTCCGTCATCCATCACACCCTGCACTCCCTTTGACCACCTTTATATTAGCATGCATATGCATATGAGACCTTTCAATGATGTGCCTGGTTCACCCTTCCTGTCTGTGCTTCTGTCTTTAATTTCCTGGACTCGTGCGCACACCTCTCATCCATACACAGCTCCCACCACGGGAAAACACACTGAAGACACACTGATATCCGATAATGCACATGCACTCGTGAATTCATTATGCCTGCGCACACATTTCTTTTTTGACGCAGTCTTACAATGCAGCATGAGCGATGACGTGTACTGTGTGTGTATCTGTGTGTGTGTGTGTGTGATCATAAATCTGTAGCGCTGGATAAAATGCATGCGTGTCGCTGAAGGCTGTACCAGCGAGGACACTGGATCTTTCTGAGTAGGGTAAACATTGCTGGAGGCTTGACACTGCTGAACTCGCTCCCCCCCCCCCAACATCACTGTTCCTTCTCCCTTTCTCTCAAGGGGAGGTGAATCTTTTGGTATTTGAAGTCCCTTTAGGTAATTGCTTTCGGGGGAAGATCATCAAATCGCACACGCGCAAATACACGCTGACAGATAGACGGGCAAACACGCATACGAGTGCCATGTGTCGTCTGCGCGAGGGGTGTCAACGCCGGCGGCGATCAGTGTAACGGCCGATCCGGATCCTGTCTGTTTCGGTCCCGGCCAACATTTACCAGCAATGCTTCGCCATCACATCACATCACATCAAATCTCATTACGTCTCCTCTGATAGAGGGCTGTCGTCAACACCACCCCGGTCTGTGACAGGCTCACCCTTTGTGGTGGACTCATTTCTCCCTATCATCCACCCCTATCATTTTCTTTGTCACCGCCACCCTTCCCTTATCTCTGCCTACATCCTCTACATCTGTCCCCCATTATATTCCACTATCTCCTTTTTTTTTTTTTTCCGCCCTCACACTCATTTGATAGCTTTACACGCACACATATTGCCACGCGCGCACGCAGAGGAGCAGAAACCGGGGTGATAGACGGCCTATTGAGTCGCAGGAATGACTCCCCGCTGGTTTGAATGTGTTTAAGTTGTTAATAGCTGCAAGTCAGCATAATCCACCGAGATAAGCTCTGCATTATAGCATCGCAAAGCCACACACAAGCACCAATACACAAACACGATCTTATACACCCCATGCACGAACACACTCGCACACAGGAGTATTTGTTCTGTGCGTATAGTATGAGTTGTGAGTAGGGTATTTACCGTTGCTTCAGCAAAGCACTTCCTCCACTTCCCTCCCTTATTTCATACTTTCACGCCTGCATCCAACCCCCCCTCCCCCCACAGCCTCCACCCATCACGATCTGTCTCATATATTTTTTTTTAACGTCTCTCCTGCGTTTCAATAGCAGCTTTTTTTTGTACAGTGGCAGAGTTTTTTCTGTGTGTTTTGTAGTTAGTGTGTGTGTGTGTGTGTGTGTGTGTGTGTGTAGCGGCTGAAATAAATGTCAAATGCTTTTCAGGTCGTCTGTGCTTCCATCCAGAGCGCGCTGCCTATACGGATCCTATTCTCAGCCACTGTGTGTGTGTGTGTGTCAGTGCGTTTGCTCATTTGTGTTTGGTCACTCTATATACTTGCGCTAACCCTACACACACACAGACACACACATACCCACATACTGGCTGGTAACATTTCTTCAGGGAGAAGCTGCTCTGTGCTCGACGACCTCATGCTTTCGTTGGGCTCCAGGAAAATTGTGGTTTTGGGAATTCGATACGCCGTGCGCGTGACTCTCCGCATGTGTACCTAAGCGATTCGAGTCAGCGTTGCGGGGCATGCGAAAATGTGGCATAAATAAGACGTCATGATGCCGACACCGTCTAATGACACTGTCACTCCCTCTGTCTGTCTGAGCTATCACAGGCAGACGCAGGCTGTGACAGAAAGAAAGGGAAAAAGGAAAAGCGTTTCCAGACAAGATGGTGTGCAGCTGCAGGATTTTTTTCCGTGCTGCGCTGGAGTGCAAAAAAGTTGAAACTACGTGTTTACTTCTGTGATGGGTACAGAGAGTTTTTCACTTTCTGCCTCATTAGAGAGTGTGAGGAGGAAAGATGGGGGAAAAACTGAGGGATGTAGTGAGTGTGAAGAGATGTGTGTTTGTGTACATTCGTGTCCGTCATCAGATTGCTTGTTTACAAAGCTGATAAACAGCCTTTTAATGACAACTGCCTTCGTTATATTTCAGCCGCTGTTGCTGGGGAGGGTCTGCGATTTTGTTTTTTTTGTGTTTACAGACAAAGAAGTGGGTTGTGATGTGTGATGAATTCTACCGTTGGGGGAGCAGGCTTATGAGAGGTGTGTGTTGTGGCGTGGCATAGACATTTTGTGTGTTTTATGTCGCCTTTGATTTTGCTGGATGATGCTCTCTCTGTGTTGTGCATTATAATCTGTTCTAGCCATCCATGTGGAAAATACCTTGCATTGTTCTTGTCCAAGTGCCACCGGCGACTCACTTTGAGTAGATGATGCTGTGCTTTCACTCGGCCCCTCGGTAGCTTTTGTACTGTCTTCATTTTGACGCGTTAGTCTTTAGAAGAACTGCCACAGCACACACTGCACACTACAGACTTAATGGGTGGGTGTACCTTCCTTTCTCCCGCAAGTTGTTGGAGGTCGACAGCTTATGCTGATGTCAGTTTTTCATAATGTTATTATCTTCGCTAAAAGGCTCTCGTGAGCAGTCCTTTTCTCTGCCGCTTTCTGGGCTTCATGCTGGGATGAATTTTGCTGGGCGCAGTCCACAGCGTTGGAGGGACACCTCTTGGGTTCATTGCCCTCTAAATGCCTCGCTTGCGCACCGGCTTTGAGTTAGTGTGGTGAAAATGTCTGATGAAACGCTTGAGAAAGAAGGCAGGGTATAAAGTTATTGGATTTCTGAGTTGTCTTGGATGTAGAAGTCTATGGATTGGGTTCTCTCCACAACTGAAAGTTCATAGGAAACTTTCTGATTCTGTGTACTTAAAGCCATTACTTGAGATTGCAGTGCCATAACAGTTGATTGTTACTGTAAGATTGTTTATACATAATCTCCGTCTTTTTACCTAAACACATAACATAAAACAAACATTCTGATATCTGTTAAATTTTGTTAAGAGTCGTGACCACGTCCTGCTCGATTACTTATATATTTTCTGCGTTGCCCTTTCTTTGTGCAGAAAAATAAGTAACACTTGGAAGTTAGACCCGAGTGTCTGTGCCATAATCGCTACAGCGCTCCTGCACTTAAACGATCAGTTTAGCCTTTTTCAGAATTCCATCAATGTAAACAGAAGAAAAACGCAGCACCACTTATCACTTCTGATTTAAATCATCTTCTCAGAGGAAATAGGGCTCAGTAAAGACTTTTCACGGAGAAGTGTTCTGATAAATATTTTTTTTTTTATCATTATCTTTGCTGAACTTTAGAGCACCTTCAGTGCTGGCCTCACACACATGGAGAGGTGTATTAGGAGCCTTGTGACACTGACCTGACAGGGGTTAAGGTGATACACGTTCAGTGAATTACATTTTTGCTGAGTATCTTTTTTTTTTTTCCAGCGGTCATGAAACATAGAATAGCTGTTTTTTTTTTAGACCAAACATGTCTCGCTGTTAGATCTGTGCTAAATGTATTCGCAGTATTAAAGGGTGAAATATAAATTTTTAAAGGAATTCCGCCAAAACACATGTTTTGAGTGTTGAACACTAAGCGGCTGCAGGTTTAAAGGGTGGCTCTGAAAAGCTTTTAACTTGCTCCTTTAGAGGAGGGCGGTTACAGCTCTGAGTCACTAGGACCAAATGGAATATACGTTCATGTTTGTGGTCTTCCCTCTCAACCCTACTCCTCGCAGTAATGCACTATTTCTTGTTTGCCTCTTGAAATAGGGGGGGTAAGAGAGGGTGTAGAAGGTAAAATGTAAGTGCTGCTCTCTCTCTCTTGGCAAAATAAATGTGTTTTTCTTCCTCTGCCCTCACTCGGGGGCTCGATGTGAGGCGCATGTTGCTTGCATGTCTCGTGCAAGGTTCGGAAGTAGCCTGTTCACTAAAGACACTCTCAGATTCATTCCCTCACTGTGCTTGTTTCCAACACTTTCTCTGTAATCTCTCCAAATTATACAGATTACGGTGTATTACGTGACCAAAATGGAGGAAGGAAGAGAAAAAATCACAGCGAAAACATCAAAAACTCTGGCTCGTTATTAATTTCAGAGACCACGGCCTTGAGCTGCACAGTGAGGAGCCACAACAAAAGGCTCCGGCTAAATCCTCAGGATAGTCCAGCGAAAAAGTTAAAAAGAATCATCCTCAACGCTCAAGTTTTGCCGCAGCACAGAGTGTCCTGCCAGCGTACTCCATTGGCCAATTAAATACGTGCAACTGTCCAGACAAGGTACAACACCTTGTTGCATAAAACCTGTGGAATAGTGGCAATTTTACCGTTCGGCTCAGGCAAGCGAAGAGAGAGAGAGGAGGAAATAATTGCTGCTGTAATAACTTTACACAGTTTTACAGTCCTGTTTCAAATGAGACAACTAGAAATGCCTGTGCAGTGTCTGCCGTGTCTGATGAACCTTAAAACCGGATATCTGAATTTCTAGCACATCCACAACTTTCCAGAAGCTTGCATTGCTTTTTCCAAAGGAGAAGAAAACATGCAGTACGTGCATGTTGCCATGGTTATGGTAAATCCTCCGTTTGTCTTAGGAGAACACCACGACACACCCACTAACGTCTGGCTTTTGTCTTCAGTGGGAAAGGGTACAATCGCCATTTGTTCCCAGGTAAAAAGAAGAAATCATAGGTTTTTAGCTCCAGTTAGCAGTGATGGAAACATGACACCTGGGTGGACATGCTAGTGGACGCCCCTGTGTGGCACAATGCTGTGACACTGACACTGGCGCGTAAATACTTCCACATCTGTCTCTGTTCAAGAAGCGCTCAGACATCGTTTTCTCAGCGTTGAGTTTGGCAGTCCGCCTGAAGTCAAAGATATTAAGAAGTAACCACTGTAACATTGTCACTGTCGGTACACGGTCCTTGCCAGCTGCCTGATTGGGACTGGGCATGTACAGCTCCCAACAGAGATGAGAAATAGGCGAGATGTCACACTCTGCAGCTATTTCCATCATCAACTCTAGGAAAATAAGCAATGCTTCTGATTCAGACTGTTATCTGTTTAGACTTTTTGGATGCGGTTATAAGGGTTTGATCTGCTGCTTTCTACTATTCTGTGCTTTCTGGCACTTTCCTGACGTCAAACGTGACTCACCAGATAAAAACCACAAAAGCCACACTTGTCTACCGACAGTGGGAAAGGAGTCAATTGCTTATTTTAAGTGGGTTTTCCCGGGTTTAAAAAACCTATATATTCTGTAATTCTGGTGTAAAAATGGCACAATAAATATTCTCAACTAGTACACTGTCGATCCAACCAAATTCAGGAATCAAAATACACTCAAGGTCAAAATACACTACGTGGTTCATATTCCAAAAGCACCCTGCCACTCACACAAAAATGAAACAGGAAAGAGAGCAGAGAGATATGTAACAGCCTTTCATTTTGCCAATTTGGACCAACATAGACAAAAAGCAAAATAAGATGGTTTGGTGCCCTTTTTTGAAATTTATTTTCTGCATAATGGTGTTTGGATGATTTGAACAGCATAATTAGAGTGAATTAGAGTGGTATTAATGTGTCTGAGTTAACAGCTTTTCTGTTTTTTTTTTGTCTGTTTTTTTTTGAGAATGAAGGTTTTTTGGGTGCGTGCATGTCGAGTTATTACTCATTCATTCAGCTGGCCTAGAGACAGAAACACAAGATGCTCGCGCTCTCTTTCTCTGTCTCTTTCTCCATCTCCCCCTCTCTATCTCCCCCGTCTCTCCCCCATCCCTTGTTAATGGTTTTATAAGTGAGAAGTGGGAGCCAGGGAGGTGATTGTGATATCCCAGAGGGCTGAGCAGCAGATGGACCATTCCAGCTCCCACTCCCCCCGCCCCTCTTCACCACGCTGACATCGCCGTCTTCATTAGCCCCCTCAGAGGCTACGACCTCATCTTCTCCCACCGTGCTCCCCCTTCCTCACCTCTTGCCCTCCTCTTACCCGGTTGCCCGTTTTCTCTCACCTCCTTTCACTCCCGCCCTTCTCCCCGCCGCACCTCCAGCCGTCTCTCAAGCCGTCGTTTTCCCTTCGTCCCCTCTCCTCTGACTCCCTCCCTCCCCTACCTGTTGCTCCCTAACCCCTCCACTGCTCGGAGCGCTTCCACCCCCCCGTCCCTCCATCATCCCTCCTTCCCGCTCCATCTGTTTCTTTCTAACAATCTGGCCAACTGACCTGGTGCATGGTATTATGGGGTTTCCCTGTGGGGGTTACTATTGTGGTCTCTGACAGGTGTGTGTTCATGTGTGTGTCCGCGTTGTGCACCATGTGTGTCGCCGGCAGCCTTTCATGCAACATAGGAGATTAGCGATGGTACAGGCAGCAATTCAGGGCGAATATGTCCCCTCTGTTACTGACTTGGGACACAGTGCTTTGACTCAATGATAACCTTAACCTTGGCCACTAAAACGTGTGTGTGTGTGTGTGAGCAAGGGACAGTGTGACTATGTCCATGTGGTATGGAGGAGCATAGAGAATGAGCTGCCATAACTTGTTATGTCTCATTATAACACCTCTTAAAGGCTGCACAGCCACAAAATGAGCTATTTTAGCACCGTTGTCCTCACTTATCCTCAGAAGAATAGGATTTTAGTGCACACACACACACACACACACACACACACGCACACACACTATGCAGATGTGAATTGAAGGACTCTAGAGCTGCACGTCAATTATAGTGATTGTGAGCGCCTGTGTGTGTGTCTTTGTGTGACAGCACTAAAGACAGTATTTAAGTCTCTCTGACAACTACAAAGAGCATTGTGGCGGAGACCTCCTGACAACCTCCCAGTCGCAAGTTTCTGTGAGACGACAACAACGATAGGGTTTTTTGCTTTCAACACATCACTTTGGTGCGCTCGTACCGCGGGAGGGGAGAGGAGGTGCAGAGGGGTGAGACAGACAGTCATTTAAAAACTGAGAGAGGAAAATAGATGGAGGCAGGAGGTTAGCATAGGTGAGGAAGCGGTGCATAAGGGAAATTTAAAAATGGGCTTTTGTTTCTGCGTGCGTGTGCTTCTAAGTTGGGATGTGTAACTTGTTATATGTCTGGATTCACAACATAAAAAAAAAACCTGTGATTTAAAAAGCATGGAAAATTCAGCTTGAGTGAGTAATAGAGGGAGAAAGAGGTCTGGCCTTGTCTGATCAGGTGTTCCTTTCTTTTGTCTCTCAGATCACACAGAGGTGTAGCAAAAACTGAATGGAGCATGTGTCAGCCCTGATGGATTGAAGGAGGGATTTGCAGAGTGGATGATAGTATATAGAGAGGGAACTGAGGAAGACTGAATAGTAAAGTCGTCTATGTCTGAACAAAGAACAAAGGATCGGAAGTGGGATTTAGGATTGGGCGGTATCTAATGTTTGATACCTTTAAACCTTCCACAAATTTTCCTGCGGTAAAGGGTATTACCAGCTAACTTTAGAAATAATGGGGGCACTGGAATACAAATTCAGCTGCCTGATGCTAAGTGTATTCACCACTCGACCACCTCCTGCCAAAAGGAACTGGTGACGCTTGTCTATATTGTTTCTTTTTTAAACCCATTCTATTTAAACATGACTAGCAAACATGTCCGAAATCCACAAAGTGCAAGCCCAGATAGCAAAATAATAGTTGTTGCCCAGATCTGGCCCACACCAAACACATTCATCCGGACCACATACCGCATTGAATGATGGCACTGGGGTGGTCGGCTGCTGTTTGCCAGATCTGAGCCGCAAGCAGGCCACGCCATGGCCACATGTCAGCCGAGAGCGAACCGAATAAACCAGAACTGGCCCAAATCAGGTCTTTAGTTCATTTCATTTTGGATTGATAAATATTTAATGCCCCTCAGATGAAAAAAATGTATTTGGGCGATTAGGCTTGTGACGTCTATTATATTTTACGAGGAAAGGTGAAACTGTGAGCAGGGTCGGAAACCCCCCTGATGGCTGGTGGTGGTGATGGGATGGAGATGATGGCTGAAGATCTGGATGTGATGAACTGGAGGTGAATGGGGTGGAGGAGGGTCGCACCGACTTGGCGCTGAAACGACAGCTTACAACAGCAGAGAGGAGAACAGATTTTTGCCGGCAACAACATGATTGGTCGGTTCTTTTAATCAAGGCATGGGTAAACTAGAAGAGTGAACAACAATAGTCCCTACGATGGAATCAACCCTGAGTTACATTTTTAAAGGTTGCGTGAACAAAACAGCACACTAAAAAAAAACATTTCATTGATTTGTATTCCCTGCAACATTATCAGTCTTTGAGATTGCAGAGGAAATTTCTTCCTGCAGTGATTATTCTTTCTATCCCATTAAACGTGAATTACTGTGCTACAAAATAACAACTAACGTTTGAACGAAAGAAGCTGAAATGTGCATTAACTTCAAAATACAAGCTAATGCTAGAGGTTTCTAAAGTCATTTCTTTGCCAAATAATGTCTCCCCAAGCATCAGCTTTTTTATGTTTTAACTTAAGAAGTATACAACAACTGGTGGCTTGATGAAACAGTGGAACATGAGGTAAACAGTGAAGGTAAGCAGAGGTCAGAGTGTGCAGGGCTGCAGCTCAGACTCAGATTCCACAGTGATGCATCTGACCCTTCGTTCCCTCGTGCTTTCTTGCTTGACAGGATGGCTAGATAGGAGGGTTGATAGGGCCACTGGCCCTCATGATAGGGGGATAGGAGGTAGGCACTGCACAGCACATACTTACTCATGTATTCTCATTGATCCAAACCATGCATGAATGGGCACATGCACACACACGCACAAAGACGCACGCGTGAGCGCAATACGAGGGCAGGATAATAATCTTGATTTCTTTGAACTCGTGGGAGGGCCCTTTCTCAGTGATTGGCTCATTTGTCCTGTTGCATCGTGGGAGGCTGAGATCTAGCAGAAATGAATTTGAGTTTGTGTATGGATGTGTGGTGTGTGTGTGTGTGTGTGTGCAGTGCAGGCATATATTTTTGTGTGAGTAAGGATGTGTGTTTGACGTTTGTCAGATTGTGCTGGTTTTTTTTGTGTGCTGCTGCTACCTCAGTTGATTTAAAGGTCTTTGCCATTTTGTATGCTACCCTGTGTGTCCGTGCGTGTGCGACCCTGTGTGTGTGTGTGTGTGTGTGTGTGTGTGTGTTATTTTCCAGTTCAGTTAGTGTGTGAGGCATGTGTTGGCAGATTTCCAAAGCCGGGCTCTACACCCAGTAGACGTAGTCTCAAATGGCAACCCCAGATGCTGCGGCTCACAGCCCATACACACTCGGCACAAGCGCACGAGTAGGCACACACAGGCACACACACACACCACTTTCCCTTCTTATTTCTGTCTCTACTTTTGACTCTACTTTTACTTGTGCTGTAAGAAAGCGGGTGAAAGACAGAGGTGGCAGAGCGTGTTTGTAGCTGGAGGACAGTGTGTGATGGGCAGCCCTGATAAGTGAGGGAGTCGGACTTTGATCTCTCCTCTTCGGACTAACAGAGAAGCTCAAAACTCAAAAAGCGCGCTGACATGCGGCGCCACAGGAGGAGCGGTGTCAGATTGTGAGAGATTTATTGTGCATCCTCTCCTCTCCTCTCCTCTCCTCTCCTCTCCTCTCCTCTCCTCTCCTCTCCTCTCCTCTCCTCTCCTCTCCTCTCCTCTCCAGACCTTTTTCTGGCTATAAAAAGCTTTGCTACCAACATTTTACGGCCTGTTTTATTTGTTTATGTGTGTGGCTGGGTAGGGGACAGACACAGTCACAGTGTTGCTCAGATATACAGCCCTGCACTGTAGCCCAACAGATTCAGCGTTTCTTTATTTTGCTAGTATTTCTTTCTCTTGTGTCATATATTTTGAGCCCTCCTTTCTTTCCAGTACTTCCAGTTTTCCCTCCTGAGGAAAAACATACTAAAATTGTGCAGAGAAAGTTTGACTGCGATGAGGCTAATTCTGTCTTTTTTTTCTCCCTCCCCTCTCCTGCCCTGCTTCCCTCTCCTGTTCCGCTGCTTTCTGCTGCTGCCGTGTGCGTGGACACATCTGCTCCCTCAGGTGAGTTACATTTTTCTTACCGAGCAGTTCACTGCTAAACTAAGGAGACACGCTGAATTTCAAGGACTTGTGTACGCAAGTGTTGTGCCTGAGTTTTTACACTGTCTATAAACTGGGTATCATGGTTTTACTTTAAATGACTCACCATAAAATCCTGGCACATCATCAATTAAGAAACACCCGACTTACTTTTGAGCACCCGTTGTAAATTAAAACAGTAGTTATGACCACTGGCTGTTAAGCGACATGTGTCCCTGCTGCCCTGTGATCAAATACTTCCTCCAATCTGTCTCTCTGTCTGTTCCCCAACTCTCTGAACTGCCCACGTCTCCCAGTTCACCAAGAGTCATAATCATGATTTACAGTTGTGATCACAACATCAGCATTTCGATCATGACTTCAGCGATAATTGCGCGGCCCTCTTGCACAAAGTAGAAGTTGGGAGTTGATGCAGCAATCGGCAGCGCTGGCTGTTTTCAGTTTATGCAGACAGAAACACAGAATTTTATCGAGGATTGTCCTTTTTTTTATGAGCTAGTCATGATAATCTCTGTCCTGTGTGTAATGAAAGCACCAAGAAACAGTAACCTCAAAAGTCAGAGTGCTCTCAGAGGTTATGAGCGTCTTTGTACATAGTTTTTGGCTCATGTAAATAGCTTGGCAAAGCACCAGAAAACATGCCATTCATTGTGGTTTTGTTCATCCATTTATTTTAGCATTTTTTGCCAATACAGATGTCCATATCCGCAGGGCGCTTAAGGTCTTATTTTTTGTAAATAAATTGCAGTGGTGTTGGTGCAAATGAGCAACACAGACATGGTTTTGTTAATTCAGTCAGCGGCAGTGTCGAAGCAGTGCCGAAGCAGTGCCCCCCTTTGCTGCATTTCTTAAAAGGGTTGGATTAGAGAGAACATATTATGCAGAGGTGCAGTAGAGACTACCTGTGGTCACGGCCAATCAGCTCCTTTCTTTTCACTCTTGATGCTGAAAGAGAACTGTTTAAAAGACACAGATACTGCTGATGCACTTCCTATAGTAGGATCAGTGTGTTTTTTTTCTTTTCTTTGATGAGGAAATGAGGATTGATAGGAGCGGGTGTTCCTGACATAGCTCAGTGATTTTATGCGAGGAGAGATCTCGGGAATGGATCTGTGCGAACTACTGCAGCCATTATGTTTCCATGATGACATTACTCACATTCCTGTCACCTTTATGATTAGATTAGCAGTTGCATTGCATACACTGTGAAAGTTCTGCGGAAGACCAATTTGGTGCACAGAAAGCACTTAGAAGTTCAGTCAATACATCCATATTTAATATGTGAGCGTACAACAATTTAAAGACAAACAGTGAATAGTAGCAGTTACAGAGCAAGGCACCAAACTGAATGGTATTCATACAGTACATCCTGCAACTGTTGGGATGACAGATAAAGATAAAACACCATCTGCAAACACTGCAGTTTAATCATATTGATTTTGTGAAATTACTTCGACAGACACTGGCATAAGATCAGCAGCTTTTTTGCACTTTCTCCTCAATTTCTCATCCATTTCTATTACCTGAAGCATTTTTGGCTCTCTGCTCATTGCAAGGGGACCTTGTTAACTGTAAACAGTAGTGATTGGTTTCTACTTGCAGCAAGGAACACAGCGCCTTGAAGATACATTTGCAGCCGCGTCTGTTCTTCGGAATAAACCCCCCTTGTGAGCTTGTAGTCAGCAGTTAAATAAACTCTTTTCTTTGAATAGTTGAACCTGAACTTGTCTTAGATTTTTGTTTATTTTTCTTTCAAAGCATTTTTATTTATTAAGTATGGCTGGGCACGGCACATCCTCATACCTATCGACTGAATAGGTCGTCTCCCAAAACACCATACAGTGTATCAGTGTTCCCATAACAACTTGGCTGTTAACAATGTACCAGACCTTCGTTGTACAGTTGCAGCTTGGTTGGGTAAACTACCTGGTTAGGTCAGGGCTAGGTATTGAACTTCGATACTTCTATGGCACTGACCAAATTGCCTCGAATACTATCTAGTGATGAAAAATCTCGCCATGCTACGAGTTAATATCATCTGCCTCAATAAGCCAATGAATATGCAGCATGCTTGTTGTGCCAGGATCGTACCACGTGTATGCGTAATTCCGTCCATCATCCCCATCGTCCTCCCTTTACAGGCTGTAGGCTACTTTCTTTACTTGCTCCTCAACAGCTGTAATATACAGCTATACTACAGCCGTGAGTGGTCACCGCCAAACAACAAATGTAAATAGGGGTCGTAATGAGCAATGAAGAAAGTGATGTAATATTCTGAACCTGACAGACTGCTTTACTTGTTCTTATACCTGTCTTCACCCAATTAGTCATTATATCCACATGACGGATGGTACTTAATCTATAGAAAATTTAATTTTGTTAAAATATTATGAAAGTATATTTCCATATTTCAGTATTCATCCCTATAATATTGTGGCAATATCAATGTATCGTGGTAACTGGTCCAAATATCATAATATTTGATTTTGTCGCCCACGCCTAGCATTTCTGTCGTGCTTCTGAGGAGATTTAGAATTTTGAATTATAGCCCAGTCCTGCTATAACCAGTGATTTATGTGATTGTGGGAGCTCTGTGTGTGTGCATGCTTATGAAAAAAACAGCCTTGGAAATAATACTAAATGCCAGCACTTGCACCGAAATGAACTCTGTAGGCAAAGGGGCAAGTGTAATTTCTGCCACTGAAACTGCTCAGTGGCACCCAATTTGTACTGATTATAGTGTCATGGCTCAATATGACACCGCGTGACAAATTATGAACCGGAGCACTCGAGCCCGGAATGCCAACAGAATTGTCACTTTTCTGGCGTAAGGTTACGGGGCTTCATCTGCATCCACACAAAATTGGGGCCAGAAGAATTTCTGAATGATTCGGAGAGCATTTGCAGTTCTAATTAGATAGATTTTCATGGAAAATTTATAAGAGATTGGGATGACTTCTTAAAGCCCGAAGACCCAAATGTTCATTTGCAGTCATTATGTTAATGGCAATTAGTATTGACTTTTTGCGGCTCGCTGGTGAGTGGGCCAAATGTTTGCAGGAAATTATAGCAGCCATCACTGAGAGCAGTATTTATGCTGACGTAATCCTGACTCTGACCACACAGAGAGCTCTGGTACACAGACACAACAGACACCTGTACGACGTGTATGTGTGTGACTGGATGTGCTGATGTGCAGTTTGAAGTGCATGGCGTACTACTTTGGCAGAAGAGAGTGTGTGGGTTTTATGAAGGGTACATTACAGGACAGAGAGCAGGGAAAGACGGCTCTTATCGTCTGCTAGCTGACATTATTCACTGTGTGTGTGTGTGTGTTTGTGTGTGTGTGTGTGGGTGTGCAGATGGAAAGGTGTTGGCATGATACATTACCTCTTTGGAATATTGTGAACATTTCTTTTGCATGGAGAACAGGATATTTTGAAAGTATGTAGGGTTGAAATGTTTATGTATTAATGTATTAGTCAGCTGTTTTTATTTATCATGTTGAGGTATTTATGCAGTGAACATTACTAGAAACATTAACATAGGATTACTGGATACTTGTGAGTGTTTTGGGTGTTGGTCACACAAAATCTAGCAGTTCAAAGACAGATCACTTTTGACATTATAGCTGCAGCAATTACTTGATTAATTGATCAGTTGGTTGAAAGAAAATTCATCTCAAACTATTTTAACTAACAAATTGTTACGACAGTCAGAGACAGGCAGGTAAAAGAACAAAAAGCAAGCTATAATGCCGGTAACAGAAGTCCAAAATCCAAAGAGCAAGCAAAAAAAGGCAAAAAGAGTGAGGGGAACACACAGACTAACAAAGAACAAATAAAACACTGTATATACAGAAAAGGGGCGGGAAAAGGACAAAGACAGGAAGTGGAATGTCCCAACAGGACACATGAGGATATAACTACAAAATAAAACAAAAAATAACTAAACCAAAAACCCAAACCATGATACAGAAGTTGTTTTCAGTTATTCTTTTAAGAAAAATTTCCAAAAATGTGCTGCTTCCAGCTTCTCAAAGGAAAGTCTTTTCTGGGTTTCTCTGTCATTTCGAAAAGCAAACGAAGAGTTGGGTGTCAGACTGTTGGAGAATAAAGAAGCAATAGAAGACATCACTTTGGGCTCTGGGAAATTATGTTGAGCATTTGTCCTGTTTTTGGCATTTATTGGATAAATTTCAGTTAATGGAATAAATAATTGATGAATAAATCCCTAATGAAAATAAACATTAGTTTCAGCCCAGGACACACACATTATGTATCAGCTGGCGTGCTTCCATTTGTGTACATCCTGTGTGACAACTCTCTCTGGGGGCCTGTCTTTAATCTGTTTTTAGTTTTTTCCTTCGGTTTGGTTCATCTCTCATTTGCCTACCTTCAATCTCACGTTCTGTCCCTCCGCACCTTTACTTGTATCACCCTTTCACCTCTTTTCTTTTCCTCTTTCTCTGTCATTCTTTCGGTCTTGTCGCTCTCACCTTTCTTCTCTCTCCATCTCTCACACTAATCCGCAGAAGACGGTACGGGTCTG
The DNA here is from genome assembly GCA_039737535.1 of Lagodon rhomboides. Taxonomy (NCBI): domain Eukaryota; kingdom Metazoa; phylum Chordata; class Actinopteri; order Spariformes; family Sparidae; genus Lagodon; species Lagodon rhomboides. Next base: position 28,852,359 of record CM077786.1, read on the forward strand.
CTCTCTGGGATTGAAGGAAAGAGGGTTTAATACCCTACCTGAATGTGTGTGTGTGCGCGTGTGTGTGCGTGTGTGTGTGTGTGTGGATGTGTGCATCTACGTGAGCAGCTTTGTGCATGCTTGCATGCACACCCCTTTGCTTGTGTGAAATAGGGAGATATTGGTCTGAATATATAAGAGGATTCAATGGTGCGGTGTTGAATTTTCATTTCTCTCACTGCAGAGTGAGGACACGGCGGCAAGACGGAGACAGGGAAAGTTTGCCTTTTTGTTCAGGGCTGTACAACCCCCCCCCCCACCCCTACCCCCACCCCTCCCGAACACACAGTAACAAACACAAGCCCTGCTGGAGAAGAAGAGTGTGAATGATGTATGGAGCTCTCGTCTGTGGGGTTCTGTGCTCTTGTTAGCGGGTCGATGAGGGCAGTAGCAGGGGCAGGAGGAGGAGGGCTCACTGCAGGCTCTCAGATGATACTACTCATTCTGTTAACTCTCCTCTTCCTCTCTTCTACCTCTTTTCTGTCTCTCCCTCGCTCTCCACATCCATTCCTTCCTCCCTTCATCTCCCGGGCAGTAGAAATTACTTGTCCCCTTGCAAGGGCGCATCATCAATCCCATGATTCATTGCGCATTGCCACCGTAATGGCAGCTGCTTTGATTGAATCGAGGGGGCGCGTGCGTTTGTGTCTCTGCTTGGACACAGTTGTGTGTGCGTGAGAGATGACTTCTGAATGAAAGGTTTATTTTTTTAACCTTTTAAAAGCACCGTGTTTGTGTGCCCTCCACCTCTCGCACGCCATCTCCCTCGCTTTCTCTCCCTCCATCTCTCGCCCGTATCACCCACGCTCTTCAGGGCTGGAGTGGTGTTTGCTTGACCCTCCCTCCCTTGTTTTTCCTTCCCTTTTTTTCAGTTTATCAGTCCATTTAGTACTAAATGCTAATGCTGCAATAAATTGTGTGTTTTTGTGTTAGGGGAGCGCTCATAATGGGTAATACAATCAGAGAAATGGAAGGGCTTTTGCTCCCTGTTAATTCACTACTTGCTAATGCACATCTTTCTCTCTGCTCGACTCTCACTCTCCTCTTTTTTCTCTGTTCATCTCCTTAAATATAATGTCTTCATTCATCCTATTTCAGTAATGTTATGGTGTGACCACCAATCCCCGCTTCTTCTTCCTTTGTTCCTCCCCATGAGTTTCCTCTGTGGCAGTCTCGTATTCGGTAGAGACGAAACATTGATTGGGGTTAAGGTGTCATATTGATGTCACCGGGGTCAATGAAAATTGAGTGAATGAAGTTGAGTGGAGGACCCCTGTCTTGTAATGTTTTTAACCGGTTAATAAGCCTTTCTCAAACCATCACTTGCACCCTCTCCCCACCCAATTTCACTCCATTTGCACGTCCGTGTTGAGGGTCCAACACATAAAATGCCATCCAAGGCCAATTAGCCAGGAGTCGAAGTCGAGTCAGAAAACTCTCCAAAAGTAAGTCTACATCGATGCTGACTGACTTACAACGTGCATCGCCACATGGTATTCGTTGTAGAAAACCCTCCATTAAAATGTATGTTCTGTCCGACTACCTGTACAAGCATAAACTCCTCAAACTACGTCACGTATGTTCATTCAGTTGTTAAATGTTGTATACTTAGAGGAACTGTAGCAAAAGCCGAGCATGAAAAACGAGAAGATGTTCAGAAAATAACAGAAATGCTGCCTCCGAATGATGCTGATACTTGGTTAGGAAGAGGTATCTGATCCCATTTGTATTGAAAAGAGGGAAATTCGTCCAAAGTTCACCGCTGTCCTACAGTACACCTTAATGAGGCCCAGTGCCTGTGGCGTTCATGGCGTGGCATTTGTTGTACTTGTACTATTCGCTCTAAGAAGGGACGACCATTTGTGTATTTTCTTACTAAAAAACTGATTAGAACATCGTCTCTCTTGTGAAATAACATTTGAACTTTCTCACTCTTGTTTCCGTCGTCACAGTATGTCCGGGAAACCCTAACCCTAACCCTTTCTTAGATGCTTTTCTGAATGCCAGCTCTCTGCTGCAACATTTTTCAATTATTAACTCACTCTAACACCCACGTATATTGTTTGTATTTAGCACCATCCTACTATACTCCAGATATCTGAGCCCACATTTTCCAATTACCGTGAAGAAATTTGTGTCAGTGCTTTTTCCCAAGTCTGCAGTTTATTTTTACAGGCAGTCAGAATTACCTTTTTAAAACTGTAGTTGCTCTACAAAATTACCCGTTGGCATATCGGCCGCAGCCTTGTGTTAAAATCCTGATGAAACCGAGATGATTCCAGTCACCTCCGCAATGAACAAGAGTAGTGCTCTTCATACCCATCACGATGATATCAGCTGTTGTCAGAATAGTTTTGGTCGGTATTTAACATGAAGGGATAGTTTATTTAAACATGATGAGGAAAATGCACCACATTATCACAGGCTGTCGGCTCGCTTCCTTCCTGTTAATCCCAGCAACTCGCAAATTGCAAAGATTCCCAAATGTCTCTTTCCTATTTACACCCTCGTCCACAGTTTTCATGGGTGTTTAAACTTGTAATTCTTGTATTTATGAAGGAAACCTCATGGGAACGTCATGTTCACTTGTTAGGTTAACACAATAGCTGTGTTCTGAAGTCACTCCCTAATTCACTGACCCACTTCTCCCTCTCTGATAGACACTCACTGGTTCGCTCTGCTCTGACATTAGATTGAGATTCGAGCACTCATGAACAGTTGACATTATGCATCATCGGTGTGTAGTGTCATCCTACACTCTTTTTATGTTTATGGACGGCGCCACATTGCATTGTGGGATTGCTATCAGAAAGCATTGAACATGCTACTGAAACCACTTTTTCACTCCACTGTGGGGATGTTTGAGGACACTGAAATACAACGGGTAAAAGAAGTGCACTGTATTGTGAAAAGGCAGTGAATGTGAAGCTTTGCATGATGTCAACTTGGTGTCATGTACCAAAGTAAGAGAAAGATGAATTTATGAACACAGCGTACCTTCACGAAAGCTCAGCCTCGCTTGTTTTGATCATTGTTACTCTTCTCACAAATTTAATCTAAAACTCATTTCGTCTTCAGATAAAAACCATTATCCCTTTTGTACCTGTAGTGAACCTTTGGCTTATTCAAATTTTACAAGCTGACAGGCGGATATTCATGCAAAATGGGACAGTTGAATAGAAACTAATTTTCAGCGTGTATCTGTTGGAGGAAGGTAAAAATTATTTGATAAAAAGTGACCCCATATGTTATTATTTGTTCTATATCTAGTTTCTCACTTTGGGAGCTCGAACTAATACTCAACTCCATTGGCTATTAGTGATGAGGTCGTTAGTGTCAGCCGAGCAGCTGATTGGACCGATAAGTGTTTAACCCGGGTTCATCTCACACGGTGATGTCATCCTCTCGCCACGTTATTGATTGCTGTGGCTCTGGTGCTGCCTAGCCAATCAGTCCTAATAAAACTACTAGGTAAAATGTCTGGGAGTGTGATTAGTGCGTGTGTGTGTGTGTGTGTGTGTGTGTGTTTGTTTATGCCTGAAAGAAACAGAGATAAGGATAGTAGGACAGGGAGAATTATATTGTCACAGATAACTCTGTCGAATGCAGGCGTGCCGATACATACACAACGCAACACCAGAACACACACACACACACACACACACACACACACTCAGGGAGACGTGCACAGGAATACTGTGGCTTTGCCAGGGTGTTTAGACCAGTCGATAGGTAATCAGCTTGGTGGGTATGTAACAGTAGTAATTCCCTTCTACCCACCACTCGCCCTTCTGTGGGAATTAGAGAGGTGCTGTCAGATATCACAGCAAATTGGAATCCTCACACACACACACACACACTCACACACACACACTGGAACACAGAGGAAAGGCATTGGTGCAGGCTTGATTGAGCCACATAGGACTTTTCTAGACTAGCCTAGATATGAGGGTTGGGCCATGTCACTGGAATTGGCACATGACAATGTCCACAGTGAAACACTGCTATGGACGTCGACATCGTTGTTGACCCACTGATCTCACCCAGCCGAGGAAACTGTCTCCCATCAACCCTGACATACATCCTCGTGACGGGTTCGAAAGGGCCTTCGTCTCTGCATCATCATGTCTGTACATGTCTTACATTAGCTGTGTTCAGCCTCAGGAGCTTGAAACAAAGTTGGCCAGCTAGCTAGGAAGCTAAAAAATTTGAAAATAACAACGGCACGGTTGAGAGAAAAACATACTGAAGGTGCAGAAAAGAAACACTGTCGCCGCCAGTTGAATTGAGCGTCCAACTTGCACACTCTCAATTACTCAATTTCCCCAGAACGTTGACTTTCCATCTAATTCTATCACACAAATTGTACATAAAGTGTATCAATTAATGCAAAGTATTTCTGTCATGTTGAGTCAATGCATTCCTCTTATGTATAATACTTGAAAGCATGCATTAACTCAATTTCACATTGACACTTGAGAGAATTACTTAGCATTAAATGACATACTGAAAGTAGAACTTATGTAATAGAATTAGAAAGAAATTGTAAATGTCATTGAAATATATTCAGTCAATGTTTTAGGGAAGTTATTATTTAAGTGCAGGTTTGATAAGAAATGAATAAACAAAACAGAGACGCAACGTCAGGCATTGAGCAGCAGCAAACTGACTTTAATTTTTCTCTCCCACATTTCACGCATGCAAACAACTCCTGCCTTCAAGCAGGCACACACTACTTTTTTACCTTTCCGGTGAGCCGCCTTTTAAATCACGATGTTCCAATGGTACAGGGCTTAATTACCGATGGCTGACAGTCATCGATCGCCCAACCCTCGTAGAAACTCAGGAGACCATCCTGACATTATATAGGATCCATTTTATCAGGACATAAAAGAAATTGCCATGAATGTTTTTATCATGTAGGTCAGACTTCATCTTCAGGCTGAGCTGAGAAGATAATTTACTCGTAAGTCAGTCCCGATAGAATGATTAAAACAACCGCACAGTATCAGAACATCGTACGCTCTGGAATTAATTTAGAGTAATGAAAAAGGCAGTTGTGTTCAGTGGCACCAGGCGAACCAAAGGATACGAAAAAAGGATAGCATTTATAAAGTATTAACGTACAAGCCGTCATCTGAGGTCTTCCGTTGTCCCTGAGAGGTCTATCTCTGTTGCGTCTGCGCCGTCTGACTGCTCGCCACACCACCCTTTAACTTCTCCTCCTCTCATCTCTTACTCACCTTCTCCTCCGCCTTCCTTTATCTACCTCCCCCTCCACTCAAATAGGCTGCTCTGGTGACACAGAGCACAAGTTAAAACACACTGCCTGTCTGTGTGATGAATGGATCCATGGAGGAGCGAGAAGGAGGAGTGGATGGGGAGGTGGAGGAGGAAAAGGTCACAGTGTTCCCTGAATCAAAACCTCCAGTGTTTGACCACGGAGAGTGCTGCTGTTGATCTTTGAGGTGTGTCTTGTCACTGACATCACATGGTTGGCTGGCTGGATGAACATGGTGGGGGGACTCGGCGTTTGTGGGGCCGTGAGGGGGAGGTCACGCCAGGCGTTACACGAGCTAAGGGAGTCACAGACAATTATGAGGCTATTTCCTGTTTCCTGCATAGAGGAGGCAGAGAGCCAACGGTAAAAATCACTGGTAGCCTGATCTAACATCCTGACATCCACTGTTTAAGTTTGTTTCTTGTTTAAGGTTTCTCAACTCAAGTGGTCACACGTGCATGAATTCAAACCATCTTTATTCCATCTCACTGTTTCCTTTACTGAATTTTTTTTACCCATGCTTGCAGTGTGGCGTTAGGCTGAAATATTTAGATACCTAAATATCTCTAACTAACTATTGGATGGGTTGCCTGGAAATTTTGCACAGACATGCATGGTCCTCAGAGGACCTCCAGGCATTTCCTCTAGCGCTATTACGTTTTTGACATTATTGGTTTTAAGTGAAATGTCTCAGCAATAATTTGATGGAGTCCCATGAAATTGGGTACAGACAGTCATGTAACCCTAAGGACGAATTAGGCATTAATGTCAAAACGCTTGTTCAGCCTCAAAGAGCTGCTAGCATGGCTGTATACTCTTATTCGATTAACCAGTTAGTTGTTAAGTCTTCCAAATGTTATAAACTGTTGTTTAACTGAAGTTAATGTCGTACAAATTCCAAAACAGTCCAAAACAAAACAATATAAACAGAGAAAATCAGTAAATCATTGGAAAGGCTTAAACAAACAGAAAATTACCCTTTTTCATGATAAATGGTTAAGATGATTGCTCTGCTATCAGAATTGTTTCCCTTCTTGTCGAGCCCTGCTCCCAAACATGAATTACTGAAATGAGTAAGACAAAAACAAAATCAGTCATTTTTAATCCACATCTGTCTTTGGTTCTCCCTTTTTGTCTCCATCTCTCTCATCAAATTAATCTTCTTGATCTCTCTACCTTCACCTGCCTTTTTGATTTTCTTCATGCACACGCGGCTTCATACAGACAGTCAGATCTGCTCTGATGATACAGATACAGCCATCATCTGCATAATCACACACACATAACCACAGCATAGTTTAAGCTACACGTGCACACACACACACGTGCACACACACAGAGGAGGCCTCCAATTAAAAGTGTTTTCCTCCTGGCTCCCACAATCGCTTTATTTACGAGATGTGGTAGCATTGTGGAAGCCTGCTGAGTGGCTGTCCAATTGTGGTCAAGTGGTATTTCTCTAGATTTCTTCCTGCTGTCCTTGCTGCTCACCACATTATCTTTTCTCACTTTTTCCCAAAGCAATTCTTCCCCCCCTTTTGGGTTATTTACGCAGAGAGCAACTCGCAGGTTGGCTCGCGAGTGAATCGATGGAGAAAAATTATTTGGAACTATGTTTTCAGAAAAAGAAAATATATATCTGTGTGTACGCTGCAGTGAAATCTGGAGACAAAATAGTTTGATGTAGTTTTGACACTGAAGAGACTGCATTCATGCGCACATGACGGCCCACACCTTTGTAATTATGAGGCTGCTACCCGTCCAAGAGACCAGGAGCAGAGAGCAATTAGAAGAAATAACAGCCATCTGTGAGATATTGAGTTGTGGTGTGAGTGTGTGTTCTGGGGCGAAGCACTGCAGCCATGGCTGTGGCTTCATCTGTCGCCACATTACTCGCAATATTTCAAACCTTATCACACAACAACATTACACCACACGAGAATAAATTACAAATATATCAGCTGTGCAAACAAAGCCACTAATCTATGTAATTAGACTTCGGTCCTTTAATGTTGGGAAATTGAAGTTACCAATTATCAAATGGTAGGTTTGGAAAAACAGGATTTTAATAATAGCTAAGATTATCTATCAGCAGGTGGGTTTTACAAGATAACAATCCCGCCTCACAACAACAAATGCGAACCACATGTTGCTTTTTTTAATCAAAATCATTATGGTGACTGATTTTGAACTTTAAAGGTTGTTCTCTGAATCACAAAGTGATCTGCGACCTGTGATTACCGCTGCTGGCGTCAGTACAGGAAGCCGCAGCTGACGGTGGAACTGACGGAGCAGACGCGCGTAACTGAAGGAACCCCACCAGCATTCGGCCTCACATCGCATCCTGAACGTCCGGGAAGATAATCCTGCTGCCTAAAACGAGCGCTGGGCATGACTGCGTTTCTTCCTTACAGATGCAGCAGCAGAAACCTGTTTCTTCCGCTGCACAAACGCACCCAGGCATGAAGAAGCCCCGGCCACGTTCCTTTTCACATTCGGAAGATTGTGCAAACCTCACAAACACAATAATTCACCACGATGAATAATGGTGAAATGCAATGTAAAATTACCAAAATAGATTCATTAAATCACAACTGCTCAGACTCAGCACTTTCAAGAGCCTTACTCAAAACGCCTACGTTTTCCTATACATTTCTGTCTCGTAAAACACACATAATCATGCGTTGATGTTCCATTTATTTCCAGGGAACGTTGTGAACAAAGTCAACATACACGGCGCTCTTTAATCGCGTCGAACATGTCCCCCTCATTCCCTGTCTCTCCTCGGCGTTCCCTCTTCATGTTTAATTCCTTGTCCCGACCTCTCCAGTCCATCACGCTAGTTGTTTATCCGCTGCTCATCATTAGACACGGTAGGCATGGATTTCACAGTCCGTCTACAGTAAATGAAAGGACAGATGATGGACATGTGGAAGATGCTGGAACAGATAACTGTAAAGGGTGGTAGCTATGGGACAGGACGGGGATAAATAAAGACAATAGGATAGAGGAAAGCAAGCATGAAAGACAGATGACATTAGATGCGGGAGGAAGTGTAGGAAACACAGCGAGAGGACGAAGAAGTGGTCATTGTGGAAAGCTAAAGTGTCTCCTTTAGCCGGGAGTAGATAATCACTTTTTCATAGTTCCTGGGGGATGGATAAACGCGACGAGTGTGGGGAGTGTGTAAACGAGAGCTATTTTTTTCATAAAAGCTGTGGACGGAATAAGTTTGCAGACCTGAACAGCTAATGCAGCGGCGGTGAACTGAGTTGAACCAATCTCAAGCTAAGCTGTATTAGACCAATTTGGCAGGCTACAGCACTCACTGTGAGTCACGGAGAGGTTCTTTTTTATTAAAAGTCAAATTTAGTGGCCAACATGAACACGGGTGGCCCGAATGAACATTCAATCCCAAGAACAGGTGTTACTGGTGAAAACCAGTATCTCAGGACAGCAGATTAGTCAGTATTACACTGTTGTATTGGAGGATTTCTTTGCAATTATAGTCCAGGTTAATCCACCCATACCCATCTCTTTTACTTTATTGGTTTATCTTGGCTGCAATTTGAGGGATGCAGAGGGGGAGTACGAAACGGGAGCACGGCAAAGAAGCACGACAGGTGGGGTTAACGCCGCCGCCGTCCGCCTCTGGAGTCGGTCTGACTCTGCGTCGGCTAACTGCTCAGAAACAGCCTTCGCTAAGCCTACAGCGAGAGACAGATCTGACTCCGTAGACTCCGCAAGCTGATAAGGAAGTACACAGCCGCATTATAAATATCCTACTCAAGAGAATAGTCCCCACTATACTTGACACGACAGATAAATGGCAAGAGAGCAGCGTGTGTGTGTGTGTGTGTGTGTGTGTGTGAGTCAGTGTGTTTGTGTGCTTGACGGTTTCTGGAGGTTAATATACGCCTGGTGTAACGAGAGGGAAATTGCTTTATGCCGCTAAGCCCTCGGGCTAGAACATCACAGTTATGATGAACAAGAGTTTTACAAAGCCTTCACTTAAGAGGCTGCCACACACACACACACACACACACACGCCACACACACACACACACACACACAAAAGTGCATGGATGTTTTCTGATGATACCCACACACATGCACTTGACGCAGGCATACATTAAACGGAGCCTCGCCCTCTATCATTTTGTGTTCAGACAATGAGCACGTCTGCCTTTGGGATGTGTGTGTGTGTTTGTGTGTGCGCGTGTGTGTGCGTGCGTGTCATCGTATGAGTGGAGCTGTCACAGAGCAGATTGTCCCATCTCTCATCATGGCATGGTCGTAGGGTCAGGAGGGTGGGTGTGGGCGGCTTGATGTCTTTGCTGATATAAAACCCTGTCAACTGGAGACAGGACCTGTCACTGTGCGCGCGCGTGTGTGTGTGTGTGTGTGTGTGTGTTGTGTGTGAGACAGAAAGACTGTGATAAGTGCCTGCGTCTGTCAGGCAGTCAGGACTGTGAGGACCTGATTGAAAGCAGTCCGAAAGGTCAAAGTCAAGAGTCAGATCAAAGAGCCGAGAAGTATCTGTTTAGTGATTGAGGTCTGGCCGTAAAGAGCCCCACACACACACACACACACACACACGCAGGTGAATACACACACCCCAACACATTTCAGGGATCAATAGAATCAGGGACAATGCTGTAATTCAGTGTAACAATAATGAATGTTCCAATTAGGCTGTACTCAGCAATACATCCTCACCGTGCAGCTCTCACAACAACAAAAGTGTGCTCGTGTTTGCGGGCCAGTACGTGTTGCTCTGCGTGTGTGTGTGTGTGTGTGTGTGTGTGTGAGCGGTTAAATGTGTTTGCGAGATGTATTTCTACTGTACCATCTATCTCTGTCTCGCCTGCACTCCGGCATTCACAGCAAGATTGCAGCTTATTACCTGTCTCTGCGGTGCCATCCCGAGGGGCGGCCACGGGATATTGCTGCTCAGGGAGCCGCTGTGTGTAGGTCAGAGCGCCGTTGGCCCTCTTTTGCTGCGGTGGCCATAATAGTGCCACCTACAGCTGCACGGCGACGGCTAAAATGGTTCCGCTTGGGTATTTTTCACATTTTACGATGAAAATTTGCCAAACTTGACTTCCAAGTTAATTTGAAAGGAATGTCAATATATTTGGACGAGGGGTTGACCGATTACCAGCCTGGCTGATTATTAGATCAGATATTCATCATCAGTCATCAAACTCGTTAATTATTTTTATCCAATTGCTGATATGCCTGCAGCGGTAGTCGTTGTAGAACCCATGTTGTACGGTGTTTGGGCGTACACTGATCACTTTACTTGCCCATCGCCCCAAATGTTGCTTTTTTACATTACTTATTCGGACTATGGATGCTGCAGTTGCAAACTCAGTAGCAGCAGCAGCAGAGTTGCAGGACTCACATCTACATCTACTACTACATCTACTATCTTTCTTCACAAAGTTACATTTGTTGTTTCAAAGGGACCAGAGTAAGAAGAGTTGACCGAAGAGATGACGTTAGAGGATTTGTTGTCGAAGCGAAAAGCAAAAGCGCCTATTTGGCAGTGTTTTTGATTAAAACCCAACGCTAACTGGGATCCTGATGACATTAATGAGGGAAAAGGAGGCGGTTATCGCACTGAGAAGTTGGAGCCGTGCAGCCTCTTCTAAGAACTCCCGCTCTGTAGATGCATTTTTACTATATGAACCATAATGGTAAGTTCGAAACTCGCTGAACATTTTCTTTGACGAGCCGACTTCATTAAAAAAAAACTCAACCCGTGTTTCACCAGTGAAATACTTTTAATGTGAAGCTTCAGCAGAAAGAGTGAGAAAAGCCCGGTGTACTGGACAACACCGACGTCGTCACGAGCTTATTAGTTGGTGGGAAAACGTTGACGCCGTGGCAACTGATCGCTGATAAATTCATTTAAAAAGTGTGCTGCTCTGGCTCTGATGCAGCCGTCTCTCTCTGCCCGCAGTCACCACTCTGTGGTCTCGCTCACCGTCCCGCCCACAGCAATATCTGATTGGTTACATGTCATGAGTAATAGCCTGTCAACTCTGAAGGCTACCGTAACACAGAGAGGCGTGGAGGCTGGAGCTGCTCCGGGGAGCGAGCGGAGTCTGTGTGCTGAAGTGAAGGCAGCAGCCGAGGTTGCAATAAACATCACAATCTTATGATCTTTGAAGAACAGCATACCCGGTTTCCCAGTTACACCACTGAAAACGCCTGAAGTTCGCAGCCTGTGGGATTTCGCTCAGTGGAGGCGAGTAGCTCTTTGGCCGGTCCCTGAATAATGCACTTTGTTGCAGTAAAGTCTCTGCACAGAAGCTGTCTCGGCGGAGAGGCCGCTCTGCTTTCTCCACCACAGTCTGCTGCTGCTGCTGAACTGGGACTAATAACTGAGCACAGGGACTCCGAAAGAAGGACTCCAATTTTAATAGAATCTTTTTTTATTTCTTTCTATTCTATCTACTTGATTAAACCTCGGAGAGCTTTTTTGTTGATTTAAAAATTTCAGTCAACATCTTTGGGAACGCTGCTGGGAGCTCTCGTGTGAAGATAATGTTGACAACCTCACTTCTGCAGCTTTTAATTGAACATGTGCTCGGGGGTACTCGGGGTCTTTTTTACTAAAATGTACCACGAGGAACTTTTAAGTGGTTATGAAACCCTCTCAATTTAATGCCGATGCCTCTTTATGACCTACATAAGCAAACAAGACCCTCAGTGATGAGATCGGCGATTTCTGTGTAGTTATTTTAGTTTTTCTCAACGCCTGCCTTTGGGTTGGATTCCGATGTATCTGAGTCGGATACATCATAAAATTAAAGCTGTTTTTTTGAGCCTTTTTCCTAATCCAGATGAGACATCCAGCTGTAAACCACATGTTGATATGTATGAATAACTAAAAGTTCAATAATTGGGCAGTGTATCTGATACCTGATGAGGTTACCGTGTAAACGACGGTTACATTAATTGTAATGTACAAGTGTAGAGCCACAAATCTTCCAGCCTCTTCTGGAAACAACCCCGACCTTTGTCTGTCTTTGACGCATCCTCGTGCAGCCCTCTGTGTGTAAAAGAATAGTGGGTTGACATTTTGCGAGTCTCGCTAAGGAAAAGGAATCATTTTGGGAGGTGCTGAATTTGTCTGCTTTTTTGTGCAAAATGAAAATGTTGTCCCTGTCACCATAGCTGTGCCTTTAGCACCCACACAGCCGGAGAGTGATTGTGACATTCCTGCTGCATATGCCACCGTCTGCTGCAAAGATCCCGGGAGAGATGAAGGTTCGCTAAAAGTTTTAGCAGTGCAGAGGTGGTGTGACTCCTTCTGCTGTGCGACTCCACTTTAAGTTCTTTTCTTTTTTTTTTCCAATGCGAGATAAAATTGCATGACATGGCCATTTATATCTGATTTTCACTGATGATGTGTGTATGAACTATTGTCTCGGACCATGGTTGAACTCTGAAAGCTGCAGCCATGATCTGCTCCGAAAGTTAGAAATGCTTCCGCCAGGTATGAAAGACAGTTCACAGTTCAGGGTTATATCAGGATCTGTTCCTTTTACTTCACATCAGAAGTCTTTTCTCATTTTTGACACCTGCTCCTGCACTTGTACACCCTCCAGTGAATACATATGAAGGAGATCAAAAGTGAAACTCCATCGCATTCCAAAATTTCAATTCCTTATGTAAACCATAGGCGATTAAAAATGACAGCACAAGATTATGAGCATTTAATTGTGCAAACATTCTCATGCTAGCAGATTTGGGGGCGTTTGAGATCAGTTCAGGAGACGATTATGTGTGAATGGAATGAGAGTTTTTAAGGCGCTCTCACTGGTTCATCGACGACAGGTTGTCAGACAGCCTTCTTGAGTCGATGCTTTGTGTTCCATGATCCATCACTCATCGTCAGTCTACCAAAGAGAGCATTCCAAACTGTTTCTATAGATTATTTTGGGGTTATAATGAAGTTGCATTTGTACACGTTCGTTAGCGCAGCTGTGACAACTTACAGTGCTGCATGAGTTGTTTCGCTGTGCCGTGAGCAGCTGTGATGACAACCTCTAAAAACAAGTTAAAAACAGTGAGATGGTGCTTGTTTGTTATGTTTTACATCAGTAGATTGTCGTATTTAACCAGCACACACAATAATATGATGAGGGAAAATGCCTCCATACATTTCCAAAGCCTCCCAGGTGAAGAGTTTCTTGGATGAGCTTAGTTGTTGTATTTCAAGATTAGTGCTGTAATGAGTAATGATGCTTTTTTTTTCCAGCTGATACAATAACCTTTTATTACCTGCTACTCACGGCTGTTACTGATAACATAACCAATAATTTCACTTTTTTGTATTTCAAAAAAGAAGTTCATAACCTTTCTTGTGTGTACTCCTGAGGGTAAGATAGGCTAAAATGTAATGAGCAAAGATGGCTAATTAAATAATTCACATCTGTAATGAGGTTTGATTAGCTCAAAACTTTTCCTTCCTCTCTGAACCCTTGCTGAACATTAGTTGCAAATTGCAGTCGTGCTGTCTTCCTCTGAAACTTTATAGAACGTCCACACCAGTGACGACATGTTGGATGTTCTTCTCTAGTCCACACTGCGTGGCTCTTCTTCTTCATCATCTTCTTCTTCTTCTTCTTCTTCTTCTTCTACTTCTTCTTCTCTTCTTCTTCTTCTCTTCATCTTCATCTTCTTCTTCTTCTTCGCCTTCGTCTTCGTCTTCGTCTTCTCCTTCTTCGAATTGAGCCCTCTCGGACTCGTACTGTGTTCACTATCATCACGTCAAGGCTGCCAGGGCACGAGACTGCTGATTGATGATCTCTATAGCCTGCACAGCTCCATATTTCTGTATCATGATGTCGAACAATACTTTTTCTGACCTACATGGTTCAAGTAACATTGCAATGAAGTAACTGTTTTACACATTCAAAATAAGTTCCTGTTGTTTTGTCAGTCGGCAGTTGGAAAAGCAGCATCGTCACATTCGAATCGCAATGAATTGTGGGTAATTGAATCAGTGAAGTCCGGTCTGCTGGAGGCCGGTTGTGGACAGGATAAGTTGTGGGTTTGGGTTTCCCTCTGCATGAAATGAAAGCAATTTGGCTTCATACTATCGACTCTATTATTGGCTGTAATTTCATTATAGCTGATAAATAGCAGATAGTAAAAACGTCCCATTATCTGCCCGATATATATCTTGTATCCCTTTAGTGTAGTGCTATTTTATTATTTGCTCTAATAACAAGTGTTTAACACACCAGGCCAGTCTTTCTCTCCATTATCTCCGTGAACTGGTCGGTGAACTCGAGCGATTCCCCTCCTGTCTGAAACTCTCTTCAAAAGCAGGACTTTTCACTCGAAGCCTGTGCACTCCCAGGAAGTTTAAATTAGTTACCTCCTTAACTCATATTAATGAGGGGAGTGTGTGTTTTCCTCGCCATCTACCGTGTTCACATTTTTGCTCCAGGTATTATGGAGCAGTTTTAATATGCGAGAAAAGCTCCTGAGCGAATCGCGACTCTCCACGGTGAGGAAAGTGCTGCAGAGCCCCAGCCCGGGAGAGAGACTGCGGAGTATGGAGGACTCGCTGCCAGGTCCCCTGCTGATTAGCTTGATTAATTAGACCTAGACTTTATCAAAGTGATATTTAGAGTTTGTATGCAAAGAGGCCCCCCCCAGTAACGATAGCAGTTGTCGCAGCGTTTGTGCTGTCATTGTGCCTGTTTGCTTTGCTTTCTCCCTTGAATAAACATCCACTGTTGATTCCGTCCTCGCTCCCGTAACCCTTTATGATACTGATCTCCCTTTTGAAGAATGTCTTGATTTGTCAGCGTCACTGTTGAACAAAATGAGTGTCACTCAGCTGGAAGTGTGTTGTTGTTTTCTTTGTAGACGTGAGTTTTTGGCTGTCAGAACCGGCTTGTGGAGAGACTTTTCTTCATAAACACTCATTGATTCCTCCACTCACATCACGGGAGAAACCCTCCCTTTGCCAGCTATGCATGGCTCGTCAGCTGGTGCCAGAGGCGGAAGTGTCACCGTGCCAAAGATCAAAACGCTGGGACAGAAAACTCACTTGCACACTGTTCACCTCACTTGCAATCAAGGAGGAATTTTTAGACTTTCATCAGGTTAACTTAGAAGAAATAGGAGAGGCCGTCTTAAATAGGCTGGTAGACCCATGTGGACCATTCAGGTCACACTACAGACATCACTCAGAATGCTATCAGCTACACCTGGACCAGTAAATTAACATTACTGAATGAGATCACACTGAATCAGACAGTCGAGTTACTGTATGTAGGCTGACTACATACATACACTACGCACTGTGGGCCCACAAAAAAACATGAAACCATTTTTTTAAAACATCATCTTTAGGGAAAAAAACATCAATCAAAATATACATGTTAACAATAGAAACAGCATAACAATATACAATTTTCTGATTTGAAATCAGTTGGAGCTCAAAATGCCTTCTAGAGCTTGTCCTTGAGTGATAAAGGACAGAGGATTGAGAAAAAATACATGTTAAAATCTCGGCTTTGATCAAGACAAAATCTAACACGAGACCACCACACGATGGAGAATTACTGGTGGGGAGAAAAACAAAAAAGACCAAAATATCAAACCGTTCTGGACATTTCTTCCCTCCTATCATAAAGTCTTCTGTAAAATACTGTGGAGCTTTTTCGTTTTTAAAATAACCATCAGTCATTTAACAAGCTACTTACAAGAAGCCATCTTCAAAACACAGACAACTCAATATATTAATTACCTCAATTAATCACAACATCTCCGACGAAGAAAATAAAACGAGTTGGTTTTCTTTCACAGAGCGTGCTGAACAGACCGTCCTTCAGTTTTCGGAATGGAGAAAATCAATCATTACTCTGGCTTTTACCACCCCTGTGAACTGTAGTGTGTTTCAGATCAGTGTCGTCTGGTACGTCTTTTTCCTCTTCTGCATTTAAACAAATAGCCGTCGATGCTCAAACCGAGAATTGACACTTGCTGACTTTAAGTATTTGTAACCGAGAGTCAACAAACTCTTCTGAATGAGCCCTCCAACGACAAGAACGGTTGTGCTACGCGCATACAACGGCGGAACACGGCTTCTTTGTCGGAACAGAAAGGACATTCCTCGCTCATAACTTGATTATTACACCATGCGGTGACCCTCCACTGTAAGTCAGCTCCCTTCATTGTTAATGGTGGCGTGTATAAACCCCTCCAGGCGGGTGCATATAACCTTGCCCATCATAAGGTCTCCGATAGAATACCGCGAGCCAGGGAGGTTAATAGAGAAGACGACAGGTGAAGGTGAACGTAGACTAGATTATATCAGACACTTTCTACGTTTGGCTCGGATATCTCCCGCTCCTCTTTATTACGGCCACAATAGCTTAGGCTCCTGCGAAGACATCCCTGCCAAAACATGGTTATATTGTTAAACGAAGAACACGCGCGGCATGCTTGTGCGAGAGGGAAGAAAATACTGTTGTATGTGTTCGTTTATCAAGTTTGTTTATCATGCGTGCAGATAAGCCCTTCAGACAGACTGGCAGATGGGCTGCGTGTGAAATTACTTTTTCTTTCGCTTTCCAATAACTTCATGTAATATCTTCCATTCCTCTTCTCCTCTTTCCTTTGCTCACACACACACACACACACACACACACTCGATTACTCCCTCTCCCAGACACATATCGCTTTACTCTCTCACCCTTTATGTTCGATCAATCTCCCCGCTGTCTCCCGCGACCGGCAGCCAATAGTGAAGCTGATGGTGTGAAGGCCATTTTCTGTGAATCAGAGCGTTGTTGTGTCTTTCCTATTAGCTATTCATGAGCTCTCGTGGCTCAGGTTTGCGTATACCTGGATTGGCGGAGGGGGGGCGCGTTCGGCAGATGCAGCGGGCTGATTGAATGCGGATTAACGAGAGTGTCACGTTTAATACAGGCATGTGGTGTCACCGGCGGGGAGAGGGGGAGATAGAATACTTGTTTATCTCATCAGCACACTAAAGGAGGAGAAGGTCTCGACCCGCGACAATTTGTTTTGTTCGGCTGGAACAGAAGATAGATTGGCCGCGTCTGCGGATGTGCGCGGCGTTTAACGCTTTCCGGCAGGACTTGCGTGTGCACCTGTTGATGTTGGAACACCTGTGCCGCTGCGCATGTACAGTATTTCTCCACGCTCACCCTTTTGTCATCATAATCGTAAAGGCAGATATAAATAATAAAATGAAAGAAATCAAGGGAGATGGAGGGAATGGAATGAAGGAGCGAATGAATGAAAATGCTGACTGCGTCGGACGGGGGGGGGTTGATGGAACGCTTCATCATCGGCCGCGATGCTAAACGACAGCAGGAGAGAGAGGGAATGAGACAGAGGGGGAGGCACGGGGTGGAGTGGAGATGACGGGCGGCAAAGAAAAGAGGGAGGATTGGAGCTCGGAGAGGAGGAGGAATCGAAGGGAAGAGAGAGGGCATTCAGTGAAGTGAGAGGGAAAGAGAGTGAGAGAAGTGAGAGGTGGTGTATGTTCTCTCCTGAAATCACTCGTCCTTTTTTACCTGAGTTCAGCTGAGCTGGACTACAAAGGACACGGAACAGCAGTGACTGCTGCTCTGTCTCTATATGTCTTCCTCTATAGTAGTGTAGCTTATAATGCATATTTCAGGTCCGCACGGTTGTATTTCTACTGCAAGACCTGCATTTGATGCTTCCTGTAGACACACATGAATACATGTGTACACACAGTCACACAACTCCCAGAGAGTCAGGAAGATGAAACTCTGAGCTTTGAGTTGGTGACTCGCTTTGAGGCTTTCAAACATTTCTCTCCTTCACCCTGCGGCTTTTGTAATCGGGCTTAATGTTTTAACTTCTTCAAGTTCTCCGTTCCAACTACAGCTCTCTCTCTCGACCATTTACCGGTGATGACCCCATCACCGTCCAGTATTTGTTATAAATTAATCAGAAACCCACTAATGTATCTTGGATGTCATTTCTGAATAACACAGCATAATTATCCATTTCAAAGTACTGATGAGCAGTTTAACAAGAGTTGAAAATAGACAGTAAAAGAGCTCATTCTGTGACCACGTTTGGTCTGATGTATTTTAGTCCAGTGATTCACTACACAGTGTGATTCTGTCGCTACCATGACATGAATTCAGGTTATGCAGAGTTTGAATGAGTTGTCCTGTCTCTTTGCATTATGTGTTCCCGTCCGTCTGTGCATGGACACTTTTGAGTCGTTGTTTTGATCTTGAGCCAGGGCCAAGAATCTATTCAGTCACCCCCGAAAGGTTCGGATTCCCCACTGGAATGTGCTCGCGCTGCTTTGTGTGTGGCTCAGTCTGAGTGTGAGGAGGTAAGGGTAGCGCAATTTACTCCTGGTGTCTGGTAGAGAACTACAGGTAGCTGGAAGCCTGTGGTATTCCCGCTGCTGAAAGAACTTCAGCGATGAAGACGAAGAGAGAGTAATGACAGACTCGCCCACCACCCTGCTTGTTAAACTGGGACAACTGCTGTTATTAATGCCTTTTTGGTGAAAATGAGAAAAGCGTACCTGCAAACAAGCGCAACTCAAGTTTGTCTCAAAGAGCGTTTGTGACAGCGAGATAATTAAAGATATTTTGAACAGCCATCTCTTTAAACCGCCCTCTTAAATTCTCACCCAGAAGACATCTAAAAATACCCGCTCCATCAGCCCACCGACACGCCGAGAAATCGAACCGCTAAACAATAAATTATTCTGCAAACAATGAACACATACGCCTCAAACGCTTGTGCTTTCTTAGTCATTATCACCCGACTCGTTCGCTATTACTGGAAACATCTGCGCAGGAATAGGTATGTGCCTGACCTTCTGTACATGTACATCTATATTTGTGCCTTCGCATATGTGTGGAAACGTGGAAGTTGGTAAACGGCGGGAAAAGAAAGTCATACTGTATCTTGGCAAGGACGTTCTTCGGTGTTATTGAATTAATTTGAGTCTGTAACAGGAACGCTTACCGAGACGAGAGTCTGCCCTTCAAACGTCGTGTCACTGAGCTGCCCTTGTCTGACGAGGGAGAGAAGGGGAGGGAGGGAAAGTTGGAAGAATGAAGGGAACAAGGAAGACATGGCGCGTGTTGCAGCTGGTGGCAGATGTTGTCACTGTGGAGAGGAGGAAGTAGAGGAAGTAAACATCATCTTTTGCTGCATCCACGGAGCATATGGACTCCTGCACAGTCAAGCGGAAGCGCTACACACACACACACACACGTACACATCCCAAAATGCCTCCCACATACGCGGCAACAACAAATTAGCTAAAATGTGTGAGGAAAAAGGGCAGAGGGACAAAGACAGTGAATGAGTTAGCAAGTGAAGTGGGTCGGAGAAGCGAAACTTCAAGCTATTAAGTTTTTTCACCCACACAGGTAACAGGTAAATGGCATTGCCAGAGGACATAACATGCACTCCTTTTGAATAGAGAGCAACGCTTCAATCCAGCCCCAGAATCAATGCTACAGTGCTGAGATGAAAAGAGTATAGAGGTGAACACGGGGCGAGGATGATGGAGACTGATGAAGGCCGATTTGATAAAAGACAGGAGAGGCAGATGAAACGGCGAAGACGGTGGGACACGGTTCAGAGTGTATGGCGAGGATGACCACTGGAGACGTGCTCCCGGTTCTCGCCTGAGTTTTTTTTTCTGGGCTCCAGTACAGACGAGCGAGAGCATGAATTACTCATCGCCAGAACCGACGTCAGCGTTTCCCCGGGGGTTTCGATTCCACAGTCTTCAGATATAATTCCTCTGTCGGGTGACGTCAGATAGTCAGCACCTTAACGCCTTCTCAGGTGTTAAGATCGGCTTTGTTGTTTCACTCTCTGTGCTGGAAAAAAGTTCTAAATTAGACACGAGCCGTGTTGCATGACTACGTTCATCCTGGTAGACTTTTTTTAAGGGCTTTCGTTCTTTTACCTTCAAACCTCTGCAGTTTCATTTACACCACAATGTCAGTTGAGAGCCGTTCGGGTCACACGACTAGAGCTGCGACGATTAGAGGATTAAACGATTAGTCGGTGGAAAGAAAATTGGTTGTACTGTAACTATTTTAATAATCCGTTAAGTCATTTTTCGAGTGATAATGTCGAACATTTGCTGGTTCCGGCTTCTTAAACGGAAGGACTTGCTGCTTTTCTTTGTCATTTATGGTAATAAATGAAGTGTCTTCGGGTTTGGGTTTGGCAGCTTGCATTTTTTCACATTTTTAAATTGACAATTTATAGACTAAATTATTTATCAGTTAGTGGATAAATAAATGGCGTAAAGAAAAGAAAGAAAGCCCCACATATGATCGATTAAGTTCAGGTTGCAGTCATGTGAGAGCCATCGCAGTCACACGACTTTAAGAAAAGGAGAAAGTGTGTAACCATCTGGTATCAGGATGCTTTGCAAGTAGCCGATGGCCTTAAATATTTAGACTTCCTGTTCAAAATGCCCCAGGGGTGAGAGGCTTTGTGAATATGATGTCTCTCTCCCAGGTGACTTGAACTGAACCACTCACATATGACCTCGGTGACTCTCATGTGACATCTTGGTGTGAGCGACCTGCAGAGGTTCAGATGAGGCATGCATTCTAAGTTCCTCAGTTCTGTCTAAGTCTAATTTGTATTTTAATTATGACCTGAAACAGGGCAGGGTTATTAAGTGGAGAAAGCTACACTCATCTTTTCTACCTCTTAGTCTGCCTTCAATATTATTTTTAGACCTTTTTAGCCTTTTATGAGCAGATGGCCGGACACAGACTGAGCCTCGGGATCTCTCAACAAATGTTGGAATGAGAAAAAGTTAAAAGTTAAACAGAATAGCACAAATAGCACCAAAACGTTCCAGCATTCACATGCACACAGCCTCCGTGGCAAATGTTTTGCCAAATCGAAATTTCAAGTTTGTGGACTAATGAACTGATGCACTGACATCAGGAGATAGAGTAATGAAAATGGAAAACTGCTCAGTCCAAGTATCCACGACAACCGGTTCATGAGTTATGAAAGGGGACGTGGCAAAACGGTGTGTTTGTCTTCCTGCAAAGTTTGTTCATTATGCAGGAATCTGTTTAGAAGTTCTGTGGCTTTTTGTCAAAGGACACTCCCACTGCCACACCCCCTTTTAGCCAATTGGCATGAACAGTGAATCAACTGTCTTTTGGCTCATGACCAATCTTTTCAGAAAATCTTGTGCAAGTCTGTGAATCCATTTAGAAGTTATGCACCTTTTTCAAGGCCCCCTTTTAACCAACTGGCGTGAACCTAACGTGAACGAATCGTGAGGCCAGGAAAGACCTCAAACTCACACATACTTGACCTCCATACCAAATTTTAGCCTCCCCCGGTTAAAAATGTGGCCCTGGAAGGGTAGTGAAGTTTTTGTGGGCCGGACGTTGTGACTGACTGACAAAAAGAAAAAAGACAATGCCGCTGTTCAGGATGCTTCCCCTCCTGCTTCCTGTGCGTTTCCCCTCCCTCACCTCTTACTTCTCACCTGCACTTATTTGCTCAGATGACCTTCTCCCTCTCCCACATCCTCCTCCCGCTCCCTCCCCCCTTTACCTCTGTCTGGTCTGCTGGGCTGTTACGGCGATATCCCGGATGCCACGGTTTTGATCTCCACCTTCAATAATGAATGAAAGGATACGATTCGTCAATCACTTCAAAACCACGTAGCCCACAATGCCCAAGGTCAGGACGGTGGCAGCTGTCAGAGGGGATGATGGCTGGCACAGACAGGTGTGTGGAGGGTTCCCGGGCTAATGCACCACACGTACGCACAAAAGAGAGCGCTTGCCCTTTGGTAAAGGACGGGCAGAGAAAAATTTAGCAAAACAGAGAGAGGGAAAGAAAAAGGATCTCCCTTTAGATCTGAGATCCTCCTCTGAAGACCGGGGAGATGAGAAGCTATATCTATAAAACAAAAGGTAAAACAGAATCACTGGCCGGCGGAAGTTGTGATAGCATAAGAAGAAAGAAAGTGACAGAAAGGTTAAAGCTGTCGCCGGTAAAGTGTTTTTAAAAGACTTTTTGTTCAATTCATAGAAGAGCTTCTAACGTAACACATCAGTCAGTAAATCAAATGCCAAAGAACCTGATATCTGTGGCTGTCACAGGCCTGTTAAAACCCCATCCTGTCATTTCAATTGGCAGAATGAGAGGATATATTTCTGACATTTTATATCTATATTGTTAAAGCAATTAGCCAGCTAGTTTCACAAAAATGGTGGAGAAAGTGTAGCCAGAATTCCCCAACACATACATTAGACAAAGCCTACATTGCCCACACAGTGTTGCTTTAATTGTCCATGTTAATGCACACACTTTCTTTCTCCCAGTATATGGCTCACACATCAAGGTGCCAATAGTAAATTCAGTGTTTCCCACACATGTATTTTACTTGGGCAGTCAGTACAGGTACCAATTATGATGCAACATTTCCTATTTAATGTAGGCGTACTTGTCCTTCAGTGCACATTGGTTTCGATCAGCTACATAATCAACAAGCTGCCTCCACATGCTGCTCACCTGCTCTTATGACAACGCAGGTGAGAAAAGTCAGAAAACAGTCACGCTGTGGGAAACACTGAAATTGATCACAGATGGCATCATTCTCTCTGGCGGGAAAAAAAAGTAAGAAAAGCTAAAATGGGTTGCAAATATACTTTGGTAGACGTTTATATACCTTTGCAGCCCACTCAAGTAAAGTCTATGTGTGGGGAACACTGATGTGGTTGGACACAATCAGCTGGAGACCAAGTGAGCAATAGACTCTCTCTCAGCAGCTGTCCCCGTCAGCTCAAAGCACACACTCAATGTAAAGAGCTGCTGTCGGGCTGGGTAGCCTGTTCAAACTGAGGTATGCTCATGATACAGATATTGCTTTGTGGCACTTAACAGAGTTGATTATACATGTTGTTATTAGACAAAATTAGATAAGTAAAGAGAGTCTGTGGAACATGGCAGAGGAGCCATTCACACACATCTCCCAGCTGACCGGCGAGAGCTGCGAGGCAGTCGGTGTAGTCAGGCAGTGCACGTCCTTGTGTTTTGGGGCAGTGGCTCTGGAGACGAGACTGAAGGGAGGCATTAGGATTTATTCGGCTGAATACTTTCAAAATCCAGCTCTTGCTGGTATCTCCAACCTACCCAAGTCCTAAGTAATGTTAGTTTATCCTCTCTGAAGTCCACAGTCTCACATGAGGACCGCACATCACGTCCTCATTCTTCTGTATTCTGTATGTATGGATGTGTGTGTGTGGACAAACATGTGTGATGAGGGAAATAGTGCCTGGAGTCATGTTGCCAGATTATCACATGTCTGAATGCAGTCGTGTTTGTGAGATCTCTCAGTATCAGCGCAGATCTGGGTCAAGTGTGTGTGTGTGTGTGTGTGTGTAAGGCCCAGTGGCTGTGATTTGTAGGTGGTGTAGTGATCGCTCACGACAGGTTCAGGACCAAACTGGGAGAGCCTCCTCCCATCGTTACATGGCGGTACGAGCGACACTACCCCACGCCCTCCTCCTCAGCTGTCCTTTTTCGAAATCTGTCCGCGGACTCAACGCTGACTGAGTGATAAATAAAGTTTGTTTTCTACCTGCAGAAGATTTTTGCTTTTAATGAGGAGATGTAAAATACTCAAGAAGAGGGTGGGGGGGCTGTCTGGGGGATGAAAAGAAGAGAGAGTAAAACAGACGAATAATTATTGTCTGCGTGTGTTTGTTTGTGTCATTCAAAAGTATCGAGGTGTTTTCACAGTCGCTTGTGTGCACAACTTTCTTCAGAGAGAGAGAGAGAGAGGACGCTGGCGTCGCGGCGGGAGGTATTCATTTCACTCCCTCCCTACTCTCCCATTCACCTCCTCTCTCCTCCTGTCCACCTGTCTACTCATCAGGAGATAGGAGCTGACAGTTGTTTGTGTGTTTTGCGATGTGTGTGTGTGTTTCCAAGCAGATGTGCCCTGCAGTGTGGCCCACCTCTTAAATGTCACTGATCACAGTCTCTTCCACCTGATTACCCCCAAACCCCCCCTCCCTCGGGATCGGATCTCCTTCCACCACCACCCGCATCGCCCCTCCGTCTCCCGCTCCTCGGCGGCAACACTTCCGCCCCATTTATTATCCCCTTTTTCCCTCCCCCATCCCGACCGGCACTCCCGTGACCCCACGCTTCCACTCCCTAAGACATGCGAGGTTGGGAGTACACACACACACTCGCAGGGATGTGATGTTCTGTTTTGCAGGTTGTTGAACACAACACTGTCTTGTTAAATTTAATTACAACTTATTAACCGACACTCTCGCTGGGTGTCCGTTACACGCAAATAAATGCACACACACTTCACTGACATTAAACCCTGCAGAAAGCAGCACATAGACATTTTAAATGACTGCTCATTCACAGGTTTGGTTAACATCTCGTTTGTGCTAATCTTCAAGGAGACGTTCACACTGACAAGCCACTGGCCAAATCGGCGAATGGCCAAAGTCGATATAATGAAGTATTAATTGGGCATATTTGTTTCCTTTCACCTGCCACTGTACCTGCATGGAGCACGGCAGAATTTTTGAAAAAAGCTGAGATTCTCAGCTCAGCCTGTTGTTCCAGACGTGTTTCTCCTTGACAACGTTTGTAGCGGAGGTTGTTTAAGAATACCTCTCGGTACATTACACTATTGATGTCTTCGACACAAAGAAGCAAACACGCTCGCGAGCAAAGCGAAGCGCGTTGACTTTGAACTATTCGAGCTTCAGTGTCTGTGTACTTGTGGGCGTCTGAGTGCGTCTGTGCATGTGTGACGGTGTAGGCGCACGTCTCCAGCTCTGACATCTGCCAATCAGAACGTCAGGATCAGTCAGTCATCTGCCACCTCCTCGCAGACAGCCGTCAGTCAGCGCTCGTTGAGACCGTGATTGGAGCAGGCAAGGAAGAAGCATGGAGGAGGCAGCTGTGATAGGCTATTTAACCAGGAAGACAGGTGAGGAGGGGTGTTATCCGGTCTTCAGCGAGAGACGCTTTGTTCTTGTATTGAGTCTGACATGTAGTAGTCAATTAAAGCAGCTGCCAACTTGAAAAGCCACGCGTTAAACTCCTGATCAAAGTTCTACACTACATCCTGTCTGCCACACCTCTCTTCCTGCTCCTTCTAACAACGGATGATGCAGAGGAAACAGTTTGTTCCCTCTTGCCAGCTTTTCTGCTGTTTTCTGTCCTGAAACAGTACTTCAAGTCCGGGGCCGCTCATCTCCCCATGGGCTCGCTATCTTACGGCTCAGCTGCGGCCCGTTGGGATCAGCGGGTCAGCTGCAGCCTCGCAGGGTGAGCGCCCGAGCCGCTTTGATTTTATCAGCATCAAAAGGCAGCAGGTGTCTGGTGCTTAACCGTCATCTTCTTTGGTCTGAAGACTCCTTCAGTTAGAGCTCTGTAACAGCTGATCGGGCAGAGATAGAGTGGTGCCATTCAGCTCTGGACCGGACTGCTGTTGATATTTCAGGAGATGAAATCATCCGTTGGGTGGCGTTTAATGAGTCGAATCGTTTGCCTCTGATCCAGTTGCTGTCTGTTGATCTCATCAAGGTTATTAAAAAGAAAATGTTTGACCTTTGTGACTGAAATCAGGGCTGTCAACATCACTTAACAGGAGGAATTACTTTTTAAAATATCAACGGAGTTGACCATGAGAGAGAATTATTTTGAGATGATCTGCTTTCAGGTCAGAGTTACATCTCACCTGAAGTTCACCCCACTCCTATGAGGCTCACTCGCCTACAGCTCGTTCTCTCCAGAGTTGTAGTTTTTGATGCACACGGCTCTCAATCCACCGTTTTACCCGAATTTAACATATCCCAGAGGTTGTTTGTCTTTTCCGTGCAAAATGCTGCATAAATTTGCAAGACTGTTATTGATGGATGTCTCCTCATTTGAAATTTGCCATCCCATTGGATTTTGGGGGTTGCATAATGACACAACTCTAGTCATAGTCCTCATGGTGATCTCTGCACTGACACACTATTGCAATATGTGTTCCTTTCTGATTGTAAAAACAATCTGCGTGTATTCTGGAGGAGAGTCATTTTATGTATCCAGTCTCTTCAGATTGCAGTAAACTCTCAGCTTTATACAGGAAGTATTTATCAACCGCATCTGTGACCATTTCTAACAATCTTAGGTGCCAGATTCTGATACATTTGTAATATCTTTTCACCTGACTCCCTCCTGGGGATATAAAATCTAATTCCTCACCTCCTGTGCCTCATATTATTCAATTAATTAGCCCTTTTTTGGCCCTCCTTTTCCCGACCGGTCAGCGACACGCCAAAAAACCCAACTCATAACTCTTCCTCTCGCCTCACACACTGTCAGTCCAATTAAGTGTTTTTAAATGCCTGTTGAAACAAGCACTGGCAGACTTATTAGATTAAAACGGAATAGAACTCATTTGCACCCCATAATCAAATAGACTGCTTTTACCGCGGAGGGAAAAAGAAAAAAAAAAAATGCTTAGCCGTGCAACTTTTACCCGCTTATTCATAGAAATATTACTTATAATAAAAGAGTCTGATTTAGTTATTTTCTCCCCTTCAACCTCATGGTGAAGGGTGAGGGAGTGTGTATGTGAGAGAGAGAGAGAGAGAGAGAGAGACATGCTATCAGTGAATCAGTATTCATAGACTATAGCCAGTTCTGCCAGGCCTGTCTCACAGCGGGGGTTCAGCTCTATGAAGATAAAGTGATTTTTCTGGAGTGAGTGACCCTAATTCTGACCCGACACACATACGCACGCACGCGGCGCACACGCATACACACATAATTAAGCGGGCCCGGCTCGAACGAGATCCCCAGCCCAGCTCTAAAGTTTCATCCCCGCGCTCTCGCTCTTCTCCCGTCGATGCTTTTGAAATGTGTTTACACCACGGGGTTTCCTCCGCTCATCCGAATGCAAGCCTGACCACCTAAGGGGTTTTTCTTGACCACCTCGGCCAAAGTGGGCAAATTTCAAAACTTCCGATATCTTTACCGGCGCCGTCAGCAGGCCGGCGGTATCTTGACCTCGCGTCGTGCGGAAGAAAATGTCACCTCTCGCCACAGCTGCAGTAAAATTTAGAATTAATATTGGGATGTTTAATGCAGCACGGTGTAAGAATGATGATCATCGCCGGCCCATTTGTAAAGGACAAGTCATCAATTCTGGAGCCTAATTTCTACCGCACGTGCGCTCGTTGTGAAGGTGCAGGGAGTCGAGAGGAGAGGGTGGAATCGTAGTGGACTATCAGCCCTGGAGCAGGAACCCTGCTCCTCTTCTTCCTCCTGTCCTTTCATCCTCCTCTCCTCCCTCTCCACTCTATCACAGAGCTCATCTCCCCGGCAAATTGAATTCCTCCCCCGAATCTGCCTAAGCAGCTTCATGAGGCCGAGAGCGGAGAAAGCTCGTGCGTGTGTGTCTACATGCGCTGGCGTGCGCGTCCGCCTCTTGACTCTCCTGTCACATTTGGAGGCCGATCTCTCTGTTAGGCAACATCCCACCCAAAGAGACAAAAAGCAGAGACCTTGAGCTGCCACACACTTTGACAGAGATGGACCGAGGGGCAACAAGAGACGGAGGCAGGAACGGCGAGAGGCGGTGGTCTTGATAGACAGACAGGTGCTTGGATGGCACAGAAAGAAAGACAGGTTAGGGAAGACAGTGAGGGGAGAGAGAGAGGGGGACGTGTTGACATTAAGTGACAGAGAGACAGACAGCTGGGGAAGAGAGAGAGACAGATGACATTAGTGAGTGAAACATGCTGTTGGCTGACCTTGTGCCTCTCAGATGTAGAGTTCTCTATCTCTAACTGTAGATCCTAATGGACTCTCTTCAAAGTAGAACGTAAGGAGCGACTAAAGGGCAATGAGGAGTGGAGCAGGGAGGTGGAGGCAGCATGCAGCTGTACAATATATATGAAGTATGAAGAAAAGTGGTTGATAAGTGGTGAGGATGGAGGCAGGTTCAGAACGTCCACATCTCCCGGCTCTCTGTTTGTACAGAGCGTATGAGCGCCAGGCTTTCTAATTGAGGGTCATTTTTTTGGTGAGCTGTTAAGGCTGTTGCTCTACTGCTCTCTCTCTCTCTCTCTCCTCTCTCACACACACACCCACCCACACACACACACACACGTAGGCAGGCAGCAGTGAGTTATAGTGCTGGTCAGCACTATGACATTGGAGTCTGCATTGCCAGCCATCGTCTGTAGAAACAAAATATTCCAAATAAATCCTTATGCTCACATGCACACTGCTCCCTCGCCCCTACACACACACACACACACACCCGCACACACACTCCCTTATAAATCTTTCTAAGATGGAACACTTCCCTTTTGTGCACGGAGCGGGCAGCTATCAATCTAAAAGAGCGAGGGAGAGAGGGCGAAACACTGGAAAGTGGAGAAAGAGAAGGGGAGAAAAAGGTGGCCCTGAGACATCCTCTGGGAATGAGGAATAAGGAAGGAAACAGAGACGAAGTGAGAGAGCTGGAGGAGAGACCCAAGTGAGAAAGTTGAAAAGGCAGAGAGGAGAGAAGATTGAGTTGACAGGGAAGGGAGAGAGAAAAGGGAGGATGTAAAACTCTGCCGTAGAGTTATGGACCTGTCCATACATACTGTAGCAAGCAGATAAGCCTGCCCCCTATAACCCAGCCTGTGTGTGTATGTGTGTGTAAATAGTTGATGGGTTGAATAAATCTCATTGTCTATAACCCTGACCCCCACAACCCCGATGCTGCGGACCCAGGCCTCGTCACTAGCCGCTGTGGACAGACTCTTTAGCCTTGATGCCTCTATGCTGCGTGTCGGCGAGCCAGATCTGACCACCTGAGCCAAGAGTTAAAGACTGGATGGCATTGTTTGGACAGCAGCTGCAGCCGAGCTATTCAGCAAATGCACCTCGCAAGGTTGGCTGAGTGATTTCAACTGCCTGTGAAGCGCTGTACAGTACAGTATTGTACAGGAGGCTTGACGGTAGCAGTACGGTATATGCACTGCAAATTATGATAGGAATGGTGTGGTGATGCAATAGATGAAGTGGAGGTGAAGAGCCACTGTGTGTGAAGGAATGATCAAATTCCACACCTCTGGAAAAATGGATTGTTTAAACTTGTTATACATTTCAGCTCTCGACGTAGATGTTTTTCAGTTACACGCTCGGGTGAGTGGGTCAGAAATCTGTTTGCCCAAAGTCAATTTTTGCTTGCCCCTATATAAATTATTTTCTTTATCAATGCTTATCAAATAATAATGATTAAAGTTATTTGTCATGTCCAATTTGCCTCTAAGTAATGAATCAGAACGAGGACACAGTGTGTTCAAGGTGCAAAGCCACAAAGGATGAGTTAGGTGTTCGCTCGCCATTCACCTCGTACATGTCTTTACCTGCCGCAATTTATTCACGAGTGCCCGATCATGTGAAACTCTCAACAGAGCTGAGAGGGAAGTGAGATGGCTCACGCCTTGGCTACTTCCAATCGGGCAATCTTTATTGTTGAGCCCTGTAATTGGGTTGAAAGTGACCACAAGCTAGGGTTTGACCTTTGTCTTGATGAAAAGCCTGAAGCGCAATACACACTGGCATTTGACGTAAGTCAATCGGTCCCAGCAATACAGCAGATGCTCTGCGCAGAGAGAAGAAGTAGTCAAGTTACTGTCTGGTGTTCCACGTAGTAAATGTGATAGGATTGGGGCTTTTCTGGACCGTTGATGCGCGTCAGTGCTGGGAAATAGGACATGGCGACACAGCGATGCATGTCTGCATGCACATGTGGCCGGTGCTCGGTGCTCGGGCTCACATGGGGAACAATAGGCGTGAGTTTTTTTGACACACGTCATCAGCCATGCGTGTGTTGCTCCTCGGGGTACACCTTTATTGCCAGATATGATTTAAAAGTAATAATTTATGATATTGTTTAACGTCCAACATGGCACACCTGAGACAGTTTTAATTACTGCTGGTACAAACGTCAGAATTTGTGTGTGATCCATCCAACAATGAACATTCAAACTGTTGCGTCCATGTTCTTTTCGTCAAAACAAAAGGCTGCAGATATTTGGAGAGGAAACTTTGATGTCAGGATGTGTTGGTAGGTTTTATCACCCCAGTCTGCAGGAAGAGGAACGCTTTGATAGACTTCAGTAATAGAGTGGGCGATCTCCAAACAGAGTCCCAGTAAATCCAGTTAGATGGGTCCTCTCTTTTCATCTCTCTCTGTCTGTCTCTCTCTGAAAAACACACACACACACAGACTTACACACACACACAGACTTACAAAGTCCAGAGTTTTGGCTACAGGAGCAGGAAGCGAGTATACACTTATTGTTGGCTTGATGCTGGATGTCTTTTGTAAATGTAAAATTTGTTATTATTCCTGCCTTGACATTTGCTAAGTGGCACTTACCAGCAGCATTACCGAATATGTTCATTCCAGTCGGATAGTACGTACAGTGATGTCAAGTGACATCGCTGTGCCAATGTTTTGTTCCACTCAGTGTTTGCGCAGAAGACAGAGACATAAATTAAATATCTGTATTGTTATTTGTGGCGGGTGAATGCAGATAAAAATTGCTCGACTGACTAACGCTGACTTTTTTCAAATGATGAAAATATTTCCTTTGTCTGTGTCTGTCTGTCAGAGGTGGCTCCCTACCTGCGCGGGGGTGGACCGCGGCAGCGGGTGGTGTTGGAGGGAAACAGGCTGGTGCTGACCTGCCTGGTCGGAGGCAGCTGGCCTCTGCAGTACCGCTGGACTTTCAACAACAGCAACATCACCGACTGGACCCAACAGTACAGGTCAGTTGTCAATAACTGGTTATGAATATCTCTCAATCCATGTCAGCCTGTTTGTCTGGCTGATGCCTCCTCTCTTACCCCTGTATCCTTCCCTTTGAGAATCTACTGTGTTCAGTCATGCCTGCAGCATGGGAAACTGCTGCCCGCAAGTGATGGAGTATGTTTAGTGAAGGTCGGAACATTTAGACAGTGGAGCCAAAGTGAGATTAATAATTACATTAGCACCATAAATATGTATATGGTCTGGGGAAAGAAGAGGAGATCCAATCAATAGGTCCGAGCTTCTCCCTCTCCCTCTCTTCCTCGGCCCCTGTGTGCGTGTCGCTTGGTAAGAGCGAAGCAGTCCCTCTCGGCGAAACTGCAGCTGTGAAACGAAATTGTTTTTCACATCATTCAGAAATAGAGGGAATCTTGGGAACTCGTACACAGCGAGGGAGGGGAAGTTGAGCCAGCATTTTGTAGGCAGTCGCCGTTCGAGCCAGGAGGCTTCGTGGAGCTCTGGACCGCTCTCAGCGTTCTGGCTAGTTTAGTTTGGTGAGGCTGGGGCTGTGCTGAATTGGCGGGGTGCAGTGACTATGCAAGTGTGTTTGTGTGTGTGTGTGTGTGTGTGCGTTTGTGTGTG
This sequence comes from Lagodon rhomboides, assembly GCA_039737535.1. Taxonomy (NCBI): domain Eukaryota; kingdom Metazoa; phylum Chordata; class Actinopteri; order Spariformes; family Sparidae; genus Lagodon; species Lagodon rhomboides. Next base: position 28,884,176 of record CM077786.1, read on the forward strand.
CGAGACCATCTGGAATCGTAAGCCTTTTCCTTTTAGTTTAATGCAGGCAGGTAAGTCGTCCACTAATTGAGGAGATGGTGGTTCAATTCCTGGCTCCTCCTGTAATATGTTTTGGTAAAGTATTCTTGAGCGAAACACTCAAACCCCAGTTGGTCCTGATAATTAGGCTGGTGCCTTGTATTGGGGCTTGCTGCCATTTGTATCTGAGTAAGGGAGTGTGTGTACGTGTGTGTGTGTGTGTGTGTGTGTGAGAGAGAGAGAGAGAGAGAGAGAGAGAGAGAGAGAGAACAAATGTTAGACCCATTGTAAAGTAATCTGGATAAAAGTGCTACATAAAATCAGTTCGATGTTCTTTCACGTATTCAAAATATGACTGGCGTAGACAGTACCACACACTTCGTCCCCTCCCATGCCGTCTCTTTAGAATAAACTTTTAATCATTTTATTTACATCTTATGCTGTTTAATGAACTGGATAGTGAAGAATTCAGACGAGCAGCGCTGGAAACAAATGATTCATGTGAATACAAACTTCCGTTACACTTCCTTCTCCAGCATCAGCTACAGCAGCCTGACGTTTTTTTTACACGTATAGCAGCGAGTCATAATAAAATCATCACGAGACAAGTTTGACTCGCGAAGCAAACAACGGAGCAGCGTCGGCTTTGTTTTTCAGAACACTGTTGACAAGGCTACTGTATTCGTCTTCGACACTGTATCACATTCGTGGCTGACAACGTTATTTTTCACAAGTAATGCTTTTCGAGCCAACGCTCGTGTTCATTCAGCGCTGCCTAATTGGGCTGGTAAAAATATAGCAACCCTCTCCACTCGCTTTTCTCATCGAGCACAAACACATCACTGAAAAACAACCAGAGAATGCCTTCTATTTTGTCAGGAAATAGAGAAACCCGACGAGTTAGCTCCATTGCACTTTTGGTTCCCTTGTTTCGAATTTTGTTTTTTTTTCATGGCTTTTTGGTCAGACGCCTGAAATAAGGTCTGCGGTTAACACAAGCTGAAGAGATTTGCATATTTTGTTCTACGACGTACAAAGGTCAGTAATTACCCCGCTCATGGGTTTTGAAGCTGTCTTACAAAAGGTGATTGCAAACAAGTGGCTGAATGAGCCTGCGAAGGTAATCAGGGACATTATAAAAATCACAACACCGAGCGCTGACAGTTATTTACACGCTATCCGCCTTGACAGCTTGTTTGTGTTTATGCTGCTGCTCTCGCAAACTATTCAAACTCAAACTTTCCAACTTGTACGTATGTAGGTGGTGTTGTTTGTTACAGCCTGTCGTTAACTTTTTACCTCTGCCAATTGCATTCATGTGTCAAAAATCATTAAAGTGAGTGTCATTTGTGTGGGTTATCTTGCTTTACTTTGTGATCGATGCGTTTTAGAAAGAATATACCGAGGCGCACTGCTTTGTCCTCTTGACTGTTAGCTGAAACGCTTTTTTGATTTTTGCAAAGCCGCGGGCCTGGGTATATTTTGATGATGACTTATTGATCACAAAGCAAAGAACAAGTCTAACTTATCGCTTTTTTGGTTTCATGAAATGTCCTTGGATCCAAAGAGCACCCGTTTTTCGATACGTGCAGTCGTGAGGCAGCGCTCCTTAGCCAGTCTATCGTCATTCTCTCTTTTCATCTCCAAATTTTGCCCACCACAGTGTGTATTTCTTTGCAGTTATTTTAAAATCTAATTGAAAAAATCCAATATTCCTTTTGACGAGGCAGCCAGGGCGATGCTAACTCCATTGTTGACATAAAAAAAGATGTGTCATCCCTGCAGCACTCTATGGACAGTGACTCATCTCTGTATTACTAGTTTTAATGAGGAATGACGTGTCCCTCTGTATTCACACTTTTACTCAATGTCTTGTCGCACATCATATCGGAACACTTTGTAGACATACATCTCGTCCTCTCGGTGCTCAGACCGACGCTCAGCGAGGGTTCGATCAGCCTGAGCCGAAGCTGTCTCGCTGCAAAAAACCTGATTCAAATTGTTCTTGTCTGGAATCACACAGGGAATTTCACACGCAGGGCTGAGGCTGTGTCAGAGACATTTACCGAGAAATTATTGTACTGATTTGGACCTGTCAGCATTGTACTTCGTGTTTAGCGAGAAATATGGAGGAAAACTGGTTGTGATTTTTCTGACAGCCCCAGCGCACACGCATATTAAAAACGTATGGGGCACAGACACCGAGAGAAAGAGATGCAGGGTTCGGAAGCGTCCAACACCAAAATCTGTTTCAGGATGAGAGCTGCTGTATAATGTGTCATTCCTGATTGAAATGGAATTGCGTGTGCGAGTCTTTGATGTACGCCTGTGTGTGTGAATTTGTGTGTGTTGGCAGCCTACACTGACAGCCTGGGAGTTAAATACTTGGCTGTCCTGGTAGTCATAATGAGCCCCAAAGCGATGTCCAGTTTTACTGTGTCTACTCGGGTTGTGTGTAATACGTGTGTCCGCGCATGTGTGTATATGCATTTGTGTGTTTGTCCAGCATGGCACCAACCTAGATCCTATGCCAAGCTTCCCATTAGTGAAGCACAGTCCATTAAAACCCCATTAACAACCCATCTCCGAGAAAAAAAAACACACGCGCACAGTCAAAAACATTCTCATGCGCAGCACACACACACACACATATACTGTACATATGCACCACTCCGCCTTCCCTTCTGTTATTGACAACCTTAGGCCAAATCCATCCTCAGATCAAGGTCATTTAAAAGGAATTACACGAGAGTGTGTGCATACGAACGAACACAACTCCACCCTCGCTGCCTTCTGTCTTGTTGGGCTCCAAATGTCACTGCCAACACTGCCTTTCTCCCGCAGTTTTGCTGACTCACATTTCTTTAAACCCAGTTCACTGCATTAAAACTCTTCACACAGTCAGCACAACGGAAGTCGGTGTGTGGACTTACCTGTGGATTACAGTTCATTGCTTCGCACAAAATCCATCTGGTGACCACATCTATCAAAATTCATAAACTGTTTTTCTTCCTCAGACTCGGGGCTTCACAGACTAACTCACAGTACAATGATTTCATGAAACCTTGCCCATGATAACAATGATATTACCATACGACGCTTCTGAAATAATTGATGATTATGAATAATTGACACTGCAAGACGATCGATAGAAAGACAGCCTTCCGAAACATATTACATTATTTGTGATTCCTTTCTGTGGCACATATCGTAAGGTAGCTCTAAAGAAGTACTGCTTTTTGTTGAAATGGTATCATTTTAAATCATATTTTTTACTCATATAATGTGTTTGAGTTGATCCTGTTTGAGTTGATGTTGTACATAAAGTGTTTTGGTTTCATTTTTTGATTAACCGTTTTGCTGGGTTGCATGTTGGTAAAGAGAACTAAAGAGACAAAACGTTAGCTCAGTCTAGAGCAATGTGAGTTAGCATTCGACAAAAACTGTGATAGTGTTTATTGACAGCTCTGCTATAATCAGCATGCCCTTTGTGTGTCTCTTCATCTGTAGGTTGTCTGTCCCGTCTCTGAAGAGGACCGATGCTGGCCTGTATCAGTGTATCGTGAGGAACAGGATGGGAACAGTTATAAACAGGAGAACGGAGGTGCAGGTGGCCTGTAAGTAAACAGGTGTTCACACCGTCATAATAACAATACTTTGTTTTTTTTAAATGACTCACTTATGTTTTTGAGGGAAATGGGACCAGCTGCAACTTTGTTCACACCATTAAGCAACCTCTTGGTTAAAATACAGCCGAGATGACAATTAGTCATCCCTCTTTCCATTCAAAAGAAGTGTCAAAATAAACCTATTCATATTTTATTCACACTGAAAGAAGGTGAAAAAGGTCTTTGTGACGGTTACTAAATTATTTTTTTTCTCTCTAACCATGGAATTTAATTTCTGTTGGACTTTAAAATCTCCATGGAATATCTTAATGTGTTGACCAATCGTAAGCCTTCTTGACAGTGCCGACCTTTAAGGGAATTGCGAGCCAGACAAAAGATATCTCAGTGGTGGCACAACCACGTCTTTTGAACAAACTGTGTGAATGTACAGTACTGTCCGGTTTATGACCGAACTCACTGGCTTGCTAAACGACTCTGAGAGCTTGTCTACTTTTCTAATGATCTCGCTGATGGTCAGGGGACGGGAAACGACCCAGTACAGTAAAACTCAGAATGAATGTTAGTAATTGGCTCGCAAGTATCGTCACTAAATCGGCAATTATCTGGAACCACATATTTGAGACACACGGATGAATTTAACTGTGCCACTGCCTGGTGTGACCAGGCCTTATGGCTGCTTTTTTCAGCAGTAGTGACTCTCATTGCTTGCATTAATATTGTTTCTGGCTAAATGCAGTTTATTTAATTGGTGTTGGTGCTGTGTCTTCTCTCTCTTCATTCAGTTTTGGGGAACTTCTCCGCTGAGGAGCAGAGGAAGACGGCGACTCAGGGCCGAGCGGCCATCATCAGCCAGCCTCCCCTCGCTTCTTTCCCCCGACCTCTTGTCACATGGTTCAAAGACGGACACAAGATAATCCCCGACAACCGAATGTAGGTGTCTCTTTGGATTTTTTCCCTCTCTGTCTCTCTCTCTCTCTCTGCCTCTCGCACACGTTCTCGTTTATATCTTGATTTATGCACCCATGGTGGTACGAAGTGTGTGCAACAAAATACCGCTCGAGATAAAAATTTAATTTTACAGTTCTTATCCCCGTGGTATATTAATTAGCGTGCTGTAGCAGCACAAAAGTTCTTTTTAATCCTTGCGCACCAATTGTTATGAATAATACGCCATTTAGATAACTGACCCTTTTCATTAGACATCTGTACAATAGACCTTGGTCATTATCAGGAGAAGATTAAATGGGTTTTTCAATAAATCCAATCTTTCTCACTTGTCTAATCTACAAGGTTATTAAGTAATTTTAGGTGCATGGGAAATGTTCTTTTATATTAATGGTGCAGCGGAGATTTGAAGGTCCCTCGATGTGTTGTGTAAGCTGTATTTCACAGTATTTTGTTTTATGCTGTTGTCTGGCTCCTTTTGAAATGCCTATAATTTGCATATTATTCCGCAGCTGCTACAGCTATCCTGTCAGTGTCGTTATTTTGAAAAATGTTCACGCAGTGTATTAATAATGTAATTATTCAGACAGAGCAGGGAATTGCAGGTTTGTTGGGAAAGGTTTCTCAATATAATGTGCCACAGATTGAGGCACTATCCTAAATTATTTTAGAATACGTACCTGTTTGAATCTACTCGTCAGTGAAAGTAGGTGTTGAGAGACAGACCTTCAGTGGTTTTACGAGGCTGCTCTCACATTCTCAGATAACTAACTCCCCATTAGGAACACTAACTGCTCCCTGGTGTGTTATTGAGTGGAATTATCAGTGGACTCGCTGTGCACGTAAATGGCCAGACAGCAACTTTTTTACTCCTTTTAATGACAGTCACAACCTCAGAAGTGCTTTTGAGAAAGCTTTGTGGAGTCAGGTTACATAAGCAGTTTTACTGTTATTATTTTTGTCGCGGGTTCACATCGAATCTGACACTGCTTTTTAATTTGAATGAGCGTGGAGAATGGCTCTCCTGCTAACTTAATGTGGCTTCGTTGAGTCTGGCTTAATGACAGCGGAATGCAATTATTCTAGTGCTCAAGACACTGCCTGCATGGAAAGTGTGTGCTGTCTGAGCATCACCACCACAGTGCTCTAACCCCTCTTTAATGTCACACACCGCAGATAAGAGCGCCGCTACCACTGCCACTGGCAATTAAAAACTAAACATTAATAAATAAATATCCAACTGAAGTCGTGGTCAAATAAAAGCCCCTAGTGCTACAAATGTGCACCTGTCTTTGAGGTAGTTTAATGGCCACTTATCCAAGTAGCATCGATAGCAGGTCATAAAGAGCAGCCAAGACAGCCCTTTTTCACAACAAACCTCACCCAGATCCTTATGTAACGTTCTCAAGAGGCGCGAGGGCCACTAATAAGTCAGTCCAGATACAGCCACACACTGCCACCATGGAGGCTGAAGACCTGGTTCATAAGACGTGTTGTCTGACCACGTTGGAAGGCAAAAGTGTGAATACAATCCACATTCAAAGGTGGGAGTAAAAAGCCAGCCTTCGTCGAGGGGAGCCAGACACTTAAACATGGGGATAATGGCGCTCACGTTCAGATACTCTTTCAGTGAAGGCAGATGGTGTTTGACCATCTTACAAGCACTTTATCTGGAGAATACTGCCACTTTTCTTCTTGTTTTACTACAACGTACTGACTTGGACCCAATTACTTTTTGTAAAAGTCAATACGTACAGTATGTTAAAGAGGTTGCCACTGATAGGAAGTTTAACAAACTGGAACTTGGCTCTGATAGTAGCTGATGGCTGCCCAGCCTCCACCAATCATGCCTATTGATTTATTTATTTAGTTATGTATTACTTTGAGTTGAGCTTTAATCCAGGGTTTAATGAAATTAGAGATTGTTCTTTTTTGTAGGGCGTTGTTATTATATCAGCCTTTAACGATCCACCATAGGTCCACCTATATTATTATTTCTTTATATATATAATGCAAATCTAATGCAAAGCTTTATAGATCTACAGTATGTTTATATTTGCACATTGAACAAACAACCACAAATTTTATTACACCAGGAAAAAAAGCCGTTTGGTGGTAGGTGATGCGTTCTTTTAGGTCCTCATCCTGAACCACCTGCAAAAATAACAGCAGCCAAACAGACGAGTTCAAAATGTAATGAAGCAATAGAGCAACACATTCACAATTAGTAGCAAAATGCATAAAATGAAGATAATGAATCCTGAGTTGAACCTGAGGTGGCTGCTAAGATTGCAGAAGAAGCGCTGACGTAACAGTTGCAGCAGCAGCAGGTGATGCTGTGGCCTGTGTTGGAACCAGCATACTGGATGGAGCTAACGTTGCTACATTGGCTCCATTTCTCTTTGCCCTTTATCTTGATTAAGTTGAGAAAAAAACTGATAAACACCCTGCCTGTAAAAGTGCACAGTCCATGCATTTTACAATCAAGAAAAGCCATTAAATTCAGCTTTTTTTCCCCTCAGCTATTTACTGCAGACATAGGTACTTTCTACTGAATACCTGACTGCCTCCACTAAAGTCATAAGAAATTAACATATTTTTATGAAATACTATTTTAGTGACATTCTGGGAATTAAAAACAGAGGTGCTGTTTCACACTGCAAAGGTCTTATACTTAATGTCACGGGTGTTTTATCTAGACCGTATAGCAGTTTTATGCACAGAGAGGGAGACAAGTCACCTCCAATATTTGATATACAATAAATCATCGCCCATCTCAATTAACTGTATGGAGACAATCTCTCCCCTACACCAGTGGATGAGAGAAACAGACATAAACTAGGCCACAGATAGACTCAGCAGTCACTATTTCACACAACATGACAAACAGCTGGCACAGCGGCACATCAGACCAGAGGGTTTCACTCTGACAGTCAGTGGCCAGTCAGCTGGATAGCTCAGTTTAACACTAGCTCGGGTCTTTTAACCACATTTACTTGCAGTGGAGTACATTTATTGGCCACAATATATCAGCTTACATCAATCTGGGGGCCATTCAAGGTGCTAGCTAACCTTAACCAACCATCCAGTGACTTACCACTATCAATGAAAAGTATATATGTGCATGAATCTTTCAGTGAGCGTTACCAAGCAAAACCTGTTCTCACGGGATGATCGGGATCTCTTCACATAAACTTATTTTTGCACTCAGTCTGATGTCTGCAGGTCCTTAAAACATCTGAAAATGTAATATACAAATATTAAACCTTAAGTTTTAAGGGAAAATACATTGCTTATGGGATTTAGGTTCATTTTAATTAATTGATGAATTAATCTATGGAAAATAGAACGAACTCAGTAGAGCGCCCAACAGTCTCCTTTAATTCAACCGAGCCCATTCCAACACCAAATAAGAACATATTGAAAATGCTAGATCCTGATTTTTACTTGGATTCTCATGAAACTCCACTTACTCATAGATACCAGCCACCTTCATATTTATTTCATTCATTTCATCAAGATCCATGCATTATTCCCGGGGAAAATGAAAATGTAGATAAATGCCCTGTCCAGCAATGTTAAGGGAGGGGAGCAAAAAAATCCTGGAGCCGTCCCTTTAATGAAAAATAATGAATGATGTAGAAAGTCAGCAATCGATGAATATTTTATGCCATTTGTTAGTAATTGATTTAAATATCTAATAGTTGTATGTAATGTCTCAGCAGAACAGAAAGTAACAGGTTGACTACTAACAGAGTGTCTGAGAAACTCTCTCCCCACTGACTGATCGGATATCATTTCTTAATTTCTCTTGTGTTGCCGCGTACACACTGGGGCACAATGGTGTTATCAGTGAATCTCACTACATTATTTTCAAGTATTAATATAATCTGGATCAAAAACTTTTATCTCTGCGCTGTGAGATGAAATATTCTGATTTGCTTGCACCCCACACACACACTGTGATGAAGATTCATGCATAACACTTCCTTTGAACCCTCATAGAAAAGACTAATTTGCACCTTTCTTTACAGCTCCCCTCTTGTCTCTACAAGACATGTCTTCCTCTCCCTTTCCCTCCCTCTCACCTCGCCGCTCCGTCTCTCACTCCTGCTCTCCTGCCTCTAAATTATTCTTTATGGCGCTTTGTTCCCTCCGCTGGCTCTCCTTCGCTCACTCTCTGTCTCTTTTACAGTAATTATCATGCTACTGGATATACTGTTACAGAACCCATAAACTTCTGCTCCTGAATAAACTGCTTAACTGCCGCGGCGCACGCACACACAAACACGGACACACACACACACACACACACACACACACACACAATCTGTCTCTCCAGACCAATCTCAGTAGCGTCTACCTGGAACGTCTCTGCGAGCACTCATGCGTGTCAGAGTGAGCGCGCGGGATATTTGCGCGGCCCTGCGTGCGTAACGGTGTGTGTGTGTGCGCTGGTGTGTGTGCGTGCGCGAGGTTACGCTGGCTGATCCCGCGGTCCGGTGAGACAGGGCCAGATGGTGCCTGGCGGTTGGCTGTCTTCGTGGTGACCGAGCTGATGATGTTGTTTATGAAGTTTATTGATCCGATATGCATCGCTCCCAGAGTCCCCAGCCCCATCTCGGTGTCTGTCTTTCCGCCTCTCCCACCGCTCTCAATTTATGTCCGTGCGCCTGCCCCCAACCCCGCTCTGCATATCCAGCGCACACACACACGGTCTCCTTCCTTCTGTGCGTCGGTGCTCCCCCTTGCCCCTCGCTTCCACACACACACACACATCCTGTCTGTCTAACAGCATTCCCAAACTCCCCAGCCCTCAAAATACTGGCCAGAAAAGAACTTACAAGCTGTCACTTCCCACACGCTCTGCTCTAATCTAATGGAGCCTTCACTCCCTGCCCCCCTACGTCTAACACTGGTCTGCCATCAATCTGATTCGCAAAAACCAACCCCGTCCTCCTGTTTTCACATGGGCTCTGAACTTCAGACATGCAGAGTCTGTTTTTTCTCTTCTGCTGTCCAGCACCAGTCAAAACAACTTTTTTGGGACGGCGCTGCCGAAGCTTGATATATATATTGTAGCTGCGACCTGCAGCCCAGGTCGAGGAGAGCGAGCTGCTGCTTTTAATTAGCTCTGAGAGCTGTGGCAGATGGACGTGAATTGATTCTCATAGCCAGCAGCTTCAAGAGGACAGTCGGGATGAGGAGAATTAGAACTCTCCTTTCTTCTTTCGCACAGGGAGCCCAGATTGATCAAATAGAGGCAGTGATCTATGCAGAAGCATGGCGGGGCGGACAGTGAATATTTCAGCTTCTTGTTGCTGGGGAGGTGATCGGTGTGCAGAGCGCTGATGTCACAGGTGGTCAATGTCAGGCCTGGGCCTTATGGGAAATATTTCTCCTAATAGACCTGACCCAAGCAGCCATATGCTGTAGAGATGTGTGTCTATGTGTGAGTGTGTGTGTGTGTGTGTGCGTTCGACGTTCATTCATTTTAATTTGTCAAACACCACTTTAACAGAGGGAGCGATTCATTATTTTGCTTCTTTCCATCAAACACACGCGCGCACGCACACACAGCAGAGGTCTGAACAGAAGGAACTTTCTCGCCGTCTGAACTTTGCGAGCAGATGTTGTGTGTGTTTGCCTCTGCGAGGGTGTGCACGTGTGCATGCGTGCGTATTAGACGGAGCGCAAGATCAAGAGAAAAAAGGGCATCATTTGGAGGGAGACTCAAAGGATGTGTAGGCTCGGATCGCACGCCACATGTTGGAAACACAAGCGGCCATTTGAAAGGTCTTCCATCTACTACTGCACCGCCGCGGTTCATAATGACTCAGTTTCTCACAGCAGCCGAAGGGGAGGATCAAAGTGACTGAGAGAGAGGTAGAAGAAGACATGAAGGAAAAGCCACAGGAAATGAATATGGAGTAAAGGGTTTAAGCTCATCTCAATCCATTGTGTCTGGGGCTTAATCTCTGGAGCCAACAGAAGCTTAAATACTGTATGTGACTCTCTTTTCAATTATATGATTTAGGTACCTTCGGGATGACGAAAACATCACAGACATGTAGGATTTTTAAGACATATGGCTGCGCTAAGTGGAGCCATGTGCCAAAGGTTTCTCTACTTGCCTACATATTGTGTTCTACAGTGCTGTAATTCACTAGTGTTTATTGCAAAAACTGATTTACATACTCTGATTTGAGTTTTATCTTCATTTTGATCATTAATTGGATTTTAATCTTTTCAGAAAACATTGGGGACGTGGTCGTATGTTAACCTGCGAACAGTATCCAGGTTTCTGTTCATCTACTTCACCTCAGGTGTATTTTTGATTTTCGCGCATCCAGCAAACGTGACATTTTGTACCAACTGAGTTTGCCGAACAGTTGAGAGTTGAGAGCTTCTGGCTGGCTGGACTGCATTCACCACTTACCTGCCCCCTGCACTTTCCTTCCTCCTTTTAAACTCAACTGACAAAAACATTAATCCTCTGCATCACCACCTTTATTCAGCATATTATGAGGCTTTTCCATTGGCACCTGTGGCAGCGCTGAATCGCACCTAATGCACCGATTTGCATTCCCATTACCAGCCTTACCGAGTTGAGCCGCACCAAAACTTCCTGCCCCGCCTCCAGCTGGGCTGCGGTGACGTCTCATGACCGCAGCCAGCTCGTAACTTTACCCACTTCTCCCCCTCAAACGAGCCTGTGTCACAAGGCTCAACTCATGTCTGTGCAGGAAACCAGAGAGAAAGAAGTCTTTAAAAGTCAGTGTGTGTTCAGCTCTCAGTAATTTTGTAGCTCCTACCCAAATCTCTGCGGCTTGAAGTTATGTTTCTTTCCAGCGTACGTGTTTGTACTGTCAGACATCTGCTGTATTTCATCATGCCCACTTTCAGCCTTTACACGATTTGTGTATAATATCTGAACACTTCCTGAGTTTTTCAGCTTCTAAATAACTAGATAACGGGACTTTTTTTGGTGAAGAATTTATAGGAAATGAAACCTGTTTGCAATCAAACCAGGTGAGTGCCAGTTGTTTAATAATGCTGTGAGGAGGGGGAGTATTTACAGCTTTTCCTTTAACCACTTCTCAAGGCGAGCACGTCATCAGCCCCGTTGTAATGGAAACGCGAATCCCTGCCACGCTGGGCCGACGTGCCAAGTCAAACTGAGTCAAGCCAGCATGTGTATGTAATTTTAGCCCAACGTTACATTGCTCATCGTCATATTTTTTGCTCTTTACTGACTAACTGTTATGTTAGTCATGAATGCACAAAACATGGCAGAAAGAAGAAGGGGGAGGAAGGATGAGGGCTTATCCAGGTCAAACACATGACCTCCACACTCCATAAACCTGGACGTAAGTGGGATACTGGTGTCCATGTTAATGCACTCAGTGTATAAAAAGTCCTAATTAAATGACGATATGTTGTTGGTTCTTGCCCTTTAGATCGACATGTAGAGGTGTTTTCTAATCTGACGGCCCTTTTCAGCAGGACGACATCATTTGTGTCAAGGTTAATGTTTGGTGAGGCACAAAGCCACCGTGTTAGGGTCAGGGATATGTTATGGTTTTGGTTCAAAACAACTCCTATAATATGTTATGGAATGACCTTAGTCATGTTTAAAGAAAAGAAGAAGTTGACTCTGAGTTGGTAATGAACAGCTGTCTTCTGTGTCCGATGTTTTGTTGACCCTTTGTCGCTTTGTAATGATAACAGTTCCTCCTTCGCCCCCTCCGTAATTACTGCCGTCCCTGAAGTGCTTTGGCGCTGGAACAACCGATGCCGTCCTCCTTCTTGGGAGGACAGTCTCGACGATGGATTGATGCAGTTCCAGCAACGTCTGTAAACGCTCGTCGGGTACAGCGTGTGGAAAAAGTTGACCCAAATCAATTCCAAAGCCGAATCATTTTTTTTCTCCAGACATTTACAGCACATTTAGCAAACTTGTTTCACATAAATGCACTGAAAAACCGCTGCCTCAGCCTTTAGTGTTTTGTTAGTTGTGGCCTTACAGCAGTTAAATTATTGTAATATTTCCCACATTAGCAATCCAAACAGCCCCGCGCTCGCAAGGCAATCTACTTGATAAACAGGCCGCTTTTACCAGTCTGACTTGCTTGGCTAAAAATTGCCATGTATGTCTTCATTTGGCGTGTAATCTGAGCCCGTATTTGATGTCTGTGTGTTAATGTGATGTATTAGGAACTTTTTGACAGCTTTCCAGAAAATATTAGATTCATAAGAGCTTCGTCTGGTTTTCCTTTTTTTTTCCAACAGCCATAATAGCCCTGGCCCTTTAATTGACAGCTCATATAAGGCTTGTCATGAGTAATTGTAGTCATTAAAGTTATTTAAAACAAGGGGAAATATCTACTGTACATACGCCAAAAAACACCTACCTGATCAAGACGTTGTGTTACAGTTAATTGCCTTTTTGTCACTAATGACAGTGAAGGACACTGGCTAAAAGATACACCACTGCGATGTGATGTGAAAATAAGCACGCGGCATTTCACGGCAGATTTGCACGTTGATTAATTGTGGAGTAGAAAGTAAAAGACGGGACATAAAGCAACAGGAACTCTTTTTTGACGCCTGCCTGAACTTGATATTTTCCAATTTACCTCTCCTCCCCTTCTCCTCTCGCGTTCCTGTTTTTTCGGCTTCCCTCTTTCCATCGCTTTCCATAATTGAATTGCTCCTTTGGTCGCTTAATGTGGCGGCAAATAACAGAATGAAAATTCTCTACTGTAAACTCTTCCATTTCCACTTCGATATCTCACCTCTCTTCATTTTCAAAAAGACACATGTCCGTTGCTCCGTCTCTCTTGTTTGCTTCGTGTTCTCAGCCTGTGTCCTTTTTTGTCTTGTTAGATAGTATGAGAGGTTGTTGATCCCAGTTCAAAGGGAAAATGGTAATCCTGCTATTCCTCCGTGCTTGATCTTCCACTCACCTTAGGTTTGTAAAGGGAAATGTTAAATCACTTTTATATGTTTACAATTGTTGCAAGGCTGGAAATTGATTTGGCATTTGGGTTGTTTCACTGATTTTGATGTCGCTACAGCAGGTTTTGTGAAAAATAATTATGACCAGTGGAACTAATTGGCCTCCGGGTCTATGGGTGCTGCAAAGCCTGAAGGCTGCACACTTAAGTCAGAGACACTTGTGTCAAGGAATGGACCATTTATAGCAAATGAAAAGGAAGGTTTCTGCCCTCAAATAATCAAGGCAGCAGGGAGGATTCTGCTGGGACGACCGATCTCGACTATCCGCTATCTTCCTTGGCATTTAAACTGGAGTTTAAACTTTCGACCAGTCTTAAAGTAGGAAAACTGTCAGAAAACGGCCAGACTGGAGCGCAATTTAATGTTTAATGTTCAACAGCTCCACAAAAGAATTAAACCGTTTATCATATTCTGTAACAACAATTTTCAGTTGACACTGAAATTTGTGGCACTTCTGCATTTTGAACATTGCTCATTATTGTTTTATTACATAATAGTGGCAGGGTAACATTTCAGACTTTGCTGTTAACCAGTGCTGTTAACATTAGTAACTGATTCTCATTCTTTATCAAGCAACAAATCGACACTTCAGTGCAAATTATGTCAATATGTCATGTCAAGTTTAACTGACCAGTATTTCTGGTGCCAACTCCAGAGGGTATCAGCGTTAAATCAACTAGGTTCTGTAAGTATAGACGTGAACATTTAATCTTGATTAGATCGAAAATCTAAAAATCTTAGCAAGTCAGCGGGAGGTTGGAGCTGTGGAGGAAGCTGTGCTAGCAGGTGTAATTGGCACCGAGGTATGAGCAGGCTAACAGCGAGAAGTGTCACGTTGCAAAGCACTTGACACACTTGTATGATTCAAATTCAACTTCACTAGTTTCAAGACCCTAACCAAACAGCTAATGAAAGAGCCTGTGATTGTGAAGCATGAATGAAGCAGCTGATGCCAATCAGCTAATGCGAGTGCGACTTAATTGCTCTGACTGAACTAATGCTGTGTTCCATTAGTATTAAATCACAGATGAGTTCAGTCAGGTTTCGACAGCCGACAGCACTGTCAGAAAAACGCGGCCCGTCATCGATTTGAATGGGACCGCTCCGTCAACGTAGCGGTTGTGCCACTGCAGAGAGGTCTGAGAAAAAAATACAGAAAAGCTGAATCTGGTTTAAACGTACTTCCCTGATGAAGGAATTAATGGCTGAAACGCGTTGGCATATTTTTACTGTTGTTGTGATTCAACAGCCATGATTAATTAAAGGCTTTTTAACTCATTACCCTCCCGAGCACCTCAGATTTTTCTAGGATTCAGGTTTGATTTAAGCAATGTGACATCATCTGTCACGTAGGGGTGTAAGTCTTCAGTTTCATCACAATATGATATCGATTCTTTGGACAGCGATTCAGATTAGATTCAATTTAGGGGTTTGCGGTTTACATGAGACGATATCATAATCCCACTAAACTATTTTCATCTTTCTTATTTGTATTTTCTGTCCGATGTCTTGTCAGTTGCTGATTGGCCTCTTGCTGACCCAACTGTTGTGCTTGGGAAGTGTGTGGACGATGTGCCAGCTGGAGTTACAAGCTGCTTCTTGTCATTTCCCTGTGTGCGGAGGTTGCTAATTTTCAACATGACAATCTGAAACATCTTTTTATTGTTTTCATAAACCGGCAAAATTGTTAAACCCCTGACCTTCTGTCATGCATAATATATTCAGCTGAGAGTACTAATCGTTTTTCTACATTTGTACCAACTGTGTAAATAATTGCAGAGAGGATTATATAACGTCTGATTTAAGGCTAGTTCATCGCCTCTTTACAATTTATGTCTACTTCTCTTTGTGTCTAATTTAGGTCCAGTGTCTCTCCTCATACATTTTATGTACTTGCAGAAGACTAGTTGCCGCTAAAAAATTGGCCGGAGGCGACTTTTTCTACCACCACACTATTATACATGAATTTTGCAGTAAAGAAATCAGATGACTTGTTTAATTTTTAATGTTATCACTGTACTGCATGGGGAGTGGGGGAGCGACACATGTGGCAAAGGGAGAAAGGGAACAAGGGGTAGCTTTAATTGCATTGCATTTTTCTGGTAATATTATTCATTGTCAAGGTGGAGTGGGATAGAATTGCATTATGAAGACAGCACTTTAGGGCCTGCTGTCAGACTATGAATATTCATTGCTTATTCTGCCAAAAGCAATTTGTTGTAGCTTTGTTTAAAACTGTTGATGTGTTTTCCAAGTCCGCAGGCTATAAGTAGACCCACATGTGTGCCACAAGGTAAAAACATTATGTTTTTAATAAATTACATTTTCGTCCCTATCTTGACGCAGAACTGGGTGGATATTTTTGAGTTGATAGCACCATTATTTTCAGACCCCGGCTCGCAGTCAGTTGTATTTGTTGTTTGCCGAGATAACAGCCTCTGTGTCTGGCAGACACATCAGGTGAATTTGAGGCTCCTCTCATCTGTCCTTAACTCGCGTCCCTGACTTGTTACCGTGCTCCACGTTCGCTGTCTTCTTCCAGTCACACTTCTCAGATAACTAAGGTGGAAAGAAAACTTCTTTTAAAGAAGAAAGTAGATAGGACATTAACTCCGAGGCTGTAGTTAATGACTCTCCCAAATGACAGAGGCTTACTCTGCCTCACACACTCAAGGGAGGGAGACAAGACAAGCAGCAGGAGAGGAGGGAGGGGGGGGAGGAGGAGGAGGAGGAGGATTGGTAGGAACAAAGAGCTCCCTAAACTGCAGGAGTGCGACACAGATGATTGCATCGCAGTTGCAAAATATGTTACTATTAACTACCATGATTATATTTTCCTTCCACATATTTGAATTATCCTCAACTAATCACCGCAGTTGTTTGTGCTCCTGTAGCAGTAAATGAATACTTTATGTTCTGTAACAAGCCCTATTAGACCACAGTTTACATTTACTAAGACCCCTGGCCCTGGTATTAAAATGCCATCTGTATCTGGGTATCTGGATTGGCCAAAACATATGCTAATGCAAGGTGTAAACATTCACAACACATTACCATCGGAGTGTGACTGAATTTTCAATAGCGCGCATTTGATCCCAGGCATCTACAGTAGATGCATGCGGTTCACACAGTGTGTGCGGATTTGTGAGGAAGTACTACTCAGAGTGTCAGATCGTCTCGACTCACTTTGAAGTCTGCACTCATGATCAGGGTACAGTAGGAGCGTTCACAGCTGCTGCAATCCCCCTTTTGTGTCAAAAACTACCTGCCTGTCATTTCTTTTGCCACCTGCGCCATCCGACCCCTTCCGCTTCAAATGACAAGTGAACACAGGCTGTCGGCGATCATGTCAAACGTCTACAAACCCAACATGTTTGTATTTTAGCCGTGCAAGTGCCGGGGCTCTTGGTATGGCAATTGTTGGTTGGTCAGCCATTTTGGTCCAGACTGTAGTATCTCAACAGATTAGATGGATTGCTATTCAATTTTGTACATACGTTCCTTTTACATCTGAAATGGAGATATCTTGCTGATTTTTGTGATCCATTTTTACTCCACTTTCAGTGTCACATTTCTTACTTATCCCCCCTGATATATCTCAGCTCCCACTGAGCGAATTGGCACAACATGCTGTACAGCCATCGATGGTTTTCCAGATAATGAGTCCTAATGGCTTTGGTGATTCCCTGACCTTTGCTTTAGCACCACCAGAGGTTGACATTTGAGGTTAAGATTGCAATGCCTGTTTGATGAATTGCCATAAAATTTTGTACAAACATTTATGGTCTCGACAAATGAATTCCACTAATTTTGGTGATGCCCTGACCTTTAGTTTAGTGCCCACCAGCAGGATTTAATTTTGGAGGATAACTACAGACAACTGTTTCCTGGATTGCCCTTAAAATGTGGTACTTATATTCATGTCCCCCTCAGGATGAGCTCTGATAACTTTTGTGCTCCCATAACCTTTAGGGTTTACTCCAAGTATTTACCTGGTGATTATATGGTTAATTATTGTACATAATTGGGTAAATGCCAGTGTTAATACGGCTTCTCTTTTCCAGCCCAGTTTCAGCTTACTTACATGAGTAAATGATAATGTTCTTAATAACGTTGTGACATGTATTTGTTATGAGTGAGTGTTGATTGCATGGAATAGAGAATAGTCAATTACAAATTACATATGAAGAGCCTGGCAATACCATGGCAACAAACAAGGCTTCCTTTCACGGTTCAATTTCAGCTTACTTTATGAGTAAAATGTAAAAACATCTGCAAGAACATACCCAGTAGTTGAGATGTACAACTCCAAGTAACTTATTGGAAAGTGCAATCCAAAAATCTTGAGAGTACGGGGCTCAGGAGGTAGAGCGGTCAAGATACTGAACCCCAACGTGCTTATGAATGGTTATCACTCCCCTGCCACAAGTGTATGAATGTGTGTGTGTGTGTGTGTGAATGGGTGGATGCTGACTTGTGTTGCGAAGCGCTTTGAGTGGCCGTTAACACTAGAGAAGCGCTATAAAAATACAGTCCGTTTACTATAATTAAACTTGGGCTCTTATAAACTTAAACCTTGGATTACTACAACTCTAACTTGAATTGTTATGTGATTAGGAATTGGAATTGGTCGCCTACTTTTCTAGGATGTATGCAATTATATCTGATTACCAATCAGTTAAACTACTGAACGACACAGCTTATCTGTTCTCAAACCGAGCGATTTATTAGCTCCTCCGCAACTTCACAACAACATTGTAGCATGTGTTATAACGAAGCGTTTTCGACTAAGCTTGCTTTCTCACTTACACCTTACCACAGTGGAGATGCTTAATCTAGCTCTCTGGTTGGTTTCACAGTATGTCAGTCATCCAGTACTATCCAATACTTTGACACCCAATCTGAATTCGTCACGACTACATAGTGCTTAGTTGAAGTGATGGGTAATAATGAAGGTCTTTCTTCTTGGAAATTACCTACTCATTAGTAGTGTTGATAATCTAAATATATACTATGATTTTACCATATACCTGCAAAACCTTCCCATCAGCCTCATCCATGTCTTGGCTTTACTCCTGCTAGCAAATGTAAGCATGCTAACGCACAAAAGTAGGTTGCTGAATGTCGGAAACACTATACCTAGATAGACATCGGCGTTTAAATTGACTTTGTACACATGTAAGCATCTTCACACATCTTCACACCTACTCAAGAGCTTTGAAAAGGTTGTGGATGGATAACCAGTCACAGCGCAGACAGGAACGTATACACATACCTTTTAATGAGCCCAAGCTGTGATTCCATTTTAATACCACGTGTAAATTGAGCACTAATTCCTTTACATGTTCAATTCTGCTTGTCTTTAATTCTTCTTTTAGTGTTTGTATGGTTCCAATGTTCCCGTGTGTGTGGTGTGTTTCTCTCTCGCTCTGAGTGTGTGTGTGTGTGTCTGTAAGCCTGCGGGGTATCTGGGTTTAGTGATTCTCTGCTCATCTATTTCGGTCTGCCAGAGAGCAGCTGCTTCTGTCTGAACTGATCACTCAAAGACACACAGACAACAGAGAAAGAGAGAAGTGTGTGTGTGTGTACACTCACGCACACGTGTGCACGCGCGTGTGTATCCAGGTAGCTCATGCTGATGATGAATAATTCTATGGATATGTATCTTCGAGAGGTGACATGTCTTTTGTCTGCGTCTGATCCGTCACTTTCCGTCTTTCTCCACCTCTCCTCATCCTCTTCTCCTCTCCACTTGTTCCTCCCTGTCCGTATCCTATATCATCTCAGGAATCATTATCCCCCCATTAAAGTCTGAACCAACACACTCCCACCTACCACCTTGCGCGTGTGCACGCGTGTGTGCGAGCGTGTCCTCTGTCTGAAGTCGTTAAATATTCTAAAGACAGAGACCTCTTTTAATTATCCACTAATCACACTTTTAATTACCTGCCACACACGCATCCATCACTGACCAGACTGTACACGCATGCACACGTGGCCACACTCGTTCCCCGTACACACACCTACGCTCACACTCTCATCGCTCATCTGAAAGAGTTCTTAACCTATCGACCAAACGGAGTGAGAGAAAGCAAAGGGGAGAAGGAGTGAGAGAGAGAGAGCGAGAGGCTCCACCGTGCAGTGAGGAGTGACTGATGACGGTTTGGTTTTGACACTCTGCTAGAGGCTGGCAGGTGATTACCACGAAAGAGACAGAAGAGACCGTGAAACAAACGAATAAACCAATTAAGGAAATAGATTATCAGCACAAACACACTTCTTAAGAGATTATCTACGTCCATGTTTGCTCGCCGCCGTCCACACGGCCGGATTTCCTAAACATTGCCAGGACAGCCAGGCAAATATAAAAGATGCTGATTGAACGGTTAAAGTCAGAGCCAAACAATGACATCCTCAAAGATGAGAGAGCCGGATCGATAAGCAGAAGGTCGCACGGTTCTTTTCTCTCACAGACAAGCAAAGGCTAAATTTTAACGCTTCCTGCTCTCGGGAAATTACACTCTCACTTTCCATGCTCTAACCTCTCTGCTCCTGTACTCACGTGGGAGTTTTGTGTTTATGGCTCGGAGGCTTATGTCAGGAAATAAATACATTCGCACTGCTTAAGGTGGTGACCCAGTGTACGTGTACTGTTCTAGCTCAAACGCACGGCGATCCGTCCTCAGTTTCTCCTCCTCTCTGGCTTTCTTAGTTTTCATTGCTGGGTCGTGCTACAGGTTTCGCATCCGTCATTAGCGCCTTGGCTCAGAAGATAATTACAGTGCGCCGCAACAAAAACACGCTCACCCACACATGCAACAGTACGTGGAGCGCAGCACATGCACAAACAGGCTCATGCACATCGTTCACACTCGTGAAGTCGTGTCCTTTTGTGTGTCCGCTGTCCATTTTGCACTTGCACCTCTGGGGAAATGTTCTGGTTGCAAACAAAGCTGCTTTCACCAAAGTGGGTAGCCGAGGTTGTGTTTATGCCGAGCAGGTGGCTCACTGCAATTCTGGTACCTTTTTATCATAAAATTGAGCTTACATTTCTGCCTTTTTTTACTAAAGCACAATTTTTTGTAGCCTCGGTTGGTGGAGGTGCATACATAAACTTCTCAAAAACCACAAAAAACCTCTGATGTATATCTTTGTTTCTCACTTTGATGTAGATTTTTCATTTAATACAGTTAAATAAATATATAACTGCACATCAAAAGAAGAGTCTATACAAGATTACAATAATCATTTTCTTCTCTCGCCAGTGCTGGCTTATGTGTACTCTGCCTTTTATTTTGAATCCTTTCAATATAAACTTGTGCCTGAGTTTGTTCTTGGAAGTGTTTGCCCTGCTTCAAGAAAACAGACACAGCAATCTCTGTCAGACTGTGTGGTTCTGTAGGAAGGGGCAGGTCAGTGTGAGCGATGTGTTCATTGACAATTTCGCCGCAGGCTTTGTGCACATTGGATCTATGTGAGCACGTCCGTGTGTGTGGTTACGTTTGTTGTAACAGAATAATGTAGATTAAAATGTTTTTGCCTGTAGGCCGAATCATTTTTTTTTTCTGCGTCGTATTGATTTCCTATCGCCTTGGTGACAAGTGTATCAGTTAAAAACCCTTGTTTTACAGGAGATGCTGCGAGTGTGTGGTTGTGTTGGTGTTGATAACAAAGCGGGAACACGGCGCTTGTTTACTTCATACTATTACCACTGACCTTTACGGCTTCTGGAAGCAATTTGTCTGCATTCAAATAGCAATGTGCGACTGTGTTTTTTATAAATTATCACACACACACACACACACAATTTCTATTTTTTATTCAGAAAACTGTAAAATAGCAGTGGACGCCTCTAGGTCGCCATTGTGGCCGTCGTCATCTTGTTCATTGGGAAGGCAGAAGTGACCATAGTTGAATGAGAGGTGGATCTCACAAGCTAGCCAGGCCCTGAAGCACACCCAGTAAAATAGACGGTTAAGACTATTTTACTCCTATTTACTTTACAAAATGAACGATATTTGTACTTTGTACTGAGACAACATGTCAAGTGAGAAGGAGGGTAAGTTTCTTTTAAGTTTACAATAATACAGTGAATGTTTAAGACTGTTTATGCTGCTGCACAGACAAACAGGTAAAGTCAGGGGTTTACAGATCCAGTCTGAAGCCTCCTGAGCTGCTCACAGACTCATCAAACGTGTTTGATATTTACTATTCAAGATCTGGGTGATTACATCTTTCCAAGCCGAGCCTATGCGACTGTAAACGGCTAATGCTAGGTAGCACACTACTGTTGACAGAAACTCCAAGTCTCACCTCCAGTTCTCGCTGAAGAATAGAAAACCTGTGTTGACTGTGTCTCCCCACTCATCCAGACTCCTTTAACCTTCTGCTTGCAACCCATTAATGAGGCAAGTTGTTGCACAACACTAATCTCCATTTTGTTTACGTCTGCTTCCCCATGAGATCATGTGAGAGGGATTGTGTGTGAGCCCAGCTTCATTCTACAGAGCCAAGAAGCCGAGGTGCTTTTTGCTGTTTATCCAGAGGTAGCAATATTGAATAGACACTTGAATTACTGTGTGTCCAAATTGCACCGACACCCCATTTCCTTGGGTCGTCAACAACAAACCTGTCAAGTGTGAAACAGATCGGAAGAAATGTTGTCAAGGTACGCGAAAATCATACAGACAGACAGAGATCTCTGCTTTGGACTTAAACACAATCAGACCGATTGGCCTCACTTCTTAGACCCTGAAGCTCCGTCCACTTCTGTTATGTAGTGTATGTATTCATTACATGTTGTGTGTCGAATGGCTGCACTCAGTGGACACTGAACAGATTCAGGCATTGATATGGCTATTGCTTCTATAGAGAGGTAGCTATCCCTTCACAGTTGTAATCAGCAGCTATGGGAAACGCTACAAATGATATGATTAAGAGATGATATTGCTTGACCTTGCAAATACACAGTAATGAATGAGTAGCATAATTAGTTTCTGATTTGAATTTCCAGAAAATGTACAATGTCATGATGTACGAAGCAAAGCCTTGAAGCTAGTTCAGGCTACTTTAAGGCCTCAGCTGAAGTCACATGGCTCACCCTTCTTGCTCTAACATTTATCCCAGCAGGTAGCCTTGAACATTTGACAACGACTGTCTGTAAGCTACAACAAGCCATGAAAGGACTTCGAAAACGCTCCCGCACTCCTGTCTGCAGACAGATTCGCAGCGCGAGCTTCCCGGGTTGTATAAGCAGAATATAAATCACAGGGTCTGGAAGTCGCGCTCTTTATTTCAGGTTCAAACAGGGACCAGAATTAGAAAATGACGGCTTATTTTCAAGTGTGAAGATTATGGGCTCCCTGTTCAGCTGGTCTCTACAGCTGAGCAGCTGGGAGAGACGGTGTTTGAGGAGAAGGTGTGTTTCTCCGGCTGAGAGTGAGACGCAGAGAGAGAGAGAGAGAGAGAGAGAGAGAGAGATGGAAAGACAGCGAGAGAAGTCACCGCCAGTTGTGTGGTTAATTGGAAGCAGACATAATTACTGCTAATTAGGATAATAGCCATTCGTCTAGAGATCCATCCACCTAATGGGACTACAACAGTCGCTCAGCTGCACGCACACACACAGTCACACAAAAGGAGCTGTTACCATCCGTCCAGCCTCCTTGTTAAACCAATGTGGTTTTGTTCTTGTACTGTAGACGTAACGTACGACCTGTTACGAGAGATATTTCCTACCGGGAGAGGCAAATGTTTTTTCCCTGCGTGCATTCATGAGAAAAACCGCACGTGGACGACAGAGAGACAGACAGACGTGCAGCGGTGACGGAAAGGAAGCGAGTCATGGAGCCCCCGCCGCTGAACAAACAGCGAGCGGAGAGAAAAGCCTCCCTCCTCTGTTTACTCAGCATCCAGCCTCATCCCTCTCTCCTCTCCTCTCTTCCTGCCTCCGCCTCACCCTTGCCCCGCTTTTCCTTTCCTTCCCTCAGCCGTTGCCTTTCCACTTCTCTCTGCCTGTCCCCCAGGCCATGCCAGGGGACATTAAACAAACGCAGTCTGTCTAGCAGCCCTCTCTAACTCGTACTCTCTCTCTCCCCTCTCTCGCATGCACGCACACACCAATTACTTCCGTGCTGCAGGCCCAAGGCTGTGTGTGCACAAGGATGCTCGACTGTGTGTGCGCGGGCACGCACGGCCTCCGCGTGTGTGTTTTATGGAGGACTTATTGGCGGTGGCAACTGGCCAAGCCGGCGAGCGACCACGGAAAAGTGTCCCTTTCTGTGTCCGTTTGACCGTTTGAAGGAACTGTAAAGGTGATTGAGGAAGCAAGCCTGTGATTTGGGCACTGCGTTAATTACAAGTCACGGAGCTGCCGAGTGTGGAGGGCAGAAGGTAGGGAAATGTTTTCTGAGTCAGTGAAGGGGCTGTTAAAATCTCTCACAAACACATTAGTGTTCATTACTGTTGTAACCTCTACCATCTTTCTTTTTTTCCCGTCTTTCTCCCTCACTTTATTGGTCTCATGTGCAGTCACATATGCAGGTTGTAATTCTCTGAGTGGAAAGATCATCAAGATTCACCATGCAGATCACCATTAACAGATAATAACCTTAAATCTGGTTGTGAGCAATTAATCAGGTGTGGACAGGAATTGAAATATAATTTTGACACAAGAGAGTAGTTGGGTTGTACACTGTGAGACCAAGAGCACAATGTCTGCATCGTTGGTCTCCAGCCAGGGTTAGAGGAGGGAGTACCGTCTGACTACTGTTCATGTGAAGGACTTATTGGTCATCGTATTGATATTACTGTGTATCATTATCATGATATGAGACTATATATAATCCTTTCATCAATTTGGTTTTTTCCTGGTTTTAAAGGCAGCTTCACAGTTAAGTGTTTTTTCAGAACTAGCCAGACTGATTATTTATCAAAAATGTCATTGTGTTAAGACTTTGTGAAAGTACCAATCGTAAAAATAGCGTTAAATATCATGATACTCGCCAACTCCTGCATTTCTAAACTCCTTTTTGATACTGCAGTATTGCATTGAACTTTCGTAATGTTACTTTGAGCGTGGGCGACAGTTGACTTCACTCAAGCGAACCACAGATGCTTGTAGCCCACGGTCGGACACTCTGTGATCGCAGAGACCAGCAGTGCAATGGTGCATTGACAAAGCCTTGAGTTCTCCCACTTGTCAGAGCTCAAAAGGTTTCACTTTGTTCCAGAAGCTGCAGCACGCATCTCTGATTATTAAGAAAGCAAACGTATAATGTGATCCATCTGCCCGTCACCTGCTGAACTAAACGAGACACACCCTGACGGCATCTCTGCAGCCTCATCAGTCTGTTTACTAGGTGATGGATTAAACATTCAGCCTTTGTTTGCTTTCTGTGTGTAGCTTAATATATTTAGTGTAAGTGTAATCATTTTGTAAATGGACTGAACTCATACAGTGCTTTTTTATCCTTTACAATTTCGCCTCTCATTCACCCATTCACACACAAACACACTCCCACTCCAGTTGCAGAAATGGCAGTTTTTTGTCTGGTGAGTCTGAGCACTTCTACTGTAATCCATAAGGGAAACCTTGACTGTTATTGTGATTGTTACTGCTCACTGTTAATGCTGACATTTTCGAGAACATTGTGCTTCCAACTTCGGGACAACAAATCAGGCAAAACCATTTTCTGTTCTGTGGCGACAGTGCCACCTTGCACAAAGCGAGGTCCTCCAAGAAAAGGTTTTCCAAACTTGATGTGGAACAACTGGCCTTCACAGAGGCCTGACCTCAACCCCATCAAACACCTTCGGGATGAACTGGAACGCCATCTGTAAGCCAGGCCGCATCAGCGTCAATGCTCGACCTCACCCGATTCCCTGCAGCCAGGTTCCTGAATCTGGTACAAAAGCCTCGCAGAAAGGTGGCGGCTTCGTAGCAGATTTGGAATGAGATGATAAGTAATCTAGCGATGATTTCGTTATCGAGTAATCCACTGATTATTTTTAAGTGAGTAATTGATCGTCTTGATCATGAAATATCACAAAATAAACACACACACATAAAAAACACACTCACCTTTAATGGTTTTCTTTTGTCTGACCACCAGTCCAGAACCTAAAGGCTCTACGGCTTCAGTTTACAATTACAAACACAGAAAAGCAGCATCTCCTCATGACTGAGAAGCTGGAGAGTGAATCTGTGCTCGAAAAAAGAGATGAAATTATTAAATAATCAAACAGTTGCACGTTCATTTTCTGTTTACTCACTGATGATACATTCAGCTGACATCTTTCAGTAATTACACGTGCATGTATTATTCAAGTGTCCATATACTTTCCACGTATCCTTGGCCATGCAGTGTGCAGCCTGTTAGCAGAGGCTTGCGTGTCGCTCTGATTGGAGGACTCTGGATGTGCCCGACGGCTGCCCTTAATACCTTGAATGTTTCCGTTATCATTTTAATGCAGTCGAAAATGCTCTGGCCTTGATTTAGATTGCGATAGACACAATCCAGACCTTCTAAATAGTTGATGCACATTTTTAATGCATCAGCAGCCTGCTTCCATTATTTCTTCTCATTTGGTTCGGCTCCAACAGGCTTATTGTAGAGATGGCAGAGTTTGGTTTTTTTGTGTGTGCATGTTTTGTTTTTTCTCCCTCTTTTGTTGATTACAAGATAAGAGGGTAGCAGACATTTTGTGTTTTAAGTGTTTTAAGGATTTTTTCAGCCCACTTAATGGTTGTTGCAGGAAGAAGGCCAGTGACAGTTCAGTGAAGGGACACTGCTAAAATGGCACTAAGTGCAGTTTGAGGCTCCATTTTCCATTTTTTTTACCACATTCATTTTAGATATGTCAACATTTGGTGCATTATTAAAGAGCTGAAGAGTTGGAGATGCGTTTTCTGTTTCACAACTGGTCATATTTGAAACTGCAGGCCAGTCGTACTGCTGTGTGCTCGAACATTACTCATGTCAACAGACTTTGACGGTGTCGGGAAACATTAATGACTTAGAAGTTGACTATTATTAAGCTGTGTTTCAAAAGATCTGTCAGTCAATTTCAAAATAACAGCAGGTTTCAGTCTCTGATCTGTTTTGAATTTTATTGACGGGGCTCCCCCTTTTTTTACACCAGAATCAGGCACTGATGGCAGTTGAGCTGTCAGTTAATGGGATTGTTGCCTTACAGCAGAGACGTGGACTCTGGACGCTATTCTGATGAGTTTCAACTCGATTAAATGACTCAACTTGGAGGTTAAAGACTTGTGACTTGACATGATACATGATGACTCAGTGTCTTGTCTGTGTTCATTTTATCTTTTCACTTTAGTTTCTTGTAGTCTGGCTTGCAGTATTTTGCTGTTTAAAGTGAAGGTGAGGGAATATTTTTTGAATGAGAAGAAATTAAAAAAGGCATTTATAAAGTTTTTTTTTAATTTGATTATATTTATTGCATTGAATCTCAATGAACAATTTCAATTCATGTTTATACCTTTTGAACAGGTTTGATAATTGGTCAATGATGTTATTATTTGCCAAGGATGGGGCGAGGTTCAACACTTTGTGAGATACAAGATTGTTTAAAGGATGTATCTGCATGGTGCGCAAATGTTTTTATTTAAATTTTACACAGCGTCCCAACTTCTTTGGAATCAGTGTTGAAAACAATAAAAAGCTACTCCACAGAAAAGACCTCAGTGTTAAAGCTGCAGAAATGTCATCATCTGACCAAACTTTAAATCTTTATTTAGCTTGTAGGACTTTGCCTCACATTTGTAGCAATCAGAAACTTAAACAAATGTCTTTTTAAAGATAATGTTCGAGGCATTGCCTTTTTGACTGAGCAAGAGGATTAAAGAATGTTCAGCAAATACACTGTAAAACAAATCATCCACCCCGGGCTGTGTTAACAATAGCTTAATTTAAACTATGCATGAAAATCACTAAAGCAGTCACTGTCACGCTACTGGCAGCAGAATGTCAAGAGCTGCTGGCAGCGGTCCAGTTCTCCGTCTTAACTCAGTTAGACTTTTTAATCCCATTACAAAAACAGATCTATCATATTTTTTCCCCAAACTATGTAAAACTATTGCTGGAATTCAGCAAAATGAAGTTCTCTTCATGTCTTTTTTTTTTTTTTTTCTTTTCTCTGTTCACCACCAGGATCATTCCTCTGTTTTTCCTCTCTCTGTACTGTTGTGTTATCGTAGTGTACTTCAACCTGATATCAGCTCAGACTTCCAGCTTCTGCTTGAGCACAATTTATCCCAAAGCATCACAACAAGAACTGTCTTTCCAGGCCAGTTAAAGCAACCAAATTCAACTATCTCAGCAGTTCAATCATAATCCTTGACGATTGACTTGTGCGTTTGTCCTCATTGAGTCCAGTGAAGTTGGAAGAAAAAGTTTGCATTGTTCGTTTTGGAACTGAATGGTTGAAAAACAAGCCGCAAATTAATCTCCCTCCACATTACATAGATCAAAACTCTATAATGAACAACAAACAATCCAAGCTTTATGAAGGTGACTTGTCATGGTGAGCCTTCTACAGTAGCTCCACTGTGACTTTTCTGTGTCAGCCTTTGTTTGCAGTTGTGCAGATAAAGACAAAAAACACAAGCCAAAAAAAATAAAGCTATCAGAACCAATGTTGATGAATATGGTACAGAAGCTTTCCTCCTCCTGTCCGCATTCAAAACAATGTAGTTGCTCTGCAGCTGAGTTTTATAGTTACCAATTACTTTGGGATGCAGGACACCATGCCACAACTCACTCTGACAGGCAATTTTAAAAAGCAGGAAGGCTTAAAAAATTTGAATACCTCAACCCTGTGTATAGCTTGTAATAACAGGAAGTTAAAGGTGCGCAGACACACACACAAAGTTGCATTCAGCAGGTATGAACATGTGCACGTTAGCCGTCAATCAGTCCAACAGAGAACATATTCATGTGTCCGCCGAGTTCGTCACCGAGGCAAACATCCGCTTTAACGGCCGCGAGGAACAGTGAAAGCTCCCGACTGTGTGAGAAGGTGTGTGTGTGTGTGGACGCAGTGTAATGTGTGGGCGTCTGGCAGGCACTTGCTTTGGGGACGAAGCTGCCAAAAAGCCTGCTGTCTGGCCTCGGTTTACAGTGGAGCATCCCTCCTTCTGCCCCCGCCGCCGCACTCCTCCGCCCCGAGCCTCAGTGTGTCAGACGCGCTGTGGTTTAAGAATGTGGCGCGCTGCCTATCGGAGAGAGAGAGGGAGGGCGGACGGGGGGCCGAGGTGGGCTCTGCTGGCAGGGAGACTCGGTCACACACTCACACACACACACACTCTCAGACGCACTTAAATATAAAAAAAACAAACTCGTTCACGCACTGAGTCGCTCACTCATCCTCTGGCCTGCGACATGTGTGTGCTAATTATGTCTTGGCACAGTTGTATATGTGTGTGTGTGTGTATGTGCGTGCCTGTGTGTGTTTTTCAGCCAGTCTTGCAGCGTGGACACCCATGAGTGTTTATTAAATGAGTCTAGGGGCCAGATACTTAATGAAAGACCAATCTGGCTTGGTGCTTTGGTTCAAAAGAGTCAGGGGGAGGTGGAGGGGAGGTGGAGGGGAGGTGAGGCAGGACAGCGCAGCAGCGCGGCGTTCGGGGGGGCTCGAGGAGCGACGTGGAGAGACAGCCGGCGAAAAGCATAATGCAAAGAAAATTGGATGAAACCAAGAAAGAAAATGTGCAGATTGTAATCTGAGCGAGAAAATGGACTTTAAGAGAAAGAGTCAAGGGCGGCTGTTTTTTATTATTTGAAGGGGTCGAGGGATGTGGGGAGGAATGCAATAGGGGAAGGGAATGGGATGTAGTTGATTACTGTATTTTAATTTCCCTCTTATGCCGGAGGATAAACTGTCACACACACACACATAAGCATGCGGAGTCATGCACAGATTTCCAATTGAGTTTGTCTTTAATTAAAAGCCAGAACAATTTTGTGCAGTTTTAATTAAATGTAGAACTAAAAGAAAGCAGACAGTGGCATGTTGAATTATTATATATTAAATCTGGAGTATTACGATTCAGTCAGAATGGAATGACGCACGCAAACAGCTCGTGTGTCCGACTATATTGTGACTCTTAGGATGAGATTCCTTAACCACCCTCCAGCTACTCAGAACAAATAGGGACGTTTTATTATTTTTTTGAAGGGAATTTCACATGATCTGAGGTCCCGTCATCTCCGTCTGCTCGGCTGACTTCCTATTGGCCGATCTCGTTCCCTTCCCTCCGCGCCGCCTCCTCGATATGAAAGTTCCGTGTGAAGATTTTACGGGAAATCGAGCCCGAGACCTCCCAATTTGGAACGAATGAAAGCGTGAAGGGAATCGCCGCAGCCATCAGCCGCTGTCATCACAAGTAATTTCACATGTAAATAGTACGTATAAATTGGAAATGCAAATGAGGGGGGGGGGAACACACGAACAAATACTTCTAACTCGGCAAACGTTCAGATGTTCATTTGCAATCTTAATTGGTCCGACTGCATTCTAACACCCGCCCACAGAGCTCCCTTTGACTTTGAATGCTAATAACTTTGAACCTCCGAGGCTCCCATCCTCCCTCAGACTCTATAGGCAAGTAGAAGCGTGCTGTCTATTAATCAGCATGTGCCAGGTAAAACAGACGTGATAGAACGGGCTGGTCAGTGCAGTTAATGAGCTTAACAGCTATAAATTGCATTGTAGACCCAGGCGAGGATGCAGAATCTATCTTTCTGCGGAATAAGTAAGAGAGAACAGGAGAAAGGTTTTGTCAGAGCCTCTATTTCAGGCAGAGAGATGCAGTTCAATGCACACACACACAGACGTACACACACACACACAAATAGCATGTCAGTGTTGGGGTTGAGGCTCTGGCTCTTGTGGATGTTCTCCTGGGAAATCACACTGAATAAAATTAGACCTGAGGTATTCTGTCTGTGTGTGAGAGTGTGTGTCTGTGGGAGTGTGTGTGTCAGGCAGCTTCTCTGCTCTTCTCTCCTCAATCAACTGTAGTTCAATCAGTAGTTCCTGTCTCAATTTGTGTCACATACAAACACCTCCATCTACTCGGTCCCCGAATAATCAGTAAATGACTCTCGTGTTCTCGTGTTCGCGGGCAGGGGTCGCTTTAACCGATTATATTCTGCCGTCAACTTAATTTGACTGTGGCGGGAAAATGTGAAGGCCGCCCGACATTTTGACATCTGCTGTAATGTTAAGTAATCGACACGCAACAGTGTCAATAGCCACATGTGAGCAGCCAGCGGGATTTCCTCCTCCTGATGAAACAAGTGCTGGTGGAGCCAGGAGATCCCACCTTCAGAGAGTCTCTGCGACCTCTGCTTTCTTTGTTCCCTGACTTTCAAACTCTGGCTGAAGTGGCGCTGGTAATTACGGTCTGCAGTGTGGCAGAGGAGCCCGAGTTCAGCCTTCAGACCAAAATTAAAACAGTCATGAGAACGCGTCTGTCTGAGGCGAAGATGCAAAACCTAATGACAATCGCCTGCAGCAATCCCCCTTGATGTGTTTAATTAAGCTCAAACGATCACCCGTTTCAAATCCATGTGGACCAGCAGGAAGGTTTTAGTTCAGGCTTTTCTACAGCAGGTCAATTGACTTCTTGAAATCTCATTTCTTGTAAATGATTGTTGATATTTTATTTGTAACCGTCTAATTGTCTTGTAATTGTTATATTGCATCGTTCATATTTGCCTGTTTAGGCGCAGTGATCGCAGTGTTTTACTGTCACGGCAGGGAAACAAAAAGTCTACAACCGGTTTGTGTGGTGTTGACTTGAAACGGCACAGTCGGTGTCTCAGTTCATCTTTTCTCTCCTTTCCCTTGTAAATGCATAATCTGTAACCTCGTTCTGTATGTTTAATGTTGTTGTGATCGAGTTTTTTTAAATAAGCAATGTCGATTATCGTTAAAAAATGAAAATAAAAAATGACAAGTAATGATTTATTGTGACTGTGCATCAACACAGTCATCTCTTTAGCTGGTAGGTCACATTAGTTGAGCTCAAGTTGGTCGTGCATGCACCTAAATGGAGGATAGGGAACCACGATGCTAAATCTCGTATCATTAAAATCAAACAGTAGCAGGTAGTCAAGATTCTGTGGTAAACTTAAGTTTCATCGTTTCTGCTCAGCCGCCGAAAGACATGATGATAATTTGTGTAATTAGCCTGTGTTGGTACAGACATGTTGGTGCACGTGGTTATCGATTCAGGTCGGCATGAGTGGCACGTGCTGTTTTGTGTTGAAGTGGAGAGGAATATCTGCCCGAATGGCACTGTTCCGATCGGGTTTTGGGGCGCACCCATTGCTGCCAATGTAGCACTGCTTAACAATGCTCATAGAAAAATACACACATCACTCACACACTCACACACACATGCAGATGTTTTGTTTGCTCTTATTCCAAATACAATGCGATCAAGCTCTAAATCACAAGCGTGTCTTGCACGGCTTTACATTCTGAACACAGCATACAAATTGTGTGTAGCCATGTTGTGAGTCCACAGGGAAAAGACAGAGTCTATGAGAGTAAAAGACTGTCATCTCACTGTAATATGCTTCATCCTCCCTTTGGTCGTATTGATTTTATTTCAGCGTCACCTCTCAGGTTGGAATGTTGGGAGCTTTCTGTTCACTGACACGCTGAAAACACGAGTAGCATCACTAAAAACATCAAGTTGTGCTTCCTGCCTGGCGGCGTCTGTTCCGAGGCGCACGAGTTCAAACGCATGAAAACCTGAGCGCTTCGAAATATATGTCTTACCCTCCTCATTTCCCTCCCACTATCCTCTCTGCAAAATCAACTCTTCCCATTACGCTCCCCCGAAAAGCAACGGCAACGCAAACTCTGTGTGTAAGTGATTGTTTCTTATCTCTGTGTGCTCATGTGAGAACACTGTTAGATCTCGTATGCCTGCGACCGTGTGTGCTTGTGTATTCTGTATTGATTGTTGCTGGTACGTGGGGAAATGAGGATGGATCAGCGTAAAGAAGGAAGAACAGAAGACAATACACAAACAACGAGAATGGCCAGAAGAATGAAAGAGACACAAAATGAGCCTCATATCAATCTGAGACAGGAGGAGAGATTTATTTAAGCTCTCCGAATCCTCTTTCCTTTCTGATGATTGTAGTCGATGTCCCCCCCTCCTCTTCCGAATTCTAAATGATCCATGTACCAAATACTCTCCTCTTGTCGGAGTCTTAGTCTGAGCAGTGTTCTCGTCTGAGCCGGAGCGACGCTAGAAGGAGACATGTTTTGCTTTCAGTTGTTGTCATTGTGTTTTCTAATCCTTTGATTTCCTGCGTGTCTCGTTTTTTGCCCTACAGAGCAATCACTTTGGACAATCAGCTGGTCGTCTTGGCAACCACCGCGGCGGACGCAGGACGCTACCACGTGGAGGCGGTGAACGAGATGACTGGAGAGAACGTGACGAGTCCCGCCGTCTACCTGAGCGTCTCAGGTAAAAGAAAAAAACCTATAAAAAAAATCATTCTCCCTTGTTCTAAAAAGCCGAGAGCTCTGGAGCAAACGGCCCTGTTAATTAACACGGCGTTCATCCAGCAAGTCAGAATCAGTTGAGTCTACATTGAATTAAGCTGTGGAGCATATTTAAATCTCACAAAGAAGCAGAATTTATTCCGTAATCAAATCTGATTGATTGTGGATAATAAGATTGCCAGACTCTCTGCGAAACCGCAACTTCCTCATTATTAGATTCCATTTCACCTTTTTTAGAGTCTCGGGGAGCTCGATTCAGCTTCTGTGTTAAATGAATCCAGTTTACTAAAAATATAACCAAAACCCAAAGATTTAATTGAAATCTGCTCTATTTGTTGAGCTGAGAAGGCAGAAGGCAGTTTGAGTGGCATCCTAATTACTGTTGACAGCCCGTAGATAAAACCTGAAAATGAGATGAGCAGCGGAGGATATGAAATGTTGATTAAATACGTATCTGGTGCATTAGAAAAACAGATGTAGCCCGCTTCATTTTTGCCCTCATTATTTTCTGTAAGCCACACGATCCAGATACTGGAGGTCCTGACTCATTACATCGAGAAGCTTCAGTTATTGATGTCGTATGAATGACAGTTAAACTGGGAGATTCCAGCAACTTAAATTGATGTGACACAGCATCAGAGAAGACTCACCTCTCAGATGTTGAGCTACAAAATAAGGCTGTGCAGTCGTGATCTCAGAGTGGTGTTAAGTGGTGTTACAAGTCAGAGCTGTGATCTTTTTAGCCTCGTCTTTTGATATGGTTTCGATTCAGAGGCCTATGATGCAAATATCTAAGGATCTTGATGCATCATTATGTTTGATATCTGCATTTCTGCTTCTCACTGTGTGATCGGGGTCTCAAGATTCATTTGAATTTTGATTTTAAGGTCACGGTGACGGACTTAATGGCTTTTTGCTCGTCAGGGTTAGGCAAGTTCAAACAATATCCACCCAAAATACAGATTCAGGATTTTCAAAAAAATATAAAAAAAAACACCATCCTGTAGGGATTCAACAGTAAACAACAAAGGAAAGTAATTCAGTGTGTTACCAAGTTGGTTTCTCAGATCCATCCGGAGTAAATCCTTTTCCCAAACAAATCAATAAAGCATCTCTGAAAAAAGAAAATAAACACGACATATCTGATGTACCAGTCGGTTTATTTTCTTTGTGCACACAGGACAAGAGTCTGGAAGTGCAGCCGCAGACTAACACTCACCCAGAGTTGTTTTTTCTCAGACCCCGCTTTCAAGCAGACGAAGGGAATCAACAATCACGCTCTGATTTTCAGTTATGAAAATCGAAAGTTCATTTTGATAGAGTTTCTGAATAGAATCAATATTGTGACACCCCAGCTGTGTGACTACTTGCTACTTTTGAAACATGGCATATTTGTAATGATCTGTAATTCAGATATAAAACAGATGAATATACTTCTGTTGCTTTTGCTGACGCTCAGCCGTCCTCGCCGAAACTCGAGAAGAAGCCTCGGTTAGAACGTAAAAAACATGACGCACTTCATCCAGCATGAGTCACTCTGTCACTCACAGTAGAGAATCGTGCTCCCTCTCTCCCATCCACATGAGCCAGCCTTCTCTCTATCTATCTGTCCCTGGGGAGTACAGTACATTTAAACATGATTAAATTAGTATTCTGCCAAACCTCCAGAGAGCAATATCTAGTTTCCAGATCTATTTTACAATCACGCTTTAACCAAATCGCACCTCCTGTTGTACAAGTATCACTTTACACAGCGGTAATAGCAGTTATCTTATGAACTGTAACCAGGGTTCTGTCTGAGCCTGATGTCTGTTCCTTGGATTCACTGGGACACTTGTTAAAAAACTAGCTCCAGAACACTTTAACGTTTTATAGAGTCTGCATCCAGCCCAGTCGCCAGGACATAATGTTAGCGGTCAACGTTTCTGCACACCACACATACGTCCAAGGTTGACATGTGTACCCAACCTGGCATATCACGTTCACATTACTAGCAGCAGCTAGTAGCAGGAGATGGAGGGGAGGCCAACAAGGCTGCCAAAAGGGCGACTGAAGTTTACCTTGAGACGATTCCAGCAGTTTTATTGGCGGAAAAAACAAAACAGGTGTTTTTAAGGAGAGCTGCAGACACTTCCAGCCGGGCTACCTATCACGGGAAGTCGTGCCATCTCCACCTGTGAGCGTGGCGATCAAAACGGGTATTTTAAGCAAAGGCCATGATGCTTTCCAAACCCTAACCAAGTGGGTTTTGTGCCTAAACCTAAACAGAGCACATGCACAGCGTACAAAACATAAAGAAACTTACTTCAACTTAGCCTCTAAGAACAACGGCTGTGCACAAAGGGCCTCATGTGACTCCAACGACTGTCGTTACAACACAATAGAGCACTAACGAAGTTGAAACCAACTTTCCACCATCCCCAACGACCATACTAACGACTGTCGTTGGCAATAATGGAGCACATACGACCCATAGGCCTCAGTGGCCTTGTGACCGTCTCCTAAGAGGTTACATAGCTGGACCTCCACACCGGCTAGTTGGACTAGTCCCAGCCTAGTCAAAAGGGAGCAGGAACTGATGAAGCCTCTTGGATAAGAGGTGAAACGTCTTCAAGACAAAAAACAAATCCAGTTGCGTTCGATTCAATTTCCTTGAGAAAACTTACTTGTGGTTTTGCAGAAACATACCTGGCTAACATACAAAAAAACAAAGCAAATCCTCTTTCCCACGACAGATACTAGTGTAGTACACACATGGCTTGTGTCCTAGACAGAAAGGAGAAACCAGTGCTTTTAACATTATCACCAAAAAAATGTGTCAGTAATACAGTTTTTATGTAAAAAAAACTGAATGTTCTGCGCTGTATGTCAATTTAAATGTCGCTCCGACAGCCTTTTGTGCGGCTGGTGGAGAGGGTTACCTTTGCAGGGCCGCGGTGCAACATGTATTCATTGTTTTTGGTGAGTGGATGTCAGCGGCTGGAATGGGGCTTTATCACCGTATCCTTCCCTCTATAGCATTTCTCCTTGGAGGCCAGAGAATAGACTCCACTGTCTAACAGTCCTTCAGCTGAAGTGTTCACTACGGTTAAATGAGAAAGGGAGAGGGGGAGAGAGAGAGGGAGAGAGAGAGAGCGCCGTCCCTTGTGGCTGTATAGAGTTTTAATTAGATTCTCTTTACAGGGTTGTATCCTTTGGCATCCTTTGTCACAAATGCACACACACGCTAACACACACACACAATCACATAAATATACACACGGTACCTTGTTACAGCCGTCACTGTGGAGTGCTCCCCTGGGTGTTTTTTAGGAATCGTAAGGGTATCGTTAGGCTTCACTGATCAGTCTTCGGCCATAAACGTCTGCGCGCCCATGTGTTTGTCTCTGTTTATCAGCGTGTATTTTCTACAATAAACGCTTCTTGGGTAAATATCCTTTGCTATAAAGCAGCATGTTTGATTCAGTTATTTGTTATTGAGACTCTGGAGGAACAGAGGAGAGAGGAATGTAATGAAAACTGGAGGACAAACAAAAAGCAATGCAAATACATGGAAACAAAAGGTATTTCTTCTGGATTCGTCTGGTCAGTCCTCTGTGGTAAACCTTAAACAGCCAGTTGGTGGTTTTAAAAGGTGTCGCAGATGTTTGGATGATATATAATGTGTGTGTATACATTTGGATTGAAAAGAGAGTTTTGGTTTAAAGAATCACATCATTGCTATACTAAAAGATAAACATTATATGAGTACAGTGCACACTGATCAGCAGACTCGGCTGCTCCCAGGAAAATTCGAGTGAAAAAAGAATCAACTTTTATATTTTCTTTACACTTCCTGCCTTTTCTCTCTCTCCCCACATGTTCTGTCTCCGCTCTTTGCACTTTTACATTCCATTAGGCAGCCTCTGCAGGATCTGAAGACAGAAGTTCATAGCTGTCAGTCATATTTCCTATTTCTAAAAATGTTGTCTCTCTTTTCAGAAATTCACCAGAATAAATGAGACACCTATTTTCTGTTCTCCCCTTTTTTTTTTTGCTTTGATTGGAGCGTTGTGCTCAACAGATGAAGAAGAGAAGGAGGGTTGGTAGAGAAAGAGACTCACTAATGAAGGGAGCCACTGGTGAAGAGTGAGGAGAGGACCAGCAACCTGTTAATGTCTGGACTGCTGGTGGATAGAGCACTTACTGTGCACCACTTGTGCACGCAAGCACGCACTCACACACACACACACTCACACAAGAACAGGCGTCAAAGTCTCTCGATCAAAACAAATGAAAACAACAGACGTGTGCTGCGACGTGAAGTAGCATGGAACCCTGGGAGTTGTTGAACAATCATCGCTGCTGATGTGACTCGTGCTGAAATGTTCGTGGATGAGATAATGTGTTGAAGTTTCATTCACATCACGTTTAGTATCATCTGATGTTTCCTTTGTAGCTTACAGTGACAGGCTAACACTTATGTTAAGCTCCTTGTAGCATTAGTTAGTAGGTAATGAGGCCCTTATAAGTCTCATCAACATCAATGAGTCTATGCAACTGTTGAAAATAACATGATAAGCACATTTATTGCTAGATTATGAAAGATTTATAAGCACCTATAAGAAACGTGTTAACAGTTTATAGACTGCTTAAGAACTTTACTAAAAACTACATTTAAAATTCAACTAACCTGCCTACTTTTACTTTACTTTACTTTATTGACACACACATGAGTTTGGATCAAATCAGATGATTAAAAAAGAGATGTGTGGGGAGAGGTCAAGAAGCCATCAGGCTTATACGAAGGTGATACCCGTCTGGAATTATAAGAATGAATCTTGGAATTTAATTTAAAAAAGTTTCTAAAGGATAATGGTAGTGAAAAAGGCCTAGGTAATAAAGCTTTTATATGGCGGATCCTGCTGTCTGCACGTTCACAGTCACATTTACAAGACCTGCCCGTCACATTCATGCTGTGTCACGACTAGCCGCTTAAACTTTTAGCTAGCCGACAGAGCCTGTAAGATAAGTGGTTCATAACCAGCTGCACGACCTGCCTACTTGACAGATCCATTATCTGCATGTCCCTGACCACTATCCTGTAAGTGTGGACCTAGACGGCCGAGAATAAAAAGCACTAACTGTCATCCGCGGTCGGGCTGCAACAGCCACAATTGATAGCAGCGCAACAGCTTGGTGAGAGGTCACACACTGTAATCACAGGAAGTACAGCCCGCCTCTAAAATAAACAGCCACTGGAGCTTTTTATCACCGGCGACAACATGTGGTGTTGCTGGATACATTTTCAGTCGGTTATTGCTGCAGACCGAGCACGGGAGATTGACGGAATTATAAATATTCAAAGGAGAAGGTGGATTGTACAAGATGCTAAATATCAAGTCAACAAAGCAGATCTCATCAACGCAGCCACTCGAGGGAGGCCGGGTCAGATTCAAGGTGCAGGTCTGGTCAATTAGTTACAGAATACATGTGTTTGAATCAGTCTGTGTGTGTGTGTGTGTGTGTGTGTGTGTGTGTGTGTGTGTGTGTGTGTGTGTGTGTGTTTGCATAAGAAAGATAGAGAGAGCGTTCTTATGGCCTCGGGGTATTTCTGTTAATGACAGGAGATGAGGATCCCAACTCCAATTAATTAAGCTCCATGCATACCTGCTATCAACCTTCCCTCTCTGTCTGCCTTTAATACACACACACACACACACACACACACACACACACACACCTCCGCCTGCCAATCAAAACAGCAGTCAGTCTCCCTGTTGCCCAGAAGACTGTGTGCATGTCTGCGTGCTTCTCTTCAGTTCACAGCAGTGGAGGTCTTTGTAGATTTGTACATCAGACCATTAGAGCAGCAAAATATCCCCAAAGAGAGCGGTCGCTTGAGGAACACTCTCTCTCTCTCACACACACACATGCACACACACATGAAAGTACAAAGGCAAGGAAATGTACACATGCGAAGAGATACATGCCCCGCAACACTTGGCGTATCTGGACATCATCAAAGACCTGAACTTTGCAGAATAAAGAGACGAGACAAAACGGCTTTAGTGCTCCGCAGCCAGAGATGAAGAAGGTCTGATCCCACATGCATGGATCTCGTATATATGACATCAGGAGAGAGGAGAGGGGAGGTGAGGAGAGGACATGTGTTGTAGACAGGAGAAAAGAACAGAATAGAAGAAAGAGAGGGTAGGAGATGGCAGCAGACGCATATGTGCCGAGATAAGTACTATAGCACTTTAAATGCTATCTCAGCTCTGGGCTCAATAGTTGATCAGCCGCCTTTATCTTCGCTATAGAGAAGACAGTAATGTTATGCTCGTTAATGATTGCTGAACTGCAAAAATAGCTCAGAATATAACATGCGCGCATAGAAGTGCGGCTTAACGAGTGCTTCTTTTCAAAAAAGGAGCACTCCAGCTGTTACACAGAGTTGGGGGACTTGCGAGAAACATTAAAAACCACAAAAAGATCGATGCCGTCGAGGCCGAGATGCGCTGACTTTTAGTCCCTAAATGCAATTTATGGCATCCTTTGGTTGGATCCTCGCTGCCTCACAAATGACAGCATCTTTCAAGTTCCACAGCACAGTATCGCAGGCTTTCTTGTATATATTTGTTGTCTCCGAACCCAAACCGAGACGACCTTCATGAAAACACTCAGGTTGTATTTTGGACTTGACAAAGCTTCCCTCTCGAGAACCACAGCAGACTTTTCACAGCTGTTCTCAGAGGCCAAGCAGTTCCCCCCTTTTCAAAACCATAATGATTCTGTAGAAGAAGTCAACGCAAACTCCTGGCAACAGCGTCGTTAGAAAAGAAGTTCTCTTGAACGCAAGAAAGTCAGAGGCGGTTTTTTGAACATTTCCAGCTCGTCTTTGAGGCTTCATGGTTCTGCGCAGTAATGAATCGAGTTAGAAGCTGGATTCTGCCAAAGAAAGAACAGAGACGATCAGTAGGCAGTTCCATAGGTACTGTTTACAGTGAGGCAGCTGAGTAGAGCACAAATATGGAAAAGAGCAATCACAACGCAGAGACGACGAGAAAAAGCCTGTGATGTAAGAGCAGCACGGTTCAGAGGGAGTAGAAAAGAGAGCTAAGGGGCGCGTCGGTTCCAAGTGCATAAATGCATTGTTAAAAAAACCTTATATCCTTTCATAACCTTAATCATTGTGTGTGTGTGTGTGTGTGTCGGGGCGGGTGTGGGAGTCTGAGTTTGATTACCTCGGCTTGGTGATTGGAGGAGAGCCTGTCTGAGTTTGATTACGCCTCCTGAAGGAGTCTCCCCTCCACTCCATTTGTCCGGTTTATCCTCTTTTCCCCTCGCGCCGTCGTCGAGCGGCGCTTGTCGCCCTGCGGCCCTGAGAAGCGACAGAGCGACCTGTGTCAGGAGCTTGAGAGCGGACTTGTGTAGAATCTGACTCAGCTGACCTGTGGATAACCCGGCACACACACACACACACACACACACACACACAGCGCCACATGTATTCACAGTATTGTAGATGTGAAAGAAGAGATGAATGTTTTGCTGAGGACATTGGAGCAGCACGTGTCACATGACACACAAGTTTCTTTGCAAAGCTTTTGTGGCTACACGGTTTGAAGTATTTGATGAACACTAAAAGCTGTTTGTGTAGGTGTGTGCGCTCCGCGAGGCCGCTTGTGTTGTTGTTTTCAGGCGTGCCTGTGTGTCTCTGTGTCATTTTTTTCTAATCGTCTTCCCTCCCTTCCAGATGTTTCCTTTCCACATCACCGACTCTTAAATGAGAGCCTGCCGTGGATCCTTCTGTGCACGTGTGTGACTGTGTGTTTGCGTCTAAACATCCTTGTGTGTGTGCGCGCGCGTGTGTGTGTGTCTGTCTTTGCTCTAGGTCCCATCCCAGTTGTTCTGTGGCGCGTCTAATTGGAGGTATTTTAGCGTCCCTGGAGAGAGCGAGTGTGCGATTGTGTTTTTGTGGGTGGGGGGGTGGGGGAGGTTCTATGTGGTTTGTGCGTATGCACGTGTGTGCGTCGCTGTGTCGCAGACCCCGACACCTGCCAGACCTCATTTAACAGCTTAAACGTAGGATCAGAGAATCCCCCTGTATCCCCGTGTGCAGTCAGGTTGCTTCCAGTGATGCAGCTCCTCATTATGTGCTCAAGTCGATTTGCATTTTGCTGCATCATGCGTTGGTAGGCTTCACGGAGCACCATAGAAACCCGCTCTAACCAACATGGCAACATAATGATCTGTGCCACAGTCTGCCCCTCTTGGATAGACAGTCTGCAGCTTGCAGTGTGGGTTAGGGAATATGTCTCAGGAGATTATAGTCAAACTAGTGAGAGTGGAATACCGACAGACGTGTGGAGTTGTAATTCTCTCCAGGACTTTTTGGCTGGTGACCCCTAAAAACAAAAGGAATGCCAAATTGGATGCTGTGTAGCAACGCAACAACCCCCTGATACAAGCGCAGGTGTGCACACTGAACGGTGACACTAAATCTTTTTTTTTTCCTCTCCCTCTCAAATGAGTGCTCTTAATTAATTACCGGCAGAATCTATGGCCGTGTTCGGAAAAGCAGCTGCCAATATATTTAACAGCTCGATAAAAGTGGCTCCAAGATTTCACAGTTACGGTCAGATGTTCTAAGACTTCTTCCTCTTACAGGGGGGCTTCCTGCGTAGACTTTCTTTTTTGGCGGGTGCTAAAGCTATAATTGACCACGGCAGCAGCTCCCAGATCAAAGTAGCACATGTTAATTTGATTTTGTGGAAGACGGTGTGAACAGTTGAGTTCAATTATATTATAATGACACAATAATGACATTTTTTAAACAGTTTTTCCAGTTTCGTGCCGGAGGTAGAGGAAGTCAACAGCACGCTCAACTTAACACAAGCAGGGTGCATAATGCCACTTTGTGTAACTGTTCGTGATGAATTTAGTGCCGTTCACTGGTGTTAGATGCAACCTTGAAGCTTGAAGAAAGGTAACTGAATCCCCTGTGAACTGTAAACTGAATGGGAAGGAATTAAAGGTCCAGTATGTAGGGTTTTGCAGCATCTAGGCATGAGGTTGCAGATTGCAGACCTTAGTACCGCTCCTTCCAAGTGTCTAGGGGAACCCTATGGTGGCCACTAAGAATCCTAAAACCTTGAAAAGTCCTTTGTAGAGCCATTGGTGAGTCTATTCTTGGCTATACACTAGACTTGTAGTTCTCGAGACCGGTCTCACGGATCCATGAAGGAGGACGCAAAATGTTGGCGAATTGGTCAGTCGTCAGGTTTGGTTTCACGGTCTCGGCCTCGGCCTCGAGCTGAACTTGTCTTGGTCTTGACTTGGTCTGTCTTGGCCTTGGTCTTGGTCTTGGTCTTGATACTCTCTGGTCTTGGTAGTGTCTTGGTCTTGGTCTTGATGATCTCTGGTCTTGGTAGTGTCTTGGTCTTGGTCTTGATACTCTCTGGTCTTGGTAGTGTCTTGGTCTTGGTCTTGGTCTTGATACTCTCTGGTCTTGGTAGTGTCTTGGTCTTGGTCTTGATACTCTCTGGTCTTGGTAGTGTCTTGGTCTTGGTCTTGGTCTTGATACTCTCTGGTCTTGGTAGTGTCTTGGTCTTGGTCTTGGTCTTGATACTCTCTGGTCTTGGTAGTGTCTTGGTCTCGGTTTAGGCGGTCTTGTCTACAAGTCTACTATACACTATGATTATACTGTGATTATACACTAATGAAAACATAAATATGTATATTATATTACACATCTGCCAAAATATCCCCCTCAACACAACCCACACACTAGACCTTCATGCAATCTTGTGGATTTGGGGACTTTTTGGACCCATGTGCTTTATTCGATCAGCAGAAAATTAATCTTCAAGTCTTTTTCCATTATTGTGATTAATTGAAAAATGTCAAAGATTCACTACTTCTTGTTTCTCAAAGCTGGAGGATTTGTTGTTTTTCTCTGCTCAATCATTATAAATGTAATATCGTCGGGGTTTTGGTCTGTCGGTTGAACAAAACAAAACATCTGAGTAGTCAACTTGGGGGTTTGGGAAATTATTATTTCTGAGGCAATTTATTGAGTAAAAATCAAAAACAATTATTTCACGGCTCCTTACCCATGGTCTGCTTTAGCTGCTAAGCATCACACTTCCAGGTGTCCCGTCTAGACTCTCGCCTGTGCAGGAGAGTCTCCAGGAAAGCAACAGGCAGCCGTCAGCAAACACTGCCAGTCATTTCTGTCCTGTTATTTGTGCATGCTCTTTGATTAAGGTGGCCCGACAGAACAGTATCTACAGAAGCCAATTTGAACAGGTTCTTTTGAAAATAGGGTTTGGAGACAAAAGGAAACGCCACATGGGCTTCTGAAATTGCAGTGTGCTCAAGCTTACCTATAATAACTTCACATTTTTGCACACCTGCCCTCAGTTTGTGACCATCTGTGTCTGCTCTCCAACATCACACAGCTAAATGTGCAAAAATGCCTCACTTACCGGTTGTGCTTCATTTAGGAAATTAACCTTTTTGTTAGCTACACTAAAGTAAAATGGATTAAAAGCTTAATATCCCACAGTTTCTCTCATTAATCGGAGAGAACATAGTGACACAAATCAAGTGAGAGTGCCTCAGTCTCTTGGGAGATGTGTGTGGTGGTACCTGGCAACCCGACCCAGAGATAGAAGCGAGCGCCGGCAAACGACCCCGCTTGATGTGTGTCACTCGTCCCTCTGCTCGGTCAAGCCCTCTGCTCCGCTCAGTTTGCTGCGGAAAATGGGTGAAATAGGTGCCAAGAAGAAGAAAATATGCTTGCAAATTCCCCTCCACTCGGTGCAAGGCTTTCCATTTTCGGGACCTTGAGGCTAGGCCATTTGTCGATACCCCAGAAAATCCTCCCTCTTTTTAACAGCTTAATGTTGGCAGGTGTGGCATTATCTCTCATTTGGCCTTTTGCATGTGATACCAAGTTTGCTGGCAACAATTGTCTTGTTATGTCTCGTTATTTTCCTGGAGAGTCAGACTGCAGAAGGTTGTATAGTTTAAACATACACTATATAATGAGCACGATACTGTATATAGTCGAGAGTGGGCTACATGATTCCCGTGCCAAGAAATTCTGAATTATTTGGTGTTTTTTTTATAGTTACATAATTATTTAAATGCTGCGAAGAAACTATGAGCCAGCCCAAGTCGATCCTTTTGAAGTTGAGATTGCGTAGGAAGCCTGTGTTCAAGCTGTCCAAAGGCTAGTTATGCAGATAACCATTGGGAAGGTCACTTAACAGAATCACCGATGCGTTTAATTACATGTAAACCTTGAAGAACGAATA
Organism: Lagodon rhomboides; assembly: GCA_039737535.1. Taxonomy (NCBI): domain Eukaryota; kingdom Metazoa; phylum Chordata; class Actinopteri; order Spariformes; family Sparidae; genus Lagodon; species Lagodon rhomboides. The sequence continues at coordinate 28,928,646 of CM077786.1, forward strand.
TCGGTGTGTGCTGGAGTTTCGACCCTATTTCCCTAACATGCTTGTAACCTTGTACCTGCAAGGTTAATTTGAAAGCTCTAACCTTGAGTGATGACACATTAGGACTACAGTGAAGCCTTTTGTATTCAAATTCCGGTTATTTGAAGTCTACAGATGTGGAACACACACACACACACACACACGCTGACACACGCATACCCCTGATTATACAAATAGGCACTAATGCTCAGTGGTTTTGATAAAGAGGCTTGGCTAATGAATTAGTGCTTTGATTAATTCCTGCTACAACTGCTTGTGTCTAGATGTATTATATTCAATATTTCAGTTGCAAAGGGATCAGACTTGTCTCTGTTGATCCCCGTCTCCCCTCTCTGCCTGTTTCCTCTGTCTCTCTCATTTCTGACTCTCAGTCCCTTCTCTCTTCCTCCCTCTCAGTGTAATGAGGCTCCTCTGTGGTTCTATAATTAAAACCCCAGTGTACAGATAGGAGTGATGGAAGGATGGACAGGAAACTGACTCATGGACTGTGTCAGTGTGACAAGCAAACCGTGTGTGTGTGTGTGTGTGTGTGTGTGCGTGCTCTACTTGTTCCACCTATTCATGGCTTTAATTTCAAGCGTGTTTTGCAGCATGATGAAATAGATGAAGATGGATGCCCGTGTACACGGCTTTGACTGAGCATTTTACAGACACACGCCCACTCAGACCATCTTCAAATCCTCTTCCGTTTATGGCACAAACAGTCAATAGACGGGAAAAAAAAAAAAGGCGACAGAAAGGGAGGCAGCGAGGTGCCCAGTGAGGTGTCCAGTGGGAGAGGAACACAGACAAAGAGGCACAGATGCTGGATGTAACAAGTTTCTAAGAATCAATGAACAAGCCGGGGCGGTGGAGGTAAAGAGGACAGAGAACAGGAGCAGGAGGAAGCACTAAAAAGTTTTAATGTGACAGAGGTTCCTGCCAACATTGTTTACTGCGAGGCACCGGTTCTATTCAGGCCACCATGATGAATGAATCTGTGTTCATGCTGTGTGTGTGAGCAGCCACAGACGTAATACATTTTATACACAGATTGTCAAAAACAGGGTGATCAGGTTTAGCTGATCCACTGACAAATACTCAAATAATTCTTTTGCATTAGTTCAAGGTCAACTTCAAAGAACTTAATAGAAAAAATAATCTGTACTGAGAAAATCAGACCAACCTACTGTAGCTTACTGTGCTTTTCAATGATTTAATCGGTACATTACATTCAAACGATATTTAGAGGTCAATGCTATGTAGTTGTTTACGTGTGGAAATGATGAAAAACAGCTGGCAATTAAAGCTGAAGGTATAAGATATCATGGCGGCTCTCAGTCGCCGCTGAAGCTGCTCAGCTACGTGAGATAATGTTATAATTGCATAAACAGCTCGAGCTGCTGTTCAGAACTGAATGTTCCCAATCAAAATTAACGTAAATATTGATTCTGACAGTTTTTTAATCAGCTAGCGTTAACAGTTGGTCAGATACTTGGATGCTATGCAGTTTATCATACCAGGCTGTATTACGTGCATAGTATTAGTAATGTTTACTTGTTAACTTTCTATGTTTGGCTCCTGGATGAATAAATGTAGATACTCTTTGTAAAAGTCTGCAACAGCACTGATTCAGACACTGATTTTATCGGGGGGCAATGAGGCGAAGGGAAGTCGCAGTGACGAGACATCAGGTCTTTGTTGCTATAGTGTGGTTTAGCGAAAACCTTTTTGCAACTGTGTGCTTGTGATGAAAGCAGATGGAACAATTTCCTATGTTGAGTAGGGATGGGTATCACTAGGAATGTAGCAATACTAACACTTATTCTTAATTACAAAATGGTAAAAATCTGTATTGTTCCAAAAAAAAAATACATTCAGAACACTGTAAAAAGTCTATAGTCTCATATCTTAGTGGAATCAGAACTAACATAGTGAGTGAAGTTTAGAGAGATTAAAGAACACACACATCAGTCGGTATCAGTCCTCCTCCCTCTGTGGGGTAAGCCACTGCCTGCAGGAACCCCTGGTAGTGGGAGGGGAGGCTGGTTCGTCCGAGCCAGCAGGTGCTTTTGCAAGTGCAAATTTTAAGATATGTGGTAAACTCAGCTACACATTTTTAACAGTTGAGTGCTTGTGTAAAACATAGCAGTGGTGGGTGACGGGCGGTGATGAGTGCTTGTTTGGTAGGTGTATTGAAGTTACACTTGCAAAGGTTTTATTGCACTTACAGTGACGAACGTTGTCGTCGTCGACTTGAGTCAACATTGAGTTATCTTCACCTGGTTCTCTCAACCGGCTCCAAAGCCACCTCTTTGCTCTGCTGACTTCGCTCTGTGGGTTTGTATGAGGAGGAGCTCAGCAGAGGAGAGGCTGCAACGTTGTGATAGTGAATGACACCAAAACATTTTAAAAAGTACTGATAAAGGAACCATTAACATGGGAGCTTATTAGTACTACGGAATTTAATAATTTAGTCCTGAGGAAGTTTAATACCGGGTTTCAGTTTAGGATGGTTGAATGCGTTGTCATTGTGGAGGATGTAGGCGGAAATGTAGCCGATGTGCCATCGACACTGACTAATGCACATCTCCAGACAAATACTTGAGCAGGGATACCATCTCAGCTGCCTTAAGGAGATGAAATGCACGAGCACACACGCAACGCACACACGGGATGCTGAATGAGGTGTCAAGTGTGCAGATAAGTAGCGTGGTGCTCATGGTTTTAATGATCCTGTCAGTCACACGGCTGTCCCTTATCGCAACCTCGCTATACACTCTGCAACCCAAGACTGTGCGAGTGCGTCAGTCAGCGAGAGCGTGCGCGAAGATTAATATTCTGAGTCGGTTCCAGCTGAGACCTCATGTTGTACGCGGTGTACATGGAGACAGACGTTTTACAGTTTTTCCCACTGTGTTCAGAAGTGGTGCTTTATTTTGATACCCATCACTGTGTGAAAATGCGCAAGACTCCACGATTCCAAACTGAGCAGCCCAACGGGATGCACCGCTCATATGCCAGCTTGTATCAGCGCACACTGGCTATAGTCAGGGTTTTCATAAACAGTTTTCAGAGTACCCCGAATATAAATGAAATATTATTGTGCACGCGAACACACTGATTGTCTCTGTGTGTCAGTGCTTCCTGCTGGGTGTAACAGGTTATTGAAGTAGCAGGCCAGTCAGCAGATGTTAATTTGAAGCAATGGAAGCAGAAGAGAGAAAGAGCGATTGAGGGGGAAAATGGAGCTGGTGAATGATGGGGCAGGGCGGCAAAGGAAAGATTCAATTTAAGGAACAGAAGAAAGATAAAGGATGGGTAAATAGTAGGAGAGATGATGAAGTGCTGAGGAAGGAGAAATATGTTCAGTGGCAGAAGAAAGGAGAGAGGGGTGATTGTGCCATCGGTTGCATGATTTCACATTAGTTGTGTGTATGTGTGGTGGGGTTAGTGATATGGATACAGTTTGTGTCAGGGTATAAATTGGTACATTTAAAGAAAAACTGTTTAGTTGGTGTCTGTGGTCCATGATGTAGAACAGGAGGGTTGGCTTCTCCTGTCCGCGTGTCCTTGAGCAAGAAGCTCAACCCCAAATGCTAGGCCACTAGTGAGAGAGTGTGAGAATGAGAAACTGTAAAGTGGTTTGATTAAAAAAATGTTTAAGATAAATACGGTCAAACTCAAAACTCAAACTTTATTTATTTATATAGCACCTTTCATACACATAAAAATGCAACACAAAGTGCTTTAACAGTCAATTAACATTGCAAACCAAACTCAAATATTTGAGAAAGTCACATGTTGGAATATTTCAAAGCAAATACCTAAAAGGATTGACTTATTATCCAGAGAATACCTATAAACGTGGGCTGAAGGCAATAAGCTGTGTCTTGTAGTTCAGGGCCTTCATAAATTACACTGTCACGCTGATCTATTGTTATTGATACTCATGTCCTCTTGCCCTCAGTAAACAAGACAGTTGTTGGGTCTTTGTTAATCCAATGGAGGAGAAAAGCTAGTCATGCTGAACAAATAAATAGTGAGATGATATGAAATACAACAGACTCAACACTGTAGATGGGAAAAGTGTGGATAGAGGTGATAAAGGTTTGTCACTCTGTGAAGTAGTGGAGGCACCACTCATGAAAGAAAACAAACAACACAAGGACGTTTAGGCTATATGTGTTGAGTTCCAATTCATTTGACGGATTACTTGATAATTCCTCTTTGTTCAGACTTAATTAATTTTTTTTTTTTAAAGGGCAGCGCCAATACATTATATTGAAAGAATTATTATTGTTGCCCAAATTATATCTTCTTCAGTGGTATTGCAGGTGGGCCCAATCCCAGTATACCCCTTGTCCCTACCTCTTAACCCTACCCCTCTGTTTTGCACGCTCATGCCTAGGGATACGGTGTCCTGATTCTTGTTGGGATAGAGGGACAGGGTCAAGTTGTAGGGATGCATGGCCCTACAAATGGAAGTTTTTCAGAGGTACACTTAAAACCGAGGGTATGATGGTCCTTTTCTTTAAAACAAGCAAAAACCAATCGCTACTACTTTGCTGGTGTCTCAATAGACACTTTGAAGGCATATGAAGCCCCACATTTAACTCAAGTCCAGCTTCAAAGCTGCTGCACTTGGTACCACTCCTCTGATATCAATGCAAGCTGGAGCATGGGTCGCTAATGTTAACCTATCAAGTAGGTGTTCCTTTTAATTTGATTACTTGATTGATAGCTTGAAGTTGTGAGCGAACTGGAGGGTTTTCTGTCGCCATCTGATCATTGTATCACATCTGAATTTTTTACTTCTTTAAAAAAACAGGGCTACATTCTTGATTTAGTCTTTACCTTTGGGTAACCCTGAACCTGCTGTTATTGAGGGATTTTATTTCAGATCATAAAATTGTTTTATTTGATATAAACGGCATGTCTGCTATTCACTGTTCCACGCAGGCTTTGTTGCTACCCTCAGTGCTCATGGTTATATAACTGTGTGCAACAATGTAAATGAGTACAGTAAATCAGTTTGATACTAATACCACTCTGGACCAAATAGCCCCTGTGAAAAGCAAGGTCATGCCATCCATCCAAACCAAGACCTTGGATAAATGAAAAAGAAAGGAAAGAAAGTAGAAGAGCTGAATGTTAATAGAAAAAGTCTCAACTTCAGTTCATAAACTCCATATGACGGAACTATCGTCTTCGTTTACTTCACCGGTTAAGGGTTAACTCCCTTGCTTTTCCAGTCTAGTTGCCTCATACAAAACATAACTCGAGATTTTTTCTTCAATACCATCACCAGTACCTGCCCCAGCCGCCTCTGTAGACGACTGTGAGCTCTGAGGTTTGTAAAGCATTTCGTTGAAAAGATCAAAAACATCAAAGCATCAGTTACTCCTGCTGGCTCACCGCCACCTTGACCCGAGTCCTCTCCCTCCACCACGCTGTTAGATAAGTTAACCCCCTTTACCCTGAGGAATTCGGTCGACATTGTGTCCAGTACTCAACTCACTACTTTTAAGTTTGATATTCTTCCTTCCAAGTTGTTCAAAGAGGTATTTGGAGTCATCGCCCCTTGGCTTCGTAGCATTGTGAACAAGTCTCTCCTGTCTGGCCTGGTCCTGGACGACAGCCTGTCCGAAAGAGACCTGGTTTTAATCCAACATTCCTCCATAACTACTGTCGTATTGACCAGATCACCATAACATTGCGCTAACAATAGTTACTGCTCGGTGGTTGACTGCCAATTGATTTGCTTTGCAAAGATATGTAAAATCTTATCTTGTCTGATAAACCGAATGTACCCAACAGAGACAACTCAGACTAAGACTGTTTCCACAGAAGTACTTTCACCATAGTACCCTTAGAACCCTGCTTAACCCTCGGTAACTGTATCTTAACGCCAGATCTGCTTTGCATTTTCCTCTGCAGACAGTACTATTAAATGTTCTCTCTTGCTCAGCCACACATTTTCTACACACAGCACACACGTGTGGTTGTTGACAACAAGGAAACTGGCTTTGTTTGAGAAAAGGCAACAAAGGCAGCAAGACAGAAGACTGATGAAAAAACAGGCGTTATTAATTAATTGTTAATTTTACATCAGATAGCAACTCTGGGTATTTTTGACTGACCAATTAGCGGTCTCCATTGTTTTAACTCTATCGTCTGGTATTCCATCAGTGCTCAAGGTACCTCAACAGAAAAGTAATGAGGAGAGAAAAAAAGACAGCACAAAGCGGTACTGGTGGCTTTTGGTGCCACCTTCAACTTTTGATGATGGAAATGTAAATATAACCATTCTTATGTGTAACAAGATGAACTGAACTGAACTGCTTGGTGGAAAAGAGGCATCATTTTCTTCAGATTTGTTCTATATCCAAACTACCTTTGATTGTGTTGGTAAAAGTTTTACTTTCCAGGCTTTGAACAAAGGGGGATCACGCTTTTACTGATTTGGCTAAACTGTGGAACAAATTTTCAGACCAGCTGAGCCAGTGCCTCAGTTTTGAATCTTTTAACAAACCTGCGAGATACATTAGAGATAGTATGTGGAGCATTTGCTAATTAGGAAGACGGCATTTGGTCTACATTATTACAACGTCTTTTCCAATTAGCAAACAATGTCTACACTACGTCTTTGCAACATAACTTCTATACGTCAGGCCGACATCTGCAAGACGTAAGTGTGCTATCTACAGACAGGCATTTGTATCATATTTTTATAATGTCTATTCAAATGTTTTCATGTTGTTCTGTGATATTTGGCTCTATTTCTCCTTGTTTGACCACTTCTTAAATGTCCAGCTGGACTTTCAAGCGAACATAAACAAGTCAATTACCTGTGAAATCTATAAAGCCAGGAATGTTTCTCATTCTCACACCAATTAACGCACACATTCACATATACAAACACTTTAACTCACAGCACACATACATCCCATTTGTTCATTAGCTGCTATACTGACACAATGGTCCGACTGTTTGTGTGGGTGGTGCTTTTTCCTGCACTGTCTTCACTTGTTAAGGCCTCGCTAAATCACAGCCACGCTTCACACTCATTTACTAAGTCACACACACACAACCATACATAAGTGTGTGTTTGTCCTCTTGTAGACTTCGCTATCAGGATGTACCTTAGACAAAGTTTGTTATCAGGGTTTCAGGGCAAACAAAGCACCCACGAAGAATTACTGAAAGAAGACGAGATAATAAAAAACGGAAGGGGGGGTGAGGTCGAGCAGAGCAGAGACGAGGACAGAGAAGGATCGGGTACCAGGGAGTCAAAGAAAAAGAGGCGAGCAGTGAGCAAGTGCGAAATTGGGAACGCTTTGAGGACGATGTAGATGGATAGGAAGGAAGACAGAGAGGCAGAGTGTAAAAGTTGAAGATTGAGAGGGGATGCTGAAAACAGGAATAGATCAACAGGCCCTTTAATCCAAAAATAGTTTCCACCCTTCTCCTCCTTCCTCCTTCCTCCTCGTCCCTACTTACCTCCCCGCCACTCCCTCCTCCCCTGTCTAGTTGTTTGGAGTGATTGAAGAAATGAGGAGATGTGTGCAGCCCATATTACGCGCGCACACACACACACACACACACACACGCAGACATCACAGCAGTGTGTGCGCATGTGGACATATTGTGATCCACAGACAGACAGATGATGTCCATTACCAGGCCGTGCTGTCCGGAGCCAGGCGGAACAGCTGCAGCCAGATTTCACTGATCTATCACTGTTCTAATGAATCTGTTATAGCCAGACTCGACCAATCAATCTCTGAGCCAGTTAATCAATTAAGCCATTAATCAGACACAGACCCGAACTGTTCTTGCCCAGATGAGCGATCGCTTTACATATATACACAGACGTAAAGACACGTGCCCTTATACGTACGGACACCGAGTCAGTCAGCGTGTAACTGACTGCGAGAGTGACTTCTGCCTTTCTTTGACACAAACAAGTAACATAATTGACGACGGTTTCGTTTGGCGGCAGTTAGTATACTTTCCAACAAGTACACCTGAATGAGTTGAGCACCGCATTCAGATAAACAGGAAAGATTTGCAGGTGAGTTACTGCGGGAAGCTTTTAGTAGCAATAACTAAATTAATTCTTGGTTTGATTTTCTGCTTCCTGTATTGGGATATTTAATTGGAATGAGACTATTAGCTTGTCAAATGCGAGGATTTGCTGTTTCTTCTGGTTTAGATCATTGTTAATTGACTACTTTGGGGGTTTTGGGGATTCTCCGTCTTACAACACGAGCAATTAGAAAGGGTCACCTTGGGGGGTTGTGGCATTTTAATGGGCATTTTGCCCTGTTTTCTGACATTTTATGGACTAATGGCCTGGACACACTGGATTGTTGATTCAGTTCCAAAATGATTAAGTCACAATGACAGTTAGGCCCAAGAGTCTCTCTTTCAGTGTAATCTCTTGTTCCTTTTCCTTTTCAGTATGACTAAAAACATTTGTATGTTGGTGGAAACAGTTATTATACGTGAAGTCTTTGAAGATTTCGATAATCTCAAAATCTGTAAATAATTCTAAAGACAATGTAGGTGGAAGCAACTTTGCTCCTGAATTTATGACACTTGTCTTTAGTCTCTGAAGCTGTGATTTTGACTGACAACCAAAGATTTGATTGTCAGTGTCGGTCTGGAACAGCTCAAAACAACACTAAAAATGAACTGATAACTTAATTGATGATAAAGAATAATCCTAACTGGCAGCCCTGCAGAATATCCTGTACGCTGTGTTGTGCTATAATAAAGTATGGTTTTCTTCAAAGGACTTCCCCAAAGGGGATCAATAAATTCTGAGTACAGTATTCACATTTTTATTCTGCTCCAAAGAACCGTGAGCTTGTGAGTGAGTGTCTTAGCCTTCAAGGAAGGGCCCAAGGAAATGCCAGGACATGTTGCCCTCCACTGAACTGTCACATTCCTCCAGGCCTCGTCCCTTCAGCCGCCGGCTTGTAGCAAATGAATGGACTGTGTCTACAGCCACACAGAGGGCTGCAAACACTTAGCTGGATTACCACTTGTTTCTAAAGGAGGCACTCAAGATTCAGTGTCCTCTCGTACATGAGCCTTATTTGCTTATGCTGAGCGTCTCTGAGATGCCGATTCCGCGAAAACAGAGAAGTGATAGTCGAGAGCCGGAGAGATAACGACAAAGAACGGGTGAAAACGAAGGAGGAGTGTGAGATAAGGGATTACCCTGCAGCATTCTGGAGAGGGAAGACAAGAAAGGGGGAAACAACCTGATTTAGTAATGATGCATCTTCTCTTTCTTGTCTCGCGCGGTCCCTTCTCCATCTGGTATTTCACCCCGAGGTGGTGGGCACACAGCTGCACCACATCACCGCCTTTTAAAGCCCCACCTTTTGGCTCCAACTTTCCCCTGTCCTCCACACGTCTTTCATCCCTCGCTCCTTCTCTCTCGCCTCGTAATGTTTCTCCCGCAAGATCAGAGGCTCCCTATTTTTTTCTCTCTGTCTCCTATCAGAGGCGCAAACTTGCGGAAGCAGCACTCGTCTTTTGAATTGGAAATGATTTCTCTCATTTCAAGCCATCATTAGGCTCACAGTATGAATTGAACATCTATTTCTCATTTTCATTACATGGCAGTCTCCTGTTTTTGTTTTGTTTTGTTTTAACGCCTACCTTGTACTGCTGGTGTTCCTTTTTAAAGCTGGATGTTTGTTTACCCATTTCAATAGCACATTATTATTTGTCGCCTCATTTCCGCACTCTTTGTTCCACATTTGAGTCGATAAGAGTTTGTGTTTAACAAGGGATTGGTGGGGTTTTATTTTTTTGGTTTTGTTTTTTTTTTCTCAAGCGCACATTTTTGGGCAGAAATAAACCTAAAGTCTGAAGAGATGGCGAGTACAAATCATATAAGTGTCGATGGAGGAGGAAGAGAGGGAGAAAAGCTGAGACAAGCTAACTTTTTTTTCCTTTCAGACGGCGAGCAAAGAGAATGTCAAAACCAGGTGACATTTGGGATTCCATGCAAGGATGATTGACACCAACTTTACCTGCATGTGTGTGGGAGACTGGACTGTACATACTGGCTGTGTGTGTGTGTGTGGGCATGATTGACATGGTAAATTGGAAAGGTCAACTGGTGCTAGTGTTTGGTAGAGACAGGCGGACAGCGAGAAGATGTAACCTTCCCAGAGTCCACATTTCTGGGGGGAAGGAGAATCCGAGCAAAAGACTTGGAAGATTTGGCTCAAAATAGAGGGAAGGGGGAGCGGAGGGTTGTGTGAAAAAACCGAGATTTAATATGTAAACCCGCTCTCTGCTGTTTATACGCTGTGTATAAATGATAGGGCTCCTCAATTCTGGTCAGATTTACAAAGTGAGATAGACTGCTGGGTATAGGAGGGGAAGCGAGCGGACTACAAAATGTTATCACCCGGGTCCTTCAGGATTTGCCCCGAGGTCTGAGGTCAACACTCCAGCCAGCTTATTATTTCACCTGTGTGTGTGCGTGTGTGTGTGTGTGTGTGTGTGTGTGTGTGTGTGTGTGTGGAGATGGGGGTCCACGAGTCCTTGCGTTTCTCTCTGTGAATGTGTCAGCATTGGAAATCGGAGTGTTACATTTGTACAGCAATTGATATGAATTTCAAATAGGTGTGAGTGTGAGTGTGTGTGTGTGTGTGTGCGTGTGTACGTGTGCGTGTGTGTGTGTTTTAAAGTGAGAAACAGGAACAGAGAAGAGGGTAGAGAGAGATTGACAGGGTAAATTGGAACGGTAAGGGTTCCGAGGTTGAACTCGGGGTTTAAAACAGCCGAGAGAGAGAGAGAGAAAAAGAAAAAGAGCCAAACGTGTTGCTAAAAAAAGTATTCTTTGGCTTGGGGAAATGTGACAGTGGATGCAGATGTGGGTGGATGGGGAGAACGAAGCGAGGCTGAGCAGGAGAATAGATTGTCACCGAGGGCGAGGGGGTGTCTGGTTGTGTGTAGATGGAGGAAAGGAAGGAAAAGCCCGGCGGGGCTATTTGTGCGTCGAGAGGGGGGTGAGGGAGGGTGACTCATGGAGGGTTTGGGGGTGCTGCGGCAAATATATGACCCACAGCTTGGGACTGGAGGGTCGGCACAGGTCAACTGGTAACACAGCGAGAGCGACAACCGCCTTTACAGACACAAAAGGACAGGTGCAGCTTACAGGATTGTTGTTTTGAACAGCAGACACGACACACAAATACTGTACTTAATCCTTGTTGTATTCGCCCAGTAGAACAAAAAACACGCACACACACACACGCCGTGGCAAGCACACACAGAGGACGTGGTGACCTGCTTGTGTGTAGGTCCTTCAGGCGGCTGAATACACAATAGTGAATTCATGAATACAAATCATACTCAAGGCCGAGACACACTTAGGCACACACTTACATTTTAACATCTCCTCAAACTGTATTTTAAACGCGTCACAGAAGTACCACGGATAATACCGAGTGGTGCTCGAGCCTGTAGTACAGTCGTTATCTCTGCTGTGAAACGCACATCTACGCATCCACAGGTATGTTTTCTTCAAGGCCGGCGCTGATTATTAGTAACTGATGTAAGTCTGCAGTGTGAACGAAAACAAGAACAAGAAATGCGCCTAACTTTTTTATTTAAGTGCTCCTGCTCATAATTCAGGTGCACCCAATAACATATTGTAATTAATTTTTTAAGACACTGCGATAACCTAAAAAATATATTTTTATCGGCTACTTAAAAAAAACAGCCTTTCAGGTGCCCCAGTGCAACCATTAAAATGATGTAGTCACACTTCAAGGATTTTTTTGTCTCATCTACTACCAAAACGGTGTCACCGTGTATGACCAATCAGATTGTTGCGGGCGGTGAGCACCAACAGAGGAACTCGCATCAGTGCCAAAGCAGCACATCTCCTCTTTCGGCTACTTAAATGTGTTGGCGCTCAGACAACAAAAACAAAAACCCGCCGATTCCGGCGATCTAACGAATGCTGAATATCAGATCCCATAATCGGCCGGGCTGATGTTTAGTGGATGCAGCTCCGTAAACGTCAGACGCTTTGTTGTATTGCGAACACTCACACACACACGCAGTCGTAGCGTGTGCTCTGTCTGTTGTCCCCTGATGTCCCCATTGTTTTTCTGTTCCCGTTTGAAACTGAAGATGACTCAGTATGACACATCATTTGAATACACACGCAGTTGTATGCCCCCCAGAACAAAGCCTGAGTGTTTCTGTTCGTGTGTCTGCGGGCATTATAGTGTTTGTGCATGATTGTGTGTGTGTGTGTGTGTGTGGTTGTGTACTGACCCCCTTTTAGACTCTCAAAAATTATAGACTTCCCAATACTGCTGTTTAACAGCACAAACCGTGCTCCAGTTAAACGACCGCGTCCAGGTGTGTTCGGAACAGGTCTGGGTATTGTTTTCATGATCGTATTTCAGATGAGTTTTTGTTTTCGATACTGAAGTTGACTTCATAATTCAAATGTGGGGTATTTATTGACATATTTCACGTCGTAGAAGGGGAAATGTGAACATATCTTAAGCTTCTGCTCACCGCAGACTCTATTTTTAGGCATCCACCTGAAAAACATTCAACAAAACCCATTGCCTTCAAGAAAAGGAAACCCGAAGTACAAAAATGTAAAAAAAGAAAGAAAAAGAAATGTATTTCAGGAATCATTCCTGCGGCACCTTATAACAAGCCTTCATAACAAATCAATCTTTGCCTTTAACAAAAATGATGAAAACAACAGTGTTAATGTGTCTGAAGGTTTTCTCTCCTCTCTCTCTCTCAGATTTTTTCAGCTGCCTTTGTTTTTTTCTTCCTCATCAGCTAGTCTGCTCACTCTTCATCGCTTGTTCTCATACACTTCGTGTCTGTGTGTGTCTCTGTGTGTGTTCATCTCACTGGCTGAATGTACTTTGCACTGATGCTGGTTTGATGCGTCAGAATAGCACATTTTTTCACCTCTACGCACATTTTTCTTCACCTCACACACACTCTCGGCTCGAAAAAACAAATATACACACAGCCACACACCCAGTATTCAAAGCGTTGAGTGACTGGCTGAATAGGAGTGTGAAGGGGTATTGTATTGATAGATGAATAGTGAATGTAGATTTTCTGCCAGTGGAATGTCAATGCCATCATTTTCTCGCAGCCTACAGTCTTGCTACCTCCAGACTTATGACAAATACAGGCAGAAAGGCAGAGGGGGGAGATACAGAGGGAGAAGAAAAGAGTGAATGAGAGAGACAAAATTCGGTGGCTGGCAGTTGATGGATGGGCCGCAACAGCCCGTCTTCCTCTGGACTTCATGATAACATGCCTTTCTCTCATCCTCTCCGTCTCTTCCTCCCTCTCATCCATTTCTCTGCATTTGTTTTTTCCTCGTTCTTGTCGAAGGAGTCTCCTTCTTCCCGCACGCCTCCTCATCTCTAAGACGCCTTAGAGCTACTGATTTGTGAAAGTCTGTATTTTCCTTTGCTGTTTTAATGTGTGTTTGCTAAATGTGTCTTTTTTTTGCCGCGCCCCGAGGAAAACCCACGAAATCTAAATTATATCTCTCCTGTTTTTTTTCTCCTCTTCCCTCAACTTCCTATCTCCCCCTTTTGTCCCACTTCTTTTCATCTCATTCGCTCCGGCTGATGGACAGTTGGCAAGAAGAACCGCGGGTCAACAGGTAAAGAACCCATTTACATTTACATTATCTCCCCTGCTCTTTCTCTCTGGCTCCTTCTCGCTCTCTCTCTATCTAAACAGAGACAAATATTGCTGTGACCTTTGCTCCTGCGCGAGAGTTGGAGCTAAGGGCTGCTCGGCTAAACGCTTTGCTGAAGGTCACATTGGCCGCGGTGGCGGGTACATGCTGTAAAAGATGTTCATTACGCGAGAGTTTCACTTTTTCTGCCTCGTGGCTTGTAAGAAAAAACCTACAGCTGAAAACCTCCGAACTCAAGGTCAGAATGCTGAGGGCCTGCATCGACTGGGTGGTACTGAAAAACAACATTTACAGTTCGGGCGCAATGTAACAATTATTATTATTAATGTGATTATTATTAGAAGTATTAGTCATCCATTCAGCACACAGTATCTTGTTCAGCAGACAACTTCTTTTGGTTCAGTATGGCCCTCGAGCCAAATTAGTCTGAAACAGTCTACATCTGAACAGATACATTGGAATCCCTGTTGACGTTACATTGTAAACAACAAATATTTATTGAAATGGTCAGGAGGAGAGCTAGTTAGCTTTTAGCGGTGTGTTCAGCCAAGCTGACGGATAACAGAGCTAATAGAGGTAGTGCAGCTAACAGCTAAACACACTGCAGGATGTAGAGTTTCTGTTAAGAGAAACATGAAGTACACTTTAGAGATAAAGGTATTTTGAATGCTAAACTTTTTGATTTTGGGACATTTAACTTCAGGAAGGTTAAAACTGCTTTTTGGAGTGGCTGGGGTGCACCTGTGGCTCTGGAGGTTGGGCAGGTGGTACACTCATCGGAAGGTTGATGGTTTAATTCCCTAGCTGGGACATACTGAACCCCAAGTTGCCGTCGACGGCTGTTTTAATCAGTTTGTGAGCGCGAGCGGCTGAGCATAGAAATATAATGGGGTGCTTTGGGTAGGAAGAGCTGAATCTTCAGCACCTTGCATGGGTGATTGTGTCAAGTGTTGTAAGAGCGCTTTGAGTAGCCATACTATTATGGAGAGTATAAATACATACCCTGTGGTGAAAAAATGAGTCTGGACTCTGTTCTAGGCTCCGACCTTGTCACCCTTGTCTACATCAGTGCAGCTGAGGTGGAGCAACTGAATGGTTTCAGGTTTGGGAGGAATCAACATCACAGAGAACCTGTCAGGGTCTTCACACATCACCACACTGGTAAAAAAAAAAAAAATAACGTACAGAAAAGGGTTTACTTCCTCGGGAAACTTAAGAGGGTTTGGTTCCGGAGTCAAATTCTCATTAACTGTTCTCGTCACACACTGGCATGGTTGGTGCACCGCCCAGGACAGGTGGCTCACGGCGCTACAGTGGGTCATTAAAACGGCACAAAACATCATCGGCACCAATCTACCAAGCATCAGTGATATCGGTGAAATGTCTGCACGGAGCCCCACAACACCCACCCTCGCCACAGTCTGCTCACCCTGCTGCCGTCTGGTGAAAGTATCTGCGGCCATACCACCAGACTACAGATCAGCTCCATTCCTCAGGCTGAGACACTCCTGTTCTCAACCTGAATGCTCCACCGTAAAAGATTTTTTTTTCTTGCGTAGCATAAAGGGAATACACTTTACATCTCGTTCTACAGCCCTGGTGTTGTAAAATGACTATTAACTGAACCTTTGAACATTTGAAACACTAAGCTCGTGACAACAGGGAGAGGGGGCTGACAATAATAACTTCCTCCTAAATATAACCACCAAAGGGAACATGAACTCGGCTCGCAGGTTGATGCTGGAGTGGAGGTGGGACCTTTGAACAGCAGCAGCTGTGAAGCAGTGCTGGTGTCAGCACAGCTTTCAGGTGAGCTGAGAATGGCATTAGTGCGCCGCCATACTGACAAAGGGTCTGTGGGATATTGCAGTGAGGAGAGTGTGACATGTGGGCAGCCTGAACTAGCTCTCAGGCTTCGCTTCATTTGGGCAACACTTTGTCTGCTACGTCAGACATGCGAGCTATCCAGCAGCACCTGAGTGTGGGTACCTGAGGTGCCACTGCTTCTGCCCACTGCATTCAAGCAGCCTCTTGCTGCAGATTCACAGAGTCCAAAGGAATTACAAATGCCACAAGAGTGTTGTGCCGCTGCTGGTATTCAACCGCTGAGTCACAGAGCGCTTTAAAGTTCCTTCGTGGCCACATGCTGTTTCCATTACATCTGGGCCGTATTGACATATTTTCAATTGTAGAGTAATAACTGTGTGTCCCTGTCATGCATTGATGATTTTCCGAATTAATGGGGGGAAAGTATTCTCAGTTTTCCCCTACTGTTCCGAAAAAGTTTCCAGGCACGAAGCAATTGCGAGCCCTTATTCTGGCGCGGCGATGATGAAATGTTACCTCAATATGTCACTGTGGGTTTTTGTCACGCAGCCAAAAAAACGCAACTAATATAGTGCTTAAAATTAATCAAATAATCATCGAGCGCTCCCGAGAGCTTAACTCCTGCCCTGCCTCTCCATTACTGCTACATGCTCCTTGTTTCTTCCTCTTTCTTTTTATTTCTCTCCCGACTTTTCCACCCCCTCCCTCCATCACTCGCGTGGCGCGATGACAGAGATAGATAGAGGGGTTGGCAGCTGAAGGAAGAGATGAATATTTAAAATCGGGCATCTTTCTCGGTCCTCTCGCTGCTTCCCATTGTCTGTGTCTGTCTCCCCCTGGGGCTTGGATCCTCTACTCTTGGTGTGGTGTGGCTTAAAAAGCGTGCACGTATGTGTGTGTGTGTGTGTGTACTTCCCGGCTTGTGGTTTTATATTGGCATTCCAAGGCAAGTGTAGTCAGACGATGACACTTAGCTGTCAGCATGCAGCATTAATGAGCGCAGTGACACGCACAAACACTCACCCCACTCTCACACACATGCGGTATTCTCCAGAGGGATCGGCAAATGATCACCTCCTCCTCTCCATTTATTTTTGTATACCTTCCAAAAAAAAACTCCCCTTTAAAATATTTATAAAAGCGATCCATTTTCTTTAACCTCTCCTTTCCCAAGTCCCTCCTTTCCATCTTTCTTTCCTTTTTTTATGTTTTCTCTCCCACTCTCAAACCCTTCTTCTTCTCTGTGTGTTGGGCGCGCAGCCTCAGTGTGATACGCATTAGTTGGCTATGAACTCTGCAGACACCTATCTGACAAATCTATTAATACACAGTCGGCTAACGGCAGCCTCCTCCTGCGCGTGTGTGTATGTAAATAAATGTGTGTGTGTTCACGCCTCAGCTAGTCTCTCTGCTCTCGAGGTCTCCGCAGAGATTTGAAAAAGGCTTAAAACACACAGATCTCAGGTCATAGAAAGATCATACACACACACACACACACTCCAACTGACACAATAGGGAGTTTGGAGTGACTGGCAGATTTAATAGGAGAACAAGCTGTAATCTGAGAGAATCCATTCCACGAGGGATTACACAGTAATCTGTGGATGGAATAGCCTTTCATCTCCCTCTCCCTCGCTCTCTCTCCGTCTCTCCATCTACCTCTCTCGCCCTCTGTTTATCCATCTCTATCTCTTCCCTGCCCTAAAGCCGCATCAATCCTTTTACCAGCCCTGTTTCTTTTTTTTTATCATTCCCATCCTTGATTTAATTGGGATTTTTCTGCTCCACTCTGAACGCCACGCACGCAGACTCACACATGCATGCATACCCTCACACAGCTGTGTCACCTCAGCGGCACTTAACTGTCAATCAGCCATGATTGCGCCGACGAGAGCGCTGCAACGTTGCAGTGCGTCACTGCCAGCCCGCTGCTAAATTATGCTAACATCCATGCGCGCGTGCACACGCAGAAAAATGATGTGCTTTTCCGCATCCTCATCTATTTTAATTTATTTTTCAGCTTTAACCGTTCTTCTTTTTATCATCCCTCTTTCTTTAATGAAGCTTTTCAGCCCCAAGTTGTTGTTCCGATAGCGCTTCGTTATACTACCACGGCTCTCCTCGCTGCCCTCCTTCCCTCCATCACTCCCGCTCTCCATCTCCGTGCCACATGGTGTTTCTCATTTGCTAAATGAGGGATCCAATAGAGTTAGATTAAACTTCTGGACTCTCTTTGTAGAATCCTTACAGGGAGCCTTTTAGCCGCCGCAGCTTGCGCGCACGCAGACACACACACCGTAATCACGCTGTCTGCCAGTTTGAATAATTCTCCTTGTTAAAATCGGAGGGAGATTAATTTGATAATCCGTGTTTAAACAACAAAAAGGAGGCGATGAGAGGGTGCTGGGGAATAACGGAGGGAGGATGTGCGGTGGGGACCGAGAGATACAGATGAGATGAAATGATAGAGATTTCCCCAGAGAAGGAGGTTGTTAGACACTCTGACAGAGGGAGAAGAAGAGCGCAGATCACACAACCATATGGCATTTTGCTTTCCCCTCTACGTCTACCATCATGTCTGTCACTCCAGGAAGAAAAAGACCATCTGCACGGTCCCCCCTCGCTTTTCCCATCCCCATATATACTCTCTATAATCTCCCTCCCAAGTGTTCTCCCTTGTCATACAGGTGTTCCTGCTGTCCTGATTTGTCTGTCTTAGACTCCACCGCCCAAGTTAACAGGATGGGTTCACATCCCCCCTTCTGCTCATTATCATCGGTCGCCGCCGCCATTAAGGCTCCACCGATGTCTACCAGTCTCCGCCTGACCTCTGCAGCTAATGGATGCTCTCCACTTACTCTCTCCGTGTCTACCTGTCCGCCACCCCTCCGCCTGTCTTTGCTTCCACCCACTCCTGTTACCTATCTTAACTTCTCCGACACCGAACCTTTCAAATTTCAACACTTTATACAAGGGCAACTCTCCGCAGTGTGTGTGTGTGTGAGGGAGAAATTTGGAGAGAGCGATAGAGACCTCCACTATTACTTCCCATCTCCCTTTTTTGTGTCACTTCACTTATCTTCCACATTAATGACTCAACCTCCACTTCGAGTGGGAGCATCAGCGAGTGTAGGTGTCAAGACAGTGGAGCCAGCGAGTGTGTGTGCGTGAGCGCGTATCATTCGCCCGTCTTCCCGCGCTCGCATTTCTTATTCCGTGTGACAAGTGGGATATGACTTTTCAGCTCTTTCTCTCCGATTAAAAAAAAACGGAGAAAGAGGGGAGAGAATGAGAAGGAGGAATAAAGAGCAGGGAGTTAATTACCACCTTTTCCCCTTCCTCCCTTCAAAGGGGAGATCAAAGCTGCTCCTCGCCTCCCCTCCGTACTCCCCCTTTCTAACACCCCTCGCCCCTCACCAGCCCGTATCAGACCTCGCCTGTTAATTTGTCGTCCCTGCTCCTCCCTTATTGGAAATCTACATATTCATCGGTTATACGTGTATCCTCGGGAAACCCGATGATGTCCATACACACACACACACACACACATAACAGTGATATGGATGCTTCACACTCTCTGTAAAACACAGCGATTGTTTTATTCTACTGTTTTTATACTATTTGGCCGAGCCGATGTTACACACTTCAAGCTGATAACAATCCGAGAGTGTCCTTTTCTTATAGGAGTCCATTCCCACCATAAATCATACTCACACACACAATCAAAGTCTGGCACGCACACACACACACACACCGCTATACTCTCATACGCACAGCCTGTAGACCATAAATCATTCTTCACATGCTCACACCACTGTGCTCCTTTCTAAACACTATCCCTGCAACTCACGCGCGCCGTCATAATGTCTCCAATATATCATTAACGTGCTTCAGACGGAAGAGTGGTGTGTTGGACAAAGAGTCGTATTGTTTAGGAGAGAATTACTGTGTTTGTGTGTGCGTGTGTAAAGTTAAAAATATGTCTGGGTTAAGAGATAATGACAGTTAAGAAGTAGCAGAAAAGAATTATAGAGTTCCATTTAAAGTCATATCAGTCAGTCTGTGACACTCAGCCATCTGTACTCAATCATATAAACTGTCAATCTCTCTTATACACTGTCAGTCACTCATTATTATCTTTCTCTCATATACCATTTCATACTCTCTTATTCCACTTTTCACTGACCTCTTTAAACACAATATACTGTACATCAGTCTCTCATCTGAGTGTGTGTTAAGCTGGACAGACACTGAACAGATGGTATTGATTATCATGTACAGTTTAATCACTCTTTTTCGGCACGGCCAAAATGTATCATTTCTATTCTCACACTGAATGTGATCGCTGGTTCAGTTGATTTTGTCTTGTCAATTCCAATAAAGTGTTATTATCCTAAAAACGTTGACAAAAGACAAAACAGTGTTGCTACTATGTGCAATTCTACTTTAAATGGAAAATAAGACAAAAAATGGATATAAAGAAGAAGATGCAGACTGTTTTATCTGTATTGCAACACCGTCTCAGTAAAGCCTACAGCTATTTGAACTTCCTGCCCAGGGACCACAGGTGCAAATTAGCTGTTTAGCTAATCCTGGTATAGAACCTGTTCTATACATGGTCCCTGTTACCAAAAACCAATAAACTAAACTAAACTAACAGTTGTGGTTCGTTCCATTCACCTCGGAAGTTGGAAGTCTAGGCTGGGAATGATGTCATACCTGAGTTGACAGCGTTCCAGTACAACAAGTTGGAATACCAACTTACTGTCTTGCCAGATTAGAGATTGTTAGCTATTGTTTACAGGACCAGTTGCTAACAACGCATTACACAGTATTTTGGTCGTACAAACACCAAAGCAACGTGTCCACGGATAGAAGTTGGACAGTACTGTGTGTAAGACTGATTCAATGAGACACAAATAAGACAATTCTACAGCTTTCACAAGTGTTGATTTGCGCAGCAGCCCTCTTGGATTTTGAGGTCGCCATGGGGTGGTGCGTCCTGCTTTCCAAGTCGGAAATCTGACTTCATTGTGCGTTACAGTTGGGAGCTCGGAAATTTAGACTTTAAATGGAACGCACCATACGGCCCCAATCACAGCAAAACTCATTCCTACAGGCACGGCCCATGGTGCACCTGTGGAGCAGGGCTGCAGTGCAAGCTGCCTGGGTCAAGTGTAACACTGAGGAGCGTGGGACTCTGTTCTGTTCCTAGCGACGTGTCTCAGTGTGATCGGGCCCCTGGCCATGCACAATGAAACGTGCCCACTGGTTCGTGACGGATCTTTTGACAGAGGCAATTTGGGAAATTGGATCGTGGAACTGCTCAAACTGCAACCAACATTTCTGACACTTCTGAAATGTGTCTGATCAAACTTAAATTATCCACAAAAGTCAATGCAGTACAGACTTCTAAATCCAGTCTGACCTTAAACTTGGATTCATTTTTATATTGGCTGCTTGGGGGCAATGTAACAGTCAGTTAGCAAACATCGGCTTATTTATTTTACACTGAGGAGACACTGAGCAACATCATCATTCATTTAGAGTTATCTGCTCAATATTTTCTCAATGAATCGATCGATTTTTGGTCCATTAAATGACAGAATATAGTGAAAATCAAAGTCCAAAATTATGTTTTTAGATATCTGATAGGGATCAGAAAAGCTGGTACCCTGTCCAAGAGAACATACAAGAGACTGAATGGCAGCTAGGCACAAAGAAAACCAGATGAAGGACGCTGTGGTGGTGCGCTAAATTGTATCATGGTCAGTACAAGAGAGTGTGATAGTGCAGCGTACAGTCGAGTGAGTGAGAGTCTATTGTCATCCTCGTCTGAGATTATGCTGCTGCGTGTGATTTATGGCCTAAACGGCCTCTCATATTTTCTCCCTCTGTCACAGATCCTGAGTCAGAACTCGTGGCTCCGGCGATTGTGATTGGACCCAAAGACACAACAGTGGTGGCAGGCAGTGAGACTACACTGGAGTGCATTGCTAATGCCAGGTAAATCTCTTTTATGTGCATGCACACGCACACACACACACACACACACACACACACACACACATAGGCTCAAACATCCTTTCTTTCTAGATGGCACTGTTTTCTTCCAGGGCAATTAGAGGACACCACATAAAGTCGTAGCTCAGCAAGTCTTTCCCCCTAGTATTAGTGCACGACACACACATATGCACACACACACACACACATTCACACACACACACATACACACACCAGTACCAAGTTAACTTAAACAGAAGTTGGATCAAAGTCCTGTCTGACATCAGCAGAGAAGCTGAATGCACCCACAAATTCACACTGGCCTATGCCAAGTCCAGTACACACACACACACACACACACACACACACACACACACAGATACATACTGACACACGGGTGCCATCTTGTGTGAATCAACAGATGTTCTTTTAAAAGCAACAGCAAATTCTACTTGAGTTCAAGAGTTGCCAAAAAACTGAACTGAAATCAGTTTCTGCTCATTACTTTACGAACGGTCCACCCTCCCTCTGAGTCCTGTGTGATTATAAAGCCACCTGAGAACTGGCTCACGCTCGTGCTTTATGTAGTTAAACATAAAGCACGTTTGTTTTGAGCACAACCTTTAATGTGTCATTTTATTCCAGACAGACTCTTACGTCAAGACTAAAGGAACATCGGTTTTCACCCTTATTTCTCTGTGTTAGTCATAGAGGTGGCATGAGAACACTTTGGCTATATATAACTGCTGCAATATAAGCTTGTGTTTTCTGTATCGCACACGGAATTCACTGATTCCGACGCCAGACGATGGAGAAAGAGCTGCATGGAAAGTTTGGCCATTTTTCTCCCTCCTTTAGGGAGCGCACTGCGGCTCAGCCAGCTCCCCTGAAAGAAACTGTGCTTTGGTCACCATCAGCTACGTCCAAGTATATACACAAGGAGAACATTATCAGTACATTACATTTTGTAATATGCTCCCAGAAGCGTGTCCTTGTCCGACATGGATTAAAAAGAAAAGTGAGGCTGTTTCAGTTTGTACCAGATTGAAGTCACGACTAGTCTCGATCATCAGCACACAACAGGTGATATTCTGGGCTCTTCTTGTTCAACATGCTGAACTGATGTTCACTGTGTCTTACATGTGCAAGGTTATTGTTGGATTGTGTTATTAATTCATGTATTGTCTGGCTGCCCCGTACTTTGAGAGGTGAAGTTGCATTAAATGCTTCTCAGCCGCACTTGACCAGCCCTTGACCTTCGGGAAAGCACTTAAGGTATAGCCTGAGAAAACAATTGACTAAACTGTATATCCATCATATGAACTCTGAGGAATGCTCTATAGGTATTAGATCTGCACTTCAGTCTTCTGCATTTCTTCTGCCAGACACAATCTACTCCACGGAGGCTATTTCTGAAAGCACAGAAGCACCCGCCGAAAGATACTCGCACAGAGAGATAACTCCGTGCCCAGGGAACGACTGAGAGAGACAAACTAATACACTGAAGTTTTTGGAGAACGAAGACGAGTGTGATCAGTGAAATCAAGTGCGGTGCCGAAGTCTAAAAGCATCTGCTATCCACATCCATTAACCATTGATCAGTCACATGCACCAATGGCGCTCTGGTAGAGTGCAAAAATAATTAGGAGTTTGATTGAAAACAAGCAGTTTTCCGTGAGCAAAAGCATTAAGGGGCTGTTTGATCTGCTTTGGGTGCGTTTTGGTTTCTTTTGTTTTGGACAGGAGCCTCTGAGAAGGCATAATAAAGTTTTGACACATCAGCCTAGCAGTAAATTAAATTACTTCCATCCAACTTTGTCTATACCTCGAGGTGTATCATCTGCGAGAGGACGCAGCATCCCCTCAGCTGTATCCTCGGAACACATTTATACGTATTGTATTATTTATAGCCGGACTGCTTGTTAAGCGGTTGCATTCCCATCCGCTTTGAAGAGCTTGAGTATTATGTGACTTCTCACACGTAATGTCTTCAGTTATTTTTACCAAACTGACCTGATTTACTTCCAAAACAACACATTTTCGCGACGGAAAATATGTCAGCGAATGCGGCGCGAATTACCAGCTTGTCTTCGCCTCCTCCACAGCTCTTAATATGACACTCTTTTGTTAGTGTCGTCTAATGTCATCAACAAAGTGATTTTTATTGGAGTAAAACCAAAGAGCCACTCAGAAATAAAAAAAAAAACAACAACACAACGATAATAAATCAAAGAAATGTTACGGTAATGATCTTCTAGCTAATGTATTTCAGATACAACTTGTTCAGTATGTCGGCAGCTTGTATTTCACCAGCAGCCTTTCTTCCTTTGCCAGGGAGGTTGTGTTTTCAGCAGGATCAGACAAAAACTGATTTCTGTGACACTTGGATTGAGGATGGGTCTCAGCCCAGAATAGACCCCATTAACTTCTGGTGCTGATCCAGATAAAAGGGAGAGATCCGGGAATTTCTTTCTCACTCTTTTTTTTTTTAACATTGCAAGATTTACGACATTTTACATCATTTTTGTTAATTTCTCAGGGGATAATTCATGGATCTTGATGATTGTAGATGACACGGTGTGGTGAACACTTTGAGTAGAATCACAGACTTGAAAAATGATTTTTTTGAAAAAGAATGACTTAATGACAGTAATTTGAGTAGTTGTTATCAGTTACTTCCATAATTAAACCACGACTTTTAAGTCATCCTTAACAAATGTTATCTAGATGGCCATTAAAGCTGCTGGTGACGTAATCAACTGCTGTCCAAGTAAATCAGTTGCACATTTGAATGCAGATTATGTGTAAGAGTTGAATGGTTGCATGAAAATGTACCAAAAAAACTGAGCTACACTTTGATGAATAAAAACATTACACACACACACACACACGTACATAGGCGTGCAAAATGGTGTTTTGATGTTGTTTATCCAAAACCAAATCTGCCCATACATGAAAACCCGCTCAGCCTCTCCGACATCCAGAGTAACCGACTGAAGCTCCTTCATGCTGAGCAGAGCTGACTGCTCTGATATACAGACTGTCATCATTCATTTCCTGCCTCATTGACACATAAACTGATGGATTTAATATGTTGTAATTGCCTTCTGTCACTCTTTTCCTTTTTCTCGAATCCTGCGGTTCTCTCTTCTCTTCTCTCCTCTCTTCTTCTCATCACCTTTCCTCCTCCTGTCGTCTCCTCTCAGGCCGGTGGACAGCCTCGTGGTGTCATGGAAACGCGATGGGCGTCGGCTGGCCAGTGGGCGTCGGCTCGTTATTCCTGCCCCTACCTTCTCCGACACGGGGTTGTATGTTTGTGAGGCATCGCTTAGCAACAGCACTGCCAAACCTGTGGAGGCAAGAGCGCACCTCACTGTGATGGGTAAGAAAAAAAGGCAATCTCTCTCTCGCACACACACACCGAGTAACGAGATTATACACAATTATCCCGGGTAGGTCTGACCCATCAAGCCTAATGCCCTCAACATGTACCATTAATTTTAGTTGTAACCTGGCTGTCGTCTTTTCTTGTACATTTTTTGCTCCGGGCACCGTTTCATTCTCTTTATTCCTCCATTTATTCCTACTTTCCTCCTGAAAGCATGACTGCGAACACCCCGGGTGCTGACTGTCAACCACAGGACCGCTCGAGCCGAATCTGTGGGTCCACGCTCGCCAATACGCTTGTCCATTGTGGTCACGAGCAGCTGTTACATACGCGTGCTCACATTATTTACATGCATACGTGTGCTTCACATTTGCACACAGGCACAAAATGGCGCCGCAGACACACACGCCCGTTTGCCCGGCAGCTAAATTAGTTTTGTTCCCCGGAGACGCCAATCAATAAGGTAACACCGAGAGCACTCAAACAGGAGCGCCCCTCGTCACAATCCACTCCCGTCCTTGATGTGTGCGCGTAAATAGAGAACGGCGTACACGCGGGGGAGCGGGGAGCGTGTGATTGATGAAGCAAAACTTTTCTCCCCCAGTTCGTCGGCGTCTTTTTTTGATCTGCTGTGATTGTCGGAGCGAGGGGGCCCCTAATGCGGAGAGAGAGCAAACTACCCATGCCTACAGAATTCTCACTAGTTAGGAATGACTCGCCTGAATATTAATACCCCAGTCGTTCACTCTCCTGTGTCACCCCCCCCCCCCCCACAACTTTTTTACCCTCTGCCTACCCCTTTATTTTTGTCCCCCTCCTCCCTCTGTCTCCTTCTCTACGTTATATTCCTTCATTAGGCCAACAGGACTGTTAAGGCCTGCCTGGAAGGGACAAAGTCTGCATGCATTCATATGTATCAGAGGAGCAGAGACTGATGAATACATTGCCTCTGATCCTCTTTTTTCTGCTATGGGCTCAGCAGACCTTGATGCAATGAAAGGCATTCCTAAACAGAATAGTGTATGTGTCTGTATGAAACTAGGAGACAGCCTCAAAGGTATTCATTATTCAATTTCATTTCTTTTCTGCCCAGATGCGCTAATCGGAATATGTATGACTCGGCACGCCAGTGTTGTATACTGTACCGACCGGCGCAAACAACAATATATCTGTTGTTGTTCTCCATCTTTGTTTTGCCGGCAGACAGCAGGGAATCCACGGAAGCTCAAAGCGCTAAAACCCAACCGCCCAAACACTCCAGAAAAATGTGTTTTTGTTGTTGCGTCTGGGTCCTCGCGCTCACCTGACTGAAGGCGATTAATGCACCTGTGTTATCTGTGTCACGCCACATGGCTGTTATTCAACTCTTGTTTTTCCTTTCTCTCTCCGTTCACCGCGCTCTCTTGTCAGAAATCGTGCAGAATTCCACCGTGCACAATAAAGATAGGAGATGGGGGGGTTTAAAAGTAACCGCGAAGTCGTAAAGAACTTTAAAGTCGGCGTAGTCAGGTAGAATGAATGCAGCGGCGACATGGGAGTCTATTCTTCTTCACACACACACACACACACACACACACAGCTTGATCAAACTTTTACAGTTTGTCTTTGTTGTTGTTGCCACCTCAGTTTAACCATCCGCCGTGTGAAACAACGAAAGAAAAAGTGAGAGAAATAACACCGGAGCGAGGGGATTTATTCTCTTTTTCTCCTGCAGCGGTAAAATGACAGCGTACTGTTGTGTGTTGTTATCAGAGGCAGCGAAAGTACACACATTCTTAGTCGAAGTAGAAGTACATACACTTGATATACCAACAAAAGACTCAAAGCTAAAGACTAAAGTACAGGCTCTGAAATGTTCTCCAAGTTTAAAAGTAGAAAGTACCCCTCTGAAGGACAGGTCTCTGCCGATACAAGACACGAACACCATTTCTCCCTGTCCGAGTCTCCCTCTCTCTCTGTTTCTGTCTTGTTATGTCTTTTACGAGGTTTCGTCTTGCTACGTCTGCCGTGCGTGATGTTGGGAAGGCGGCGTGCAATGACGAATGATAAAAACAATCGATAAGTCCCCTCAAACGCGCTGGAGCCTGTTTGAAATGTTAAAAGCTTGTCAGAAAAATAAATACTCGAGTAAAGTACGGACATCAGAATTTGCACACCCCACCTCTGATTATTATTCATCAAGTGTAGAGAAAAAAGTATAGGAATTAAACTTCTATTAAAATACTTTCTCATTGTTTGATAAGAGCTATATCTTCACATTCATTATGTATATACGCTGACCATTTATTTTTCCTTGATGACATTTTTTCTGTGAACATTTGGTGCCACTTTTTCAAGAGATGCTCGACTAAAATAATGAGTTAGCCGGTCTCTCTCCCTCACCCCACTCTCGGGGCTCGCCGTGTCACTATCTCTCACTTAGTATTAACAAATGTTTTAGAGAGAAATGGAGCGTATGCATGAGAAGGTCATTTTTTTCATAACATCTAGCGTCACAGTAATACACCAGAAGGCACACATTCGCTTTCAGAATCGAGGGGGGGGGAGCTTTGTCTCGGAGCTGCTGTCAGCATTTAGAGCGACACTGGTGAAGATGTTTAGAGGGTACGGTTATTGGCAGGGAAATGGAAGGGTTTAAAAAGGGGATTGTTTCCCTTGGGATACTCGGAGAATGTGTTTTTCTGCGACTGTGTGTGGAAGTAATTTCACAGGGCATATCCTGCCTCGCAATGACACTCGAGATACTCAGGGCCACGAGGGGACCCATTTTTATTCTGCGGCGCCGCGATTTCCTCTCCGAGTTTCTTCTCTATTAACAATAAATACTTGGAGAGGGCAAACTCCCAATTCTTCTTTTTTTAAACGCTGTTTAATGATTGAACACGGTTTTTTAAGCCTTTTTGGAGGGTTTATTATTAATACTTCAGATGTGTTGCACACAGCAGGGGACGCTCTCGGTTTTTCTTCCATAGTTTGAGATGTTATTTTATCCATATATTGATACAGGATACGCTGCGTGTTCAAACACTCGTTTAACATTTCTTGTCTTAACGTTTGTCTCTGCAGAGCCTCCTTCTCTGACTGCTCAACCTACGAGGAAGATCGTCGCTGAGCTCGACAGGAATGTGGATATCCCATGTCTCGCTACAGGTACGCTGCATACTTACTTACACAATTGTTTTACATAGTTTCAAGCTATACTCACATGCCAGTATGTCCACTGAAAGAGTCAGAAATAATACCAGCCGTGAAGATCTTTTCTTAAAGCGATTCCACTGTAAGAAATAGGCGGGCAGAATCCACAGTCCTGGTTCTGTGAAAAAATGCAATCTAAAATGCAGCCGAACTAATTAGGTCTCAGCAGTTAGCTATGTCAAGTCGTGCAAAAATCACTCCTTTAGCGTGAAATTCTCTCTTTTTGTTTCCCGGCAGAGTGTTTTCAGGCTGAGAATGGACGGACGGAAACACAAACAAGAGAATATTGTTCGAAAAAACACTGTCATTTTGGAAAGGCAACCACTTCTTTTGACACAGTCGGAATTCAAAGCTTCAAATGAGCTTTGGATAAACCTTAAAATGCATTTCTGCACAGTAGGAGGACTGTATATTTTGTCCCCACTCTCTGATGCTGAGATTGGGTTGGTTTCTTCACTGCCAGACGGGAGAGGAGGGATGATCACATCTATAAAAGCTCTCTTAGCACATTGAGACCGGAAGCAGCGTTTGTGTCTCCCTCTCTTTAGAGCTTGAGATGTGTTTTGGATGATGTTGTCACTTTCAAGACATGTGACGGAAGATTTGCATTATAATTTGTCGATAAACATTTTTAATTAAGGCCAAAGCCTTCGGTTCTTAAATGGCTTTTACTTCAGTTTCTATCTGCTCGAGAGGCTGAGAGTTAAATGCTTTAGTGAATGCTAACAACCTTTCAGAAAATGTTCAGATTTCAGCAGGTGTTTTGAAACAATGCCTTAGGTTTTGGAATGCATTTTTAATTGGCACCCTACGTCTTAATGGGTTAATTTTACATATAAAGATGGGTGTTGTTTTGAAGTTCACATAAAGGTCTCAGTATGTTTAAAACCACCCAGCTTTAGAGCCAAAACCGAGCTTTAAACTAGTTCAAACGTCGTGTGGTCTGATCAGATCTAAAGAAGAGTTTTTACCCATCAGGGATGCAATCACTCACAAAGCCCGCAGTCATAGAGATGGACAAGCACAATGGAGTTTACCAATGGGGATAACGCTGCACTGAAAGTCAAAGGCGTTCATGATGTTGATCTGAGTTGTGATACAAAGTTACGAAAACTGACAGAAAAAAGGGAGATGGAGAAAAAAAAATTGCTGAATTCCGACTGTCTCTTCGTTTCTGCACAACTTGATGCATGCACACAATCCAGCAAGCACGAGAAGTAAATGTAGGGCCAAATGCACAAAGAAAGGACCGTGGCTGCAGATAGCACCGTGAATTGTGCATCAATTGTGCAACCGCTGTACGCCTCATCTCAGGGTCGGATTCACTTAAGAAACTGCGCTAACGATTTTACAGCGCAAACACGGCCATTAAGTTTTGCAGCTGAGTGCAATTTCCCTCTCAAAAACAGGGCAATTTGAAAGGAGTAACACAACTGTAATGAGACTCATTAGCATAGAAAGAGGGCCGTTTTGCACCAAATGTATACATATTAGGGTGTATTTAACCCTTTGTGGGTGCTGTGAGAATTGGTTTGTTTCTTTTCGCCTTATTTGTGAAGGTTTGTCAGCTGCAGAAGCCGTGTAATCCTTTGGTGAATTTGCCCGAGAGGCTCTGACTTTGTTGGTGTTTTGTTGCGACCAGATGGGTCGTGAACTGAGCTCATTTAACAGAATGCCGTGTGTTTTTCAGTAAGTCTGCTTTACAGACGGTGTTTTATCTGATCTCATTTGAAAGCGAGTTTTATTTATCTGAAGTAGCCGCCCAGGGAGCGTTAAGGTGACACCGTTGACTTTTGCTTTACGCTGAGGTCGAGGGTTATCCAGTAAAGTGTGCATTAGTTTGAAGGCTTCTTGAACAGTGACAGTCTTCTTCTTAAGCCTGAAAATTGCACTTGTTCATGGCTCTTGTTATTAAACGGATTACATGAAAACATTTATTTTAGCAGGAGTGGACACAGCTCTAAAACTGCAACACCTCCCCTCCCCTCTCTCTCTTCCTCTCTCACACACACACACTGAGCGAGTTTATGTTCCTACTCAGTAATCTGATACAGTGGCAGCGTAATTAAATAGCGGAGGCCTGAGGGTACGGAGAGAGGGATGGAGGCCGGGAGGAGGAACGAGGAGAGACAGATAGAGAGGAGAGTGACAGAGCGAGCGAGACAAGGAGGGGGCGAAGAATTCTTCACGCATGTCTGTGAAAGCTTGACACCAACAGATTGAGAAAAAGTGAGGAATTCATCTCTCCCCGTCGCGTACACACACACCGACACACACACCCCGGCGTGGACGGGTTGAGACAGAGTAATTGCATGAGCCCCCTGCCTGTCATATCTGGCATGTCCGTCAGACAGGTGGGAGCCGATACTGTAGATATTCAGCGTGCCGCTCTTGCCCGCATCTTTTATTCAGAATGTTTTTTGGCCTCCTCTGCCACCCTTACCCTACCACCCACACCCTCCAATCAATATATTATTAGCAGTCATTATGCCCGCATGCATATTTATAAGGCGGCGAGAGTGGATAACAGAGGAGAGAGATTGGTGAAAAGAGTGTGTGTGGCGGTTTTTTCGAGGGAGTTGGATCAGTTTGTTCAGCTGCGAGGTCAGCTGGCTTCTTATTAAGGGAAAATTGAAAATGTTCTCCCTCTCCGTGTGTTCGCCTTTTCATGTTCCTCCACACGTGTAGGCGTGCCCCAGCCCAGGATAGAGTGGTTTAAGGACGCCGTGCCTCTTTCCAAGCTGGCCAACCCCCGCTACAAGGTCACCGCAGCAGCTGGGCTGACGGTGCGCCGGGTGCAGCCAGGAGACGGAGGAATATTTCAGTGCCTCGCTCGCAACGGCGCCGGGGAGACACAGGCGCACACACAGCTCCTCGTCTCCAGTGAGTTCGTCTGACACACATGCAAAGAAACACGCTCACACCTACGGCTGCTTTCAAGTTCCTGTTGGGCTAATTAACCCGCTCTTGATGCCACTCTTGTCTTTCCCTTAAAGTTTCTTTCTTATGTATATTAATTTACTCTTTCTACTGTACTCCTGTTTCATCTCCCTTTTTCGTTTGTGCCACTTTCTGTGTATCAGCTCATATATGCTGTAATGTGTTTTTTTTAGGCCTACAACTACAGATGATTCGCACTATCGATTATTCTCCAGATTGGCCTGTGAATATTCTCATTCATCCAGGTCATAGTTATCTCAAGGAAATTGAATCGAATGCAACTGGATCTGGGACTCGTCCCAGCCTAGTCAAGCGAGCAGGAACTGATGAAGCCTCTTGGATGAGAGGTGAAACGTCTTCAAGACAAAAAACCAAATCCAGTTGCATTCGATTCAATTTCCTTGAGATATTCTCCAGATTGTGGAAATGTCAGAAAATTATACTAAAATCTCCGTCAGAGTTTCCTAAAGCACAAGGAGACATCCTGAATTTGCTTGTCTTTGCCCAGCCAACATTTTAAACCTAAAAATATTGTGTTTGCAATCTAATTTGACAAAGGAAAGCAGGAAATCCTGCAGCTGACAAGCTTCTATTTTTACTTGAATGTGCTCTATCTATACATCAATCACTTTCTCATTGGTCATAGGTGAGTGGATTGTAACATGATGTGAAAAATGACTGCATCTCTCTCGGGCGTCTGTAAAAGCCCGTGGACAGTTTGTTTGTTGTTTAATGCTGTTGGATCGTGGATTTCTTTGTGAAGGACTTGGGTCGGATTTTCCACAACAGTCCAAAGGATCAGACTTCATGCACATTCTCGAGTGCCTTGTCTCAGCGCCCGTGCTCCGCTAACAGAGAGCAACAGGCCGGCTTCCAGCACAACGCAGAAGTTACACGGAGCCCCATTAAAAACAACTCAAAAGATTAAACGATTACCCAAATAGTAATGATAATTGTTCCTGCTGCCCAACTATCCTCTACATTTGTACGTGTACACAATCAGTCATTACCTTTCATATGAAAATCACATGTCTTTTGCAATGTGAGCTGTGTTTGCTCTGGGAAATCGAACAGGTTTTTCCTCTGTCTTTTGGTAATATGACTGGTCAATCACATCCCCACCTGAAACAAAAGACTGTTTTGTTTTTATAATTCAAGTGAAAGTCAGAGTCAGCTGCACGCTCTGCTGTGACTTGATGGTTCGCAGTGCGTGTCAGCTACAGGAGCCTGCACCTTTATATTTACGGCTGTATTTGTCTCAGCAGAGTTACGTCCTGTTTAGCGAGCGTTATAATTAAAAGTCCCTGTGGAGTTTCCACACCACCACCTTCCACATTTATGCACATGCACGCAGCGCCAGTAATGAATAAAGCCTCCATTGATCAAAGCGGAAGCATTTTGTGTTAAGATCAACACTGTCATCCTTTCCTTTTGCCGTCCGTCTGTTTTCTCTTGCCATTAAGCTTCGCTCCGGCTCCACTCATTTTCCAACCAATCTGCTCTCAGTTGTCATTTTTCTGCTCTCCTCTCATGTTCTCTCTTTTGTTTCAGGTGTGGCCCCGACATTTACATTCCCTCCGTCCGACCAAACGGTAACTGATGGGCACACAGCCTTGTTTACCTGCCAGACGAGCGGAGCTCCAAAACCCGCCATCACATGGAAGAAAGGTAACAGACCACACACACGGTTCATCACACACTGAGCAAACACACTGACACGATGTGTTAATGGCTTAATCACTTTGACTCATTTCAAGGCTATGGTATTATTTCCTGTCTCTGCAGGGTCACAGATCTTAGCCAGCGGCTCCGTCCAGGTTCCAAAGTTCACACTGTTACAGTCAGGTGGTTTGGAGATTCAGCCAATCAGCTTCCAGGATTCAGGAGAGTACACCTGCATCGCCTCCAATTCAGAGGGAACCATCAACGCCACCGCGACACTCACCGTCTGGAGTAAGATACATACACACACGTACTTTGCACACTCAACGTGCTCAATATACATTTGCTAAACAGACTAAAACAGACATGGAACACTTATTTATCCACAGCTGTCCAATAGCATTAGCTCAGGCTAATGAGCAGCTGTGTGATTGGTTATCGATGCAGTGGGCTGCTGCAGTCGTGAAGTAATCATCTGATTGGCCCGGGTTAGAGGATGATTGATTAGCTGGTGAACTTATTGGTCGTCCTATTATTTACATACATATATCTTGGCAGCTTCAGATTAAATACTGTTGAATTAGATTAACCCACAGCCGTCTGTGATGTATAAAAACACAATGTTCTGTTCTGTTGGAGGCCTGGTCACATCCCAAATACGCCTGGACTGAGAACATAACAGACGTTCTCTGCAGTTTAACCACATTTATTTTTCCACCGCTGCACTTTTTTTTCCTCTCTGAGTTCTAAAATGTGTGAAATGGCTAAAACCTGAGTAGAACAAAGCTCCACTAATGTGATGGGCGAAGCAGTGTGTGTGTGTGTGTGTGTGTGTTTGTGAGCGAGAGGGGAAGCCTGCTCCTGTGCTGTTTAGCTTCAACGATTCAGGGCTAAGCTGTAGACTAATTAATGTCGCGTTACTCTGGAGCCTCATGCATTTAAAGTTACACATTTTCGGTGAGACTGTGCGGCATGTTAATGTGAGAGAAAAATTAACAATGGAATCCCACTGTGTCACGTCTTTTCTCTCTCTCCACGTTCTCTCCTCTTCTCTGGATTTCTCTCTGATGTTTCGCAGGTCGTACAGTCATTTCCGTGCCTCCAGCAGACAAGCGTGTCATCAAAGGAACCACCGCTGTTCTGGACTGTAACGCCACACATGACCCCAGAGTCAACATCAGGTACTGGCTTTGTCTGTTTGTGTTGACACAGATGCACTCTGCTTTTCTTATCTCTTCTCTCTGGACTTCCACTAATTTCTGTGTGTGTTTTCCCGTTATTGCAGCTTCAGGTGGGATCGAGGCGGCGTGGTGGTCCCTCCGACCAGCGGAGGCCGCGTCTCCGTGCGCCAGGGAACCCTCACTATTGGCCAGACGTGGTCAGGCGACATTGGGGATTACACCTGCACCGTGACGTCAAAGGCCGGCAATGATACTCACTC
Organism: Lagodon rhomboides; assembly: GCA_039737535.1. Taxonomy (NCBI): domain Eukaryota; kingdom Metazoa; phylum Chordata; class Actinopteri; order Spariformes; family Sparidae; genus Lagodon; species Lagodon rhomboides. The sequence goes on from CM077786.1 coordinate 28,962,858, forward strand.
TGCGCGCCTCGAAGTCATGTGAGTACAAAGACAATGTCAGGCTGGCACATCAACTGCAGAAAACACACAATTTTCTGTTTATGTATGGATTACACAAACTAGGTGTAAGACGTAAGTCAGTTTGTTGATTTTGGGTAGCTTCCCCCTGGTTTCCAGTCTTTGTGCTAAGATAGGCCAACGTGGCAGTGTCCTCGATCTTCTTATCTCAAGCAAAGCAAATAAGTGTTATTACCTACAAGAGGTTTTTAATGGATTTCCCAACACTTGGCTGAAGGATGGATCTCGGCCCAGAATAGAACCCATTAACGTTTGGTGCAGACCTTGACAGAGGGATGGAGCCAGATTTTTTTTCTACTTTTCATTGTAAGATAGGGGCTTTTTTTCACATTTTTGTTCATTTCTCAGGGAGCAATGCATAGAAAATAAGGCGGATTTGGATCGCTAGTAGCTCTGAGTGAAAGATTTGATGCAGATCTTGCTGAGTTGAATATGTTTTATATAGTGTAGTATTTAGACTGTTGGGCCTTGGCAGAGAGCATATTCATTTTGTATTACTGAATGTTACCTTGTGGGTTTTTACAGTATTCATGTGGTATTTATATGTGTTTATTTTAATATACAGAATTGGCATTCATCCAATAATCAAAACATGAATTGTTTTCTTCTCCGTGAACAGGCACAATAACATCTTTGACTTTTTTGTGCTGCAATCAAGTGGGAAAACAAACAGCCGATCCATAGCAAGCAGTCTGTCTGATTCTAATTGCAGATGTGATTGACAAGAAGGATGCCGCTGAATCGGGTATTACGGAAAAAAGAAAAAAAAAAAAAGACTGACTTTGGAGAACATTAGATTCAGGAGAAGCAGCACACGGATAATTATTACTTTGCCAAACATAATGAAAGCATTAGCATCAGCTTATATGAGCGGCTGTCGCGTTGAAATAATCTCCTGTTTCTGTGACAGGCATGTTCACCCTCTAAACCCAACATATGTCTATATCATGAAAACCTTTACTGTGGGTGTCAGAATGTGGCTTGTTAGTGTGAGTTATTATTAGACAGCAGTAATAAGGTCATGTGCACTATCAGGTAGCCTGTACTGCGTGTAGAGTACACTCCCCGCTCTTTGAAACCCACAGCCGCGTTAGCAAAATGCGTACGTTCAGCGCGCCTATGTGCATGCGTGCGTTCACGTGGCTCGGGTGAACACATTCCAAACATGTCAGATTATGGGTCTGGTATGAGCAGCCTTTCCCGAGGCCAAGATAAAAGCATGCCAAACACATACTTTTGTATCCCGCGAGCCAGGCAGCCTGGCTACAGCCGCCGCGAGAGAACACTATCAGATAGTGGCCTTTATATAGTAATAGGCACTTGTATAATATATTTATGAATGGCACTTATGATATATTAATACAATTGCAGGGTAGAAGGGAGAGAGAACACGAGTCCACTGCTTGTGAATTATACAGCGAGGAGAGGTTACACATGTCAAACTCAGAGGGAGGAAGTGGGTCTTTGTTTATGGCCGTGAAAAAACACACGCAGGGAATGAAGGGATTTCTGTACGACTGTGTGTGTGCGTGCGTGCGTGTGTGTGTGGGCGCGCGCATCCGCATGTGTGACTGACATTCTCGTTAGCTCGGTATCAACGGGTCACGGAGGCTAACAGACGCTGGCGGCTGAGGAGACAGACTAATTACCAGCAGGTTATTGGTTCAACTCCCGCAAGACCCATCCATTGCGTTCGCGAGTGTGCGTCCGCGCGCGTGTGTGTGTGCGTGCGTTCCGCGTGGGGGCCGCGCGGAGGTAGCTGCTCCGACGCTCGCTAAGCTCATCCATTAATTAATATGATCATGTCAGCTCAGAAAAGAAAACATCATTCTCATTTCCCCCTCGCTCCCTCTCCGCCTCATTCGCCGCCCCTCGCTTCTTCTTGGCAGCGCACAACTCTTCCCCCCCGGCGCCAACGTTACGTCATATTTCTGATACTTCTCACTTCGCTCTCTCTCTTTCTACGACATGCACATTTTCTGACTCGCTTGAATATTAAAAACCTAAAAACCACGCACAGACAGCAAAACTAAAAACTGGAACATGTTTTTAGCTTTGATATAATCTGATGAAATTATCAAGAGCCCGCAGCCTGTCAGCGAACAGCCTCTCATGGATTTGAACACATCCATGATTGTTCAGAAATAATTCATGAGCTCATGAATATGAAATGCGGCTAGTTTAAGCGATCTGTCTTCTTCATGTTTTTAGTGTAAATATATTTATCTTGCGCTTTAATGTGGCCCGCAGATATCTGCGCTCCCGTTATCTCCGCGAGCACCTGTAGCCTTCACATCGAGTGACACGGAGATCTGCTTTCCAGTCCATCTCCTCCTTTTCAGCCAAATGTTTTTTTTTTATGATGCACTAAAATGGGTTGTAATCAAATGTCTGGACACTCTTTATTGCTTTCATGAATATATCTGTGTTGCTTTCTTTGTTATTACCATGGCAGGGACGCACAGCTCTCCGTGGGGGGACGGCCAAATGTCTGGAGAATTTCTTTTTAATAGACGTGGCGAAATATATTTGCTGTGGTCCAGATCGCGTACAGAATAAAATATCACAATAAAAATATGCAAAACATGGCCATATTTAGACGATATCTCCCGCTGGAACTGATCCTGGACCAGGCCCAGGAACCAACCTGGGTGTCAGAGCCAACACCACACATCTAATGGCAAAACAAAAACACAGGAAACAAATATCGGTCTAATAAAAAAGTCTTGGCACTTTGTCACGGACAAACACAACTGCGTAAATATGTAATTACATGCTGAGACACACTCGCACTAACTATAGTGTAGATGTGGATTTAAAAAGAATAGTTTGACACACTCTTCTTGGCTCTCTTCCCAAAAGCTAAATACAAAGATTTATATTTACTGCCCAGATATGAGAGTGGCATCATGTCTGTAGCAACTATGAGCAGCCAGTAGCAGAAAGACTGTGTGAAGCTCACAAATTAACACATTATATTTCATTTGTTGAATCTATAAAAAGAAAGTTGTGGTTTTATATGAGTCACGGCGTATTTCTTGACCTACAGCAGCCACTTCTGGAGTTTGTGCTGGTTGCTTGACAACTGCTCGTGGAAATCGAGGACCGGTTACAGTTGAAACCCAGTCACAAATAGACTCTTTGAAGGGCTGACCTTCTGGCTTGTCAAAGCAGGAAAAGCACATACGTGAACAATAACGTTAACGATGGCTTCGTTCTTATCAAGTGTCCCAGTATAAGCCCACAATACCAGAGCCCTGGATCAAGCTCATCTAACTGGAATGCAGCCATTGTTAATGTTATAAATTCCGCCTGTGCTTTCTCCTGCTTTAACAAATCAAAATACCTGCTGTGCAGAGGATCTATTGTCCAATTAAACTGAATTGTATTCCTTCAAGCTGGGGCTGCATGACATGGTTAACAATTTCATACTGCGATCGTGAAAAATTGTAGCGACCGCGATTCGGATATTGCAATTAGCCATAATGTGATCTTGATTATATTTTGATTAATTGTGCAGCCCTGATCCGAGCTGATCAACTCCTTTTATCAGTGCTGGCGTTAAGACATTTAAGGAAAGTCTTGACTCTAATCAATTGTCAAACTGATGTTCTTTGGGTCTTTCTTGTCTTTGTGTTGTGCTCAGTGAGCTGCCGCACTCCCCTCGCTCCCTGACCGCCCGCCTCAACGACTCCGATTCTCGCTCCGTCCTCCTCTCCTGGCTACGCCCCTTTGACGGGAACTCCCCGCTCCTCCACTACCTGCTGGAGCTCTCCGAGAACAGTACGTATGTGCGCTTGTCGTTTTTTATGCGCGTACGCGCGCATACTTTATCGTCCCTGAGCGGCAAACAGCTGTTCTCTCGCTGTCTAGCAGGCGCTGACACTCACTCATTTACAAGAGGCGGACATATGGAGAGTGGTGTTGCAGCATAAATGTACATCCAGGTTCCCTATAAATAAACTCTTATTTCCCCCCCCTCCCTCACCCTCTCTCGCTCTCTCTCTCCCTCTCTCTGTCTCTCACCGTCTCTCTGCCACAGATGTTTTAACAGCAGGCTGGCTCTTTGTCAAATGAGGAATAGAGGAAGAGAAAGGAGAGGGGGATTGAGGAATAGAGTGACAGGAGAAACAGATTGGGGGGAGATGGCTGTAGAGCAGCTCTTACTCCTGCTGGAAGATAAGGGGATGGATTGGTGGCTGTTACATGTAGAGTCAGGGGCTTGGCTCATGAGCGCAGGAGCTGCACTGTCGAACATTTTAAGAAATCTGCCTTGTGAGGGACAGCAGGAATATGACTTTAAGTATTCTAGTGTTTCTATTTCAGCAGCTGTTTCGTAGCATCTACGATGATACGGCGAAATAACGATTGAGATAAAAACATTTGAAGGTCTGGTTGATTTCAGTAAACACTTAATCCAGACAGCGAGGAGTTCTGCGCACTCTGATAACCAGCTGCGTGTGTTAGATGTTTGGGACGTTCTCGAGATAATGGGCCATTTTAAATACAATGTATTTTCATGTCAGACGATGTCTAATGTCTGATACACTCGCTCGGCTCGCTTTAAACGGCACGCAGGCTGTCCTTATGTGGCTGGCGCGATGATGATAGTGCATCTGTCTGTGGTATCTTCAGGAGAAAAGACTGAAAGATAAGCCGGCAACAAGCTGGCAGCGGCATACAGAAGCATCTGTGCTGCTTTATTAATCCCCCTCTTCCTTCCAACTTTTTCTTGTGATACTTGTTTTCTTTATAATTCTCTCCACCCCTTCCGTTCTGCCTTCCCTCCTTCTTTTATCTCTTCCTCCCTTCTTTCCCTTTGATTTATGGGTCCCGAGTGTCCCCCGTGTCTCTGTTTGTCCTGCCTCCGCCTGATACTATCAGCCTCTAATCTTTTGTGTCTTCTGTCTAGACTCGCCGTGGAAGGTCTACCTATCAGAGGTCGATCCCGCGGTGACCGAGGTATCGGTGGGCGGGCTCACGCCTGCCCGGACCTATCAGTTCCGACTCTGCGCCGTCAATCAAGTGGGCAGGGGTCAGTACAGCGCAGAGACGCAGAGGTAAGAGAGCGACGCTGAGAGACGCAGTGTTTTGTCTGGGACACACACTCACCACCACCGGCTTTATTCCAACGCGTTCTTCGCGATTCTTCTCGTGAAGCCGCACTGCTATTCCATTGATGTTTGCTAAAGAGCATGAAACCATTATTTTTTTATGTCGAACATGCTGTGATGTGTGTGAAATAGAGTTTTTTTAGCCCGCTCCATCCGTGTGTAATAGACTTGGTCACACCGCCTTATACGACTGGGAATGAATAAACCGAAACCTTTATGCAGTCAAAAGGCATAGTGTATGCACACCCACACACTCTAATTTGTGTGTCTAAGTGTGTGTGTGATAGAGTGTGTGTTACCGCGAGCATGGATAGGGGATGCAGCATTCAGACTGGGGGATGAAATAAGGATGGCTTCTAACAAGGCAGGGGTGAAGGGAGCGGCCCTTTTTTGTTTAGAATCCATTTCCTTTGCAATGAGCAATTTATATTCATCACATCCGTGTCTGCGTGACATCGTGCGTATGTGTGTGCATTTCCTCGCCGGTCTCCTTCCATTACACATCGCGAACTAAACAGCAAAAATGATGAAATTAACCGCTCGGCGTGCCTGTGTGTGTGTGCGAGTGTGATTTGGCCCGAAAAGTAAATAGATGGCTGTGTGGATGTTCTACGTGTGGGTGTGTGTGTGTGTGTGTGTTTGCATGTTTATCCCAAGAGAAAACACTAATGGGGGTAATTATGATGCCTTAGCACTGATTGAGCTGGATCGAGTGAAAGAGGGTTGGAGGGGGTGTGGCAGGCCTCTTAACAATTTTGCCCCTGAATACACACATCCACCGACTCTCCGACACCGACACACAGTGCAGCAGATGCGGCCTTGCATTGTAAGGTGGACACACGCACGCACGCGCCCGCAAACATGGCCGCGCCTGGCTGAATAGTGTGACCAGAGGCCGAAACCAGTTGTAGTTCTGCCAAGCGGACTCGCAGCAACAGCAGCAGCTGTGAACACATTCGCACACCTCAGATTGCACCCTCCTGTCAGTTTCCCTCTCCTCAGCGTGCACTTCTTTTATTATCCGCACTTCCTTTTCTCCTCTTTCCCGTTCCAACCACGGTCAACAGTTCAAAGCTGGCCGGTGCAGGCTGTTGGAGAATAGATTGGATTGATCCTAGCTAAACGAAGGACTGGCAGACAGACAAGTCATCACCGGTCAGTGTATCAGAGCAGATGGATACGTCTCGTCCTCGGTGTTTGTCTCATACGTAACCAGCCACACTTTTGCTTCTCATCTGCTGGATGTTTGCCTGGATGAGAGACGCACACGAGGCAGCCGCAGATGCCAAGGCGCGTGCTGCACTCGACACACGGGGAGAGTGAGGCGGAGGAAAATGTCCTGCAGAAGCAAATGAGAAGGATGACAAAATGCCGTAATGTGGACAGAGTGAGGGAACAGGACGGAGAATGAAGAAGAAGCTTGTAAGAAGCACGACGACTAAAAGCCCTTATTAAAGTTTGAAGTCCCAGCTGCTTCTGCGCTCTCTCATTGTGTTCTTGCACTGGTTAGGATCATCACAGTATTATTTCCTACATGTTTTTCCTTCGCTCTTTGCATCATTACCCCACCTTTCTTTTCCCACATCCTTGCACAGGAGCACTGTGGCACTACGGAAGAGTTTTCTTGGAAAATGAATGAATGAGCACGTGAATGAATGTGATCACAGATGTAAAACATTACCTTTACATGCAGAAACTCTCTTGGAGAATCCAATTATACCATCTTGAGTTCCCCCCCCCGACACCCACACACACACACACACACACACACACACTCAGTTATTCATGCATGACCTACACTCACACCATTACCAGCTTTAAAGAGGAAGCATTAACAGAGGAATGACAGATTATGCATAAATGTGTTGAACTCCTGGGATCATCAGAACTTTAGAGCATCTGTCTCAATTTTCTTTGCAGTTGTTCTTAATTTTTATTCCAGCTGTTCAGCCGGAACCAGAACACATCAGGCTTTAACATGGATGTGTAATATAGTCCTCTCTATCTCTCTCTCTCATCACATACACACACTTTAGACACTCAAGGTAAAAAATGAATGCTTTCGGAGCTTCATAAGGAGATTGGAAGATTTACAGGAGATTTGTCCTGTGTATTCCAACATGTTAATCTTGAATTACGTGTTTTTTGTTAACTGTGGCTAAGCTATGCCGAAAAGTGCCCTTAACATGAAGATATATAGAGCGGAAATGTCAGGGTGACTGCAGAGAGAAGGTTTGCACTGAGTATGGCTCTGCCAGATGAGAACAAGCTTCTTCACCATCAACACACAAAAAATATAATACAGCATCAATTGATCCATCCTAAGTCCCGCCCCCTTAAGTTACTGTTGCTAGGTCAGACAAGCTGGAAAATATGAAACATGGCAACAACAGTCCCAATTAGCTGCTGGCTGCAGTGTTTATTAGAGTCAGTCTACAACCCCGACCCAGACACACATGTGTAATCCTTTCATTGTTTGTAGAAATTAGGAGAAACAAAATACAGGTTTACAAGCTACTGAAGCATTACTGTGAACATTTCGTACAACACTAAATCTAAATCTTAGTCGAAATGTATGAAAGAATGAGACAAATCTGATGGTGTCTAATGTACTTGTATTCCTTTTGCTTTTCATTATGACGGAGTATCTTCAAAAGGTTTGAGGTCAACTGATAGGAAGTTATTTGTGGTGAATATGAAAGAGCGCACAAAACAGATTTTTTTTTTGTACCTTGAAAAATGTAATTGGAAATTCTTTGAGGTCACAGTAGAAGAAAAGATAAAGCCTCAAACCTTTACCCTTTATTAAAACCAACACGTTTTATTTATACATTTTATAGTGTGATTTTAGCTGAATTTTTCTCATTATAGCGTTTATATTTATTTAACCTACAAAATAAGAGATCATCCTTTTACATATACGCTGCTGTATAGACCAGCACCTACTGTACCTCCGATGTGTCCTTGGTATTATGGCATTTAATTGTGTAATAACAGTTATAGATTATAGTATATTTTTTTATAGTATTTTTTTTATATGCTGTAACCATCATGCACTTCTTAATTAAAGTCAACCTTGAGCTGTGTTTAAAATGTATGTCTATGTCTATGTCTATTTGCATTATCTGCATAAAAAAGATGACTCTCCTTTTATCGAAAGACTTTTTGAACTGTGCCAGTTTTTACTTAACTACAACCAGAATCCTGGCCTAAAACCTGATCTAATAGGTGTCACGGGTGCATCTTTAGTTATTCGACAACAGGAATGCGGCTGAAATGAAGAAAGAAAACAGCGTTTAATGAAATCCCTGTGTACACGTGGACATGGCCTGAGTCTACAGCCACGCAAGGGGGTCTACACTCGCTAAATGCTTATGTCAGCATGCTAACAGTGCTAACATGCTGATGTTGAACAGGTGTAATGTTTATCATGTCCACCAGCTTACTTTAGCATGTTAGCATGTTTTCCACTGAGCACTAAACACAAAGAAAATCTTGAGTGTTAAAAATACGTTCTATCCTTTAAAACCTCGTTAAAGTCTTGTGCTTAAGACACGTTTGTTGTTGTCTTGGTTTGTGGTGACAACATGCCTCCAATGACATTTCCCAGGCAACACGGAGGCTAATCAGCCGTAACTGGCACTTACATCTAAAGTCATGTTTGGTAGAGCTCTAATCAGCCTTAAATTAGGCAAACATAGCAGGAGCAGGTATAGCTGTGATTGCCGGTATCGTCTGCTTTGTTAATGCTAAAGTTGTGTAGCACAGTAATTATAGTTTAAGAAGTATTTGGAGTTAATTACAGCAGCGACCTTGAGAGCACACTGCATCGCATTACAGCCAGTATTGTTAGTTTTATCTTATTTAACACTTTTACATGAAACTTATTTTAAACCTGCAATTTTTTGATGTTCTGCGCTCCAACTGCAACGACAAAGACCGAGCATCTGGTGTCACCTGTGTTTTATTTTGAAGTGCTGTTGCTTCCATGCAGTAAAAACATTTTAACGATCTGTTCTTTTAAAGTCTAGTACACAGTAGCGAATGTGTGCCGCAGCTGGTTTTCATAGGGAGAACAGGCGCAAAAGTGCGTTTCCCCCGACAGATTCTCCTTAGTGTCTCACCCTCCTCCGTTTGTGCAGCGTTCAGCCTCGGGCGAAAGCAGCCCAACATTTAAAGCGGACGAGACTTAAAGTGTCATACAAGTAGAAAATAAGCTCATCTATTCAGCTGGTTGTGTCCAATCACATCCCATCTGGTTCCTCTCTGGCTTTTTAGCGCCGTTGCCCTCTGCTCGTTTTCTCTCTATTTCCTTCTCGTACTGGATCAAATTTTTCACCATCCTGTTCCAATAGCGGCAGATTTAACATCCCGGCAACACCGTTAAATTTAAGAGTCGGTGTGCATGTGGATTTAGCGAGGAAGCCGGCGGGCATTAAACTGTGGAGAATGACACAGATAGAAAACTTTCGCTAATTCCCACGGCATGTGGACTCACGAAACATGCCCCCCTCTCTGTTTTCACTCGCATGCTAGTAAAACACGTACATCTCCTGCAGAACATGTCCTCTTTTTCTTAATAGCAAGGGACAGAGAAAGTGTGTCAGTCAGACATATTTACGGGCTGAGTTTGATTTGTTTGCATGTGTAGGTCTTGGCACGAGCGTTCCTGGGTGCTGGGGCGAATTTAAAGCAGCGTCTGAGTGGGTGTGTTGGGGTTTGTGTACTCAGTCTCAGGTGTGAAGTTGATGTCCTCACGCTGAACCCGCTGTATGAAATATGTACTGTTTGGGAGGAAATTAAGGCAATTCAGAGGGAGATTCTGCTATCGAGCAAGTGTGTCAGTGTCTGCGTGTGTGTTTTATTCGCAGTCAAACAGTGAATGACCGCATCTGTTAAGTACTGTGTGTGTGTGTTTGTGCAGCGTGAGTTTGTGTATATGCATTAATGTGCATCATCAATTGCAGTCAAAAGCTGTGGCATGGTTGAGGATTATATACACCCCGTTTCCAGACGGCTACACTAATGCCCATCTCATTCACACAAGGCCCATTAGCCTATGTGTGTGTGTGTGTGTGCGCGTGTGCGCGTATACGGCTGTAGCACCTGGCGCTGTCTGACAGTGCCTAACCTAATGGAAGTAAAGCACAGCTGTAAAACCACTGGCCTGTGCCATATATCCGCCTGCGTAAGTCTCTGGCTAACAGCCTTTCACACCCCTGCCTTCACACACACATATAGATGTGCACACACGTTTATGGGCACATACAGATTCGGACACACATATACACGGAGCCATAGCACGGCTAATGGCTCAATAGCTCATAGGGAATCATTCGGGGAGACACGGGGCACAGAGGGGAAGCGAGGGGGGGCTGCAGGGATGTAAATCTCCAGACATAATCCATGGAAGGGAAAAGACCATCGGATGTAGCCGTCTGTCTTAAGCTGGGAGAAATTTGTTTGGTGTGTTTATATGTGTGTTTTTCTCCGTGTGTGTGTGTGTGTGTGAGCGCATATGGCTCTGATTACGTTAGCTGAGCTGCTTACAGTAAAGCCAGAGGCTGACCAGCTCAGCCCGCGTGCTCTACCAACCATGAGAGGGCCGGGAGCTTTAATCACGGGTGGGGCGGCGAGGGGGAGGCGGGGAGGGGAGGGGGGGGGCGTGTTAGAGAGAAAAAGAGGAGGGGAGGAGATGAGTAAAAGATAGAGGGATGAAATAATTGAGGCCAAAGGACATGATGGATGAAAGGTGAAAGTGTGCGGATGGGAGAGGAGGGGATCGAAAAAGTCAAAGGAAAGATGAGGGAAAGAGGTTTGAAGAGACAGAAGAGAGCTGAAGAGGGCAGAGAGAGCGAGCGATCGCACCGTCTCACCGAAAATTAAAAAGATGAGCTCTTTGCTCATTCCCAACTAACAGTAGTGAACTATTTGCTACTGCGGGAAGGTGTATATGTTGAACAAAAGTAGGAAAACCTCAAGTTAAAAGGAGCATTATCAAACAGTAATAAACAGTAATCTGCCACACACAGACTGTAAATGCCTGTTTGTTTTTCTAAGTAAGTTTTTCTAAACGCAATTCATGTTCATGAGCGCTTCCACATTTGTTGTTTTTAAAAACACGGCGTCAGCTCCATCATTCCCCGGAGAAATCCCTCCGGAAGCAACGCGTTCAATGTTTCCATCGGCAGCGGCGGCGGTCTGTTTGAAATAAATGAACAATATAGGCTGAGATGAAAAGAAGATGTGCTAAATGAGATTGCATGATATACCAGGAGAACGGAGGGATGAGAGAGATGAGCTCCAGAATTCAATAAGAATCCATCAGAGCTGCTTAAGCTGGCAGATGATTCTCTGTAATAAGTTGCGGCGCCGTCCCGTGTATCTCCTGTGACAAACATGATAATTTGTTTGTAGACAGTCTGACCACCCGAGAAGAGAAGATGAAGATTCCTGGGAAAGAGAGCGGCGATTAAAATCCTTTTTAGCCTACTTACTGTGCACACTGTAATGTTGGACAAGAGATGAAAGGACAAATGCTGTGCCTGCACTTCTTTAGCGGCACGGATATTCTCATTACAGAACGCCTAATCAACTAAATCGAAATCATTTGTCTCTCTTGTTCTCTCACTTTCCTTCGTGTGTGTGTGTGTGTGTGTGTGTGTGCGTTAGATTGATGCTGAGGGAGGAGGCGCCCAGCGCCCCCCCGAAGAACATCGTAGCCAGCGGGCGAACAAACCAGTCCATCATGGTCCAGTGGCAGCCGCCGCCAGAGCCTCAGCTCAACGGAGTCCTCCGGGGATATGTACTCAGGTAGACGCAAACACACACATGGAAACACACACGCATTTATATTTGGCTCATTGAAAAGTCTTGACTCTGATTGACTGGTGGGCGGCAGTTCATTTTTCGTAATATTTTTTTTTTTTTCGGGAGCTGGTAAATTGTGATGATCCACGAATCATTATTGCAATTAAGAATACAACTGAGCATAAACTGAAACCTAGCAACTGTTACTTTTTAAGAACATCTCAACCTGAACTTAAAAATGATTGCTATTGGCTATTGGTTTTGAAAATTGTTCTCCAAAGTCTTGGCAATCAGGGGAAATACTGAAGTTGAAGCATTTATTGGTGATTTCCCTTCCACAAACTCTGAAACACCCTCTGGTTTCACCGACACTATTTCTGGAACATCACCTCAAACATCAGGCTGTGTTGCAAGAATTAGGGCCCTCTGATCATCCCTTTATCTGAATATAGAATATACATAAATATATAAATGTTGTGTCACATGACCTGTTAACTTGGAATTTGAAAATCATTTTTCACAATTTTCTGTCATTTTACAGACTCGACAACGGTAGAAATATCTGTGATTGCTCAGTAATGCATTTCCAGCCCCGGTATAGACATGAAAATTTAAATTCTAAAAGTAAAATTCCATTTTTGTCACTCCCTTTCTATCAAATCTGCGAGCACAGAAACATTCAGGAGTGCACTTCACAGCACTCTTGTGTCCTTCACTTTGACGTCTACCTTAAGTGTGACACACTGGGTGTAATCAAACTGTCATCAGCTGCCTTACACGAATTTGCATATAATTGCAGTAGAAGTTATCAGCTCTTTATACTCGTTCGGTGTGTTATCTGCCTCCACTCCTGAAATCAGCTGAAAATAGAAACGCACGCTCACACATCTCCGCCGTATCATTTCAGCCTCCACCTCCTCCTGCCCTCCCCCTCGGATTCTCCTTCCTCCTCTTTATATCAGCTGGCAGATCCTCTCTCTCTCTCTCTCTCCCCCATATCTTCTCGCACTTTTTCTCCTCCGTCGCTCTCCCCTCCACCCCCAGCGTTAGTGTCAGTGTGTCAGGTGGAGAAAGAGGAAAAAGGGGTTATCTCCTCTCCACTCCGGAGATCCCCTGTCAGCCTCCGGCACCACCTCACTTTGTGCGTCTGTGTTTGTGTGTACGAGTGTGCTGCCGCTGCGTGCGTGTGCATGTATACAGTATGCACGCGTGATGGAGCGCTGACTCAGCCGGCGAAATGTCGGAATATCCCGCTACACTGAATAGGCACCGTATTAAAACGCTGACATGAGGATTATTACTCCATTTGGCTCCATCAGATATGTACAATACCTAAGTGGTATTACACCTCCCTGTCTAGTCGGGTCATATATCCTTTTAAGTGGACATTTATATCACATGTACTAAAGCAAAGGCCTTGAAGGGGCACTATTCAGAGACATCTACCAGGCAGTTGAAGGTTTTTATTCTTCAGGGGTTCTGACGGCTTCTTACCGATGGAATATACGGAGGCAGAGTTTCTCTGCCAACATAAATACCACAGTGTGAAACTGAAACGTTTAGATGCTCTGAAACTTGTACATCGGCATGTACAGAATACGTACTGTTATGATTTTATATTATTAAGCTGCGCGAATGTATTCTCAGTCGGGGGTACATTTGGTCATCTTACGTTCATTCAACACATACTCTTGTCCAAGGCGACTTACATTTTTTGCTTAAACGCGTACTCGGAGCAATTCTTGGGTTTGTTTCTTTGCACAAGGACACTTAAAATACAGGTTGAGAGTGGGGATGTTCTTAGCAGCTACTTACCTCGAAGTTTAAACTGAACTTGTTGATTAGTCTGAAAGTGGGAAGGCACTCAGAAAAGCCAAACAGCCCACTTGAGCACATAGTCCAAAAAAAATATTGCTTAAAGGAGCCATTTGAAACACTAATCACATTCTTCAGACGCCAAATTATATTCTGAATGCAGCTGAAATGTCTGGCGCTTTATTACATGCATTACAGCAAAAACAGGACGACAATTCACCAAATAAAAGTAAACCGATAAAATATTTATAACAACATAACACAGCAACCTTTTGGAATCGTGCCTGATGAACATTTCCACGCAAATGATATGTCATTTTTAAAGGCGTACAAAAAAGTTTAACCAACTTGTATTTCTGGTACCAACTAGTGAGGGTAGCACATTTAATTATTGATTTTGACTCAGTTTGAATCACTTGCCAGCTTTCCTCACTTGTGTGTGTGTGTGTGTGTGTGTGTGTGTGTGTGTGTAGGTACCGTCTGGCAGGGCTACCGGGGGACTACCAAGAGAAGAACATCAGCAGCCCCGAGACCAACTACTGCCTGCTGAAAGATCTGATCATCTGGACCCAGTACCAGATCCAGGTGGCCGCCTACACCGGCGCCGGCCTTGGCACCTACAGCAGCCCCGTCACAGAGTACACTCTGCAGGGAGGTGAGAGAAGATGCACACAACCAGAGCTTTAGTTCTCCTTCTTAGGGGGCAAAGCAAATGTACCAAAAACCTCAGCGATGTTATGTCAGTCATCAGTCCATGCATGGAGACATATTACTGAAGTATTCCTGCATGAACATACTTGTACCATCTTTTATTGTACATTACTCTGAGTAACTGCCCAAATTAAGCTCTTCCTTCTTCCCTTAAATCCTGGACTTAAGACAGTGATTACTCCTCCTTGGGCCTCCATTAATATCTTCAGCAACACTTCATTAATACACATGCAAACTCAACACACAACACAAACCACTAAAGGCTTTATTCTCCTTTTACGTACAAACAACGTTTTCTTCAATATAACTTACAGTAATTCATACATTCATACACTGATGGCGGTGGCTGCCATGCAAGGTGCCGACCAGCACATCAGGAGCAGTTTGGGGTTCAGTATCTTGCCCAAGGACACTTTGACATGCAGCTAGGGGGAGCCGGGATTCAAACCACTTCAAACCAGCGACCTTCCGATTACTAGACGACCCGCTCTACATCCTGAGCTACAGCTTCCCAGCTTACAGATGTTTAAAACTTCTCCGTCGCGTCATGCTTGGCTCCACTGCTACACTGCCCCCCCACGACTACTGGAGGTTCTGCTCCGTTGGTCCATATATGAATACGCTTTCAGAAAACGTGCAGAAATATCTCCATTTAATTCTTTAATCATCTTAAATAATTGAGTAAAAAAGCACTTCCAAACTCACCGACAAGATCGTAAATCAAAGCGGGATGGATGGCTCTCTACATCCTCATAATTTCTTCGAGCGCAGGACTGAATATCTTATATATTGGTCTGCACTGTTCCTTATCCAGACAAATGCAATCTTAACTTTTTTGGTAAAACATGTTATTACTTTCCTAAATCAGAAAACTTGGTAATGAACTCTGTGCCACCATTGCGCGACAATTAATTTTTCTTTGTATTAGAATAGTTCTACACGGAAGGCAACAGAAAATGAGCTTCTGGTGACTGTTGTGTAGAATATTAATGAATAATAATGTCTGTCTAAGATGTCTATTTCAATAATGTCTAAGTAATTCCTGGTTTACAGTTGATGGATGATGATTAAAATTTCACGAGGAGACAGCAATAATTCCCCCATATTCTCAACAAGTAAAAGATTGTTGGCAGTTCTTTTACAGACACACTTAAGACTTTTCATCAGACCAGACCTTTGGTTCACGCTTTGGTTACTTCTTCTTATTTCATATATAAGTTAGAGGGGAAAAAAGCCAGGGATTGAGCCATCAGCCCCTACGAATGAAGACCGATCTACTCTATGATCAGAAGTTTCCCACCTAAACTTATTTTTCAAAACTGACGTGAGGTTTCCAGTTCTCACACTGTTTTACCGTCAAGCTCCAGAAATGTAACTGAATGAAACTTCAGTCCACTTTCCATCGGCATAATGACTGAATTTTTATTTTTAGATGAACATACTCCAGCGCAGTACACAGACGCAGCTCTGTAATGGGTAGCACAGTGTAATAGTGAGTAGATTCTCCACTGTTTCTATTTTTTGGTTAGCGATCAAACAGCTGAGATCACAGTTACAGGAAGCAGCGGTGAGGAGCCTCCGCAGGCTGGTTGGCTTCACTCTCGGCGATAGGTAGAGGAGCTAGGCTTTGAGACGAGCCAGTTGATGTAGTTCAGACTTGTATTAAAGTTGCCCCTGAGGCGTCGCCCCAAAGGCGTACCAGCTTCAACCAACCAGGAGGAGACCCTGGGGGCGACCCAGGACACGCTGGAGGGGTTTCATCTCCCAGGTTGCCGGCTCCCAGCTTGAGGAATGAAAGAGTGGCTCTGCCTCGCCTATAAACATATTATATAAAAGTAATAGTGTGTTGATTGTAATAAACATGGCCGTGCAGAGGAGCAAACTTTCAAAGTCTGTCGAACGTAAATCCGTGCCGGGGCAGTGAAAACTGGAAATATGTCAGCGAAGACAGTAAAGGAAGACGTGAGGAAGCAGTCGTGGGGGTAAATCTTCTTTAAACACGTGCTCTTCTCTTCCTGACTTTTATTCCAACACTATATTATCATTATTAAAGATGGGCTGAGCTACACACACACACACGCATGTGCACATAAAGCCCACAGTCATTATTACAAGAGTTCTGGACAGGTTTATAGACTCAGGAGAGGGAGTTAGGCTCATTAATTATTCTAATGTGGTTTAATGGGAGTGGCTGCGATGGATTGGACGTTTTCTCTCTCTCTCTCTCTCTCTCTCTCTCTCTCTCTCTCGCTATCTCTGAGAGGATGTGGTTGAACTCCGTGCTAGACTTTGATATCATTGCTTTTCTCTGGCTCTTTCACATAGGCGCGCATACTAAGATTCCCCCAGAGGACAGAGTTTAGTGTTTTATCTGAAGCTGTGAGCTGCACGGGGTTAGAAGCCAGTCCCCAGGAGTACAGTCAGCATGGCAGGGGGGGGAGAGAGCATCTTTACCATCAATTAATCTTCCATCTCCCTCTCTGTCTTCTCATCCTCTGGCTTTTTTTTTTTTTCTCTCGCAATCTCTTCCCCTGCATTTTTCACCAGTGTTTGTTCTGGTCCCTGCACTTTTCCACTCGCGGTGCATATGTATGTCATCGGTCTGGCCCTTTTGGCTCAAACGTAACATGTAAAGGGCATTCCCATCATGCAACAGTGCACTATCGCCGTGGATTCCCAGCATCAGCATAAACCCCTTACAGCGTAATCACCGTAACATGTGCCCACAAACACGCACATACGCACAGACGCTTGCACACACACACATTTCTTACAGTCACACTCTGCTCTCCTTGGCTTTCATGTTATCATGGAGCCATTATGAGATTCCAGAACACATGAAGATTCACGTGTAGAGGCCTTCACACGCCGACATGAAGAAGGAGGAAAAACAAACAAAGAAACATGGGACTGATCTCAGAGTGCAGGAAGTAAATCTGTGTCGAGCTTCTGCAAACCAAACACAAACACTTCACATTCAGCCCCCCTGTTTTTTTTTTTACCATTGAACAAATAACCTACATTTCATAAGAAAACTGCTGTAATTTACATGGTTACATGTTCCCCAGCTTCTTCTGTTAGACATTTGCCATCGTATCTCTCTCAGCACTCTGTCATCTCTCTGTCTCTGGTGGATGATGAATGCCTTGGCAAAGTTTGTACACATTTCAAACAGACTTATTGCTATTTACTGTATAAATTATAACTTTCCTGCTTAAGTTCGACTGCAGATTCTTATTTAATGAACTTTTTATTGTTGAATCTTTGAACTGACATTCAAATTTCAACACAGAGGAAACAGAGAGTCCTATTTTATAACTAGGACTCTCTCTATTTATTACTTGTTAGAAACAAGGGTGTGTTGATGTATTTTTTTCCCCCGGTACATAAAAAGCCATGTTTCCACCACACGACTTTATTCCCCTTTGCTACCAGGTACTTTTCTCAATTTTGTTTTGCACTGCAGATTTAAACCTCTCAATGTAGGTGGGATTCTTGGCTGACCATCAAAGCGATGCTGCATTAAACTGCCATGAAATTATTTGTAACGCAACATAAAGACTTAGCAACAATGGAGGATATCCTCACCTATTGAGTTCACTTCATCAGCAACCACAAAAAGGAAATTAGTGCTAAACATCTTGGTCAAATAAATGAAAAAATAGCAGTCGCAATTTGTGGTTGGTGTCGCACAATTGACGATTCTGGTGGTAATTCTCTCCGACCAATAAGTTGTTTACAGTGTTCTCTCTCAGGCGTTCAGTATCAGCTCGATTCGCTATAAACCTCGACTGAGGTGGTACCAAAAAAAGTACTTTGCACAACTGATACAGATGGAGAAAAAAAACTGGAGATGGACAAAGGGCATAAGCAGTAAATACTAGTGATGCTGGTGCAGAATAATTATAAATTATAACAGCAAGTAAAGTTTTTCTTCCCCAGATAGAATAGATATATGTGTAAGTTAAAGGTGCACTCCGCTGATCTGCAGTATAATTTATTCTGTTGCTCTTGAGAGGAGGCTGCGTGGTTAGTAAATGATGATGCGATGTGCGATGAGACTACGGGACCGAACCAACAAGTCCCATGACTCATCTGACTTTCTGAGGCCTCTGTCTGGTCCTCTGAGGTCGCTGACTGAAAGACTTGATAGATTTCATTCATCATTTTTAGCAGCCTTTATGAGCTGTCATTTTTCAGAACCAGCCACTGAAGGGGGCCGTGCCCTAATCTCACTTAGTCATCCCTACGCTGATACTTTGCAGAACACGTGAATGCAAAATACAATAGATGAGATGAATTATGTTGAGAAATGAGGTCGTTTTGCTGCAGAGAAAAACACTCGAGTTTTGCCATTTAACTTTTGCAGGCTTAGCAGATATTTTTAATTTAAACAATGAACTGAATCTCAACAATAAATACTTAAAGACTATTCTGTATGAGATGTTTAAAACCACTGCTTGTTGAAAAACACAAAAGCGTAACACTGAAAACTCTTTATACCTGCTGCTCATGGCCACAAGTTTGTTCCCTCGTAATTTTTCCAGTGTATCTAAACACTAAACACAAATCACAGCTAAATCATATATGTATCTTTGTGCTTAGTTCCCACAGCCCCTCCACAGGAAGTGGAAGTTTTAGCGATCAACTCGACTACCATCCGCTTCACCTGGAATCCTCCGCCGCAGCAGTTTATTAACGGCATCAACCAGGGATACAAGGTAAGGCTCCAGATGTGTGTCTGTCACAACAGTGCGTGCAACACAAAGTAATGAGTTCAATGAAATAGATGGCCGCTCTTTCAATTCTTAGTTTATAAAGTACAGAGGGTTTTTTTGTAATTTGATGTTACTTTTCAAAATGCCTGTTCACTCAATCTTTTCATCATCACCGTTTTTATGAACCATCTCCAGACATCAAATTAGAAATTATATTAAACAGGCTGTACTGCAGACCAGACAACAGCCAGTATTTTAATAATGCTGAAGTATCTAGTCCTAGACCTCCAGGCGAAGGATAATCCTGAGCATTCAAAAAAAAAACGGTCTGTAAAAAATCATATTATACTGATTTTCTTAACATTTTATTCATCAATTAAATTGTTTTGAATGAAAAGTAGATGCTTGTAAAATAAATCTCCGCCGCTGTGTGGGAGCGAGAATAAATGTTGAAATCGAAAGCCTGTTAACCCCTCAAAGGACTTTTAGCTCAAAGGTTGTGTCTCGCGGTGCACTGCCTTGCTCTTGTTTACCCATACTCTTAGCCAAGCCGAGAGAGGGATCAGCTCCGTGTAGGAATGAAAAAGGACTGACGGAGGAAAAAGGAAAAAAGAGCAGATTAAATGGGCAAAGAGGAGGTGGTGTTGAGAAAATAGGGAGCGAGGGACTGAGGAGAAAGAAGACATAATAATAAAGAAGCTGAATAATAAAGAGCAGGCTGAGAGCGAAGGATTGAATAGTGGGAGTGATCTATATGTACTAGTTCTGGTATGTGATTTATTCCTCACTTCGTTGTGGCAACCAACCCCTGAGGAACTGATTAACATGACAAAGAAAACACATCTCATTCTTGCTGTGCGTCACTGGGTCCATGTGTGTGTGTGTGTGTGAGGCAGAGAGAGAGTGTGAACGCTGGTGTCTTTGTTGGTTGATAAATACTATATGGCTTTCCATCTGTTTGATGGTGATTCTCTGATGCTGCGACTGTATACCAGGCTTTACCACTCCAAATCAATGGAGCCTCACAGCGCTGCTCTGCACATGTGGGTGTGCGTCTTTGGGAGTGTTGTGCTATTTGGAGGACGGTAGATAATGATATTAATTAAAAGAGGATATGAAGCAAAGCCTCATCTCATCTCACCCCCCCACAGATCGCTGACTGTATACAATACCCTTAATAATGTAGCTCAAAACTGATTGCCGGAGGGAGAACCGAAGAGTCGCTTCTGAGGGTTTTTTGTCTCCGATTTATATGTCCTTGAAAGTGTCTGAAGACTTACTTCAGATTTTCTTTTGGGGTGGTACGAGCACAGTCTGGGTTGCATAAAAGATTCATTTATTGCGATAATGTGAAAACGCATGCAGCCGTCCCTTTAACCACTGCTACTTAAAGTCCCTGATAATGTTATCATTTGCAGGATTTGTAGGTTGCTGTTGGTAAACACACCACTCAAAATTGGTCCCTCCTAGTCAGCTCAACAGGCAGGACCGAGGGAGAGAGAACAGCAGTGGTCAAATGTGCCAGATAGTAAATTAACAGAGGGAGTGGTGTGTGAGCAAAAACAAAGCAGTGAATCAGACAAACAAAACATTTTCTGAATGTTTCATGGCAGTTGCATTCTAAGGCCCCGTCCAGACGTACCAAAACGATCTTTTTTTTATCCGTCTTCCTTGGCATCGTTTCAAGAATATTTGCGTCCACGTGGATCCACTGTAAACGACTCAATACGCTGTAGTTCATATGCCAGGCCTATAGGTGGCGCTGGAAATTCACCAAAAACGGAGAAGAAGAGACGGAGCATGCGTCTCTTCTTCTCCGTTCTTCTCGTATTGACGGGGCCTTTAGGACACGAAAATAGCTAGTCGGTGGTCCATAATCCTTTTTTTGCTCAGCGTAGTGGCAGAGGAGCAGAATATTTTGTACTCTAAGTAACCCTGATAGGCTCAATATCTTCTGCAGCACGAACACAAGCATGTAGTCCGCCATTGTTGTTGTTGTTGTAATGAGACGTCGTGGGGTTCAGAGGTCGAAGGTCGAGGGGTGGGGCGATGACGTCATCGTATCGAAAGGTATGCAGATTCACCGTCCACACGAAAACGCAGGGGCTGCGTTTTCGAATGTCTCCACCCTAAGACCCGTTTTCAAAAAAGTGCGTTTACAGGATCCATGTGGACGGTCGGCCAAAACAATGCAAAACATGTGCGTTTACACAAAACAGCGTTTTCATATGGACGGGGCCTAAAGCGCAACGACGAACACCCGCACCTCCGCACAGCCCTCCAGATTTTGTGTGAATACGGCCGAGGTGCCACTTTGCTCTGCCTGTGTGTGTGTGCATAGCCCCGCCCTCGGTCAAACAGATGCAGCTCTTAATGACATGCCAAGAGACGGACAGAGCAGAGTTGCATCCTTGCACTGTTATTGGCTGATTCTACACACCACTGCCCAAAGGTTGAATACAGACATAGAGCAGGATGTCTGCAGACACACACTAACAGGTTATGCCTTTACACACTGTCCCAGTATAGAGAACGCTTTATGAAGTATTGTGCCCGGGACCGAACATGGCACATTTTGGTGCAGAAAGATCAAACAGTGTTTTTAGTCAGTGTTGTAATGTTCCTGTTCTGTTCCCTGGTCTACCTGGGGGGTCAGCACTGCACGACAGTGTGTTCCTCAGCACACTCTGGGTTTTTATTGCAATCTGGTTGAGAACGCTCACGTTACTACAGCAACAGCAGACCCAATCATCTCAGCACCCTTTTAAAAGTGGACCAGCATCAGATGCTTGAGGGTGCCAGATCAGCACTCTTTTACTGCACCCAAACTGTGCTGTGCTGATAATAAATTACAATAGAAAACCTTATTTTACCATGACAGACTGGGTGCACTGCAGCACCCTTTAGGCAGAGAGGAAAGCAGCCACTCAACTAGTCTTTTCCCTAATAAGAGATCCCTGTGTCTTAGCTCGGGTTGCTTTTGCAGATTCAGAGGTAATGGGAAATTGTTCGTATGTTCAAGAGAATTAACACTGTTAATCCTGAACATTTATTTATTTTGCTGTTTTTGACAACATAAGCATGTTTTTGTAACCACAGATATATTCAAAGCTACATGTGTCATGCCAGGAATGTTAGCTAGAATGATGCGTGTTGACTGAACAGGAAATATTCAACACTCCCTATATAATTGACACTATCACAGACTTACTGTGCAGTGAGCCATAGATTTAGATTTTTTAATCACCATTTTACATCATCTCTTAGATGTACTTAATCTCACAATGGTCATTTTCATCTACAAAGTGCATTGTTGGATTGTTAGCTGAAAATATTGTGGATGCAAATCCCTAAAGGCAGTTTTGGTTTGCAAATTCTGACAAAATAATTATTCGATGTTGAACTGACATTGTATCTACATCTTACTAACTACAGTTGTAGATTTTCTCTCGACAAAATATTAGACAGAATACGTCAGTGTTATATTTCAGCTTTTCATACAGACGGTTAAAAGAAACCCTGTATGTCAAAGCAGGTTAAAGACGAGAGCCTGGTGGAGACGCACAAGGTGGCATGACGCAGATGTGGAGCTTACGCTCTGGAGGAACTCACT
This sequence comes from Lagodon rhomboides, assembly GCA_039737535.1. NCBI lineage: Eukaryota > Metazoa > Chordata > Actinopteri > Spariformes > Sparidae > Lagodon > Lagodon rhomboides. Next base: position 28,985,696 of record CM077786.1, read on the forward strand.
GTTATTGGCTCAGTAGAAACAGCACTGAATGGTTAAACCTCTCTGACCTCTGAAGTGTCAAGAAGGCGTGGCACGGACCGCGTTTCCACTAGATTACATTTAATGAAACACTCAGAGTCTCAGCTCTTATTCCAACAGTGTGCGCATGTGGCACCCATAGTCGAGAGAGAATGAGAAGTTGAGGGCTGCCCGTGTAATAACAGGGATTTGTACTGTACAGGAGAAAATAACACCAGCCAGTTGTGTGGGGGTTAAGGTTACTTATTATTAGAGGAAAGAGGAAATAGTCTAGAATACTTTAAAGCTTTGAGACAGCAGGTGAGACTGGGATTGTATCCACAGCAGTGAGAGCACAGAGTAGTCAGACATTGTGCCTACAGGTCAGAGTTTTTTAAATGGTTTTGAAATCAAATACAGATGCAAAAAAGAAGTTTTGCTGTGCTCCCCTCTGGCGACGCAGTGATAACAAATGTATGTAAATTTCTCACCAGCAATATGCCATTAAAGAAACATTTTCAATTCTTCAATCATATGTAGCTCGTGTGTAAACAGTGGTTCTGTTTATTTCTCACCGTAAACCCACAGTGCTGGTTAATTCTGACGAACATCTGGTTTTGCGTTTTAACCATTTTTTTTTACTTCACCAGGAATTATGTTTTTTTAAAAAGGAGATATTTGCACATCCAACTAATCTGAAGACTCGACCAGGAAAAATAAATATGGGAACCCATATCACAGTATTGCCCATGGCTTATCTCTCAGTATGAATATGTATGTTTTCCCCTGTTTGTTTTTGTGGCTAAAGCAATAACACAAACCAAACTGCTGTGGTTGTGAATATAAATCAAGTCTCACTACAGAGACAAATTAACCTTTCATTAGGCATTTAGTTGGACTGATAATCAAACTTAGTGTTTGTCCTCAGATGATGTTGTGACTGATAATGGCCCGCTGCCAGGGATTTATGTTAAGCGGTACATTCATACGTAAATAACTGCTTAAATTTTAATATGTCGGGAATGCAGATAACTTTTCTCGGGAATGAAACATGAATATTGATTTGCCGTTTTGACAAATTTGTAAATGGCATTTGACAGTTTTAAACTTTAATGACGATAAACCCCGAGGTATCAACTTAATTCAAAAAAGATTCACCACGGCCCATACTGTGGGACAAATGAGTTTTGTCTCATAAACGCAGTCTGAATAATACGATTTAGATTTGGTCGCCTGAAGCACATACTGCCGAGTCAAAATAATGAGTAAACAAAAAATAATGGAAATACACAACAAAGGAATAACTGTGATGGATATCTTAGGTGCTGCAGCAATGCACTTGATTAAATAAGATTCAATAGATATTAATGAGAACCTGGATGTCACCGGTGACCATATTTCTCACTTAACACAGCTGCTGGTCTGGCCAGAGCAGTCTCCGGAGGATGTTAAGGTGGTAACCATCACCCCGGACTACCCCGGCGCGCGCCACACAGGATTAGTGAGCGGACTCAAGAAGTTCACCTGGTACTTCGGCTCCACCCTCTGCTTCACGACACCTGGAGACGGCCCCCGCAGCACCCCCACCCTGCTGCAGACACACGAGGACAGTGAGTGCAAACACACACGCTGACACACTTCATCGTGATAAAGCCGCAACGGAGAACAAAGAACACTCGTTTCAGCCTCTCCTGTGAATAATAATGAAAGCGTATTGACTCGCTCAGTGTTCAGTCCAGCTGTTTCCATCAGACTAATACACAGCTGTGCACACAATGTCTATATAACAACACTCCCTGTTTTCTCTCAGGCTCTTACTTTCTTTTTTTTTTTGTCCTTTTTAATCTTTTTGTTCTTTGTTTCTCCCCACTTCCTCTTTTTTTCATGTTTTTCCCCACTGTGTAACATTTCTAAAGAAACTGGCACACGTGAATCTAGAAGCACAGCTCTGAGCCAGTCACTATGCTGTCAGGTTCAGTTAATGGCAAAGCAGGCAAGGGTCAGATTAACAGGTAATCAGTGCAATTGACAGCCAAATGTGAAAAGGGCCCAGCAGGTGGAGCAAGGTCCATAAAACAGGCGACTGGGATCAAACAGGCGCTATTTTTTCCCCAAGATGGCAAAGTCAAAACACGTTGTTCAACAAATCAAAGTCCTTGACGTCAAACCCTTAAAGCCCATCCTAAACCATGATCCTAACCTCTCCAAGGCTCGATGTCAAGAGTTTTTGTTCACTTTGATTGGATGATCAACTTTTTACAGTAATTCACTAATCCTGATTTGACTTCCATCATGAAAGAAAAAAAGTACTTAAGTATTTGATCCATTTATTGATATTTAGCTATTTGTTTAAAGGATCCTCATCAGCTGAATGTACATGGCACCAGCTAGTCTTCACATTTACCATATACAATACCACATTACATTGTGTTCATCACATGTGCACCTCAAGTTGTGTTATATGAAGAAATGGTCTTCAAATTTTCCTCAAACATTCATCCCAATTTCTAAGTCTGCTTACCCGTGTGTCCTGTTAGTCTCAGGGCAATCTGAAACTATTCCAGGTCACCCAGGAACAAGAACCAGATGCTTTACATGACCAACACAAGACTATTGATCAGCTGCTGAAGTAATGCATTCTTAAATGGTATTTGAATGAAGAGCTGCTATATTAGATTGCTATTAGATTGTCGTATATAGAGAGGGCAGTTCTTGATTGATGCCTCAATAAATGACTGTCTTCTTTAAGGCATTAGACTTTGGACAAGGTGAAAGACTGTGAAGGTCACTACATTTGATAGGTAACCATAAGAGTGTATGCTGCATGAAGTCTGATATATATGGTTTCATATTATTTATGCTTTATTTATTTTGGATATTTTAATATTTGTTTCACATTTTAACCCACCATCTGAGTAATCTTTAGAAATAAAAGTTAATTGCTCTTTAAAAGGGTGTGCTTGCATTACTATGCTATTATTTTTACATTAACAGTGCATCAGTGGCAAAAAATGGTCTTAGACTTACATATAATGTTATTATTGTGGCCGGCTCACTGGGGTCTAATTAGGACCGTGAGCAGCAGGTGAAGAGACGGGCGGGGAATCTAGGTGAGATCGCCAGGCATCTGAAACGACAGGAGAGTTAGTGAACCAGCATGAAAGCAGAAACCAGATACCGAGGAGGTTATCAGCTGGGAGGATTTGCGACACACTGTGTCTTTTTCTAGCAAATGATTCATATGTTTGCAGGCATCCTAGTATTTATAGCCTACTGTTCCATGGATAAACATAATAGCTGCCACTCCCAGTCACAAGTACACATGCACACAGTCGCACCGTCAAATGAACACAATCGCCTATAGGCAGACAGACAAGCAATTATTACCAACCAGCAATTATCGAGTGGGAAAGGGATATTAGAAGCCATTTGTACACACACACACACACACACACACGCTCACACTCACACTCCTACACATACACACACGGATATTGATTGGGTGCTGGGCGTGTTGCAGGGTTAACGGTGGGTGTAATTCTTGCTTGATGATAGCTTTTTGCGTGTGTGTCTGTGTGTGTACGTGTGTGTGTGTGTGTGATCGTGTGTGAGTGTTATTGAATGTCTCAGATGAATAGCTTAATCGCTCTGCAGGGAGAGGGGTTAGAGAGCCATACATGAAATGAGAAACGACAGGCATGCGCACCCTAGTGTGTGTGTGTGTGTGTGTGTGTGTGTGTGTGTGTGTGTGTGTGTGTGTGTGGTGGTCAATGCAGATGTGATTAGGAGGTGGTGTGTGAAGCTGAAGAGCAGCAGGTAATAGTCTGCATGGACAAGAAATGCAGTGTGTGTGTCTGTGTGTCGGGACGATTTACTAAAAACGAAGAATTTCCTGAAATAAGTTACTTGTGAAAAAGCTTTAGCTTATATAACCTGACGTATGTGGTGTTTTTTTCTTTTCTGTCAGCACCTGGACCTGTTCGTCAGCTGAGCTTCACTGAAATCTTGGACACGTCACTCAGAGTCAGCTGGGCAGAGCCTGAAGACAAGAATGGCATCATCACTGGTGAGAGCAGTTTTAACATCAAAGTATAAAATCTCTTAAAGCTCGGGTCTGTAAGATTATAGACAGTATCCGACTGAAAAAACTGCACTTCTAAAACAGTGGGCGCACAATGCTTGACTACACAATAGCTTCGTAGCTCACCCTGGCTAGCAGAGAGATTTATTAGCAACCACTTCGCTATGTTCAACTAGCTCTCTCATTTTTTATAATCTAATACATACATAAATAAACAACTCTGTTAGATGCTGAAATGCCACAATAACGAACAAACCTCAGTCCCAAAAGGCTACCTGGCAAAACAGTTGCTCCTTACTGCTGTAGTTGTGTGCTTTGTGCTAACGTTAGCTGCTGAAGGAGGCTGTGGCGGCTGCAGCTCCCTCGTTCAAGCAGTGTGCTTTGTGCTACTGAGTTAGCTGGCTCAGTGTACACTGAGTGCAGCACGTCGTTGTAAATGCTAACCATATCCAGCTGACTCATGTCTCACTCATTATCATAATGAACATAAACAACGAACATGGCTATTGCTAGTCCTTAGCGCATCAAGCTAGTATGTTTGTATTGGGAAATTCTGCACTTTCTCAGCTATTCTTGTTCCTCTAGCTTGTTAATAGCTTTAGCAATTCATCCGCGAGTCCTTGTGGAAAACTCTGGTCATGTGCAATAAGATCAGAGTTGCATGCAGGCAGGTATGTATGTATGTAGAAAGACGAGTAGTCTGTCGAGTCTTTATGAGCCAAATTAAACAATTGAATGGGCTTATTAGAGGCCTGCAAACAGCCAATTATACTGGTTTTTTTTTTCTTTTATTCGTCAGAGCATTTGATTTATTGATTGCTGTCTGGATGTTCAGAGATTTTCTAAAAGAGTAACAAAAAATTATTCTAGAATAACCCACCACCACCTTCATCTTCCCTCCATTATCAATGAACCTTCATTTAACCATGTTATTATCAGTCCCATTAACAGTTTACTTGAATTAGACAAAGTTAGTGTGATAGTAAAACACAAAATGATTAGACAGACATATTGTTTCCAATTATTCCATTTTTATTCGTCCCACATGGACAAATACTGTGTCTAGAAAGACTAATTTGAGTTGAAAAAAAAGAAACATGAAAAGCTTCCCCCTCAGGCAAGCAGCAGTGAGGAGTACTAAAAGTTTCCTCAGTATTCTCTACATAGTCTTTTATTTTCTGTCTGGCTTCTACAGACACCCCCTTGTCTCTGACACTGTGTATGTGTACCACTGATTCATCATCAGCTAATCCCTTCTCTCTGCAGCTTGTCTTCTCACATTATCTCGAACATGCCCTCATCCCACACCGCCCGACACCCTGGGTGTTGTTTGTGTGGCGCATCACAGAGCTCACGGCACCTAGTTTCCCTCCGTGTTCGTTTTTTGCCTCAGCTCCTGCACGGCTCTGTTGGACAATGGGAGTGGTGAACAGGACAAGCCGCTGTGAATTAAGGGATCACGCTTGCATTGTGTGCGTCCGCGCTCGTGTCCGTGCATTGGCACCGCCGCATCATGTACGACAGTCGTCAGGCGCCAAAACAATAAGGTTACAGTCTGACAGCGCGGGGCGGCGGCGGCTTTAACAGCCAGCTTACACAGTCGGAGGGGCGGGAAAACGGTTATTCAATCAAGGTCACCTTGCGCATTTACTCTTTTCTCCTCAACCTGCTTTTCATCCAGCACCTGGTGAGCTGGGAGACAGATGAGGGACCGTTCGCTCTCTCCAGGGCTTTACACACAACTGGCCTCACACCCAGACGCACGCACACACGTTTGAAGGTGGTGGAGGGTGATGCATGGCCGTGAAGATGCAAAGGGACAGACAGGGATTTTGACTGTCGTCACCCCTCCCCCACTCTCCTCCTCATTTTTGGCTCCGTACCTCTCAATATGTGCGAGTCTGTGTGTTTCTACATGTGTGTTTGTGTGCACACATGTCTACTCATGTCTCAGTGCACCTTTGTTAACCCAGCGTGCGCTCTCCACCCCCGCAGGCTACGTGTTGTGGTGGGAGGTTCCCGGCGTAGAGTCGAGTCGTGAGGAACGCTCGCTGTCCAACTCCACCCTGCGGTACCAGCTGACCGGCCTCACCTCCACCACCGCGTACGCGCTAAAGGTGGCGGCGCTCACCGCCGCAGGACGAGGCGTGGTCACGTCCTCCACCATCTCCACTGGAGTCCCACCAGGTGCAGTGAATGCACACACACACACACACACACAGGAGCTGCTCACGGAGGATGTTGAGAAAAGATTTTGGCTTGTGTGTGTGTGTGTGTGTGTGTGTGTGTGTGTGTAGCAGAGTAAATATGACTGATGAGCTCTTACGATGCCATTGTCTTTCCGCAGGCTGGTAAGTGGCTGTTACTGTGCATCCATGAATCATCACCCACACACCCAACACACACATTCACATGCACGGTCACACACCAGAGTTAGTCATTTACAGCGTCTTAGAGAGCGCCTCGGCGTGCGGTTTATTTTCGCGTGCGCACGCCGCGCTTGTGTGCACGATGAGTTTGTATGATTGGGCTAAGGCCACGTTGCAATCATTATTAGCGCTGATTAACTGCAAATGGCAAAGTGGAGGGAGTGCAGCGATGAGAGAGGCCAACAGACAATCAAAGAACAGGACTGAAGAAGGGAGAGCAGATAGAGGCACGTAATGAGGGGAGAACAGAGAACACAAGAAAATGCAATCTCCCAAGAACAGAAGAAGAAAGTCTCTCAGAAATGGACGGAGAGGCGGAGAGGAAGCGGAGGAGAATGGAAGGAGAAAAAAAAACCCGACTCGTACGGCAGGATTTTTTGTCCTAACATTTTCTGATTACTAATTTATGAATAAAAGCAGAGAAAGTGAAAGCAAGATGGATACAGACAGTTCTTAGATTCGGAGGGTTATTCATTAATTCATGAAAGCAAAAGACTGAAGGAAAGACGGAGGACTGAAGATTAGGAAAAAGAGCTAAAGAATGAGCATGGAGAGAAAGAGAGAGATCCAGCAGGCATAGATTCTAGTCTTGTTTATTTATTCATGTATTCATGGAGTTGAGAGAATTTTGTCATTCATCTGAGCAAGGCAGCTGATATCAACATTTCCACATTATAACCCTTACAAGTTTGCTGTATGCACTTACGGAGCAATGGTGGCTGATAGCTATAATTTGTTTTTGTTGCACCGCCACTGTATCCAGTAAAAATATTGCCGTGTTTCCATAATAACTGGACCCAGTCATGTTATATAGTCTTTCCACAATAAAAATCCCCTCGGATATTCTACAAAATCTGTCTGAGGTGTCCCAGGGTACTGATGTGTACAACGCCACGCCGTTTGATTTAACACAGCGGCTTTACAGATCTGTATTCTGCCATGTTCAGCAAATGCGGCGCTTTCGATGCTGCGGCGGAATTGGATGGATTACAGCAGATCACACCGGAGCACTTACACCATCCGGCGACGCCGAGTATCAGCCGCTGATCACAGTGCGGAGAAGTGGCGGAAGAGTGGGTCTGAAGTGCTCGGCCTTGTTGTGATTGAGCGACACGATTTAGAGCCAAGTGGGCTGTGATGATTTCTGATTATGCAAATGTCATTAACAGAGACGAGCTGCTATACGTTCCGTGTGTTGGTGTTTGTTGAAATGATTCAACAGTAACAACAAAACCACAAAAAAAAACAACAGGATTTCAGCCCGAGTCTCCGGAGCAGATGTCAAACGGGCTGCCAGCCTGACCGATGCCAATTCAATTCAACAGCTGTCAGTGAAGAAGTCTGTTCAGAGCCGGCTGTAAATTGTGCGTGGCATTTGAAAGGTGGAGTTGTAAAGCTTTCATTGGAATATTTAGTTCTGGTTGAGGTGTGCATACAAAACGTATTATTATAGCTCTTTGATTTATTCCAGATTTAAAAACGCTCTCAACCAAGAGTAAATAATAATAGTGTTCAGCTCTCGTGTTGCTGACCTAATCTTGTGCAGCTCCCGAACTGAATGCGACAGAAGCAACTCTTCAAACTTTCAGACGCTGGCGTTTAGCAGCAATTGCCAAGAAAACAAACTTGAAGCATTTTCTTTGTTCTGTAAGCTGATTAAGTTTATTTTCCAATTGTTATTTCTTCCAGTAATTGATACTGTCCCATCTGTACGATTTGCCAGTTGGGGACGACCACAAGTAGTTACTAATTATTTTTCCTGAGCGAGTTATCCTCACAGAAAAAGCATTTTAAAAAGTTACTGTTCCAACATTTTCATGAGCGATTCTTTGTGGTTGGAAAGAAAATGCAAGAATACAAAGATGCTTTGGACCTAAAATATGAAGTCTATCCGCTACATTTTCCAGGGATATATAACTAGAAGGGCACTTGGAGAGCGACACTCTTCCATGATATGCAAATCTGCAAATTTAACAGTATATAGTATTGCTTGTTCTCAATCTTGTGATTTTTAGACAACGACTGCTTTCTGTATGCAGTCTGAGCAGATACATGTGTCGCACAATCTAATATCACCAATTATGTTCTTGCAATGTCCTAGCTCTGCAACCTGAGGGGAAAAGAGCGACAGAATACTCACATGGGACGAGTTATTCTTTGTAGCACTCGTTAAATGTTGTGAAGGGGTCTATTTTACCATGTTCACCAAACCCTAATCAAGTATTTTTCTTTGGATAAACCTCACAAAACAGCCACAGGAAGCTGAAATGAAACTGAAAATAATGAGTGAACTCGTGTTCCAGTCAAGTTAGAATCTCCCGTCCTTTGGGTGAGAGTCTACTCCACCAATTAAGCCACAACAGCTTGCTCAAAATGCAGACTTGTCGCTTTGTGGTAATTATAAATTATGTTCCTTTCAGACATTCAGGGGATTACTGGGGACGTTTATAAGAAGTCACTGCACTTCTACAATTGAATCTGAATACCATCGACTTGATTTTTAGATGTATGGCATTTATTCCATCAGGGCCAAATGGTCGATCTCGCAGTGTTAACAAAAGTGAAAAATAATACATATATCATCATATAATTGATCAGTCAGACCATCACACGCAGCTTTGAATCGGACCGAGCAGATTATTTCTAAGCCGAGCGCTCACCTGTTTGCAGCCTCTCTCGTAGCCGTGGCATTAAGGCTGCCACAAATGGTCAGCCACACTGAACGTATCCTGTCGCTCGCCGTTCCTGTGGAACAATGTTGGAATAAGAATGGGTCAAACGTAATTTATGAGGCCTGCAGCCTACTCAGACATTTATAAGCCTTAAATGGACTTTAGCGAACTGTGCATTTAATTCACCTCTCGCCTCCGCTGGTGTACAGATTTATCTCCGTGTTGTATTGTCGACCTTGGAAATATGAATTAAATTTCTCTGACAGAGGCAGATATACAGCTGTAGACTAAGTGCCTGCGCTTTAGGAAAATTAACTTGTGTGGCTTTTTACTCTTTTTTTTTAATAGCCAAGCGTGGCCACATGAACACATAAAAATGGGACCGGAGGCAATTCCTCCTCTCATATCTAATTTAAAGCCCTTTTTTCTGCTCCATTATTGGTGACATGATTTCCTTCATTTTCTCTTTCTATTATCAATATTATTGCAGGAGTATTATAGATAAGTCATGTTGCAGTTCTGGCACTATACATATTTTATCCCTCCATTCAAAAAAAACCACGTTCGTCTCGTTCGTTTCTTTTGATCCATCCCTTTGAAATACGTGGCAGCGCCGTGAAGCTACAGCGCTTTTCTGCTTTTTCGCAAATAAATGCATATTGCATCTTGTTGCGGCAGCACCAGCAGGCAGAGGTGGTTTTATTTCAAAGAACTTATAACCCCGCTGTTGAAACATCACAAGCGCAGAACGGAATACTTTTTTTCTTTTCACAAATAAGAACCGTTACGAGTGCAACAGTCCTGCTGGATTTGGTCAATAAATATTTTGTGAGAATACATCAAATGCGGCGCTGTAAAGTGACCTTCCGCTGCTGGCGAGGCGCACGCTCTTTTTAGTTATTTTTGTCAAGCAGTGTTCTGTCGGTTTTCTATCTGCAGAGCTTCCTGGTGCTCCTTCTAATTTGGTCATCGCCAACATCAGCCCTCGGACAGCAACGCTTCGGTTCCGCCCTGGTCCTGATGGCAAGACCGCCATATCACGATGGATCGTAGAAGGCCAGGTGGGTGTGTGTGTCTGTGTGTGTGTGTGTGTTGTTTTGTGGTCCTGCTACCTCCAACACAGCAGGAGGAAAACGGTCTTGTAACAAACCATTTCCCTCTTTAACAGGCAGTGAAGAAGGCCGTAAAGGAAGAGGCGTGGAGAGTCGTTTACCAGAAAGACAACCAGCCGGACGCGGACACACTCGAGATCCCTAACCTCACTCCGTTCACGCAGTACAGGTGAGCGGCAAACACACACAAGAACATCGTCTGCCATACACACACACACACTCACACACCCACAACTCACTCACACACATCTCACTCTCTGCTAGTTTCTGCAGTATTGCAAGACTCAGGTGAAGTTAGATAAATCACGCAGACACACAGAGAGACAGTTCCATCTGAGACTTTTCTGTTTGTCAGCACCTTCACAGCTGCTGCATGCAGATCCTTATTACCCTCCCGCAACTAGCTGGAGGGAAGGAGGAGGGGAGTGGAGGGAGGCGAGGGATGAGGGCAGAGGGAGAAGAAAGGTGATGAGAAAGCGGGAAGGGTAGCAGAGAGCATTAAAGAGGAGACGAGACAAAGGGATGAGAGACGAGGGGAACAGGAAATAGAAGGAGGAGAGAGGAGTGTCTGTAATCCCTGCTCAAGGGCCGCTGGGAACCTGCAGTTTGTGAACGCGATCCATCGTCACTCTGAACAACAGCAACTCTTCCCCCCTCTCTCTCTTTCTCTATCAATCTCTCTATCAATCCGCAGTATTTATCTGTCTATCTCTGCTTCTCGCACTCTGTATCTCCGCCTTCATCTGTAATGGGACTGCGGTGTGTGCACACTTTCACACACTCAGGGATTATGTTGTCACAGGCGACACCATTGGGACATTAGATGAAGTGATGCACTTGTCTGTGTTTCTTATCCCCCCGCTTTAAGTCCCCTCTTTACACCCCTGCTCTCTATCTCCCCATACAGGGACGAGAGCTCATAGATGTAGTCTCTGACACGCGCTTTGCATGCTCGCACGTCGTATCACTCACACCCACACCGGAACATGGCGGCGTTTAGAGGGAACAAAAGTAACAAACGCTCCCTCGTGGCTGTATGCGTGTGAGTCAGGAGCTATGTATTGTGATATCTCTTTTACTGGCTGAATGTCTGGCATCTTCAAGCAACCTTACAATATGTCAAGGGCCTGTTTTGTTGCAGCCATTGAATAAACTATTTTTTTTATTTGTGAAGCAAATAATACATATATATATGTATCTCAAAGCCCTATTAATGAATACTGAAGCTCAAAATAGTTTACTTTCTCTAAAGCCCTATTTGCACACAACTTGTCTGACCAGGGGACCTTATGTGATTTAAAAATGACCACCTTATGTTTGAGTTTCATGCAGCACACTCACACGGGACAGTGAAGTCTGTATTATACTCAGATTACTGACATTATTCCTGATTTGCCCTCTTTCTTCAAGCTTAAATACACATCTGCAGCTCATTTAGTTTGGGTAAACAATGCTCTGTGGCTGTTCTTGAAAATGACAACCTTTTGTTGCTCCTAACCTTCTCTGTCATCGCTTTAAAACTTAAAAAAAAGACGATCTCACAGCACAGCTGTTGACGGTTGTTAATCATGTTATGAGCACCGATCAAATTTTTTTCAATTGGCTGTAAATGTTATTTTCCTATTAAAATAAGTGGTAAAAAGTGTTAATTAGCTCTGTATTCCGACAGCAATCACTGTTACAGAGTATTTGCTCATGCAATAAAAGAGACTGACATTTTTTGGTATCCGTTCTGACTTTATCCAATCAGGACGGAGAGCTCCATAAAGAAGCCAGAGAGCAGGATCGTCCTGTTCTGTTCCTTAGGCAATGGTGGAACAGGGAAAGCTACCAATTCCAATGCTTCCAGTGACGGCTTAAATTACCAAACAGGCAGAGCGACGAAAAATGCTTGAACAAAAGAAAGAGGCAAAGAGAGCTGCCTCATGCAAGTATGGTGATGTACAGTAGAGCAGAGGGAGGCAGCTGCTTACTGCAAAACAGACAGGAAGTTAACTAAACAGCGCTGACAGCAACTTCTTTAACAGAAAACAGATATCTTGACATGTTGATTCACACAGGACTAATAATAAAAATATATGACCACTGTGTTTAGTGAAAACGGGTAGGTAATAAGCAGTGTTACCTGTTCACACTTTATTAACAGTTAAAATATCAGACATCCTAGTTCATGTTTTTTAAATTGCAATCCAAATGACCAACTTGAGAGTTTGTCTTCTCATTTTGTCGTCAAGGTGAGTTTAAAAAGGGTGCTCCAGTTCAAGTTCAGGGGCTCCGGAGGAGGCAGAATTAAGATAGAAAAGTAAAAATCGAAGTCTCATCTATGAGTCAAGCTCCAAAAACATTGGATCGTTCACTAAAGCAACATTATATAGAAATCTGCATTTTGGGCGATTTGGGCCCCTCATAGTTTCTGAATGCAACACCACTGCCATAAATACAAATCCCATGTTTGTAACAGTTTGTCAGACGTAATGTAGGTGCTAGCTACAAAAAAAAACTCATTACATCATCACAATGTTGTGGGGGGCAGAGTGGCTGAGACAGAGATGCCATTCAGCCTATTACAAGACACTGAACCAACAAAATGATTTAAACTGTTATTTTAAGGGAAAAAAGTTACATTATGCTGCTTTAACTGTGCTGCAAGTCAGTATCATCTCTGCCTCATGCACACCCAAGTCTTTTGGTCCACACTCCATTTTGTAATCTCACTATGGCATCATTTGTTAATTTTTCAAACTTTTGAGGACACCCTCCAGAGCTGCAGTACACAAACTGCTTTCACAGGCTGAGTGGTTTCTCTTCATCACAAACAAACTAAGGCTGTTGTGTGAAATCGATGGAGTGTTCCTGTAACTGCTCTCGTCTTCTTCACCAGGTTCAGGATGCGGCAGGTGAACATTGTGGGCTCCAGTCCCATGAGCGCCCCCTCCAGGCTGATTCAGACCCTACAGGCTGCCCCCGACACGCACCCCTCCAACCTCACCCTGCTGTCTGCCACACAGACCAGCCTGTGCTTCAACTGGACGGTACTGAAACACACACGCGTAGATTCACACACGTTAACTATGTAACACAGCCGTTCAAACAGTGCTGACGGAGATGTTCTTTGCTGTTGTGCCTCTGTATGTTCTCTCTTATTTTTATATCAGTGCGTGTGTGTGTGTGCGTGCTTGTGTGCGCTCGCCAGCAGCAGGACTGTACAGGTTGAGTGGCTGACAGCCTATAATCAGTGTCTCTCCTTGTTATCACCGCTAACACTAATCTGTCACATTTCCCATTCACAGCGCGGACCGCTAGCAGCACAAACTGCAATGTAATTTTCTTCTTACTGTCTTTTCATTTTTTTCGCTCTTGTTGCTGCTCTTCGTCCCTCTCACTGTTTCCCTCCCTCCCTCTCTTTTACCCCCCCTCACCCCCACCCCCCTCTTCTATTATAACATAAATGGAGAGCAAAGTATTTTCCATTTAAGAGTTGGAATGAGAAAAGAGCCTGTCAAATCAGACACAGACACTGAGGCGCTATGGGGCTACCTGTGCAGCATGCTAATGGGATTTCACCTGCATGTTAGCGCAGCCGGAGCTATGCTAGTTTTTTCTGCTGTAATGGAACCATCACAATGGTTTTAGCTAAGGTTATTATTCTAAGCTGCATATTAAGGGTAATAAAGCTAATGTGACATTCTGTATTATGGCTCCTAAATGCTAAGCTGAGCTAAATCACCAGGGTATTTAAAATGCCTGGGTGTCTCACTCCCTTATCTGCTGCGCAGCACAGAGCAACCGCGGCACAATGTTGGTAGGAAATGTGCTGTGGAGAAACGTACTGTGAGCAAACTGAACTTGTAACTAACATGATTTTAGGGCACTGAGTAATAGGCGGTTGTGGCTGTAAGACATATTGACATGGTGGTTCACAGGCAGAGTACCGAGGACGAGGTGACAGAGAAAAAGTATAGACAGGAAAAGGAGGGAGGGGGACAGGAAATGAGAGTGGAGGCAAGTAAAAGAGGATGACAGAGTGTGAATAAAACAGGGAACAGAGGTTGATCAAGAGAGAAAGATCAGTAGATTGGATGTCAAAGGGGAGAAGACAGTAAAAGGTTTTTATGATGTACTTTAGAGTTAGACGTTGTCACATAAATAACCATTTCCTTCAGAGCTACAGAATGCTTTTTTTCACTTGTGAGTGCATGTGTCTTTATTTTTATCGTTTTCTGGAGACGTAAACTTGATTTTTCCACTTGTGTTGTTGGGAACCAACTCCATTCTCAGGTCTTTTTGATACTACAGCTGGAGGGTTTTCTAAATTTTCTACAAAGATTAGCTTGAACAGTTTGGGCACGGTCTATAGCAGAGCGCGCTAGTGCGTTTTGGGCACGTCCAAGTCCTTTGCTAGTTAAACAGCGGATAATCTGGGCGAATAGTGCGGTGCATGGCAGATCGCAGTCCATGGCTGGCAGGATCATCATGATCAGTAACGGTGGGATGAGAGGGTGAAATACGTCCTTAATGAGGAGTTTGTTAATGACATTACCGGCATCGATCATCCAGCGGCAGAAGAGATATGTGCATCTCTACATTAGCATGGAGGAACAGGCGAGGAACGAGGAACAGCTGATAAACTTTATTGCTTATTTAAAAGTCCTGACTCGTTTCCTTTGGAGAGTTTTGTTGATTAAATGAGCCATACTACTGTCACAGTGACATGTTTAAAATAATTGAACCACACCTCATTTTCAGACCAACACGCACAGGTGGGCGCACAGGTGGGTGCAAGCTGGTCGTGAAAATGACAACTGTGTCGGTCTGAAACTAGCAATGACACTTCCACCTTGCGACGAGTGTATAATAGAGCCCCACATTTTACAGTTTAAAGGCCTTTAAAAACCTATTTTGTCAATCAGCTTGTAATGATTGACAATGATTTCACCAATTTCTGCCAATTATAAAACAGTTTTGGTTGTTTCAAAATAAATGTCTGTATTTTGCTTTTGTTCTTGCTTGTTTTGTGGATGAGGCTCTGTTTTGTTTTGTTTGTATCAAACCACACAAACTACCAGTTTTGAGTATTAACTCACAATTAATAAATGCAAAATATGTTGTTGTTGTTTTTTTCACTTTTACTACAATCGATGCTTATTTACTTGTCAATATTTAGTATTGTATAGTGAAATACTTGAGTTTTCAGGGGATTTGTGCTGTCCAACCATAGTGCATATGATTTGTGTGCATGTATCTAACGCTCATGATATACGTAGGTACACTGTTCGCTGTATGTGTATGCATTGTATTCTGTTTTTTCCCAAATGCCTGCACGTTCCTCTCGGCACCTGAAGTCGTATTTAATTTAAGTTTCTCATAGATACACTGAGGGTATCACTCCATGTTGCTAATGGGGAACAGTGTCAAATTATTTCATAGAGCCATAAGGCTGTGTGTGTTAAACAAATTATCATTTTATTAATCACAATTTTACCGAAATTGGTTTCTCGTTCAATCATCCTTTTAGCTCTTTCTCTGCTTGGATAGCTCTTCTTCCATCAATCAGAGTCAAAATTAATTAATTTTAGTGCAGTGGTGGCAAAGGGCGGCCAAGTGCTGACACATTATAAGATGCTTGCACAGTGCAGGACTGGCACACTGGCCCTAATTTATTAAGCTATTGTTGCATAAAGCCCACAATATTAAAAAAAATCTGCCTTGGAAATTATACTGAAAATCATCAAGACATCTTCAAATTGGACATACTGTAAGATGACCTTAAGCTCCATGCTCAAGGAGGTTATTCGTTAGATTTTTAGAGATGTTACTTAATATGCAAGAATGATTTTGAGCGCTCCTTTAACTCTGTTCTCACCAATGTACTCAGTTTTGTCAGTAAAGTATGGCAATAAAGACCATAAAATAACTACTAAAACTAACTACAGAAAACCAGAGACTGAAGAACTGCACCACTGCCTCATTATTTCTCCAGCTGCATGTGGAACAAGAATAATAAATGGCCAACACCTCTCTCTGATCTGCTCTTTTTTCTCTCTCCTCTCACTCTTTGTTACCCTCCAGCCTCTTCCGGAGTCTGAATATAACAGCAGTCCAGAGACTGTGGGCTACCGCCTGCGAGTGTGGAGAACAGAAGGCGGGGGAGATGACAGGACCGTTGATGTGGAGGGAACAGGGAGGACCAATGAGGCCACCGTAGAGGGTCTGAGGCCTTGGACCAAGTACCAGGTTCAGATACAGGCCTACAACTCCATAGGACCCGGACCATGGAGCAACACTGTTGCCGCACACACGGCAGAATCTGGTACGAACACCGACCTCATTCACTCCTGATTCCTGTTTGCAAGTATCCAACAGTGCTGTCAGACCGGTAGCAGGATGTAAGAAGACAGATGGATGTGGAACAAAGTGCTCCGATTACCTCCCTGAGTCTCTTCTCATCCTGCCACCTCCCTCTGCCCTCTACACTCTCCCTCCATTTCAGTGAGGGGAAGATTGACGGAGAAAGAGGGAGAGGGGTGGGGATGATTGAGATGAAATCGAAGATTGGTTCAGAGAGGGTAGTAGCACTGAGCTGTGTGTGTGTCAGTGTGTGTGTGTGTGTGTGCATGTGCGTGTGTGTCTGTGGACTGAGGAGCCAACAGGGGACATTTTGGAGGTCGACTGTTGGTCATGCTCAAATCATGTCTATAACCCTGTGGTGACCAGCGGGTCTGTGAGTGCCCTCGGGGTGTTTGGCTGCTTGAATCTTGTGCTCGTTTTTCACGTAATAAATGGCAGAAACAACGATTTCCGAGGCCCGAGGCTTTACGTTTTCAGGTTGTCACCTCGTTCTTGTGAACACAATATCTCAAGTACTCCTTGAAGGAATTTCTTCAAATTTTGCACAAAAGTCCACTTTGGACTCAGGAATGAGGTGATTAGATTTTGGTGGTCATAGATCAAGGTCACTGTGACCCTTTGGCCATTACTCAACAATTTATATGATAATTATGACAAAAATGCACACACATTCAAAAAATAAAAGGTCCTGGCTGTTATTCAGTGACACAGTTCAGGAACAGCAACTTGACTTCAGTGAGCAGAGGTGACCTCAGGACTTCAAACTTCAAATTTTTAAACTTGTACTGGGAATTTTTGTATGACAAAGGCTATACCTGTAGCTCTGGCTAACGTGACACAAAGAAATCTATGTGAAAGTGTCGGCTAGTAACGTTACAACTAAAAGTTATTTAGTTCTTGACCGTCATAGAACTGAACAAACTGATGTGCTTCTCTTTAAATGAAGTTCAATAAGAAGTGCAACAGCTTGTAAGATTGATGCACACTAGAGAAACTAAGGTCCACACTTGGATTGTAAACAGGTCCCCCTGTAGCTGCTGAACAGTGATAAATGTTCCCTCTTAGATAGCATGGAGCCACATTCACACTCTGGCATGGCTGGAGGACAGAAATAGCAAAACAACGAGCAAGAATTAATAAAAATATGACCCATTTCATCTGTTTTTGCTAATTGGGTGTGTCTCCCTGTGTGTGTGCGCCTTCTCTAGTTCCATCTGGATCTCCTCTGAATGTGACTGCCGAGGCTGTGAGCTCCACCAGGATCCTGCTCACATGGTCTGCTCTCCCTCTGGCACAGAGGAATGGAGCAATACTTGGATATAAGGTGTGTAAAACACACACACACACACACACACTGGCATTCTCACTTGACCCCCTCAGCCGATTATCACTTCCTCCGACACCTTCACACGCTCTCACACACACACAGATGCACACAGACAAATCTAATATAAGACGAGTATGACGCCACAGCCTGTAACATCACTGCTTTTAAAAACACCCGTCTGCAGTAAGTATGTTTGGGCGTGTGTGTGTGTGTGTGTGTGTGTATAATTGTGCGCATGCTTTTGAGAGAGGCTTTAATTTTTAATACCCTTTCATAAAAACAACAGTCTGTATCTTGTTGTGTTAGAAACAATGGTCGGGTTGTTCATGTAAAAATGTAGTGGTTCTTTGTTTATTTGAAATTTAAAGCATAAGCTGCAGCTTAGGCAAGAGGCGGCGATTTGTTGCGTGAACGTGCATTACGTGAATATGCTTTGGAGATTCCGCATTAGTATGTGAGTCCAGACTCGTGACCCACTTAAACAACATATCGTACAGTCCGTCCAAGTCTGCCAAATTAGAGCTCATCCTTTTCGAGCGTATCCAAACTTAGTCAGAGAAATATGTCTTGCTGCAATCCCTCAAATGGCGAAGTAGTTGGCGTACTCTGAAATGCAGGTTTCCAAGAGAACTGGATAAATACCGTTGATGGTTGAAGTGCAAGGTGCACTCGATTTTGCCTAAGTGCACCACTTACTGGATGTCGCGTCCCCTCCCTCTTCACTCAACGTGGTTCCACCTGCTTTTTGTGGACTCCCACGCACACCCTCCAGGGGTTTATTATAATGTACTCCACTTCCTTCTTTGATTTTAAAATAAAGAGAAGACATCGTCTGTATTTCTGCAGTGTTGCTTCTCTTGTTCAGTGAAATACATGTACCAAATATGTTTGTACTTTAACTGAGGGAACCTGAGGAGATGATATTCACTTGTACCATAAATCAGATGTTCTTCATGTAGATATATCTCAGTGTCCACATCGTCGACATGTTCACAACGTCTAGGCTACAACAGAGGATGTGTTTTATGAGAAGGCTTAGACTCTGAAGTGTAAAGAGTTAACTCATGATCTTGTTTTATTAAACAATTTTAGAATGTGATATGGCATTCAGGTATAGACTAGTAACCTGTTAGCGCAAATCAGGTTCAAACGTCTTCGTCGAACGGAAGTTCAAACACAAAAAAAATCACGTTCTTCAGCCTTTGTGTGAAAAATCTGTGCTCAGGGAGGAACAGAAGATTATGAACGGCCCGACGCACATTCTGACCCAGACTTAGACGCGTTGCCTGCAGGCCGACAGATCAGGATGTCACTCATGTTAGCGAGGAAGTGTTCACAAATAAGGTGTCTTACCTTGAATTATGGCCCGATGTTTCTCCGGATTTTCACTATCCCCTGTCTTTTCAGTTGCATAATCAGGAAAGCATTTGAATTTAAGCATGTCGATGTATGAGTGTCTTTACATATTATCTATGTTTTATGTGTGTGTGTACATTATGACATTGTTGGCAAGTGTGTGTGACGCAGCGACTTGAAGCCCAGGAAATGTCCCTGCAGGACAATAAAGTATATCTGATCTTATCTTGTGAAAGTGGCGTTGAGTGCAGCTGTTATTTCTCCATCCAAAACACGTCAGAACGGCTTTTGAAGGAAGGAAAATGTACCCTCAATTGCGTAGACATGGTTTGTGTTATAAATACATACATCTACAGAAGAAAGCAGGCTGTGACTGTGTGATAAAAACCAGTCCCATCCTGTATTTTTAAAATGCAGTGTAAAATTCAGGTCATATCATCCACCATGCCCAAAGCACATCACACTCCCCATCTGTGTGTTTTTTTGTGCCCTCCTGAGGATCACACTGAGCAGTATTCCTACCATGTTAATAGACAGGAAGTGGCTGCCAGCAGCAGCTCTTCAACACCTCCCATCCCCGCGTAGATGTCGAACAGTTCTCCTGCCTCCTGCCACACACTCCTCCTGTTTCTGTTTTTAGACACTTAAGAGCTGACATTTTCCCTCAGAATGGTTTTAAGTGTAACGAGGAGTTCATGAATATTAAAAAAAAACAGGAGATAGAAAGAACAAGGAAGAATAGTTCTTGACACATATTCTTGTCGGAGTAAAAACAGTGAATTGTGTTTTTAGATGTGAGCGTGGGCATAATTTTAGTTTGAGGAACATTTTTAGTACATTTTTTTGGTTAAATTATAAGTTAAGTGAGAATCTCCCATGAAAGCGAACAGGAATTGCTTCCAAAGACTGATTCGGCCTATCCCTAGTTGTCAGTAACACATCAGTGAGCCACATCTTTTCTCTGACATCTAAAATGTTATCTTCTTGACAAAACATAAACTAAATATACTATATCGAATTGAAAGTATATACCTCGTAAACCAGCAAAAACTGATTTTTGTGCCACGAGGGGGCAGCAGAAACAAGTTATGAACGTAACACTGACATACTTTCGTCTTCTAACGAGAGTTTTTCCACTAAAAACAGCTGCCTGCTTCGGCCAAAAACGACACCACGGCCCAGTCCCAGTGTCCTCACAGACTTTTAGGCATGTTCCCAGTAAGTCCGCAAGGGTTTACAGCTGTCCCACTGTCAAATCTAGAAATGCATGAGGACTCTCTCAGACATTTTTAGCACAGATCATAGAGTGGTGACATTAAACACTGGGTTACCACGGGTAAAGGCCGAAAACATTAACAAAAACAATGATTGACCAGGTGATGGCACTTAAGAATATCTGATTTATTTCATTATTCTATGTGCAAAGTTTAAAAGTAGAACTTTTCTTAATAACAGCCTAAGATCAGACTTTTTTTTAGAGCTGATTCTCTACTTGGATCAGTCAACAAAAATCTAATAAGCTTCTGAAACATTATGTAACATTTTCCCTGAATATGTTTTTCCATTGTGTGTACTCCAGTTGTTATTATTATTATAATCATATATTCTAAAATGTAAAATAAAAAGTCCAAAACCAATAAGGAGCAGTGAATTGTCACAGAGTGCTGTCCTATTGCAGCCTCTCAGCTAAATGTGTGAGGATTCAGGGCTTAAGGCCTTCGGGTGACATTGGGACACTCGTACGCCTGTGAGTGAGTGAACCAAGATATAAAGAGGCAGAGTTCTAATCTGTTCCACTCAGTCCATAGTTAATATAAAGATATAAGTGGTGGTTTTAAAGATTTACATTTGAGCTTTAGGACCGGATGCTACAGACAAGTCTGAAATGTCATGTGAAAGACTTTTTTGTTGACAATCGCAAAACTAAACTTATTTCCTTTTAAAGCCACCAAATCTTCTGTAAATGAAGGAATGAAACGGACAAACAGCCCATAGAGAGCTGACAGAGTTTAAACTCTACATATTTATTTACTTCTTTTCTATTTTTCTGATTCTTTGTCTGTGTGTCTGTGACCAGGTGTTGTACAGTGAGAAGGACTCAGAAGGTCCCCCCAGTGTTCAGGTGGCAGATGGAGAGGGGAGCGTGACGGTGCTCCTCGGGGGTCTCCAAAAATACACGATGTACGTGCTGCAGGTGCTGGCGTACACACAGATGGGTGACAGCCCCCCCAGCGACCCCATCCTGCTCAGAACCAAAGAAGACGGTAGGATGTCTGTCTGCGTCTCGGCCTGATCGCTGACCTTTCTGTGCAGCCGCTTGTTCAACACTTTTGCCTTCTTCTCACCTCGGAAGCTGTTTTTCACCTCTTTACACCTCCGCTGTCAGCGCAGCCAGCAGCCTCTCTCCCCCACTTCACTGATCACCCTCTGCATTCAGCTCGCCCCTCAGACCCCCTTCACTGCCCAGACGTAGAGAACACGCTGTGTATGTGTGTGTGTTAGTGTGTGACATGTGCGCCGATCTCTTCGGATTGTAGCCACGGTAGACTCCTCAGGACGCCGGCAACCTGGTCCGGTCTTTTTGAATAATAAAACACAGGCACTCACAACCGCACTCAGGAGTACACACACACAGCGAGGCTCGCATGTGCCGCACACTCTCTATCAAACAGTGTCACGTTTGAAAAGTTTTTCTCATTTCAGGATGAAACAAGAACGGGGAAGTCAATTCCCGGCAATGTATAATGAAGCTCCATCCCGTCTGGTCTGTCAGCTCCACACATGCTGCTCAGACACACGTGCACGTGCTGCCCGCTCTGACATGTATTTGATCGTGTGGAGCATGTACTTTTATCAGGCAGAAAGACAGTCAAAGAGGAAATTACTTTTTCTGTTTCTGCTTCGTTCAAAATGTATAAGACGTTCGCTGTGCATCTGCATGTGTGTGTACGTGTGGGGAGCATATGCACATACGTCGGAGCTTCAGTACAGTCAAACGAACTTATTAGAATATAAGAGCTCGATGTTGAATCCTCCTTTTCTCATTACAGTTATGAAGGAGTCCCTTTGTGCTTCTCTCTGCTGCTCTTTGTACATATTATTACAGTTTCGATCTGCTGCCAACTCCCTTCTCTATTTTTCTCCGCAGTCCCAGGCCCCCCTGTCAGGATGGTGTTTCCAGAAGTTCGATTGTCATCAGTTAGGGTGGTCTGGCAGCCACCCACAAACCCCAACGGCATCATATTAGGTACGAAAACAAACACACACACACACACACACATGCATGAAAAGAGGACATTTGGAAGCAACATTGAAATCATAATCCAGTGTTTTACGCTCGCGGCGACAATAGATTTATTTTTCAATCGCTGAAGGACAGAGCTCGGCTCGTAGAGGGAATGAGTTAGCAGTTTCGAACGCGTGCACGCGCAGCAGACGCCCGTGCGCCGAAAACACACACGCGTGCCGCTGTGATCTTTCAAGGGAAGGAAGGAAGTAAAAGCCGTAAAATGGAAAAGAGCTGATTCTGTTTTTAGCTTTCAAACAAGGGTCAGCTCTCTCCTCACTACTCTCCACTTCAGTGGCGAGGTTTGTTGCTGTTTACGTACGTGTGTGTGTGTGTGTGTGTGTGTGTTGTGCGAGGGAATGTGTGAGAGGGTGTCAGTGATCAAGCTTGTCCCCGGGAAAAAGGGCTATTATAGCTGCTGAAGCAAGACACCTTTCCTAATGCACACATAGCCTTATATATAAACACATATTACTTGTTTCTGAAAGTGCAAATCGCAGCGTGCGGAGCGAATCAGAAAGAGCAGATTAATGAAGAGGAAGAAAGGCGAGTAAGAGGCGAGAGGAATGTGAGAGCTGCTGGGCTGGAAACGGAGAGAACAGAAGGGGAGAGACAGCAGAGAGGAGATGTATGGAGGTGAGAGGAGGGACAGGTGTGTGTGTGTGTGTGTGTGTGTATACGTCGCACAAAGGGGAGAAGGGAGCCGTGTTTGTCCTCTCAGTGGGGGAGGGAGTCGAGCAGGGCAGTGTGAGTGATGTGTGACTGTATTGTAGGGGGGAGGACATTTAGTGCGACACCACTATGTGACAGAAGGATGAGTGGGAGGGCAAATCTCTCTCTCTAGATCACACAGACACACACACACACATACGCACAGTCCTGCTGTGTCCTTGCTGAGAATGTGGTGTGTGCATGTGTGTGTGTGTGTCTGGAAAACTGCATGGTTATAGCTCGTCTGTGTGCGCTTATGCAGGTACAAATAACTGTAGTGCGGCGGTTTCTTTAGTGACCGCCTCATTTCTCCTTGGGTTCTCAACCCGTAGAGGAATGACACAGAAGGTCGACAGAGGAGAAACAAGATGAGAAAAAGAGGACGATCAAGGCAAACAGAGGTGTTTTTACCTGACTTGTCCAGCCACATGCGCACTAACATTCGTGTGGTGAATCCAAGCTGCATCCAACTCCATACTACTTGCTGGATAATGAAGTTTTGAGTGTGTAGTGTGGTCATACACTGGTTTCACAAATTAAACCAGCAGTAGTCCACAGAAGTCTTGCTTTGACATGATTCTGTCTGCCATCAGGTGTGAAATGAAGGCTTGGTTTTACGGTAGGGCGGCACAGTTTATCATTACAGCATCAATATTGCAATGTGTGCAAAAGTCACATCACAGGATGTGTCAAGCAAGGCAAATAACTCAGCTCTTTCACATTCCAGATGTGTTTTTTTGTATTTTCACGTCAAGCTGAACTTTAAGATGGCACCACTTGATAAATATTAGCAATGCTGCCACTCAGCCGTGTGTTTCTGTCACTCATTGGTCGGTGGTAACCTGCTGTGACGATACGTGCACAGCCTCTGGGTGAGCTATTCAATTTTTCTGGTGAGAATTCCTGTGTGTTCTTTCATTTCACAATATGCAGTATGTATCGCAGACGCCTGTGAGTCTGGACATTGGAATTGAGCCTTTGCCTAACATATTCTACCTGTGAGCATAAAACTGTGCTGTCCAGCAGACAAAACTATGATGAAACATGATGACCAGAACTCTAACATCAAAAGAAGTTATCACAACACAAGGAAAAGCAAAACAGACAAAAACTATTAGATGGTCAGAAGCGTTTTTGTCTGGAAGAGAGAACTCTTCTTCAGCCTCCATTAAATATAGACTGGGCCACCCACAGCCAATCAGGAGCAGATAAGAGAGGAGGGGAGCCTGTAACACACACATACTGTCTGCGTATTAGTGTTAGAACAGTTGCTATATTGGTCGTACACACTGCATGTAAAAACTGCAACGACAGTGGTGTTGTTGGCTCTTAGACTTCCGTGATGTGCACATTTAATCACAGAAAACCAAAAGCCGTTCCAACAATTTATTAGCGTGGAAATTGAATCAGGGATGGATGGATGATTATTTTCTATATATATATGTATATGAGAAGGAAAATATTATGAAAACGCCACAAATTAGAACAGTGGCAGTAAACACGGGAGTAAATTAGTCATCATTATTCCCACTTACCCCGATTAATTCATTCATAATCTCGGCATTTACTACCTCTTCAGGGCTTACTAAACATGAGATCTAATTTAAATGCAGTACAAAACAATCCATTAGACACTCAAAGTAAAGCATGAAATATTAACCAAATAAATTGAGTTGCGACGAGGAAAAATCCTTATTTTGACTTATAAGGGTTTTCTCTTTGTTCAGCATTCAGTCACGGTTTGGAGGGGAAAAGGCTAACGAGCACAAAGGCAGGGGATTTAACTGTGTCTCAGCACTGTAGTGTAGTGAGGTGGAATATAACAGAGTACATCTATTCAATGTACTCTGTTTTTCCGTGTGATGCATTATTGTACTTTTTCACTTTTACCACTGTTATCTGACAACTTCAAGTTTCTTTTCACGTGATATATTTTCATTTGCTTGTGAATATTCTCATTCATCCAGGTCATAGTTATCTCAAGGAAATTGAATCGAATGCAACTGGATTTGGTTTTTGTCTTGAAGACGTTTCACCTCTCATCCGAGAGGCTTCATCAGTTCCTGCTCGCTTGACTAGACTGGGACTAGTCCGACTAGCCGGTGTGGAGGACCGCCTCCTGAGAGGTTAAATAGCTGGACCTCCACACCGGCTAGTCGGACTAGTCCCAGCCTAGTCAAGCGAGCAGGAACTGATGAAGCCTCTCGGATGAGAGGTGAAACGTCTTCAAGACAAAAACCAAATCCAGTTGCATTCGATTCAATTTCCTTGAGATATATTTTCATTTCTTCTTGTCCAGTGAAAATAATGTATCTCCGAATGTGTTGATTTGCATGTTTGTGATAAATCTGAAGGTGCCGTATGAGAAGAATTGGCCACCATTCAAAATCCTACTCCAAACTAATAGGGAGCAGCGTATCAGCAGAATAAACCCTAACTGATGCTAATTGTAGCTTCCATTCGCTAGTTAGCTGAGTTTGTCCAGTTAGCCCTGCAGCTAGCGTGGAGTGGTCTTATAAAAAAGGACAGGCCAGGGCTAGCTGGTTAGCATGCTAACTTCAGTAGATGTCTTATTACTTCTTCACATGCTGCTGACAATTTGAGTTAAAATTAAACAAAAATGTTTAACTTTTTTTCTTTTTAATCAATAAAGATTGATTTATTGGTTGTTTGGTTGGGGAAACATCTCCCATAAATGGTGAAAACTATGGTAGAACTAAGCTCGGAGAGATGTGATTAACACCATGAATGTAGAAAATGTACTATCTTTGAGAAGAAGCCTTTGCTGCATAAATACACACTTTGATTGCCCGAAGCCAAGAGGTATAATTAAATATACTGTACGTGTTACATCTTCTCAGTGGAAAACAGGGATGGGCTTTGTTTTACATGACACACTCTCTTTGTAATGGAGATTTATCCTCATGTATGCGATAGCAGCGATGTCCTAATGATATTCAGCACAGGAGATAATGCTGTGCTCTGACCCAATTGTTTGGATGCAAGAGGATTTGTTATCTCGCCGTTATCCAATAATCTTCCACACGCCGCGTTCATGTTAATATACAATCATGCTATCTGATGAGATTATCACCCGCACAACCAGATTAGGAGCCTCTGAGCAGATTACCGTCCTGACGGTTTTACTGTGAACCTCCGCACACTCCCGTGGTCGTTGTGCGTGTCTGGTGCACAATACAATCTTCATATTGAGAGCCTTTGTGAGTGGCCAGTGGTGTGTGGAGAGCATGGTCGGGGATCAGCGGTTTGACTGTGTGTGTGTGTGTGTCGAGGGGTGTTGGTGTTATTACATGGCCTGCTGCACATGAGACAGAGAAACAGACACAAGCCGTGTACAGCACGGGTCACAGCCAAGGGGACAGCAGAGAGGTTGTATGTTTATATAATGTGTCTGTAGAGGAATGTCAGTGTGGGTGCTGCGGTGTGTGTTGGTGTGGTGTTCAAAGGCAGAATTATTGGTTTTTGGTAATGTCGAAGGGCTCCATGCACACACAGGTATTTACAGCAGAGATGGTTCAGAAACAACTGTATCTGTGTCACACGGGATTCGCCTCTGCCCCTTTGGGAGACTAACGGCAGGTCCCGAGTCTGTTCCACTCCAAGAGGGAGAAGTAAATGTGAAGTTCGATTGTGACCGTTTCCGTCGCCCCAAAAGTCACTGAAGCAAATATTGGAAGTTCTTCAGAAGCAACACATCTTCAAAACATTCTGGCTAAAATTGCATTTTTCAGACAAACAAATCAGAAGCAAATGTACTTTGCGTGACACGTGTCTCTGTCTGAGCACCACGCTCTGCTGATGTCTGGAGATCAGGAGCAAGCGAACAAAAAGAAGCAACAAAATAAGGTGCAAACATTAAATCTGTACTAGCAACCAGCTGTTATATTTTTGATTTGATTGATAGATCGTTAATTGATATAATAAGCTGGTTAAAAAAGTAGAAAATATTAACTTCTCCTTATTTATTTATTTATTATTATTATTATCTGATAATCTTATATACAATATACTACACTGTATACACATGTACATAAGTACACACATATACTCAGTGCTCAGAATCTTCCTTACTGTTTATACATATTTAACTATTAATTTTATCTTATAGGTATATATTATTAAAATAATGAATTACACATATCCCATTTCTTACATATATCAATTACTTAATTAATTAATGTTATTTTGTATACATATATACATGCACAGGCGCACATAAACATTTCAATTTACTCATATTCATAATCTTGTATAGATCTATATTAGCTCAGCAGTTATTGAAATATTCATATATATATCCACACACCCATATATACAGTATACGTATATATGTGTGTGTGTGTGTGCGTGTGTGTATGAATATTTCAATAACTGATGAGAGTGGTCATCACTCTCTATCACAATAAACAGTGACATTCCCACTGCCCCCCTCTTGAGTATTACCTGTAGTAGATTGTGTTTTGCTTTGTGCATTATTGTGCTGTGCGAACTTCAGGTCATGTGACCTACAAATAGTTAGAAAACCTGCATTATTCAGTATCCTTACTGCACTTTTATTGTTTTTTAATTGTTTTTTTATTTGTCCTGGATCAGCAATGGCCCCAAGTAATGTGTAAGTGTTAGTTTTGCCCTATGGGAATGTGGGGGGAGCATCTTTGTTAATAGCAAAGCAGCTTCATCGATCAAATCTCTTCAGAACAGACACGGACTGTTTGAGGAACCGCAGAAAATGTTGTTTGTTTGTATGTGTCACTGTGAAATGAGCATGTGTGATGCGCCACATTGTTTTCACCCTTTTTTAAATCTCATATTGTGCTTTCTTTGATTCCTGTGGGCTCTGTGATCCAAAGTAGGCCACGAAAACACATTCCCACACAAAGACTTGCACACAGATTTTAACTGTCTTCCTCCTCCGTCTGCCCTTCCTTCTGTCCCTCGCTAGGCTACCAGATCTCCTACCGCTTGGACAGCAGGGACCCTCAGCGATGGACCACAGTGGAGGTGGGCTCCAACGCTCGACAGTTCACCGTCACAGGACTTTCCCCTGAGCAGACCTACGTGTTCCGACTCACTGCTCGCACCGCCGTGGGCTGGGGCGAAGCACAAGAGGCCCTGGTTGTTACCACCGAACGTAGAGGTAAAGGACACACACACGACCTTTAGATGGTATCTGGGTTGCTCGCATATCCGTCAGTCGAGCCGTGGAGATGTTAAAGATATAGTGTATAACATTTCTGCATTCAGTTGTCTAGAAATGTCTAGACCTTGGTTACATATTTTGTTGTATACCTACATTATCCCAAATGTTTCCACCAATGTTCAAACCCAGAGAAATCCATAATTTTACTGATTTCACTTGGTCGCCTGTCACTATAACTTCCGAGGAAACATCCGATGATACTGTATGTGAGAGAGAGCGAGGAAGGAATTCCAACTAAACGTAAAATTCATTTTCTTTTTTTAAACGTTACAGTGTCTGTGAACATTTCTGCGTGATACACGTGTCATAGATTTTTACTGGCAATAGAGGCTGTTGAACAATAACTCCCATGATCCCACGCTACTGCATGATGTCATCAAAACAGTCGTCTTGTGTTTTCATGGTTTTAATCTAGAGAATCCCAGCGACAGGAAATACATACTGTACCTTTAAAGACCTTGAAAACCTATTTTCAGCCAATCTGTGCTCTTCATACTGATTTGAAGGTGATGTCATCTATTTAACGTTATAGCACCATGCTTAAAAGTTGAAATCAAGTTTTCAGGGGCTTGAAAAGACCTTTAGTAGGCCAATATCACTTTGACACGCCATTGAAGCAGCAGGTATAAATGACTAAAGGTCCTAATGGATCGTCATCATTCAAGTTATTCGCTGCACTTGTGCCGGTCCTGCTACGCTGAATCAAAATGTTAGCTGTGGAAAAGGCCTATAGGGTAAAACAGTATGTGGCTGATGGGTCACTGATGGGGTTGTTTGAGGACAATGACAAATGTTCACAGAAGTATGCCATCTCAAGTGTGTGGTTCCAGTGTGTGTGTGTGTGTGTGTGTGTGTGTGCAGAGGCTCCGATGATTACATTTTTTATAGAAATATCAGCTCTTCTCTTTTTCTCTTTCTTTAGATCGAAAGAGGTTAGAAACGGTAACGGTGAGTTTTAATTCTGAAAAGGTGTTGAACCTCACTCTAATTTAACCAGTATAAAAAATGTGTTCATTTTATCCCTATAAAACTGACTTCTCTGCGTAGCTGAATAATTCAACAAGAATAATGGGACCAGAAGCTCAGAAGCTTTGACTAATGACAAGAAAAAATGTGCTTTTTTTTCGTGTGTGGCATCTTCACCAAAGCAAAGGAATAATCATTAAATTTTACATTCCAATTATAATAATGCACAAGGAAATTAAATTAAATAAACCAGATAAGAAATGCAATTTCTGTAAATGTGCCAGCTTTAAGTAGGAGTGACCTTATTCATTTTACCTGCGCTGCTAATAATTTCCTCCATCAGGAGTTTATTTGATGGTTATTTTGTCCTCTCGTTTCATATTAACTTAAAAATGGTCAAAGGCTACATTCTGTCCCGAATTCTGTTATTTCCCACAGAAGTGCCAGCACAGAGTCAGGAAAGGTTAGGTGAAGGTTTTAGCATTTTAAAATTTTATGATCTCTGCGGCTCTACTTAGAGGTGTAATGAGTTGTGGTCGATGTAAGTTCCTCACAGAGATGAAGTCAGAGGGGAAAAAGAGGCGAGCAGGAGCTTCTGGCTTGGAGCTCAGGCAGCTTATCAGAGCTTCAACAGCAAGTAGATTGTGGTCGTACATGCAGAACTATTGTTCCTGTGCACTTAATATTTGCACCAAACTTAAAACAAAAGATGACCTTTTCCTTGTGTGGGATATTTCACATACAGAACAAGACGAAGTGACATTTAGAAACTCCAGCGGATGAAGAGCTGCTTGGCAGTAAATATACAGCAGTTATTTAAAATCAACAGGTATTAGCCCTCCTGCAGGGGCATAATGAGAGTCTGGAGCTCCAGAGTCTGCCTTCATCCGTGCAACAGTAGTCTGGCGAGATTTGTAAAATTACAGTAGGGTTCAAAAGTCTGAGACCGTATTGAAAATCTCCAATATTGTCCTGTAAAGCTGGAAATGATCAGAAAGTAAGGGAAAGTGTCAAGAGTCAAATGAAAGAGGGGCTTTCTCAGCATCAAATCATGGCAAGGCTAAATGTTCCTAAGCGAGCAATGCATGTAACTTTAAAACCCTGGATCAGTTGTATCCAAAGCACGATCAGGCAGATTCAAAGTGACCACATCATCAGAAGATTAATACATTCGGTTCAGTTCCCTGAAAGATAGACAAGCATCTTCTTCATCCCAGACACAGAATTTACTAAATAAAGACCACGAGACTCCAACCAGCAAAAGTCCTGTTGAGAGACGGCTGTCTTTTAACGGTCGTGAAGGGCAAGTAGCAGTTTCTTAACCACTTCTCTTGATGGGGAACAAGGTCAAATGATTGAGGTGGGCAAAGAAATAACTCCACAGTGGATGACTGGAAGGAAAAAAAAGAGATAAGAGAGAATGATACCACGGTGTATCAAACCAGCTGAAGAGACTTCACCCTGACCGAGAAGAAGCACCACTCCAGTCTTCAGACTCATGCATACTCTTGTTTGCATCTCTGTGAGAGATTCTTCGCAACTTGAAACTTCTTTGCAACAGGATAATGAGCCCAAACATGCCTCAGAGCTTTTACAGAACTACTTGAAGATTAAAGAAGACCAAAGGAACCCCGACTGTCACTGACGTTCCTGACCTGCGCTTCAAAACGAAGAAAGCCAAGCGTTCGGTGGCATCGCAAGGAACTTTGTGGGAAAAAGTCAAATCGTGCCGGGATAACATGAGTCAGCCAGTGGAGTCCATGCCAGCTCAAGTGCATGCTGCCATTAAAGCAAAAGAGGGACATACCAAATACTAACATATTCTGAATGAAAAAAAAGAAGTAATACATTCTAAATAAATTCAAACTAGAAGTATCTGGTAACGTGCCGAACTTTTTGAGTGAGACAGCCAGGATTCCTAGCATTTCACAGTCAACTGGTTGCTTTCTCATAGCGCCGTGCTCCGCTGTGGGCGGGTGGAAAACGCGCAGTTAGTAGGTGAGAAAGAGAATGAGACTGGCGACGTGTTGAAGCTACAGTGGAAGCCTTTTCTTGCCAAGAAGATAGTAGAAAACAAAGTCTGAGAGCCATAAATCTCTCATCCTAAACCAAAGTAATTATCATTGATCAACAGTTCTATCAGCACTCTGCAGTCGTGGTAATTTACTCTTTAAGGGAAACGAAACTGTTGCTAATTTATCTTTAAAGTTTCGCCTGATTCGAGCAGCATCGTGAGGTATAAACTGTGAAAATAACAGGGATTTTAGTATGACAGCCCGTGCTGATGGCGAGGTGTAGGAGGCTGAGCGGTGACAGTAACTCTCCGAAGACAGTTTTGTCTCCAAAAATCCGTAACAGAAGTGTATCTCCCAGCTCGCAGTCAGTAGCCAGAGAGGAAGAACAGATTTTTACATTGACTTGACTTTTTAAAGAGGCAAAGTAATGCGTGCGCAGTGCAGTTTCCCCCCCTTCAATTTAGTGACAAATAAAAAGCCCCCCTGGAGTTTTTATCCTCTTCGTATTCAGAGTCACCTCACTCTCTCTTCCTGCTTCAGTCAATTGCTTTCATGTCTTCAGCTCATTTAAAATGAAGCAGGTGGATTTTAACTGCCTCCAAATGAATATTCTTTAGTATCTCTCCAGAAGATTTCACCGCGCTAATTTGCTGCAGATGCTGGCCGCTGTGGATCAGGTGATACAGGTGCTATTTTTGGTCGTATTTATTCAGAAAATGAATCCGAATTTGCGTTTGCAGAAGATTGTGTGTCGTGAACAGGGCAAACATTTAAAACAATATGAATCTTTTTTTCATTTCTGTGTTGGTGGGGAATCATCATCTTTTCTAGCTGTAAACAACTTTACCGCTGTCATGTAAAAAAAACATTCAGCATTTGCACTTTGAACTTGACTGAGTACTGCTTCACTGTGATTGTTTTGTGTTTTTCCTCCTGTGACGAACGCAGCGTGTGACTATTGCGTTTCAAAAAAGGGAAAGACAATTCATTTGCCGACTTCAAAGCTGTGCTCCAAAGTACCAAGAAACAGGAATCTTCAGTGGAGTCAAAATTACAAATTGCGTCTTTCAAATGTCACGAGTCTCCACGTGAAGTTAATGCTCCAGCACAGATACTTGAATAATGTACTGTAAAGTAACGATACTTCGTTACTGTCCACCGCTGCATTAGTGTAACAGTCTGTGATGCGTTGACAAGCAGACTTGGAGGAAAGTCAGACCTCTCCTGAGCTGAGAACTATCCCACCAAAGTGAAACATCACTTGAAAATGTGGTGTCTCAGTAGGCGAACGCATGAATAAGTTTGGTCTGAACGTGGCTCACAGCCTTTGATATACACTTTATGCCAGCCCTGATCTCTCTCTCCGATTCCCTCCGTCAGCCGGCACAGTGTACGTCTAGTAAAGCATTGAAACGCTACAAAAGTCCCGCATTAAAATGTGACACTGACGGGAATTTTTCTGGAAAAAAAAAAACCTGGTATCATGTCAGATATTCTATTCAGCGCTATCAGCTTGTGTAGTGCATTTTAATTGGATCAGATATCATAACATCGGCAGCATCATTATCAGGATTTCTTAAGAATAGAATTCAGTGGTTCTCTGTTCCACTTCAGTAACATAATGGCCCATTCTCACTGGGAGATAGACAGAATAGCCTAATAGAGATTTCTTTCTGATGATGCTGAGGAGACCAACTTAATCCCTGGAAAAAGAAAATTGGCTTTCTGAGTGTGTGTGTGTCGGTATGTGTGTGTGTGTGCATGAATGAATTAGAGGAAACCACAACTCCCCCTCGAGAGATTCGTCTATGCTGATTTTTGTCTGCGAGAGCGGGATAACACACACGGTAATGGACAACATACAGTAGCAAAATACATCAGAATTCATCCCCGACAGCCACGTCTCCTCTCTCCTCCGGTAATGTCTCGTCTTTCTTCCACACATCACTCCTCCCTCTCTCCGCGCGGCAGTAAACAGTCACGTAAGTCCTGAAAGGGCAGCCACTTGTTCTGACAATTACGGGTTTATTATCGGAACATGATCTTAACCGTGCGGCAGAACAAGAGGAGCAGAGACAGGGAGACGCAGATGGTATCAGGAAAAACGAAAGAGGGAGATAATAGTCAAATCTTGAAGGGAATGAAGAACAAGGGTGCGAGGGAAGAAGGGAGGCAAACAGATCTGACTTAAATTACTTGTGATAAGGATGGATGAAGGAAGGGAAGCCTGTGTGGATGTATGTCAGTGAGTGTGTGTGTGCGTGTGTGTGTGTGTGACTGTGCATGTTTGAGAACATAAGTGCAGATTAATTAAACTTCAGAGAGAATCGATAATGCTTTTATTTCTACACCAAATCGATAACGTGATGCCCCTGAAATTAAACAGTTATGCACTCCGACCAGGTGTTTTTGTTTGTGTGTGTGTGTGTGTGTGTGTGTGTGTGTGTGCTACTGCCAAAACACAGTTGTACAAAGATACTGACTCCCAGAACCATCTTTCATCTTCTAATTGAATACCAAAGTCAAATACACACACACACACACACACACACACACACACACCAGACACACAATCTGTTGAGAAATTGTTTCTTTGATGCCGCGGTAGTTCGATGTCTTGTTTCATTTAGGCATATGCACGCTGTCACAGTCACAGTCATGCATATGCGATTTAAATGTATTCTGCACATGTCCTGTCTCACAAGGTATCTGCAGCATATGGCGTGCGATGCTTTCCATTTGTCCATGTGACAATTCATTTCAACGTGTACGGCTGCAGATAGGAGGCAAATTAGAGGGAAAACCTGAATTAATGAGTGGAGAGATGTATTAAATGCAAATGTTCCTATGCAGGGAACTCAGCTTGTTTACGTGCATTTAAGTATTTGGGTTGAACCCGCCTCTCTGCAGTAAACTGATTACCTGAATGTAACGTACGTGTGTCGCCGGCTCTCGAATCTGCTTTTCACATGTATGCATATGTACGACAACAGCTTCACTGTGCGAGCCTTGATTCCAGAAACACTCGGACGCTGCGTGAAACAGAAAGAAAACAGAATTTCATATTTTGCTAATTCTTTTTGACACAAGCTCAATCGACAACAGTAACAGTAGTGTTTCACCCCAAGACGCTCATTGATTTTTTGGAAATACAACCTTTTTCTGAATTCAACGCTTCAGACGAGTCGGTAGGGTGTTCACGGCGTTCAGTGTGTTTAAGAATGGGGGCTGCATAACTGAAAGGCAAGATTATTAAAGGTACTGTTATAGGCAGTAATGCATCTTTCATCAGAATAACTCCATCCAAAGAAGGCTAAAGTTGAAACTCACTCAGAGTACCCTCTAAAATTCTGAATATTCTTCCGCCACTACACATCAGACTATTTTTTTAAGTTTAGACACATTCATCCTGTAAAGTGAAGCTGTGCTCCCTCCAGACTGCAGTTAATATACAACGATCAGGCAGAACATTATGATCACCTGCCTAATATTGTGAAGGTTCCCCTTGTGCAGCCAGAACAGCTCTGACCTGTCTAGACATGGACTTACAGTAACACCTCTGAGGTTGTCCTGTGGTGTCTGGCACCAGGGCGTTTATAGTGGATCCTCTGGGTCCTGTATGTTGGGGGGCGGGGCCTCCATGGATCAGACCTCCTCCAGCACGCTTGATCAGATTGGGATCTGGGGAATTTGGAGGCCTGGTCAACACCATGTGCCCTTTGTTGTGTTCCTGGAGCTGTTCCTGAGCAGTGTTTGCTGGTGTGTCAGGGCACATTGTCCTGCTGGGGGGCCACTGCCATCGGGTAGTGTTGTTGTGATGAGGGGGTGGACTTGGTCCACAACAGT
Source organism: Lagodon rhomboides (assembly GCA_039737535.1). Classification (NCBI taxonomy): domain Eukaryota; kingdom Metazoa; phylum Chordata; class Actinopteri; order Spariformes; family Sparidae; genus Lagodon; species Lagodon rhomboides. Next base: position 29,021,063 of record CM077786.1, read on the forward strand.
GTTTGGATGGGTGGTGCGTGTCAAGTGGCATTCACATGAATGCCAGCACCCAAGGTTTCCCAGCAGAACATCGCATTGTGATGAGATGATCAGTGTTATTCACCTCACCTGTCGGTGGTTTTAATGTTGTGGCTGAGGTTGTTCTGGAGGCTTGAACTTGTATGAACAAGAGTGTAAATGTTTTGACCTTTTTTCGTTTTCCATTTTTTGCATCCAGCCCCTCGTTGACCCGCCCTAACGCACGATGCTCTGTCCTTTAACTTGTCACTCAGCGGTATATGTAAAGGTCATTACAAAGTCGCTGTCTCTGATGAACCAAAATACACACACACACACACACATGCGTAGTCGTATGTGGTAACACGTTCACACAACGTTAAACAACTAAACAACATGATTTTCTGTGTGAATAAATGTTTGAATTTCTATCTGACTATCAAGCAAACTGTTGTTTTTTTTAATCAAAATGAAATTGCTCTTGCAATCAAGTAATTTGTTGCTCTTTTTTCTCCCTCCTGCTTCCACTTCAATTCCTGCTCTGATCCTTTCTGTCCCCTCTCTTCTCTCCTCTGCCTCTTTTGTCTCCTCTTTTTATCTTTCACCCCTCTCTGCCACGTCCACAGAGCGTCCCCAGCCGCCCAGGAAGCTGTCCGTTCCTCAGGACGGCGTCGAATCTCGCCGCCTCCGCCTCCACTGGGTGATGGGTGGTTCAGGCTCCTCCCCGCTGAGGTACTTCACTCTGCAGGTCAAAGAGCTGCCCAGCGGGGACTGGAAAACACACACCGCCGACGTGCCGTTCAACGTGACCACCTGGACCGTCGACAGGTACGCATGTGTGCACACACTCACAGTACCGACAGCCACACAAATACATACCTTTATGTTCTTGAGTGGCGACGGTGACAGTTCGCTAAACCCCTCCCCCAACCAGGTGATTGTATACTCATACCTTAGCAACCGTAACTACGTGACATATCTGTAAAGCTGTTTTTAGTGTGTTCAAAGCCCAAAAGAGCAGAACTGTATGATCGATTAAACATTTTGGTTGATCCGAGTCCAAAGAAACGCAAAATTACCGTCATCATTTGATCCATTCGGTCCGATTAACATTTGGAAAGTCGAGAAAAGCTGCACAATTAAACCGTTTTATTCCCTCTCAAGTTCGCAGAGGGCCAAACCGGAAGTTGGCAGAGAGCCTTTTGTTGGCCACACAATAGGGAAGCTATGCATGGAAGATCAGGTTAATTTTATATCCAGGAAGTCACACTTTTTTGGTCTTCTTGGTCCACTGAGCAGCTTTCATTGGATGAACAGGGCGATATTCAGATGTCCCTTTATTAGATCCATGGTTTGCTCACTCAGTTGTATTTCCCCAGTGATAAAAAGCTGCTCCTGGATCACAGTGTAGATTAACATTAACATTTCTTGTCTGCTCTTTATTGGATTCGGGAAAGTTTACACACCAGAGTAGTCGTTCCTTATCCTCAAAGCCTTCAAATCTGCACTTTAAAATAGGAACATTGTTTTGAATTTTTCGAACAATGACGCATAAATCTAACTTCTCTCTCCCTTCTGTCATACTTATATCCAAGTATGTAAGATAAGCAGCTCAAGAGGATTATGTTTGAATTAATCTAATTTTACAGTTTCCCTCATCATACTTTATAAAACTAAGAACTAACTGACTCAGTACAAGAATAATGCAGTTTCTTTATTTCCACGTCTCCTGTTCATGGATCACCAGCGCTGACTTTTTGCCTCTGACCTGTTAGCTTTAGCTCGATATCATGTTTGGAGCCGAGTGCATATTTAAGAACAAAATTCTTTAAAAATCAAAAAGTAAACTGCAAAGACAGTGTTTTCATGTAACTGATCAAGCTCCATTAGCTTAATTATCCTTCCAATTACAGCTAATAAAACCTGCTGTGACAGTTTGTGCTCGACGGTTGTCTGTCTGAAATGGACCCGTTGTTTCAAAATATTACGATGAATTTCAAGAGGTAAAGCTGCCGAATAGCATCAGTATCTTACCTAGCAGTCAATTAGGCCATCTCAAGCATCCGCAGGGAAAACAGGAATAAAAATTCCACATTACCGTTTTTTATTCCTTCCCTTCCAAACCCTCAACTTGGAGATTTTGTTAAGCATGACATGCTGGACCTGAATTAGTTAATGCGGTCTGTAAAAAAAAAAATCTTGTTCTGTTTACGCAGTCCTTGGGGAGAAGAGTGGACAGGGGGGGGTTGGAGTGCCGTAAATTGTCAAAGCAAACAACAGAAATTAGAACAGGAAAAGGAAAAGGCACACGACGTACCGAAAAGGTTTGTGGAACAAAAAAAAAAACGACATAAACAACAAAAAGCCACCGGGGAGAGCAGAGTAATCATAATCACTGCAGAAACGTGGAGGATCTCAGTCACCTAATCACACAGGCGCAGCAGGAACGGCTCGCTATAGTTTTCCCTTAATACCTTTTTTTGCTCACTCTGCCTGCGTTTGTGCCGTTTGTCCATCGTCTGTCTCTACAACCGTTTATTCCTTTTCGTATGTCATCCCTCTCGTCGCCACCTCCTTTCCTCCCGCTATACATCCGTCAACGGCCAATGCCTTCAAGTTTTTGATTCCTTCGTTCATCCTCCAGCGTCACATCCACGGATCCACTGGAAGAGGCCGTCGTTCCAGTCGCATTTCATCTTTTTCCATCCCCTTTCTGTTTATCCCTTCATCTACTTCTCCCCGCTGAGACTGTCATTACGGCAGCAGGTGATAGTGGTCAGGCTAGATGGCCACTCCAGCTTCTCTCACAGCCTTGAGTAGCACATCTATGATGAGGCTCCACTCGTGTATAGTGTGTGTTCCCCGCATGTGCCTTCTGCTTCGTGACTGTTTGCGAGCACTCCTTCCTGAGCCATCACAGGGCTATTTGAGATGCTGAAGAGCGTCTGCATCAGCCCGCTCCAGCCCGCCTCGGGGAGGCTCTATCTGCCGCGATGGCGGCGCCGCTGTTGTTTTGATGCCGGTGTTCGGCTCATTCTATCACTGAATGCTCTCATTACGGCGCCGGATGGAGGAATTAGCCTACATCTCCGCATGCTCACGCTCGCGCTTACTTGTTATCTATCCTTAATTGTTGTTTTCCACCGAGACGCGTTTGGAACCAAAACATCGAAGTCCCCGGGCTGATGCACACTCAGACACACACACACACACACACACTTCCAAACACTGTCCTTACCATCCTCCCAGTGCTGTCGGTACCCCACCCTCTTTGAGCTCGGTGCCTTTGATGTTCCACTGCTACCATACCCACAACCCCATAGGGCCTTTTCTTGTCCCTTATTGGGCCCCGGCTCATTATTATACAAGAAGACACTTGAGCAGTTCTCCTGTCGCCTGCTGAATTTCTAACCGGCCCTCTGTAGTCCGCGAGGCTCCCGGTAAATAAAATCTACGGATGGACGTTCTAAGGATATAGTATGTGTGAGCGGCGGGACAAGAAGGCGGGGAAGCGCCGCTTGTTAGAAATTATTAAATTTGCTCCTGCTAACTCTTGTTAATGATAGGCTGGATCAATAACAAATGAGGGGAAAACAGACTGTTTTTTTTGCCACAGACAGTCCCTTTTTTAAAATGTTAATCAATTTCCCACGGTGTGCAGGAGTGAGTAAATTTAAACTATTAGCATGCAGCGAGGCACCGTAGCGCAGACTTGTTCAGCTAGTCGCTAACAATGGGTGCGTGCTCTTTGGGCTGATTGTAAGTGGCTCTAGAGTAAAGTGTTTTCAGAATGACTGATGTAAATTGTTATTCGCTGCTTAGTAATGCGTTCACCTTGCACAGAGGAGAAATGCAGATAAGATGTTGTGGTAGTATGGCAGTAAAAATACTTTGGCAGTGGAGACAATTAGGAAAATGTGTAAGATAATTGTTATTCAGGACCTCGTCTGCTCCTCAAAGGCCACTGAGAGAGCAAATCATGTCTGCGAGAGGGGGAGGAGGCGGCTCGGGGAGGAGGATATTCCAAAAGGGTTAAAGGTACCCAGTGGAGTTGTTGACCACGGGTCACTGTCAGGCTGGGCAGTATATTGATATTATATTATATGATATGTGTCTATATATCATCTAAAATTTCTGATATAAATGTTGTCTTTTCCTGGTTTTTAAGGCTGCATTACAGTAAACTGATCCAGAACCAGACTGTTCTACTTCCTCTGATACTTGCCTTTACCCAGTTAGTCATTATATCCACATTACTGATGATTATCAAATACAATGTTGTTATATCGAAAATAATGTGATATTTGAGGAGATTTCAAAATACATATATATATTTTTTGTCTTGATATAGCCTAAAAATATCAAGATATTGTTTTAAAGCTATGTCGCCCGGCAACAGGTGATTGACAGTTTTTTGTGTGTTTTTACGTCAGAGTAAGGGGAGAAAAAGATCACAAGCTGATGTCAACAATCCAGAGGTTTAAAATAAGGCTGTACTTATCTATTTTTGGAGATGTTCTTACAGATACTCAGGATGCTCTTTGGTGAGAACCCTTGAGCGGTTCACCTGTGGATTTACTGGCTGAATCACAAATGCACGCTTCAGTTGGTTCAGTAATAACATCTAATTGGAAATACAGTGAATCTTGCATGAGGATAATGTTTACAAGTCTAGCCTCACCTGAATTTTGTCCACAAATATATTTGGGTGGAAATAGATGAGATTAGAAAAATAAGATGGAAATATCATTTTGATTAATGAACGCAAATAACTTCCCCTGGACGACAGGACTTCCTCTGCACACACAAAAATAGATAGACAGACAGATCAATCTCACGCTCTCCTAAACCTCCCTCCAAAGCCTCTCCTCCAGATCTCATAAACACTCGCTGACTGCCCTGTAGCTGTCGCTGGCCAGCTGGGAGATACGTGTGAACGGCTAGTTCCCTATTTTCAACAAGCTCTCTTAGCTTTTTTAAAAAAAAAACATTAACAACTCTGTTAAATGCCACGGTCATATAAACACAAGCAAAATAGCCATCACGAATGTATCATAGTCCGAAAAGGCTAAACTCTTCACAGCTGTGGATGTGTCCTTTATGCTAACTGGGTTAGCTGCTGAACAACAGCTGTGTACTGTGAGCAAACTGTATCCTGCTACCTCACGTCTCACTCACATCTAAGAAAACACCTAACATTTTCATAATGAACGTAAATAAACAAACTCGGTTACTGTTAGTACTCAACACTGTCGAGCTAGCATTTTGGCTGCTGTTTTTCTGCCATTGTTGTGCGACTAGCTCGCTAATAATTCTGGCCATACATCCGTGCTGAGCCTTGTGGATCATTCTGGTCATGTACAATAAGGTAGACAAGCAGGAAGGCTGTCCAATCATTTCATTTAATCCAAATATTGACTATTGGCTTACTGGAGACCATTTTTATATATACAGAGCTTACTCAAAGGTGAAAGAACAGCTGCTGTCATAACTTCACATTAAGCAGTAGTTCCTTGTTTAGGCCCCTGGGAAACGAGGTCTGTAAGGTGAAGATCCACTGGGCTTCACGTTTCTTTAACAGAAAGTCAAGATCAACACCTCTAGGTGGCAGACTGACTTTTTGACCTGATGAAGGTCTGAGCACTGAACATTGTCATTAAACTTATTTGCAAGTGAAGTGGACAGTGTTCAGGAGTAGTTGTCCTGAAATTAATAGAATTGAATATTTATTTTCTCTTTTCCAGGCTGAAGCCTTTTACATCATACAAGTTCCGGATGCTGGCCACCAACGATGTAGGAGACAGCGTCCTCAGCAAAGAGACAGAGGCCGTCACAACTCTGCAGGATGGTGAGAGACTGAGAACACTGATGGCGTCGGGGAGGAAGAATTATGTGAATTTGTAAAAGCATAGTAGAGAAGGACTTTAATGTGATGTGATTGGCAGAAGCACGTCTGTCTTTTTTCTGCCTCACTCTTTGTCTCCGCGTTTTCTGTCCAGTGCCTGATGAGCCTCCAGTGATCCTCGCAGTGAAACCAACCACCACTACCTCAGTCCTGGTGCAGTGGAAGGTATTTTCAGACCTCCAACACAACATTCAGCCCTCAGATACACATGCATTATGCACACACAGACCCACACAACAAAACTTTGTGCGCAGGTTAATCACCTTCTTGGAGAAGGAGACCCCCGCGGACTAATGCAGTGCGTGTTTGTGTCTGTGGATGCAATTATCATTATTTATTGAACCGGGAGAGGTCATAGGGCAGCAAAGACAGATTGGAGGGATGGCTGGAGGGATGGACAGAAGGGGGGACAGACATTCCTGGCGGGGGAGAAAAATGTTCAAAATCTTAATGAGGATATAGCAGCAGGAGAGATGTAAGAGGGCGCGAGCAGCAAACATCGGCTTTGTACAACAGCAGAGGAAAAAAGGTAGATGAAAGGGGAAAATAGAGGCGGTTTAGAGCAACAGTGACATGTGAATAGACAGTAAATATAGCCTGGCGACTTCACTGCGTGTCACTCTTCCTCTTCTGTTTGGAAGTGTCTTCTCTCGCTCCTTCTCGCCTTATGTCAAAGCAGAAGGAGGCAATGAAAAACAAAGTCACCAGCAATTTCATCATCCTTTACAAGAGTGCCAGAGCCACTGAAGCATCACTCTGTCTGTGCGGGTTACAGCCAGACCAATCCACCGGGCCTTTAAAGTGGACTCCGCTGATAAAATACTGCTCTGCCAGCCTGCCAGTGTCCTGTCAGTCACCTCCCTCACACCAGGAAAATGAAAATGAGCTCAGCGCAGGAGCCTCAGACGTCTCATTGTGATAAATGGATTACTAATGCTTCTTTACATGTGCCCGTGTGTGCTCGTTTGCATATTTCCAGCGTCCCAGTGACGACAGCATAAACGGGATGTTGACTGGCTACAGGCTGTATTACAGGGAGCTCCCTGTAAACGCCTCCACGCTCACCGAAGCAGAAGTCCAGGCGACCAAAAACAACACCACAAGTGCCCTCATCACAGGTGAGTAGCGCTGATGCTAACGTTTGCTGTCCGCTAAAGCCCCCTCCTACTTTTAACATGACAAGAGAGACGGCTTTCAAGATAACAGATGCAGCTAGCGAACACAATACTATCTCAGGTAGCATTAGCTGAACCATAGCCTGTTAGCATAGCCTAAAGTCTGATAGCATCAAGTACTCGTGAAGTTGATTGATGACGTGCCTCTCGGCCATGGACATGACGCTCGGTCACTACTGTCTGTAGTAAGCTAGTTAGCCAGACATGCTAACTATCGCATCTTAAATTAGAGAAGATAAACACACAGTTTAATCCGTTCCTTACACTCCTGCTCTTTTGGTTTTTAGGGAGAGATGAAAGCTGGAGCTGTAGTTCCATAATCTACATGTCAAAGTAGAGTTTGATACACGCACCTCATGACAGGCATGGCAGGTCATGGACTGTTTTTCTTGTTAGACGATTGCACAAGTATAAAAAGAAGTGATTTCATCATAAATCCTTGAATTGCAATCATTGATGTAAATAAAAATGTGTCAGTTAGAGTGCCTGTATTATGTGAAATCACATAATGACTAATAAAAGAGAGGATCAGAGGTGTAAAAAGGTTGGTCTGGTAATAATAAGTACATGTTTATGAAAACAAGATAGAGATGTCTTTAATGGTTGATCCTGCAGAGCAATAGATGACATTTACCTTGTGACCTATTTCACAGTGCAGAAAAACAAAACACTGAGAGATACTGTGAAAAAAATGTTAATCAGAGGTCTGAAAAGCAAAAGGTTACAAAGACATGTTTTGAAGTATGTATCAGAACAGAACAGAACAGGGACTGTGATGACAATCTGAGCAAATTGTCCAAACCAGACTGTTTTCTGAGAGAATGATTCAGCAACATTAAAATATTCTCATTCGCTGCACAACAAGTCTCTTTCCATCCGACGCTGACAATGGTATTGAACGTTTTCTGTTGGACACAGTCTCTTTTTCTGTCTTTTTTTTTGAATGGCATTATAATTGCACAGTGTATTGTTGAACTTGAAACATGCATTGATTTACTCATCCTCCGTTTTTTGTCTCACTCTTCTCAAGCCAAGAGCACCTTCAAGACAGTCAGCAGTGCCTCGCTAACAGAATTTGAGTTGACACGTAAGTTATTCCAGAAAAGCTCCTGGGATCCGTCTCTTCTAGATTGTGTCTTAGTAAACCTGATATATGTTGTTATATACATGTTTTACACATTTAAATATCTTTTTTTGTAGAACTGAAGAAGTTCAAACACTACCAGATTGTCATGACGAGCTACAACATCATCGGAGAGAGTCCTCCCTCCACTCCAGTGGAGGTGTCTGTCGGAGAGGCAGGTAGGTGGAAACACAAGGAAGCTGTCACTCTGATCACAAGTCCAATGTACGGTCGAGACGTCTTCTTTATACTTGGAGGATAAATATGCCAAACTTGTTGCCATTTTGTTGAATGTTAAACATTGAGTGCATTGTTGGAAGGAGCCGAGCGTCTGATGGCTGCTCTTCTTACGTCGTCCTCTGATTTTACCTCACATTAAATCCCTTTCTAAACATGAAATCACAATCCTGACCACATGAATAGCCGTTCAACAGACTAATCCCATCTCAAGGTCCTCTTACTCGCTTCTTCCAGAGTTTTCAGTCTTATCATGCGGTATTCATGAGCAAATGGAGTTGGCTCAGTTGTTATGAGGTGGATTTGTTCACCTGTCAGTAGCTGTCACGATTTAATGCATTGCTCCTCATCTGCCTCTGAGGATTGTGATATGGTTGAGACCTCTGGAAGAAGCCAGTGAGGAGACCTTGAATTTATTTTGTCTGCTTTCTGTCAGTCTGGTTGCATTCTCCCTCTCTCCCCTTCTTTCCTTTCTCCTGTTCCAGCCTCCTGTCGTGCTCTCATTGCCCCTTGAGTGACATTGCCTTTGAGAGGCTCACTGGTGTTCCCTAATAGTGTGTGTGTGTGTGTATCCTGTGTGTGTGTGTGCGCATGTGTGTGTGTCGTCAAGAGCTGCACAAGGTCATCTATTTTGTAGTAATGGCCCAACCCCTGTTTAACTTTCACCGGAGAGTCAAGCCATGGATCCATTAGACAGACAGGAGTGCAAATATATCTATCATGCACACACACACACACACACACACGCATACACACACTGCTACAAGCCAGGCAAACACACGAACAACAGCTCAGGTGAACAGATCTGCACGTCATGATCGTAACAGCCCAGCGAAAATCTTCGCAAATTCTCACACAGTCTCACACTGCCTCCGCCAAACCAACGCTGCATTCATATTCAGGAGGTGTGTGTGTGTGTGTGTGTAGGCCATACATATCACACGCAGAGGAGTGAGAGGTGAGGATAAGCAGGGAGAGCAGGAGGGGGAGGCAGAAAAGGCTAGAAGGGGATGATGAAATGGGGTGATATGGCCTTTTTCTCTCGCCTCAAGTGCACAAGAGTGTACATGCATATGTGTGGTACAGTGGAGTAACAAGGTACTGCCTTAGGCCGATTCTAATTGGAAAGGTAGAACATATCCTCCCTGCTTCCCACTCTACCTCCCAACTGTGCACACACACACACACACACACACACACACACACACACACACACACACACACTCAGCAGCAGTCTAACAACACGCCTCTCCCTCTGCAGCTCCATCAGTGGCCCCTCAGTCTATCAGAGTGGCAGCTGTGTCTCCCTCCACTCTGGAAGTGACCTGGGACACTCCCCCCCTCGAGACCCAGAATGGACTCATCCAAGGATACAAGGTGACACGAAAACAAACACTTTACACACACACACAAGACCAAAAACAGACCCAAACACACACAGATGAGTACTTTTAGTCCAAGTGTCCAAGCGGTGGCACCGTTGTTGTGTGTATGTAAAATGCCCCTCCTCTTGTCTTGGAGGGGTTTTGCTCTGCTGCACCTTCAAGTGTCCTATAGAGAAGAGAGAAAGAGAGAGAATTAAGTAAGAGGAAGAATCCTGAATATCCTTTAATGGTTTCAATATCGCCCGTCTGCCTGTCTCTCCCCCTCGACTCCCCTGTCCCACCCTCTCGCTCTTAGTACTTCAAACACAAGGTTATCTGTCCTGCTTTAGACACATTGATTTCTGCCCGAGTAGAGGAGGGAATGGAGAAGAAAGTAGAGAATGTAATATTTGCAGAGTGAAGGAATGAGATGAGCAAGTGATCCCCGCAGAATCCTGATTAGAGGCGAGCGTCGAGGGAATACGTTTACGCTCCCAGAGACGGACGGACACAGGGAGGGGGAGCGTGAGGCGGAGGGGGTTAACGAGATTAGGGCGGGAGAAATAGAGCAAAGAAAGAACGTTTAATGAATTTATAGGTTCTGACTTCTGTTAACGCTCCTTACTCCGTTAGCCGAGCAGCAGGCAGGCAGGTAGGACGGATGGAAAACGTCACTGCGAGTGTATTTCTTCTACAGTTGAAGTTTACTGAAATGCTCCAGAGGGCTTGTTAAACACACTGAACAAGATGGGTTAGGGTTTACAGGTAATAGCAAACAATGTTAGTCCTGCTAAGTGGGGGGTTTTCTCACACACACCAGATCTAGAAGGGTCTATAAGTCATTAAATATTGTGAGTGAAGCCCTCCACAACTGCAGATTTTCCTTGTAGTGTCACCTTATAAGAATGTGTTTTCTTTATACTAATAAGATAATTTTCACTTTAAAGACAGTAGCAACATCCAGAAATGCTGGTCCTACTGAAATAGGTCAGTCATTTCTAATAGAAGCAGCTACGGGCACAAACAAAAGCCTGTGAGCGATATAACGTTTCCTCCTTTTTTTTCATCAGGACTTAAAACCCGAAAATTAACGCTTGACAAAAGAGATTGTTGGAAAATCCATTTAAGTTTCTCGATGTTATCAGATCATCTAATAATCATGTTCACGACAGCTTTGACTTGTTTTTAGACTAATCCTGGTGGTCTCACATTCTCGACAAATACAAAAATAGATCCTCTAAACAACAGTAGAGTGGATTACAAAAAGAGTTTTCTTTTTTTTACTAAACCCAGTTTTGTGAAACCTTGAATGGAAATATATTTTTCAAGCAGAAGGCATTGCATTTTGATTTTAAATTGAGTACATGGATGAGTTAGTCCGTATCTCATTATTGTTGGAGCCTGTGGAAGGACGGAGGTAGCATAATGCTGCCCTCAAGTGCTACTCAGAAGCTGCTTCTTCCTGGTTTGGTAGTTGTAAATATAGCTTATGGAGCTTTGTAGTACTTCCTGTTAAGAATAATGACAAAATGAAGCCCCTTTACAAAGTGTAGCTCCTGGCTGTTGTTTAACCTTATAAGCCAGACAGCACAGAGACAGTGTGTGTTACAGTAAATATATTGTCTTTAGCAGCTACAGCTTATTCAATCCAGAAACACAACATTCAGTACGAGGGGAGGGAATCACAGCGACATCGCACTGTGATACAATTCACGATACAATGCCCAGGATATCGATGTTTACAGAAGTTTACTCCAAAAGCAGTTATGAAGTAGTGATTATGAATCTGTGCCTGCATGTTTTAATAAAAATACAGACATTCAGCAGCAGTGCATCGATGGTCGTATTGCAAGAGAAAGCGATATGATGTGCCGTATCTATATTCAGTCCCGGCCTAATTGAACACAATGTATTTGAATTAACTGACAAAAACATTAAAATGAGTCACTTTTGCCATCAGTTGCTGGCACAGATCTAAAAAGTGTGGTATGATTAAGTACCCGGATCGTTGTCAGGGAAAGAGTCCATGTGCTGTGGGTGAACACTTTCAAAATCTACAACCCTGATTCCAACACCTTTTAATACTTTTTTGCATAATACTCAATTAAAACAGTACAAAGACATGAGATCTGTCCCTTTGAACCAGTTCAAGTACAACCCCGATCCCAAAAAGGATTTAATTGTCTTCATTAGTCTCATGCTATGTTCATGTTTTTTTGAATATTAAATCCTTTTTTGAACCCCGTAACCCTTGGATCTGCTTCCCGTCTGTGCATCTGGGTCTTTCCTCCACGTCCGCTACCAGCCTACTTGACAGAATGACCAGACACAGACAGAACAAAAACCAAGACTTAAATACATGACACAAATGAGGGAACGAGAAACAGGTGAGACACGAGAGGGCAGGTGCACGTAATCAGAACAGAACCGGGGAAGACGAGACATGAGACAAGACTACAAAATAAAACAGGAAGTGACCAGAACTAAAAACATGAAACTTGACGAGACAAAAACACAGAACGTGACAGAGACGAGACACAAACAGAAACAGAATGTGATAACAAGAGCAATAAAAGACTGGGAAAGTTGTCGAATGCTCCCGAATCACCTGTTTGGAACATGGGAAGGATGACGAGGTTCACCACTTTGTGAATCACACGATTATATGAAGGATATTCCTACAAGGGTTCGGGAAGCAAATAACTGCATTCTGAATTATTTACATTTTTCTCAGCGTCCCAGCTTTTTTAGAATCGGGGCTGTAAGAACGTACTCTGATAGATATTATTTTAAAGATGGAAAACATTTAGGCTTGAAACAAATTAGCCGTCATGAGACTAAATACTTTAACAGCTGCCGCGGCTCTTCTCTCACTCCGAAGGCACCTGTGTGTACGAGATACTTTCTGAGTCATTTCTAATGCATGAGACTCAACCACCTCTGTAACCTTGCTGTTAGTGTGTATCTGATACGGCGGTATGTGCGCGGAAAGCCAAGTCAGGTCCCACGTCAACCCGAGTCTGTTTCGCTGCACTCTAAGCTGTTGTGAAAGACAGTAAAAGATAAAAATATATTCCCCTACATTCAGCCGGGATTACACCACATGCAGTTATTTGTAGAGGTATAGATTGAAAGCGGGCAGCTGACGGCGTGAAGAGTATTACAGCGGATACGCACCTGTCCGGCGCCGTTACGAGACGGGGGCAAGCTGGTTTAATGCATAAAAACAGATTTAGCCACTGGATATGCATTTATATAGGCTGTTTACTGGCACTAAGATATTAAGTATACTGCTCATCTTTTTCCACTCATTATATACCGCCTGCTTCATTAAAAGTGTGTGACCCAGGCTACAATATATAAGTCACACATTCAGGTTTTTATAGACTGCTTTCTTTTTCTCAATGTCAGTGAAGTAACACATTTCTCAAGTCACCACAAACTTAATCAAGAGTGATACATCGGTCTGTACGTGGTGCCAAACACCCCACAGAAACAGCATTCCTAAATGATAACCAACACAAATATTTCACTCAACTTCATCATAGATTTGAAGAAAAAAAAGTTATTTTAGGCGACGTGACATTTTGACATTCGCAGGCTGCAGGGTCTTCATTCGAGTGATCCATCGTACTGGGTACAGGTGACCTCTGTTCCATCTGAGCTTACAGGGAATGACCAAAGCAGCCCGTCTGTCTTCATTACCAGTCGATTGTCATGAAAGTTAATCGTCGCGTCTGTGATTATTGGTGCCACGTGAGCATAGACAGGGACATGAGGCGATTCACATTCCTGCATTAAACTGTCGACAACGACTAGACCTTTGTTTGTTTTTTACTTTAATTATATGTTTTTAGGTATAACACCTACTTTACCTGTCTGATAAACTTTTAAAACTAGTCTCTCCATAACCAACTTCTCCCTGTAAACCAGCACATGAACACTCTGTAGTATGTTGATCGATTAGGGGACCTCAGGCGGAAGTAAATAATACATATAGTCGGCTGAAACGAGGAGGGCGAGAGGAGAGAACAGGACCAGTGGAAGTTGTTAGGAGTAAAAAAAACAGAGGCCGGGTTGTTAACAGTGTTTTCTCGTGTTGCAGATCCACTACTGGGAGAGGGAGAAGCAGAACCAGACCGAGAAGGTCAAAGTGATTTTTGTCCCGGACACCCGTGTGCATCTCACCAACCTGACCAGCTACACGCCCTACCTGGTCACTCTGACCGCCTTCAACACGGCGGGAGACGGCCCACCCAGCGACCCCCGCGGAGCCCGCACCCTGCCGTCTGGTAGGAGACTGAGCGTCATGTTCTCGTTCTAAGCGCTGTATCGTAGGCAACTGGACTTGTTTCTTGTTTCACCTCTCCTCCAAGAGGCTTCTTCAGAAACTGAAACAAGTCAAGATGCTACGACACAGCACTTGGAATTACCGTGACCTGGATGACTCGAGAATCTTCATCAACATCATATTCTAGTCTTTCTTATTTCCTTTATTCGTCTTATTTCATTCGTCTTCCTCCATGTGTCCCACAGCTCCCAGCCAGCCCAGCTACCTGTCCTTCTCCGAGGTGACAGGAGGAAGTGTCAATGTATCCTGGGGAGCTCCGCTCACTCCTAATGGACAGCTGGAGGGCTACAGGGTCGTCTACCAGCCCACTGCCGCCGTGCAAGGTATGCTTACGCATGCATTATACTCAACACACGCAAACATGTTGCGGAGGATGCTGACGTTTCTTTCAAACTGTCTGTGAGCGCAGGAGTGAGTAAAGTGGTGACGGTGGATGTGAGGGGCAGCTGGCAGCGATGGCTGAAGGTGCGAGACCTGGTCAAAGGAGTGACGTACACGTTCGGTGTTCAGGCTCTCACGGTCAGCTATGGACCAGCAATACAAGCAAACCTCACTGCTCAGCCTGTGCAAGGTAAGAACAGCTGGAACTGCGCGTACGTGTGTTGATGCCCATTAATCATGTTGTTGAGACAGATATATGTTTATACCGTCTGTGATGGCAATAACTCAGAGCAAAGTCCCAAAAGGCTTATTTGTAGCTTTAGGTTTTACACAAAGCTTGCAGTCAGCAGGAAGCACAAGGCAGTCGAGCAGCAGGCGTGGAGTCAGGGCACAGAAACAGTCCAAAAGCAGGCACAAAGTGTCAAACTGACACTGGATCAGGCAGTAATCAAAGACCAGAACAAAACAAGGTGAGGTCATACACAAACTATACTGACATGCTGTGTCGGGCAAGTCACTTCCAAAATGTAATGGATTACATATTTCTAGTTACTTTAATTTGAAGTAATAAGATACTATACAATATTACCAGAAATGAAGAGTAATGCGTTGATGATTACAATCTACAGATTGCGCTCGACTATTACGTTTATGTCCTTTTATCTGATAAAGTAACAGGAGTAAAGCCATTTTGAAAACGTAGAGTCGGACTTCGCAGCCATTTCGGCATTTCGCTAACACAGTTTTTCTTCGGGGGATATTTTCTCTGGTGGAAGTGACATGGCATGGATAAATTCTGAGAAAATATCAATAAACACAGACACATCAACCGTAATAATGTTACCAAAAACCTATAATAAATGTGCTATATTACTCTGTCACTGCTCAGATACTGTATTACTGCCACACTGCTGACATGTACAGTATTTACTGTGTTTTTTTATTCATTTATGTGAAGTGATTTTATATGTTTGTGTTGTTACATTTGTCAATAAACCAACCAGCGACTGCTGTAAAGGTTAGGACAGGAAATAAATACACCTCAGCACACAGCCCTCCTAACTGACAAGGACAAACATGTGTGTCTCTGTGACACTACAGGCGCCCCCGGCTCGCCGATGGAAATGTCCATCACCAAGACGACCTCTGCGCTCACCATCCACTGGACGGAGGGAGACATCGGAGCAGCACCTGTCACCGGATACGTGATTGAGGCTCGTCCCTCAGGTGAGCGCCGACATCTTTTCATCCATTCCGTTCGCTCGCCGTGCCGGAGGTTAAGCACCGCCTCGCGCTCACCCACACTGAGCACAGCTTTCACCAGATTCATTAAGACCTGCTGTGCAAATCAAGTCGGCAGCAATTTCCTAATAAAGATCACCAGAGGTGTGATACAGAAAGGTTGCGTCTGTGAGTAGCTGCTCGAGCGCTCTGCAGGACACAATGTAGACTCCTGTATTATTCTATTACTGATCATTATGGTAATACCCGTTTTATTAATTGTAATAACAGTAATCATCGCCCTCAACACATCGCCATCATCATTATCATTTTAGATGTGATGTGACAGTTTATAATTTTCTTTAATCACATTCTGACATATGAAAGGGAGTCATTTTCAAATGAAGCATCTCATCTCTTGTCTTTGTCTGCCTGTCCATCAAACTCTCCCCCTCTCTCTCTCTCTCTCTCTCTCTCTCTCTCTCTCTCTCTCTCTCTCTCCCTCCCCCTCTCCCTCTCTCCCTCCGCAGATGAAGGAGTGTGGGATTCCTTCATCAGACTCATCTCCCCCAGCAGCAGGTCTGTTACGGTGCCGCTGGAGCGCCTGAGGTCGGGGATCAGCTACGAGTTCAGAGTCATCGCTGTTAATCGCTATGGTTACGGACAGCCGAGTACACCCTCTGCTGCTCTCGCTGGTAAACACAGACGCACACACATACACACACACACACACACACACACTAGAGGAGATCAGCCTAATGAACAAATCCCGGGCGATCCAACTTGTGTGATTAGAGTTTGAATTTCTAGTCGGTTGCAAACTGAGGAACTGCAGGAAGTTGCCGTGATTGTGTTGTGTCTGCTGCCATCTAGAGGCAGAGTCACACAGCGTCCACTGTGAAACTCTTGAAAGCGTGTCTCTGTTTCTCTTTTCCACTACAGACACAACACCAAATTCAGATTTTTTTAAATCAGTGAGTAGTAAACCCTCCAGTCGCCCCACAAACACCAGAGGAGGCAAAACAGCCCCAGACTTAATTATTCTGACCGCTGTGTTTCAAATGATTCTCTTCTCATTCTCTCTCCTGTTTGCTTCTTACATCCTTCTGTTAAAGCCACGACTCTCAAACATGGTTTCATCAGTAAAAAAGGACTTTCAGCTCAAGCACTGGGCCTTGATTCCCCTCTTGAGAAATGGTTTATAAACTGCTGCTCCTCCTCTGAGACCGCTGCTCGACAGCCTTCTTTTGACGGGACGTTTGCTGATCGGAGTCTTGATTTCTTTATTTAGAAAATCCCGTACCTGTGATGAAGTTGCTTTTCTATCTCTCAGGGAACTAATTTGAATGTACTGAACTTCTGATGGTGCGGTCGCTTTTGCTTTCACTTTGATTTACTTTCTGAATGCTCAAACTTTCAGATTATTTCCAGGTTCACGTGACAATATTAGATATTTTCAGTGCGGTCTCAGACTTTCAGACTTCACTCTATGTAAATGGGATCTTTAAATATTAAATGAATGTCTTAAAACCAGCCATTTATTATTATCTAATCTGATCTGAGGAGTCACTCCAGTCTACAACCATCTGAAGTGTTTGTATAGTCAAGAGCGTCTCTGTTAAAGATTCCTCTTTGAGTGTCATTTATAGCCTTTGTTCTCTGGTCCTGTGGGACAAACCAGAGCTCCCACCTGAACTAGAATAAAAAAAGACTCAGACGTGTCCCTTCTTCTCTCCTCCCTCTCTACCTGCAGCGCTGTCGGAGCGTCCCTTCTATGAGGAGTGGTGGTTCCTGCTGGTCATGGCTCTGGTGGGACTCATCCTCATTCTGGTGCTGGTCTTCGCCCTGCTGCTGCACGGACACAGCACCAAGTACAAGGCCTGCGGCACAGGTCGGTGGCTCCGATGGTCACTCTGACATCATCCTTTATAGGCTTTGGATGTATTTTTCTCTTGTCAGTCACTCAGCGTCAGCAGGCTCATCTCATGTAGGGGCCACGTGATGTGTTACAATGTACGCCGCTTTTTTCTGATCCTGAAAAGTTGAGACATGCATCAGTTCACTTGTACAGTTTGTAGAGAAAAGAATTGCCTGTAGCAGTCTCGTTCCTACAGGACCGCCGCCACCCATGAGGCCGTATGAGAGAGGAAATCAAGGTCAGCCTTGTTTCTTCGCCAGGATGATTCAGGCCAAACAGCTCCCCGAAGCGTCTCAGCAAAAAAATATCTCCCCGAAGCCCTGCTGTAATTTGCGTAGGTTCTTGAACAGTGCTTTTGGTTCATGCTGAAATTCAACTTGTAAAGTTTTTATGATTAACTTTAGTTGTGCCAGCTACATGAGACTAATCTAGTCCCGAGTGAGATGTCATTTAACTGGACCGATGTGGCTCTTATTATCCAGTTATCAGGTTTTAGATCTCAAAAAGCTCCAAAACTTGCGTGCAACAGTTCTCACTTTACAGGTATTTTAACTGAGGCTCAAGTCCAGATCAGATTCACTCCTCCACCAAGAGATCCCCCAGGAAAAAAAAAAAGAAAAAGGCTCTCTTCCCAGTTTTTTAAGCTCAAACGTGGACTGCTCTTTTTTATATGTTAGCTCACACCACCTCCGCAAGGTCAGTCGGGGAGCTCAGCAGCCTGGAGTCTCACTCAAGGATGCTCGCTAACGTGGACTGAAGGACAAACTCCCTCCTCAGTATGACAAAAATAATGTTAGTTTGTCTGATGTGCTGCCTGGTCTCTCTTCTGAAGCTTTGGTTCATCACGTTGAAGCTTTTTTTTTTTTTTTTCTTCGCTGTTTTCATCCGAGCTTCTTCTCCTCGCAGGCTCCCTGTGATGTTCTCAGCTGTGGGCGCAGCAGTGCTGTAACAGTCACTTTGTGCGTGTGCGTGTGTGTGTACATGCCAACAGCTGTAATACAGAGTTTAGCCCTGACAAGCGCAGGTTGCATCAGGACAGCTGTTGATCTGAGTTGCCACGGAAACCTTGGCACAACCTCTGGGCAGCGGAGCGATCACGCTGAGTGAGGGAGGTGCTGTAGGACGAGCCCACAAACAATAGAGGAGAACGAGCGGGGAGTCAGCGGACTACATCATGTCGATGTTGTTTCCGCCATTGTTTCAGTTTTTATTGTTATCGGTGGGACAATTACGAAGGTATTCTGTGCGGTTATTAGTGCCAAATTATGCATCCTAATCTCATTTGCTTCCAATTCTCAGGACTGACAGGTAGCTGAACACACGATGAATAAAACAGGAGGTTGCTCACTAACTCAGTGTGCAGAGAACACAGAATTCTCAGTGACTGCCCCGTCCGTTATCTGGTAATTAGTTGATTTTACCAGGAAATCTGTTGATGTCCGGTCATCTCTCCGGTCATAGTGTCCTGACTGAAGGAGCTGATTGTCGAGTCTCACTCCCAGGTCATCAGGGACTCAGTGGCTTCCATGAATTGTTTTTAAGCTAAATAAAGGGAGGACAGGCTACCAGGACTGAACTGGTCTGAACCTTACTCGTTTTTCTGACACACTTTCCTCTGATTCCTTTTATTTTCCTTCACAGGGAAGCACTTGTCCACAGCGGAGGAGTCAGTGACGCTGGACAACGGAGGTTTCACCGCTCTGGAGCTCAACAGCAGAACGCTCAACACCAAGAACTCCTTCCTGAAGAAGAACGGGACGAGGTGTGGGCTCTCTCCCTCACACGCTTCAAAAACCTCCTGGATTTGTGATCTGATTTTGTACAAATGTTGCATGTATTTTTAATGTGTGTGTGTGTGTGTGTGTGTGTTTCCAGATCTCCTCCCAGGCCCAGCCCAGGTGGTCTGCACTACTCTGACGAGGACATCTGCAACAACTACAACGGAGCCGTGCTGACTGAGAGCACCACACTGACGGAGAAACACACCGAGGTCTCTGAGTCAGAGGTATCTCTTTCTTCGCTCGTTAATTCAAAGGCTTTATTGACCTGACAAGATTATTATTAGAGTTTGTATATTGACTTTGAAAAAGAGAGAAACAAACTAAAATAATTATCCAGGAGGATTCTGTGAAGCAAGTCACGTTTCCCTGCCTCAACATTTTAACTACCTGTTGCCTCGGTACCAGCTGGTAACTGTAGAAATTAAAAGTAAAATTGGCAGAGATTATTTTGGAAACGGAGCTAAAACCCTCATCGGACGGAGATGGTTTTTGTTTTGAAACCCTGTTTTCATAAATACTTGTGTACGTCTGGATTCGGCCTCAACATTCAAGGTTTGAGGTCTTTGTTGCCTTTGTTTCATTTCCTGTCATTTCTCTGCTGCTTCCTATTGAATAAAAGCAAATATTCCAAAGCGCACGTCAGCACCAACAATCACTAAATAATCACAGAAAAACCAGCTCAGCAGAGGATTCAAACCGAGGATCAGTTAGTGTCCTGACCCCTCCGGCCAGCAGGCGACCCCTGACTGTTTAACTTTGGAATAAAAAAAAAAACAGCCTACCATTTTCACGCTGCTGCGAGAGCTGATTGAACAGTTCTTTCATACTGTTGGAGCATAATTCAAGAAAATGTTTGATAGGAAGTTCTGTGAATAGAGTTCTTTGTACTGTATTTAGACGACAGGCTGACGGAAATGAAAACCAAAGAAAAGCTACACAGCATCTTCGGTTTAAGTCCATCCTTTTCCCGTGTTTGCCGTCATTCTGCTGTCAAATAAAGGCAGAAATAATGAAAACTAAAGGCAGTGGTCAGCCACAGATGCACAGATGTTTTCCTGTCATGTTTGTGTGTCTCTCTCTGATAAACTCTGTTTGTGTCCAGTTGACTGACAGCGACTACGAGGACGAGCAGCCCAAGCACTCCTTCGTCAACCACTACATGAGCGACCCCACCTACTACAACTCCTGGAAGCGGCAGCCAAAAGGCCTTAAAGGGATCGCCTCTCCTTTCGCCTACGAGGAGTGCGCCACTGCGGACACGGAGCCCTACTACCAGACCGTGGTCACCCAGCACAGCACGGGCGGCGCCTACACGCCCACGGGGCAGCCGGCGCACACGCACGTCAACCCCAACACCAACCCGCCGGGGTCGCGCACCCCCGTGACGGGATTCTCCTCATTCGTTTGACTCTAGAGACAAAATCTGCACAAAACGATACACACACACGTACACAAATTGAAGGAGGTGGAGCGGTGTGTGTTTGGACTACAGGAGAACGGCGCCCGCGGCTTCGGAGAGGGGAGGACGAGGCGAGGAGACGTGGGACGGACTGGTGATGAAACAGCCCTTCATGCCCCAAAGAACTAAACCTACACTTCTTACTCGCCTTCTCCCCTCGTTCACAAAGATCCTCACTGTGTCGACGAGTGTGTGTGTGTGTTTGCTCTCCTACTCTTTTACGCCTCTGTGTCACTGTGCTTACACACAGTTCCCGTTCTCCTTTTCACACACACACACACACCTTTCACACCGGCGTTTCCCACCAGATGTTCATGCCTATTCCAGAGACTCTCTAACGGGAGCTCCGAGCGATGACTACACGAGTCGGTCTGCGTAAATGTCGAGGAGAGAATTCAACCTCAGAGCGGAGGAGCTTGGGATTTCTGCACAACGCTTCTGTTTTCTGTATTTACACATAAGTGCACAAAAAAAACACACACACACACGTACTCGCTGATGCACCACTTCAGCGTCTCCCACCGGGGAGAGAGGAACTTCAAGGTTGAGGAGAATCATTAAACGGCGGCACGGAGACGAGCATATCTTGTTGACAGACTGGTTCATGTCCACAAACGCGCAGCTGTCAACTTTAAAATACCACCACACACGGAGGAGAAGAAAAAAATAACAATCAATAATCACAGCTTTTTGAACTTGATGAAGGACGGGAGAGCGAGCGTGGGAGGAGGCTCTTCAGAACTTAAGGCATTCTGAGGAGAGTTCTGTGTGGTTCCTGAGAGCGTTGTGTGATGTTGAGGTTCGAGTTGGAACATATGAAAACCATGTTTTTTACCGTTTACTGCCTGTTGTCAGCGCTCCTTATACCGCAGCCTCCCAAGCCATAATGCTTGCACTGAGCCAAACCCCAAACATTTCATCCTAATTATGTTGAAACTTAATTTTTTACAAGTGTGAGTGTGTGTGTGTGTGTGTGTGTGTGTGTTTGAGTGGTGACACACGAGCATGTGTGTACAAATGGCTCTGCGCTCGGTTTCAGACGCCCGCTCATCCGTCTCTGTTGTTCACTGCTAAGCGAAGCGTGCCATCGTATGTGTGTTTGTATTTTTCAGATGGATTTTGTACAGGGGAGCTCTTTTTACTCGTGTGCTGTTGTCTGTAGTTCGGCCATGTTTGTGTTTCTCAGAGCAAATAGCGAAACAGAACTGGAGCAAGTCTTCAGCTTCACCGACCGATGAGAGGGAAACGGAGGAGACGGAGCCGAGAACGATAAAAAATAAGCTGCAGTGAACGAGCGCGGAACAAGATTATGGGATATTATAGAGAATCGTTCTTGTTCAAACCGAGTGTGATTGAACTTTTTTGACAAACAGCCCCGCTGTACGCTGTACGCTGTACTCTGTACTCTGGCCTCACCTCCAGCTGCCAGGCCGACACTCACGTACTTTGCACCTCTCTTCAAGTGCAAACAAAAGCTCATCGGTAAGTTTTTGCTCATGTATAATTTAAGGATTCTCCTCCCAGCAGCCTCCCTCACTCTGTCACGCTTGTTTTGAGTCCCATACAGTGTGTGAATAAATGGTCATTGTTTAACCGGGTGTCTCTGTGGTCTGTTTGAGTGCCGGGACAGTGAACACGTCCCTCTGGATCGTCCACTGCGTCACATTAACTGAATTAAAGATGTGCGTTAACATTTTGTGACAGAAACCCTGAGCTGTGTCAGTCAGCACAGTTTGTGTCTTTTCTTAAAGATGTCAAAGGAGGAAAGGAGCACTTTTATCAGCTGTCTATTAATTATTATCCTCCAGTGTGTGATACTTTTCCCTGAATAAAGTTCATTCGAGGAAACTGCTCAACAGTTATGTAAGAGGTCAATCAGCAGAGATAAACGTGGTGTCGTGTGTTATCATATGAGCCAAAATACACATATTTTCGTAATGTGAATCCTCCAACACACCAGTGTGGCATGTTACTGAAACAATGAGATTCATCCTCCTCAAACCTCGGTGCTAAGGGAACTTTTTGGTCGTTCAAACATCAACCAGTCACTTCACCATAAAGAGCCTATTAAATACCAGGCATTATTTCACAGTCCATTAAACTACCCAGTAGTGCATATGAGAGCTGAAATCACAAAACACTTCCTCAAGCAGCAGCAAAGGAAAATGTTTACAACATAATGCATCAGTAATGATAATCCAGTAATGACCATAATGACCTAAAGAGTGCCTTTCATACTTTACGTACAGTTTGCTGATAAATCATTTAATGAGTTCGATATGTAACAGAGTATTTTAACACTGTTATAGCTTTTACTAAACTGGCATCAGACAAGTGTTCTTGTTTTCTTTTTTATTGATTAGTAACTAATGTGAAGTAATGTCAGCCTTTTAAAAAGAGTACAGATATTGTGATAAAATATTACTTTGGTTGAAATCCCTCATATGACCAGTACTTGAGTTAAATTCATAAAGAATATGATATTAAAAGTACTGAAGTATTAAAAGTAATTTTCTGGCAGTGAATGAATGCAAGTATCGAAGATCAAGTCGAAGTAAATTACACATATTTTTCTCTTATGTATATGCAAATAAACAGAATTAATTTAAAAATCTACTCTACTGTTTCTGATGCAGCATGCAATCTGCAAAGTAACTACTAAAGTTATTACATAAAATGTATTGGAGTAAAAAGTACATGTTTGCCTCCAACATGTAATGGAGTGGAGGTATAAAGTAAAGATGTGGTACCTCAAAATTGTACTTAAGTAAAGTACTTGAGTAATAAAACCAGTGGTGGAATTTTATTAAGTGCTCAATTCCTGTACACAAGTGCGGGCGGCTGTGGCTCAGGGGTAGAGCCAGCGCCTTGTTAACGGAAGGTCGCTGGTTTGATTCCCCTGATCTGAATGTCAAAGTGTCCTTGGGCAAGATCCTGAACCCCAAACTGCTCCTGATGTGCTGGTCGGCACCTTGCGTGGCAGCCCACCGCCATCAGTGTATGAATGAATTACTGTAAGTCGCTTTGGACGAAAGCATCTGCTAAATATAAAATGCTACATTTCAGAGACAAATGTCATACTTTTTTAATTTATTTGACAGGTCTAGTTACTTTTGACTCGCTATAGCATTTAAGTATTTAAAATTAGCAATGCATCGACCAGTTACAACAATTAAATGCTGTCAACATCAGTTGTAATCAGTAATAATGATCCAATAATGTGCAATAGCCTAATTCATAATGGGCACTTTTACTTCTGAGATACATTTGGCTGTTACTCCTTCTGTACTTTTATTTGGGTAGAATTTTTTCCATGCAGTACTTCCACTTGTGATGGAGAACATTATGATTATGATGCACTACATTCACTGGCCACAGCCGCAGTCGTGCGCCTCCCCGCCGGCAGGGGGCGCTGCGGTGCGGTGACGCAGACTCGGGGGAGCCGTTGTGTGCACCGGAAGAAGGACAGTCAGCATGGCGGATATATTCTTCACTTCATGCTTTGCTTTTCATTGTTTTGGTGCGATGGCGTAACATTAATTGCCACAGATGTGAAGCGTAGCGCCGCGGCGGGCTGTATCGTCAGATGCTAGCACGGCTGTTAGCGCGGCACGGCTCGGAGCTGAAGCAGCCGTTACACCGTTTATCTGCCTGTCTGCCTGCACACACGTCGTGACTTGTGACCCAGTTTGGTTCGGTGAGTTTTCGTCGCCTCTGTGTATAAAAACAAATCTGTGGCAGCAGCACAAAGCACAACGACAACACTGCTACTCCTTTTTTATCTTCTTCTTCTTCTTCTTCTTCTTCTTCTTCTTCTTCTTCTCCTGCGTGTTTCCAGCACATGAGCTCGTGCGGGGGGTTGCTTTGACTTCTTGACTTCTGACTCTTCAGACTCCTTCGGTTGTGTTGATGTTTTGTTGATTGGACTCACGGCCATCAGTAGAAACACGTGAGAGGTTGTGCCTCGTTATATTTTCTATGAGCAGACGAGGATTTGATTTGAGGCTCTCACCCTGAATCTCCCTCCAGTCCTCGAGCCTGCAGGCTGCTCCTCATGTGTGTTTGTGTGATCCAGGGGCGGTTTAAAGGATTTGAGGGGCAGTAGGGGGGCCCAGCCTGGACCTGGTCTGAGGGTCCTCCCCACAAAAGAACTTGACTTCTAGAGACAGTAAATTAAATGCTCTTAACTTAACTTTTAATTCACAGTAAGCAAGTAGCTTATACATTCTACAGTATCGCCAAACGATGGCTGCCTTTCACCGCCTTTGCTTGTTGACGCTGAACCAAGCGGCGCACCAACGCACAGTGTGTAATTACAAACAGTGTGGCGGTGTCGTGGAACCAAAAGAGGAGGTGGCGTTGAGGTGTGAAGAGGCTTTGAATCATTTAATCAGTAGCTGTGTGTTGTATCATCAGTGCGTACCGAGGCACTTTCAGTTTGACGTCGTTTGTCAACTGAAATGCGGCGGTTAAAAACCCGTTGACACATTAATGCAGAGGTTCATGTAGATCATGGTAGCCACACAGTGATTTTAAAGATATCTTATTGCTCTTTATACCATGGTCTGGGGGAATACTCGATTCTGATTGGCTGCACAGTGTCTATTAAAATTGTATATATGGACTATTTCCAGTCAAATTGTCTGTTCGCCATCTATATTAATGCGCTAGCTGGCATATCAGCCTGTCTCTAAAATGGGTAACCATAGCAACGCAGTCAAAGCCTCTGTTTACATTTTATTTCCAACACTGAGAAAAGTCAGTAAACAATCAATACATGATGATCCGAACTTCCAGCAGGCTGACGCTGTAACACACAAGCTGCAGAAAGTACACTTCCCCTCTAAACTTCCCTCCACTGCACGTCGGACGGTTCTGAGGCCTCCGCGTCGTCCATTAATTCCTGATAATGGACACCTCGTCGGGCATTATCCCTCACTTATAGTATGGCAGGGACGGGGCTAGAAACACAAGGCCCCCTGACAACAGCTCGACCCCTCACTGTGAAACAATAAACATCTGTTATCCCTGACCAGCGTGGGGCCCCCCGAAGGCCCCGAACCCCCCTAAAAGGGGCCCCAGTCACTAAAGACTCAGCTGCTCAATAATGCAGTGGTGGAAGGAGTTCTCTCATCTTTTATTATGATATTAAAACTGTACTACACATATTTTATATGTTAAAGCAAATGTATTATTCATTAACTGACATCACTTGAGTAATTTATAGTTTGCGCTCGGAGACTGAAAACATGAGACTGGACAGATGGAGTTTGAGGGTCTGAAAAAAGAGATGCTATTGAGTTGCATTGTGGGAAAAGCCAGTGTTTTTGGAGTTTGACTGGGCGCTGAAAGTCAGGATATCAGGATAAGTATTATGACCGTTCTTCTTTCAGTCTATATTGCAAAACCCTGTTTTATGCAAGTACATTTGTAGATCGCACAAATTCTCAAATACTCGCAAAGCAGACATTGTTACCTTCATTTAGGTCCCAGGACTGTTTGTAATAGTTTTAGATAGGTGGTATATTTCATTGCATCATAAGAAAATCACTAACTTGTGTTTGGTTTTTTTCCCAGTTTTCCCAGGCTGGCCTGAGTGGGATGAAGCATCAGGAGCCTGAACACGGACTAAAGAGGGTCTCATCTTAATTCAGTGACTCCTACTTGAGCCAGAGGAGAAATAAAATCAGCCTCAGTGAACAGCAAAAACATCAAACTAAGAATGGGTGAAGTGACTGTCGAAGTAGATGAGGAGGTGATGAAACTGGACGTCTCAATGGACCCACTCCCAGAACCGCTGCTCATCATCCTGTCCCCACCTCCACCTTTCTTACCCGTCCCTGGTGAACCGACCATGTTTTGGCACAAATGGCTGAAAGCCTTTGAGCACTACCTTGAAGCGCTCGGTGAAAACGAGCTCATCGACTCCAGTAAGTGTGTGCTCTTACAGAACTGCCTCGGCCCTGAGGGCCAGCGTATCTTCACGATCCTGATCCAGAATGAAACCACCTACGCAGCGGCCATCTCAACGCTGACGGTTTACTTCACCTCCGATCACACCTCCCAGATGCACCGCCTTAAGTTTCACCAGAGGGTTCAGATGCCCGGGGAGACTGTAGATCAGTTTGTGTCTGCTTTAGACAAATTGCTGAGGCCCTGCAACTATGGAGACTTACAAGACAAACTTATCCTGGATCAGCTGATTGAGGAAACAAACTGCCCACAACTTAAAGAGAGGCTGCTGTTTGAAGGGGAAACGCTGACCTTGGAGAAGGCTTTGATGATCGGTAAAGAGATCGAGTCTGCTTCAAACGAATCTGAACTGTTTGGTGTTCACGAGGTCAGTGTGGACATCGGGGACGATTTGGACCCTCCCGTTCAGAAGAGGAAAAGAGGACGGCCTCGGCGTGGGGAGAAAAGGGCGAAAAACAAAACAAAACCAACCTCAACTAAAACCTCAACAAAACCGTCGAGACACAAAGATAATTACTATTACGCCAATGACAAACTGTATCATAGTGATAAAGATGAAGAGAAGCCTGAGAGCACTGATGAGACGCATCTGGCTTTTGATGAATCCAGCATCAAGACGGAAAATGATGACGACTGGGCCTTGTCATCATCGCAGAAGGTGGAAGAGGAAGACCTCGACCAAGCCAACGATTGTGTCGACGATGAGGATGAGGACGAGGACGAAGACGACGACGAAGACTTCATTCCTAAAGTAAAAGGCCCCTACTGTCCCATCTGCACCGGCAGACGCTTCAGGGACGCGAACAAGCTCGCGAGGCACATGAGGACGCACACGAAGGAGAAACCTTTCAGCTGCCCCGTCTGCGCCGTGACCTTCAGCCAGTCCTATCACATGACCCGACACCTGAGGAACCAGCACGGCGCCGGCCCTCACGTCTGCTCCACGTGCGGGGAGAGTTTAGGTAGCCTCGCGGAGCTGAAGAGCCACAGGAGGAGCCACTCGCCGCAAGTTCTGTCGTGTCCCCACTGTCAGGAAAAATTCACGAACAATGGTGCGTTAGTTAGTCACATGTTGTCGCACGACGGCATGGACCAGTCTACCCAGACAGAGGGACAGAGTTCTCAGCAGAGTAATCAAGCGAAAGAGAAAGAAAGAAATGAATCATCTGACAATCATGAGAGCGATGATAGCGATAACGCTGCTGAGAACGATGCAGATTCTGGTGACAGCGACGCTCAGGAGAAAGACTGTGAAGTCAGTGTTAAGGCCGAGGATAAGGACACGGATGAAGCCAAATCTCAAGACGGGGGTGGTCGGAAAGAAAAAGTCGCCTCCAGGACTAAAAAAGGCCATTTCTGTCCGATCTGTGTCGGCAGGCGCTTCAGAGGGCCAAACAAGCTCGCCAGGCACATGAGGACGCACACGAAGGAGAAACCGTTCAGCTGTCCCGTCTGCGCCATGACCTTCAGCCAGTCCTACCACATGACCCGACACCTGAGGAACCAGCACGACCTCGGCCAGTACATCTGCGATAAATGCGGGAAGAGTTTAGGCAGCTGGCTGGAGCTGAAAGCGCACAAGAAGACTCACGCGGTCGAAGGCCTGACTTGTCTCGCCTGCGATAAACAGTTCAAGGCGAAGGCTGCACTCGTGAGCCATCTTAAACTGCACAAGAAGGTCCAGTCCAGCAGCCCCCGGAGCCTCGTCTGCGGCGATTGCGGCAAAGTGTTCGGTCGATTGTATCACTTGAAGAGACACATAGTGACCCATCGCAAAGGATCGAACAGTGAGAGTTACACGTGCCCCGATTGTCAGAAGAACTTTGCCTTCCCAGAAGACCTCAACAAACACCTGGAGATCCACGTTAAAGAAAACAACGGCACTTGTCCGAAGTGTAACGAGACCTTCGGTAGTCCGGAAGAGCTGGAGGCCCACATGGGGGTTCACGAGAAGTCTTACACCTGCAGCACCTGCGGGAAGAAGTTTAAAGTCGAGTACGCGCTGAAGAAGCACGAGCAAAGCCACCAAGAGGAGCAGTATTACTGTTCTCTGTGCCGCAAGCGATTCATCAAGCTGTCTCACTACAAGAGGCACTTAATGGTCCACGACAGACGGGAGTCCAAATGTCCACACTGTGACAGCGTCTTTCTGCAGCTGACAGCTTTGAAGTATCACCTGCGGACTCACACGGAAGAAAGGCCGTACCAGTGCACCTGTTGCATCGAGACGTTCGAGGAGAAGGAAGATCTGGAGCAACACTGCCTCAAACACAGGAAGTTCAAGAAGGAGAGGCCGTACTCGTGCACGCGGTGCGACTCTGCTTTCTGCACGCTGATCGAGCTGACGGATCACATGAGCTCGCACGAGGGGGAGCAGCCGATGAACTGCCCCGTCTGCGGCAGGACGTTCCTGAACAAGAACAAGCTGGAGAAGCACCTCAGCATCCACACGGGGGAGAGGCCCCACCTCTGCTCCATCTGCGGCAACGGCTTCCCCTCCGCCGCCAGCCTCAAGTTACACATCAACATCCACACCGGGGACAAGCCCTTCCAGTGCTCGCAGTGCAGCAAGAGCTTCAGGTCGGTCAGCGGGCTGCGGCTGCACAGCAGGCAGCACATGGAGGTGCGGCCGACCTACAAGTGTCCCGAGTGCGGCAGGACTTACGGTCGCATGACGGAGCTGAAGATGCACCAGCGCTATCACACGGGGGACAAACCGTACGCGTGCACCTGCTGCAGCAAGCGCTTCATTAGCAAAGACAAACTGAACGTCCACATGAGGATACACACAGGGGAGCGGCCGTACGCCTGCCCCCACTGTGGACAGACATTTACCCAGACTGGGGACAGAAACAGACACATCAGTAAATACCACTAGTTAGAAACTGTTGCAACGAAACTCCGGTGAGGCTTTGGTTGTTTTTTTTATTTTGAATGATCGTACCAGTGGCTTTGCATGTTTGTAGGGGCAGGTGGCGTCAAGAATCAAGACTCACATTTTTCTCGTGTTGCTCGAGAAAGAATAAGAAACCAACCGAGATGAGATGAAAACTAATTCGGACAGACTCGGGCTGCCGTGAACACTCAGTTGTCAAGAATTATGAGGTTGTCTGACTTTTGGAGAAGACAGATTTTCTCTGTTGTAGAAAAAAACAAAACCAAACAAAACCAAATGTAAGGCCTTCAATCAATCGACCAATGTTCAATCAATAACTCTCTGACACAGTACATCAAATATTAATCATTTCAAGTTTTATAAGGACTATTTATCACTAGAGCTGGGCATCATTTATTAACGAGTACTTGTCAATACCTTAACATGTGTTTCTACAAACTCTCCAAATGTCTAAACTCAGGCAGTCTGAGGAACCGTCCACACGTACTCGGCTATTTATTTAAACAGCTTTTTCTTTCATACACACGTAAATTACTTTTTTTTAAAAATTTAAAAGTGACCTTATGGAGAGCTCCCAAGGTGAAGGTGTTGGGAAAACTAAATTTGCCTCCTTATTGGGTTTTATCAGCATATTATTTGCTGATGTGTTATGATATTGTGGAGTATTTGAGTTTGTACATTCGTATATATTTAAGAGAAACAAACAAACAAACGTTGAAATACGATGATGGAAAAGAGACAAAAACGGCTGCTGACATATAATGCTTCATAAAAAAAGAAGCATTATCGAGGAGGATTATGTGAAAAGTACACAGTATCAGATCTACTTCCTGTTTACAACGGCATGCCAAGTGTACAGGAATGGTCGTTTGACACGTGTTTTCAGTTGTGTCAGTATGCACATATTATTTCTGGAGTGGTGCTACAACGCTTGTCAATGGAAAGGTTTTTGTTTTAAAGCGGTTTCCTAAATACCCGTGTACGTGTGGACTAAAAGAAGTCTGCAGCAATGAAATAGTCCTAAAAATGACAAATTGTCCGAAAGTAAGCTGTCGGTATGTGACGATTCAAGTCACCTGGTGCTACAAACACATTCCAGTCGGTACCGTCAGGTTGGAGCGTACTGGGGTTTCTATTTTTCTGGTCGCTGTGGAAATGGTGTGTGTGTGTTACAGATAAGAAGTTATTCTGTGTGTTTCTCAAACTATTATTCAACAATCAGGTGTGATCCACTGCTTTGTGCAGAAATTGCATGTGAACAAATCATGAGCCTCATATTTGGTCTGATATCAAACACTAGTAACCAGGAAACTGTCGAATTCAGATGACTTCATGTTTGCTGGGTTGGATTTTCTGAGAACATTACTCATTAACGCGGGGCTTTCTGTTGGTGTACCTTTATTTACAGGCTAGTCGGCTAAAACATGCAAAACCATCGGTTTCTCTGTGCAGTATAATCCTTCACTGTTGCCATCCAAACTGTTTGTCACCGTTAGGCTGCTCCCTGCAAGCTTCCTACCTGGACAATTACCGCTTAATACAAAATCTCTGCATGAGGCTTCAAGTCCCTGTTAGTCGACCCACTGTGCCACTTATTCAAACACCCTGACTCGCCAACAAACGGACACAAGTGACCTGCATGTAAATGAACATCCAAAGCTTTTATGTTCCACAGTTTGCCTTGTAGATCAAAAACTGGATATTATCTGATCACTCAACTGACACTAAAGATTTCAGAGAAAATGCTTCAGTGTTTCTGTCGTCCTCTTCCTCACCGCAGTATGTGTCGTCATGATATCACGTGTGCTTCGTTTTCACTATTTGTAATCTTTTTGTTTATGCTTCTCTGTAACCAAGCGTTTTGTAACTGTTTAGAAAAAGTGCCATGAAAATAAAACTATTATTCGCTCTGCTTAGCACATGTAATGCTGACGAGCAGAATGTGCTAAAGGGAAACACGTACACTGCATCCTCTTATTCACATTCCGTCCACCGAGAAACAATTTGGTGTAAATGTTATCAATTTAATGAATGTGTCTCCATATAAACCGCATATTCATACCTATATTAAGTGTGTATTATCAGTGTTAGCGGCTCAAAGATGTCTGTGCGGTTGAGCGCTTTGACGCTAAATGGTCTTTTTTATCGATGTGTTGTAACTCAAGGGGCTGCAGGATTAAATTCAGTCAAAAAAGCTTAATTGGCAACAGCCTTAATGTTAATTTATTGCCTAAATTACATGCTATTGGATACAGCACATGTATACATTTTCATTAAGAGATCAATATTGTTGTATATATCATTTCAGTTCTCGCACGCTGACCATGAGGTCTTCTTTTAGGGATTTAGTGAATGTAAGCGAATGGTCCCCTTTTTGAAGAATATCAGGGCATATAACTAAAAGTAGATAAAGAAAAACATGTAAAAAAAAAAAAAAACAAAAAAAAACCTCAAACATATAAGTAAGAAATGAGGCTGCCCACATGAGGGTGCTGTTGAGACATAAAACTGAAAGGCGCAAAGATTATCCTCCTAAAATATAGAATACCACTGCAGTTAAAATTACATTTATAGTTCATGATTTTAAAAACTATATTCATGCAAAATATACAACAATACTAAATGGACAACAGACACAACTGGTCTAAATAGGGACATGATATGTGAGTGGCAGTGGTAACAGCAGTGCTGTAATGGAACATCCTGTCCGGTAGGTGGCAGCACTCACTGTCAGTGATGGAGCTGACGTCACATCCATGCGAGTGTTTACAAACAAAAGAAGAAGATAACGTTAGCCGGAAGCAGCCTCGTATGCTCGTTCTATTAAAGAAACTACGTCTAGTTTACGTTGTTA
Organism: Lagodon rhomboides; assembly: GCA_039737535.1. Taxonomy (NCBI): domain Eukaryota; kingdom Metazoa; phylum Chordata; class Actinopteri; order Spariformes; family Sparidae; genus Lagodon; species Lagodon rhomboides. The sequence goes on from CM077786.1 coordinate 29,053,698, forward strand.
TCTCTGTAACCGTTTGAGGCGCCTCGGGTAAAGTTACTGGTTTATCTTAAATCCATTCGGTGATCTTAAATCAACAAGCTTCTGCGCATCTAAAAGCTAATGCTGATGCTAACCTAAGCTAAAGCTCGATAGCTCTGTTAGCCTAGCTCACTCTGAGCTAGCTTATTTGACGAGGCAGGCTTTTGTCAGCTTTTGTCTTATTTAACTAGATACATTTACGCACTTTATTTGTATTTGGTTAAATATAGTGTGGGGAATGGTGTTTCAGAATTAACCAGACAGTAAACCACTCGCCCTACTACATACCAAGACTAGCAAGCGACGGTGGCTTGCTGCTAGCTTATTAGCTCCCTTTAATACCAGACTCAATATGTAAACAGTAAAAAGTATTGGCTTTGAGCTTGACAGCATGCTGCGATAACAGGAACATTTACAGCTTTGTCTGTTCTCAGACTGACTTGTCAAAACTTGGAGCTGGATAAACTTTAAACCTGTCATAATTGAAGTTACAGTCATTCCTTATGGCAGCTTTGGGCTTTACTCCTGCCAGCGGGCAGGATGTTTTCAGCATTGAACCAACTCAACAGCCCAGCTCTACAACAAGCTGTGTGATTAGTGGGAAAGAGGCCAGGCAGTTCTACGAAAATTTAATGAAAGATGATGGAGGGCAAGATGTATCAAGGAGTGCAGTTGGCAAGAGAGATCATGGCAGAAAGCAGCAGAATAAACGGAGTAATAGAGAGTCTAATCGAAGAGATAGGAGGAGAGTCAGGGCTGCAGAGGTCCAGCAGGGTCGAACTGATTCTGTTGTGCAGAGAGGGATAACTGGTGAAGGTGAAGGCGACCAAAGAAGAGAGACAAGCAACTCAGAAAGGTCCACAGAGCTCCTGGGGCTCAGGCTGCTGCGCTGTGCCCATGGGGGGACATCTCTGGCCTCAAAGACCTGCTCTCAAAAGGGGTCGACGTCAACTTCCAGGTACAGCACTTACTGCTCAGTGGGTTTAGGAAGTATTTCATTTTTATTTGTTTTAACTCCTGATGGTATTCCCTCTAGGACACTTACTTCTGGACAGCAATCATGTGTGCAAGCTGGTCAGGACAAAGAGCTGCGGTGAGGCTGCTGCTGCAACATGGGGCCGCCTGGGTCGGAGTGGTTGATACACAGGGCAGGGATGCCAAAGACTTGGCACTGGAAGGTATATCCACGCAGCTCTTGGCACTACATTTCCGTGTTTGTGTGTACGGTGAATTTGAACTCATCCATAACTATTGTTTCTTCCCCCAGCTGGCCATAATGATGTATCTGAGGAGTTTGAGAGCTATGGGAGATGTACAGAGAGAGAGACACAATCTGGTAACAGGTAAGCACACTGTTGCATACAGTTTAAAATTTCAAATCACCCAAACCATCCAGCAAAATGACTGTGATTAGAATCAAAGTTAACAAGGTAACAAACAATAGATTGACCTGAAGTATTGTGAAAATGAATGAGTAACAAGATACTGGTTTCAGATATCTGTGAGTTAGAAACGAGGAATCATTGATGATGGAATAACAAGATTAAAGGCTTTCCATGAAATACACAGGTGTTTTCACTTAATCTGGCTGATTACACTGTGCTCAGGTTGATAGTGGGTGGAGCTATGCTGAGAGTAACATAAGGTCAGCGGGTGATATAACTGTTAAGTCCCTTTCAGATCAAAGACTGACGGCGAGATGAGTTGAAACTTGCAACTACTTGCAGTGTGCCAGTCCTAAATCCTCCCAGTTTATTCCAGTGCCACCTACCAAGATAGTGTTTTATCTCCATAGCAGCAACTCTCTTGACTTTAAATGCTGATTTTCAGGCTTTTTTTGTAGCTGGATTAGGCCTCGGCTATTTGGCCAGAAACGTTAACAACAATGAAAAACACGGAAATAAAATCACACCAATACATAAAAATACTGTTACATATCAAGAGTCAACCTGTTTCTATAAATGATATCTTGAAGTCTGTCTTAACAATAATCAGGTGCCTTTACATCCACTGAAATATTTTATTCTTGATGTAATCATTCCTCCTGGTCATACAGACAGTTAGAATACCCCATCCTAATGCAGCGTGTAAGTGATTGAGTATCTAATCTACAGTCCTTGTTCAAAGGTTTAACTGACAGCTATTATTAGGCCTGAGCAGTCTGAGTTACATCCTTTCACTGTAGCAGAGAAACTTTGTCCAGAGGAACACAGAGAGCGAATTTCATTCTGAAAACAGAAGATCCAAACTCAGTTCTCATACAGGCTCCAGATAAACTTTGGAATACATTTCTGCACAAAAGGAGGACTTAGATTTAGTTCCCCATCACTTACACTGACAGTGCATTAGCAGCAGATCTTTGAATGTTCATGTACATGTGGCAACCACACTGTTGTTTTAACACAGACATAATTGTGAACCTGTTCCTTTTAATAATTCTCCGCTCACTAATGTCTCATCTTCCCTTTGTCCCCAGTGCCGCCCAGCCTCAGTGGTGCGATGTGTGTCGGACCGAATACAGCGGCAGCCTGTCAGCACATTTCTCCTCCACTCTGCATCAGTTCAGTTTGCGGCGTCCTGCACCGACACCCTACTACTGCCTCCCTCCCTCCAGCAACAGCTTTAAGATGATGGTTCGTTGTGGCTGGAAACCAGGGACAGGGCTCGGGCCAGAGGGAGAGGGTACTAAACGGCCAGTTCCAACTGTGCTGAAGAGAGACCAGCAAGGCCTTGGGTATGGACAGGTGAAAAGAGCCAAAGTTACTCACTTCCAGGCCAGAGATCGTGACGCAGTGAAAACACGACCCAAAGAGAAAGAGGTGATGGGAGGCAAAGGACTGAAAAGGGCGGAAAGTAGGAGAAAAGAGCAGGAAGATAAGAACTGGGAAAGAGATTTCCGTGCCTCTTTTTATCTTTGACACTCGCTCAGAGGGACTTTTCTACACGCCCTCTCTCTCCAGACTCACCTAAAAGTATCTCTAAATCATTAAAGAGATGCATCACAACGTTATGTTGTGTCTGTTCTGTTTTATTGTTTTGTATTCAGAGTAATACATGTATTACACACAGCGTTACATCTTACATCTCCTCTTGAGCTTTCTTTCTATCCACACAGAGTGAACAGGCAGAAAAAACAGAATGATAATGACATCAATAAAATAAAATGAAACAAAACAGAAGAAAGGAAAGAGGAGGGGGAGATCAGTTTTCTCGAAGAACTAAAGGGGCTCTGTGGAACTTCTTTGTTGTGCTGGAAGCCGGTCGTTTATGACTCCATTTCTGAACTATTGTTAGTTACTGTTGCTTTCTGTAAGCGGAGAGAGACACTGAGACGAGGCACTCGGGAACGTGAATAAAGTCACATCTTTTGGGCTGTCACAGAAGATCCGACCCGAGTCCTTCACAAAAGACTCCACAGACCAGCAGCATTAAACTAATCGTTCACAGTCTTGTATTGGCAACAGAGAGAGACGGAGAAGGTCTAATTTTTCATGTCAAGTTTACAATCCGCTCACTTTTGGCCAGTAAAAATAGTGATTAATACAGGTAAATTGATACAAATTGTTACATAGAGTCCCTTTAAAGTGATACATAAGGGATTGCCATCGTATTAAATAATAACGGAGGTTTCCTTCCACCAGAGGTGTAAATAAGTTTATCTCTCTCCCAAGTAGTAGTGACAGCCAACCAGTTGAAATGCACGATTTACCCTGAGGAAAAAATGATGGACTCCTGGTTTTTAGACATTCTAATGCCGAACTGTCACAAACTGTATCTGTAAGTTACACATTGAGTCGTAGCCTCTCACCTAGCCTTATTTATGAAGGTTTTAAAGCTGCTGGATGTTTTCCCATGGAGCTGATACTGTGTCCCTTTATGGAAGCAGTTGTGTTCCTGCCAACAGGTTGTGTTGACCAGCCTTAATTGATTTGTATCTTCATCGTGATTGTGTGACTCATTATGTGTATCGCTGACCCACTGAGACTGTTTCAAATGTGACATGAATGGATTTTGATTTGTTGCACAAGCCTTGCTGATCTAGCAAACATCACTGTGTACACACGTTATGGTTCATGATTCAGGTCAGGACATGTTTTTGATGTCAGAGCTATATTGATAAGTTTTATATGGTAATAAAGTATAAAGTGTTATTGAGGCCTAACACCTCTTTATTCACTAGAAAACAGTAAAAATATTTTCAGCTGTATCTAGTTATTTCACTTGATCAGTTGCAACACTGCTGCTATAGTTTGTTCTAGGTATTATGTAGTCTAGACACAACAAGTACACAGTGAACTCTTCCTTATTAACATATCCAGGTTCCTTCTCACCTAATTTAACGACACCTGCCAAAATTTTATGAAAGATAATGAAAGGGCAAGATAAATCAAGGGGTCCCGTTAGCAAATTAGACAATGGCAGAGGGTATCGGAGCAAAGTAAAGTCTGGGAGAGTAATGAAGTATAAAATACAGTTTAAATATTTTCAGTTGTATCTTGTGATTTCAGCTGAGCAACTGCAACACTGCTGCTAAAGTTTGTCCTTTGTCCAGTGGAGACTAAATGCCGCGTTATGTAACCACACAAACGAACAGTGAACTCTCCCTTTGTTACAGCGCCAGGTACCTTCTCACCCACTCTAACATACCTGGCCCCACGTGACCAGTGAGTCACTTGTTTGTGCAGAGCAGCCTTATCACTCATGCTATCGCATTTAGACAAGCGACTCTTTCCCCCAGTGATGTGTTGGACATGTTTCAAGATTGTATTTCAGTAAGCACAGCTCGAGCCCTCAGGTCCTCAGGCAAGGCACTGTGTTTATATTTCAACGTCCAAGCTGAGTGTTGGTCATCAGACCTCAGGACCTCTGAACAACTCAACCGAGGGGCTTTGTGGACCAGAGTATACTGTACCGTCAAAATGATTTTTAATCTTTTATTTTAAGATCAAAAGTTAAACAGTGTTGCTTTTATTTGTGTCCACATGTTTGTCCTCAAAGTGCTTGTTTCCTTTTAAAAATTCAAATACAAGCAAATCAGTAAAATTGTGTAAATGTGGATGTGAGTTTGTGTTGAACTGGAGATTACACTGAAACAAAATGCAGAATTATTCCAGTGGTAGCATTTATTGTAGCATTGTCAGTTTCTAATATTACAAATCTACAGGACAGTTCAGCCTGAAGGGACGCATCTCTCTCAGTCCTCCCTAGTTGCACTCGACTGAACGTGTCACCAGTTTTAGTTTGATTGGGTTTCGGGGTCCAACACTGCCTTGGGGATCCATTGTCAAAGGAATCTGGAGAATGAACAAATTCATTAAATCAGAAACTCTCTCTTAATACAAATTATATAAAAGCAATCACGTAGATTTTATCAACCTAAGTATGTAATTTAAATATGTTCACCTCTGTCTCCTCGCAGACTGAGAAGCTGTAGTTCTGCAAAACCTCCACCAAGGCCAGTTTAACCATCACCAGAGCAAAACGCATCCCTATGCAGTTCCTCGGCCCGAACCCAAATGGCAGATAGGTGTATTGGTTGATGTTCTGCTTGTTCTGCTTACTAAATCTTGAAAAACAATCATACAGTAACACAACTAAATAGAACTTACATGACTTTCAATTGACTGACACTGGACTAATGCAAGATGATTAAAGGGACTTGAGGCAGGATTGAAAAAATAAACATGCATTTTAAGTTTTTAAATGCTAATGGGTGATGAAGCGTTCATAAACAAAAAGAATGAGCCCACCCACGTATCTCTCAGTTGCCTTGAACAGGCTGTGTGCGGGCCGAATTTCCCACGCAGTCCTGCAGACGTGACGTCAGATGACGCTGAATGCGCGTCCTCGACGGCTTGGATACAGGAAGAAGACAAGCACTTGGACCCAAACTAGTGTTTGGATAGTAATGGATTCTGCTACGGCCAGAAAACGACCCACCACCACTCAAAGTCCACTAAAAAGTCATACTAAAAGGAAAAATGAAGGTTTTATCAGCGGCAAGTCGTGAGTTGAAACGAAATTACGACCAAAGCCGGACGGAACCAGAATAAACATCGGATACGTATTTGACTCATGGAGGCAGCTTCAACTTGAATTGGGACTGAAAACAGATGCTGACACGGCTCATTTCCTCAGTGACCAGGTAAGAAAACATTACAGGTAATGTTTGGAGCTTGATTTGAAAATCATATGAGATCACCGAGGACTCGGAGTTACCTAACGTGCAAAGTAGCGTTAGCTGCTAACATGTAGCTTAGTCCACCGCTGTGTAACACTGAATAGTTACAGACTGCGCATTTTCCACGGTCCTTTAGTCTGAAACCGAATAGTTAGAAACATGTCCCTTTATGTATGAGACCGAAAGCCCAACCTGTTATCCGGGAGGTGATGTTAGCAGCTGGCTGTAGCCACAGGCTAACGGTTTGTTTAACTCTGTGTAGTAGCATTAGCCGCTAACACACAGCAGTCCCGTATCAGAGACGATGTTTTTGTCCCTCAATATGCCGTCTTTGCTTTCGCCTGTGCCTTTCAGACTCGCCGCTTGTGTGTCGCTACACACAGCGAGCCGGCTTCCCGGCTGCTTCATGTGTGTAGGAGATAAGGTTATCCCTTACACACAGCACAGTTCACAGCTGTAGGCTACCAACTTCATTCTGCGAAGGTCTTGCAGTAAACAGTCACGTGAATAGCGAGTAAAGAAATAACAGTGAATAACATAATAACAGCATCAGCTGCTCTGCTGTGAAGAGTTCATGCGCGCTCCAGCACCGACTTGTCTGATGGCTGCATGTAAACTAACGGCCGTCGTGTCACTATTGAGTCTTATTTATTGATCCTGCCTCATGTCCCTTTTAAAGGATAAACGAAAAACGATTGAATTATTTTATTTTAGTAATGCATGCGCCACTCTCTATCAGAAAATACATTAAATCATTATGAAACATCAAGAGCTGAAGAAATTCTTAAAAGTTGCTCTGGAGACTTAATGCAACTTAATTCTTCACTAACACACATCAACACTACCTGTCAGGTTTGAACTCCTCTGGCTCCGGCCACAGCTCGGGGTCATGGTGCAGAGCGTAGACTGGAATCATCACAAGCATGTTTTTCGGGATTGTAATTCCGTTGACCTTTACAGTTTCTTTGGCTATTCGCTCCAGACGGCCGGCTGGAGGGTAGAACCTGTTGACAAAACAAAAATAAGCTTAAAAATATCAGACTGAATACTCGACTCACACTAAACTATTGTTGGCTGGATAGGTTTCAAGCCCTTGCCCTGTTTAAATTTTTTTTAAAGAAAAAATCAAATGTGGACAAATTCACTATTGTTTTTTCCAACAACTCTTCTACTTGTTGCCAGGGATGGCAACATGTTGGTCTCGAATAAAATACCTTGTCAGACATTGGATGGATAACTCCAGCAACCCTGTGACTTTTTCTTTAGGACTATCATCAGGTCCAATTTTTATTTGGCCGGTAATTTGATATATTATTAATTTATTGACGCCATTACATTGACAAAATCTGTCCAAAGGCACCTTTTCAGCTTTTTGTAGCCCATAGACCATTTGTTTACTTCTGACCATTTGTTTGTCTACTTCCTGCTTTACACCTATAAATTACTTTTCATGTTATACAGTCATTTGTGACCATTGCAAAAATTGCGTACATTTTATTTATTCTTAAACTTTATTGTATTTACTATGAAAACTTTTTGACCTAACATGACACCATCAGTCTAGTCTGTGACATCGTCTAGCACATGAAAATTGGCATTACCTCAGACCCTCACTGACAACACTGTCTAGGTACTCCATCTCCATCAGAGCTTCATATTGGACCGGACCCTGCAGAGTTGACACAATTCACATTTTTGAAAACTGAAGCTCTGAGTCATCCAAGTCATGGTAAATCTAGGTGCTGTATCGTAGGCAACTTTTTAATCCCTGTGTGGGAGTGTTCTTACAGAGTCGTTAAGGACACGTGTGAGCTCTGAGTTAACTCCTGTACCAAAAACTTGTGCTTTACCTTATTAGGGAAAGTGGAGTCTATCTCCACTTGCAAGCGTTTCATCACTTCAGGATGTCTTGCCAAAGTGTAGGCCAATAAAACGAGGGTGGTGGCGCTCGTCTCGTAGCCAGCGAAAACAAGCATTGTTACTTGTGAGATGATCTCATGATCAGTGAGACCTGTTAGGAAGGGCAGGATGCATGAACAGAGAGAGGACTCAAATGTGTGCTTTTGTACGTACGTAACATCACCGTGTAATTACCTTTAATTTGCTTTTCATTCTCGGGTCCATTGGCAGTCTGAGAGTTGATCATATTTTGAAGAAAATCTCTTGAGTTCTGAAAACAGGTCAGATCATTTGTATGCATGTTCACCTGTTCATGTGTGCATTTGTCACGTCGTGTGACAATATACATGATAACATGAGATGACAGGTGTTTGAAGACTAGTAGAGATTTTGTTTTATGTTGCAATTTTAGTAGATTTTTGGAATATGTTCAATGAAGTACTTTCATTTGCAAGATTTAGTGTCTGATTGGCGTCTTTGGATAATATGACATGATCTTCATCAGCAAATGGTCTGTACGTAGATGTTCAAATTCCCCTGTTTTCCTGAGCACATTAAGGTCATCATATCCATATTTGCTGAAGCTTCGGTCTTTTAAAGCCTGTTCTTGACCTCTGAACCAACATCTCACCGACGATCATACATTATGTATTGTTGACGATCGTGTGCAATGATGGAAAGCGCCAGAAATGCTATTAAATGGACCCTGTTTTGTCATCCACTGTTTCGATGTCAGGGGTTTACTTTGAATCAGAATCTAAGGCCAACATAGATGAGACGTCCTTAAATAACGCAGAATAAAAACAGAAACTTGAACATCTAATGACCATACAGTCTCCATTTTCTAAAGAAATTATTAAAATCAATCTTAAGATGAGAAGATTTAGTCAACTATCTGTTGATAGTTTTGCAAATGGATTTCGGTAAATTATTCTTTATCGTCATATATATATCAAGCAAACTTTATTTGTATATTCATTTTCAAACATCAGAGTAACACAAAGTGCTTCACACAATGAGAACAATAAAAACATACTAGACAGTAAGATTTGTCACACTACTATTGAATATTTTGTCCAATACAGGCACACCTAGTGTTGTGTGTTATTTCCTGACCTGGTGTGAGCTCCCATTGCGTTCTGCTCTGACCTTCTCCACAAACCCTTTAAAGAAAGTAGTAGTAGACCTCGGGAAGAGGGAGACTCCCAGCAGCTCCAGAACGGGAAGAAATATGGGAAAACATGCTGACAAGGCAAAAGTAAAAATGATTATTTAAAGGTCCCACGTTAGGCTCATTTTCAGATTCATACTTTTATTAAGGGTGTCCTCTAGAAAAAGTTTACATGCTTTAATGTTCAGTGGTCACATTAATTCAAAACAGAAGAGCAAAATCACAAAAATTTGATTTAAACATCATAAAACTATTTTACTGATCTAACAAACATTATTGTGAACAGGTTGCGGTTCATGATCCAGGGAAGGTCGTGTTCTTAATATCAGAAGTGTGTTGATGTGTTTTATATTAGTATTTTCAGTTGTATCTAGTGATTTCAGCTGAGCAACTGCAACACTGCTGCTAAAGTTTGTCCTTTGTCCAGTGGAGACTAAATGCCGCGGTATGCAACCACACAAACAAACAGCGAACTCTCCCTTTGTTACAGCGCCAGGTACCTTCTCACCCACTCTAACACACCTGGACACAAATAATCAGTGTCACTTATTTGGACATATCAGCCTTATCACTCATGCTATCACATCTAGACAAGTAACTCTTTCCACCAGTCATGTGTTGGACATGTTTCAAGATTGTATTTAAGTCAGCACAGCTCGAGCCCTCAGGTCCTCAGGCAAGGCCCCAACTTTCTATTCCAACATCCAAGCTGAGCAGCAGTCATCATTTTTCAGATTCATACTTTTATTAAGGGTGTCTACTAGAAAAAGTTCACATGTATTAATATTAAAAAAACACATTATCTCTGTCATACTCTCCATTCCCGCAGCAGTGAGCAAATTGAGTAAACTGTACATATATTCTGATGCAGCCTCCAATCTGCAAAGTAAAGGCTGATTTTTAGTTGAACATAAGCTCCAAGCACAGCTGATGCCGTAACCTACGCAAGTGGCTTACGCCCGTAGTGAGCATTTATGTTTGCACTGCTGGCGATGATGAGCGGATTGCCAGCTGTACTTTCCCCTCTAAACACACCGACTCCTTTGGCTCACAGCTGTGTCTCTGGGCTAGGGAGAGTGGATTTGTCACCGGGTTGCTCGCGGAGTGGCAGCCCTCCTTCTGGATATCCAGCCACTCCGCTCTCTCTAGCGCAGAGACACTCCAGCAGTGAATAGCAGTAGCGGAGGGGAAGCTGAAAGATGCATCATAGAAATGTCCCTCTCACAATATGTAACAGATGTCACTTTAGGTCACAGATGGTACCTGTGAATATGAAAGGTACTAGGGAAAATCTGAACAGCTTGGAGAGATGGGTGATGAAGGGGCTTGGACTTGAAGGGTTGCTGGTTGAGTCCATATCCACACTGAATACACAGCTCGCCATCACGTCAATAGTATAGGCTCCAAAGAAGCTGGAATAGACATTAAACGAATCACTGATAAGTGGTTAATTCCTGTGCCACAGATAGGCGTTTCCTTAGTTTAGGACAATGCAAAGGAGTATTAGCTTGATATCAAAATTCTTCATGGTGAAGTTATAGAGCGCAGACGTTCATGTTTCACAAAAATAATCTCTCAGTCAAAAGAGAAAAAATGGTAATAATCGACAGCCCAAAGGTAACAAACTCCGCCTACCAACAATTCTAAATCTCACACATGAACATGTTTGTTTCTCGTGTGGCCATCTTGGTTGGTGTTCTGTCACTTTAGATAAAAAATAGAAATGACTAAGTCTGATTCATCTGATATAAAGAATTCACAGCAAGTTATTACTCACTCTTTCATCGTTATAACTTCATTGTTGCGCGCTTTGGACTGCAGGCAGGTTGTCAGCTTGTGGGAATGATGTTTCATGATGCTAAACATCTTAGGAAAAGGAAAAAGCTAAACATTTACAGAAGTACATAAGGTGAAGATGAAATGAGTTAAAGAAAATTCGTAAAGTCGATAATTTACCTCTTTTATACGGCCAGAGGTGAAGTTAGGAGAGAGGATGTGACGAAGCCGTCTCCAGTGATCATCCTCAGCGATATTCACAGCGTCATAGAGTTCCCCATTCAGGAGGAAGTTCTAAAGGAGCAGAGCGGTCAGCACACTTGTTTTGGGTTCACAGTTCTACATATAAGTGTAACAGCTTCTGTTAGTAGTACCTTGCTTTTTATTATTTGTTGTTTTTTGGCTTTTTTTTTTTTTTTTACTTGTCAGCAAATTCCACGAATAGACCAAAACCCACAATCAACTGATCCTACAAACAGGTATTGTCTGTGTAGCCACAGCCTGATAGTTTAGAACAATATCAAACAGTTTAAGCAATAGATAAGAATTTAAATACCAAGAATTCCAACATTCAGATGAATTGTGTACCACATTATTATTAGTTTATTATTAGTCTAGGGATGTCGGGGTCTCAGTATGCCAGTTGTATGCATTGTCGCTCAGTTCTATAAATAAGAAGCAATCTTTTGCCGATAGGTGTTCAGCCCGAAAGGTAAACTGTTTACAGCCACTGAAGCAGCCTCTTGCTTGTGTTCTGGTCTGATAATGTTTGGAAACATTCGGAAAGACGTTTCTAGTTGAATGGGCACACTGAAGTTAAAGAACAATAAATGGACTGGCTGTTCAAGCAGAAAGTTTGATTCGTCAGACACGATAACATTTACCAGCATGTCAATTGGTTCAGTCCATGTGCTGCACTTTAGGGGCTCAAAGCGTTGGCTTAATGGTAAGAATTTGGACAAACTTTTCGGTGGTGGAAAAATAATTGAAAATGTTAAAGAGTTGGTTTGATTCTACTAGATTAATACTGACTTTAAGGAAAATGAGATATAGACTTCAGAAACTCATAACTAAGGTAGAAAACATGTCTTCTTCTTAGTTTTCTTACTTTTTAAGATTTTGTAATTTTAACATGTTTAAAGTAAAATTTAACATAAATTAACCTAAACTAATCTAAAGGAAGAATTGCAACATTGTCTCCATTTCTTCCATCCAAAATGTAATTTCATGGGATGTAAACTGAACACTACAGCATCACGGGGCGACTAGCACGGCTATAATCTTTTAAAATTGTCGTGAACGGGGACTTTGAATGGAAATTGTGAGTTTTTTTTTATGTACCAGCCAACAAAAATCACGTTCTAATTTTCTATTAATTTCTTGTTCCCAACTTGGCGACAGTTCCCAATGTAATAACCATGATTGGCCAGTATTTGACTTCCCATCTCAAAAACACATCCTCACAAGTTCATTTCGAAGGCGACATAGTCTGCTTTAATCGATGTACAAAGGATCACATTACATTATGTCTCTCCTGTGTTTGTTCTACATTGTTAATATGTGTCACTTCTCACCCGCCGATTGGTAAAGTAGGTGAAGCACTCCTTCACCAGGATGGTTTTCAACATGTCGGGGTCCATCACAGCTAGCACGGGCCTTGTTAACTCATATCCTCTGAACATTTACACAAACACATATTAACATTTCAAACATTTGGTGCAAAAGCAAGCAACCATGAGAGGCTCAGGGGTCAAAACCTGCCGAACAGTTTGGCAAAGCTGAAAATCATGTGGCTTGGTGTTAAACGCAAATAATAACAATTATACCTAAAATATTGACTTTAATCTGTGTTTAATTTATGTGTTTTGATTACATATACAAATTACGAAAGTTCAATTTAAAGTGTCACATTTATTTTATGCTGTTATATCATGTTGAGTAAATGTGAATGAATTAAATGACTCATTAAAGTAAATTAATGCAAACTTGTACATATTGCCTTACGTATTTATTCAGTTATAACATATAAATTTCAGGGGAACGTCAATGTAAACATAATGTGTTTCTCAAGTGTTTATTATAAAGTATTATATAGTAGGTAACAGTAATGCAATCCAAATTGTTTTTTCTCTCTTCTCTTATGAATATATTTAATTTATACACACTGACTCAACATGATAAAAAAAAACAACCTTTGCTTTAAATGTAGCCCTTTAAATTGGACTTGTGTAGTAGAATTAGATGAAGATTTTTCTGTTGAATTAAAATACTAAAAGTGAATGTTTTGGGCATAGGTATTTCTTGAGTGTAAGGTTATTTCCTACAGTGTATTTACACATGAGAACATTTACTCACCCCCACACTCTCCCATACTTTTGAGCACACTCCTTGTCATCTAAGTAGTAAACCTTGTAACAGAGAATACATTTTCAAAATACATAATTGTATCTTGTTCAGCACAGTTCATTTTTTAACTCATGTGACAGAAATCATGAAATTATGGTCATTTAGCTTTAAAGATTTACATACAGTGTTGTGCCTGCTAACTGTTCCCCAGTACATGATCGGCTTGGGACCCGGGATTCCCAACTTCTCAAATGTCTTGTAAGTCCGTTTGCCATACCTGTTCAGAACATTACATCACACCTTTAAATAGTGTCAAATTACTGTTAACTTGAAAGGAAAAAGGTTCATGGTTGGTGCATTACTTTAGGTGACCGATTTCACCTCGAGCACTTTGACTAAAATCGATCGAACATAACACTCTTACATTACAAACACGGCGATACATGTGATCAGCAGAATCCATGTTTCTAAAGAGAAGAAAGGAAGGTAGTCCATGGCTCGACCACACTGCTGAGATCTCAGATCAGCACTGAACTCGTGACTGCGTGTACAAAACAAGTGATTACACACCCTCCCTGTTTTATAAACTTTGACCCTTGTATGGAGGACCGAAACCGACAATATCAATAAATTAAATGGACCAGAAATAATACTAAAATGAAATGTAGGCATTCATTCATTCATGAAATGTGACATAAACATGTTTCTGTATCGATTTAGCTTTTTATAAATTCCCGTTTTTATTTACTGTCCCAATGTCATTTCCCTTTTTTTTGTTTTTCCTTCATATTTTCTTTCTTCACTTTGTGGACCAGAGTATACTGTACCATCAAAATGATTTTTAATCTTTTATTTTAAGGTCAAAAGTTAAATGGTTTTGCTTTTATTTGTGTCCATATGCTTGTCCTCAAAGTGCTTGTTTCCTTTTAAAATTCAAGTACAAGCAGATCAGTAAAGTTGTGTAAATGTGGATGTGAGTTTGTGTTGAACTGGAGATTACACTGAAACAAAATGTAGAATTATTCCAGTGGTGGACCAGAACTCTCAATAGAGATCTGCCATATAACACAAGTAGCACCACCAGTTCATAGTATTTCTTTTTATCACAGTTTATTGATTATACTTGCAGGTAACAATGATACAGTCATTTTAATTCTTGAATTTTGATTACACAGATATTCGTTCATGTTAACAGTGTATTTGTGTCTTCTGGGGCCAGTTGCATTAAATTTGACCTGGTCTTTGACTAAATGGTGCAATATGTAAAAATCACAGGATAACCTGCTGGCGCTCAGCTGCTCACCATTATTGGGGTATTGATTGAATTTGTTAATTCATCAAAATAATTTATTGAATGAATGTTATGAATGCTAATTATCTGGGAAGTTTGAAGGTTAAAATGTTTTTTGTAAAACCCAAGTCATAAAAATCAACTGAGACATTATTTGTTACTTATTTGATTTCTTTATATAACTGAGTGGAAGTTGTCTTTTAACAGCAACTAGTAAGCCACTCATTATTCCTCACCTAATTTGGAAGATAACATATTTACCCATCACTCACATCACATCATTACCCAGAAAATGTTATTCATGAGGGTGTTGATTTGTATTTGATTGAAAATGAATTCCCTAGATCCTGATCTGATCGAGCATCCGTGGGACATGCTGGAAAAAGTCAGATCCCTGAAGGCCCCACCTCACAACCCACGTGACTCACAGTGTGACTGCCAGTGCCGTGGTGCCAGACTGCACAGGACACCCCTGTTTACATGCCTCGACGGGTCAGAGCCAAGTCCAATGAACGGTGGGTCCTCCTTAAATTGGACTTGGTGTATTTGGCCACCAACAGTGTTTGGGTGGGTGGTGCATGCCAAGTGGCATCCACATGAATGCAGGGATGGGACCCAAGGTTTCCTTGTAGAACATTGCATTGCAAAGAGATAATCGATGGTATTCACTTCATTAGTTCTTTTAAGGTTGTGTCTGTGTCTCCAGAAATCAACATGATTAGTTTTATATGATATGAATGAGAACAGACATAGTGAAAGATATATGATACAGATGAAAAACTTATTGTAGTAAACTTTAGGCAGCATTGTCTGTTTCTACTAAAAGTCTACAGGACAGTTCAGCCTGAAGGGACGCATCTCTCTCAGTCCTCCCTAGTTGCACTCGACTGAACGTGTCACCAGCTTTAGTTTGATTGGGTTTCGGGGTCCAACAAGGCCTTCAGGATCCATTGTCAAAGGAATCTGGAGAATGAACAAATTCATTAAATCAGAAACTCTCTCTCAATACAAATTATATAAAAGCAATCACGTAGAATTTGTCAACCTGAATATGTAATTTAAATATGTTCACCTCTGTCTCCTCGCAGACTGAGAAGCTGTAGTTCTGTAAAACCTCCACCAAGGCCAGTTTAACCATCACCAGAGCAAAACGCATCCCTATGCAGTTCCTCGGCCCGAACCCAAATGGCAGATAGGTGTATTGGTTGATGTTCTGCTTGTTCTGTTTACTAAATCTTGAAAACCAATCATACAGTAACATAAGTAATGCAAATGATTAAAGGATAAATTAAAAACGATTACATTATTTTATTTTAGTAATGTATGCACCACTCTCTATTTCAAAATACATTAAATCCTTATGAAACATGAAGAGCTGTTAGAGAAACCATATGTTTATTATCGGAAATTCTTAAAAGTTGCATTGGAGACTTCATGCAACTTAATTCTTGACTAACACACATCAACACTACCTGTCAGGTTTGAACTCCTCTGGCTCCGGCCACAGCTCGGGGTCATGGTGCAGAGCGTAGACTGGAATCATCACAAGCATGTTTTTCGGGATTGTAATTCCGTTGACCTTGACAGTTTCTTTGGCTATTCGCTCCAGACGGCCGGCTGGAGGGTTGAGCCTGTTGATAAAACAAAAATAAGCTTAAAAATATCAGACTGAATACTCGACTCACATTGTTGGCTGGATAGGTTTCAAGCCCTCGTTTTCAAGCCCTTGCCCTGTTTAAATTTTTTTAAAGAAAAATCAAATGTGGACAGATTGACTGTTTCTCTCTTTTCTAACAACTCTTCCTCTTGTTGCCAGGGATGTCAACATGTTGGTTTCGATTAAAACACCTTGCCAGACATTGGACAGACTGTCATGAAATTTCATAGACATTCATGTCCCTGTCAGCATGATCTGTAATATCTCCAGAAAACCCTCTGACCTTTTCTTTAGAACTATCATCAGGTCCAATCTTTGATTTGTCTGCTTATTTAATTCATCATTAATTTATTGACACTATTACGAAGACAAAATCTGTCCAAAGGCAGTAGGACAGACAGGAAGTAACAACAACACCTTTTCGGCTTTTTGTAGCCCATAGACCGTTTGTTCACTTCTGACCATTTGTTTGTCTACATCGTGCTTTAGAACTATAGATTACTTCTTCATGTTAAACAGTCATGTGATTCAGTGTTGCGTACATTTAATTAATTCTTGAACTTTATTGTATTTACTGTGAAAACTTCTTGACCTAACATGACATCGTCAGTCTAGTCTGCTGAGACATCGTCTAGCACATGAAAATTGGCATTACCTCAGACCCTCACTGACAACACTATCTAGGTACTCCATCTCCATCAGAGCTTCATATTGGACCGGACCCTGCAGAGTTGACACAATTCACATTTTTTAAAACTGAAGTTACATCGAGAAAGTTGATGGTTCTCAGTCATCCAGGTCATGGTAAATCAAAGGGCTGTATCGTAGGCAACTTTTTGAACCCTGTGTGGGAGTGTTCTTACAGAGTCGTTAAGGACACGTGTGAGCTCTGAGTTGACTCCTGTACCAAAGACTTGTGCTTTACCTTATTAGGGAAAGTGGAGTCTATCTCCACTTGCAAGCGTTTCATCACTTCAGGATTTCTCGCCAAACTGTAGGCCAAAAAAACGAGGGTGGTGGCGCTTGTCTCATAGCCAGCAAACAGAAACATTGTTGCTTGTGAGATGATCTCATGATCAGTGAGACCTGCTAGGAAGGGCAGGATGCATGAACAGAGAGAGGACTCAGAAGGTGTCAGAACCTTTGGTGTGAATACATGTGAGCATAAATGTGTGCTTTTGTATGTATGTGATATCACCGTGTAATTACCTTTATTTTGTGTTTCATTCTCGGGTCCATTGGCAGTCTGAGAGTTGATCATATTTTGAAGAATATCTCTTGAGTTCTGAAAACAGGTCAGATAACTTGTATGAGATGACAGATATTTGAAGACTAGTAGAGATTTTATTTTATGTCGCAATTTTTGTGGATTTTTGGAATATTAGGACATTTTCTGTCAACTGTAAATGCAATTAAGTACATTTATTTGTAAGATTTAATATCTGATCTGAGGCTTTGTTTCATAGTACATGATCTTTATCAGCAAATGATCTGAACGCAGATGTTCCTGAGCACATTAAGGCCATCTTATCCATATTTGCTGAAGCTTGAGCTTTTGTAAAGCTCGTTCTTGACCTCTGAAACAACATCTCATACTCATCTCACGATCATACATTATCAATTGTCAACGATCATGTGCAATGATGGAAAGTGCTTGTGATTAAATGGACCCTGTTTTGTCAACAACCGTTTGATGTCAGGGGCATACTTTGAGTCAGAATCTTAAGCCAACATAGATGAGACGTCCTTAAATAATGCAGAATTAAAACAGATATTTGAACATTTTAAGATGAGACAATTTATCCAACTATCTGTTGATGGTTTCAGTCATATACAGTATATCTCTATCATAGTATAATCAATCAATCAGACTTTCATTTTCAAACATCAGAGTAACACAAAGTGCTTCACACAATTAGAACAATAAAAACAATACCAGACGGTAAGATTTTTCAAACTGCTATTGAATATTTTGTCCATATCGTGCACACTTAGTTGTGTGTTTTTTCCTGACCTGGTGTGAGCTCCCATTGCGTTCTGCTCTGACCTTCTCCACAAACCCTTTAAAGAAAGTAGTAGCAGACCTCGAGAAGAAGGAGACTCCCAGCAGCTCCAGAACGGGAAGAAATATGGGAAAACATGCTAACAAGGCAAAGGGAGGTAAAAATTATTACTTAGAGGTCCCACGTTACGCTCTTTTTCAGATTCATACTTTTATTAAGGGTGTCTTCTAGAAAAAGTTTACATGCTTTAATGTTCAATGCTGCAGAAATGCAGCAGGGTCACATTAATTCAAAACAAAATCACAAAAATTTGATTTAAACATCATAAAACAATATTACTGATCTAAGAAACATTATTGTGAACAGGTTATGGTTCATGATCCAGGGAAGGAAGTGTTCTTAATATCAGAAGTGTGTTGATGTGTTTTATCTGGTAATAAAGTATGAAATACAGGTGAAATATTTTCAGTTGTATCTTGTGATTTCAGCTGAGCAGTTGCAACACTGCTGCTGAAGTTTGTCCTTTGTCCATCCATCCATTTTCTTCCGCTTATCCGGGGCCGGGTCGCAGGGGCAGCAGTCTGAGCAGGGACACCCAGACTTCCCTCTCCCGGGAGGATCCCGAGGCTTTCCCAGGCCAGCTGGGCGACATAGTCACTCCAGCGTGTCCTGGGTCTTCCCCGGGGTCTCCTCCCGGTGGGGCATGCCACGAACACCTCCCGAGGAAGGCATCCCGGGGGCAACTCATGGAGATGCCTGAGCCACCTCAGCTGGCTCCTCTCAATGTGGAGGGGCAGCGGCTCTACTCCAAGCTCCTCCCAGGTGACAGAGCTCCTCACCCTATCTCTAAGGGAGCACGCCACCACCTTGTGGAGGAAACTCATTTCGGCCGCTTGTATCCGGGATCTTATTCTTTCGGTCATGACCCAAAGTTCATGACCATAGGTGAGGGTAGGAATGTAGATTGACCGGCTCAGCTCTCGCTTCACCACGACAGACCGATACAACAACCAAATTACTGCAGCCGCTGCACCGATCCACCTGTCAATCTCAAGCTCCATCCTTCCCTCACTCGTGAACAAGACCCCAAGAAACTCCTCCACTTGAGGCAGGAGCTCTCCCCCAACCCAGAGGGAGCAAGCCTTTTTCCGGTCAAGAACTATGGCCTCGGACTTGGAGATGCTGATTCCCATACCAGATGCTTCACACTCGGCCGCAAACCACCCCAGGACATGCTGGAGGTCCCAGCTCGAAGAAGCCAACAAGACAACATCATCTGCGAAAAGCAGAGATGAAATCCTGTGGCTCCCGAACCAGACCCCCTCCGGGCCCTGGCTGCGCCTAGAAATTCTGTCCATAAAAATAATGAACAGAACCGGTGACAAAAGGCAGCCCTGCTGGAGTCCAACATGCACCAGGTCCAGGAACAGGTCTGACTTACTGCCGGCAATGCGAACCAAGCTCCTGCTCCGGATATAGGGACCGTACAGCCCTTAGCAGAGGGCCCCCGACCCCATACTCCCGAAGCACTTCCCACAGAATGCCATGAGGGACACGGTCGAATGCCTTCTCCAAGTCCACAAAACACATGTGGACTGGTTGGGCAAACCCCTATGAACCCTCGAGCACCCTGCGGAGGGTATAGAGCAGGTCCAGTGTTCCATGGCTAGGATGAAAACCGCATTGTTCCTCCTGAATCCGAGGTTCGACTATCGGCCGAATTCTCCTCTCCAGTACCCTGGAATAGACTTTCCCAGGGAGGCTGAGGAGTGTGATCCCCGATAGTTGGAACACACCCTCCGGTCCCCCTTTTTAAATAGAGGGACCACCACCCCAGTCTGCCAGTCCAGAGGTACTGTCCCCAACTGCCACGCCATGCTGCAGAGACGTGTCAGCCAAGACAGTCCCACAGCATCCAAAGACTTGAGGTACTCAGGGCGGATCTCATCCACCCCTGGTGCCCTGCCACTGAGGAGCTTCCTGACTACCTCAGTGACTTCGGCTTGAGTGATGTATGAATCAGCCTCTGAGCCCCCAGCCTCTGCTTCCATCTTACGGAAGGCGTGTCAGTGGGATTGAGGAGATCCTCAAAGTATTCCTTCCACTGCCCGACAATGTCCCCAGTTGAGGTCAACAGCTCCCCACCCCCACTGTAAACAGTGTTGGTGGAGCACTGCTTCCCTCTCCTGAGGCGCCGGATGGTTTGCCAGAATTTCCTCGAGGCCGACCGGTAGTCCGAGTTTTTGCTTCCGCAACCGCCTGCGCTGCCGCACGTTTGGCCTGCCGGTACCCGTCAGCTGCCTCAAGAGTCCCCCGAGCAAACCAGGCTTGGTAGGACTCCTTCATCAGCTTGACAGCATCCCTTACTTCCAGTGTCCACCATCCGGGTTCGGGGATTGCTGCCTCGACAGGCACCGGAGACCTTTCAGCCACAGCTTCGTACAGCCGCGTTAACAATGGAGGTGGAGAACATGGTCCACTCGGACTCTATGTCCCCAGCCTCCCTCTGGATCTGGTCAAAGCTCTCCCAGAGGTGGGAGTTGAAGACCTCCCTGACAGAGGGTTCCGCCAGACGTTCCCAGCAGACCCTCACTGTGCGTTTGGGTCTGCCAAATCTGTCCAGCTTCCTCCCCTGCCAGCAGATCCAACTCACCACCAGGTGGTGATCAGTTGACAGCTCAGCCCCTCTCTTCACCCGAACGTCCAAGACATACGGCCGGAGGTCAGATGACATGACTACAAAGTCGATCATTGACCTCCGGCCTAGGGTGTCCTGGTGCCACGTGCACTTGTGGACACCCTTATGCTCAAACATGGTGTTCATTATGGACAAACTGTGACAAGCACAGAAGTCCAATAACAGAACACCGCTCGGGTTCAGATCGGGGAGGCCGTTCCTCCCAATCACACCCCTCCAGGTAACACTGTCGCTGCCCACGTGGGCGTTGAGACGGAGTCCCCAGTTGGAACACTTTCCAGTGCCCCTCCCAGGGACTCCAAGAAGGCCGGGTACTCTACACTGCCGTTCGACCCGTAAGCCGAAACAACAGTGAGAGACCTGTCCCCGACCTAAAGGCGCAGGGTAGCGACCCTCTCGTTCACCGGGGAGAACTCCAACACATGGCGGCTGAGATGGGGAGGTATGAGCAAGCCCACACCAGCTCACCGCCTCTCACTGCGGGCAACTCCAGAGTAGAAGAGAGTCCAGCCTCTCTCAAGGAGTTGGGTTCCAGAGCCCAGACTGTACGTGGAGGCGAGCCTGAATATCTCTAGCCGGTACCGCTCAACCTCTCGCACTAGCTCAAGCTCTTTCCCCCCCAGTGAGGTGACATTCCATGTCCCCATGGCCAGAGTCACCGCCCAGGGATTGGGTCGCCGGTGCCCCGGCCCATGACCGCCACCCAAATCACATCGCACCAGCCCCCTCTGAACCCTCCTGGGGGTGGTGGGTCCACTGGAGGGCGGGCCTACCAGACCCTACCAGGGGCATTAAGCCCCGGACAACATAGCTCCTAGGATTATTCAGGTGCTCAAACCCCTCCACCACGATAAGGTGACGGTTCTGGTCCTTTGTCCAGTAGAGACTAAATGCTGCGTTATGCAACCACACAAACAAACAGCGAACTCTCCCTTTGTTACAGCGCCAGGTACCTTCTCAGCCACTCTAACACACCTGGACACAAATAATCAGTGAGTCACTTGTTTGTGCATCAGCCTTATCACTCATGCTATCACATTTAGACAAGTAACTCTTTCCCCCAGTGATGTGTTGGACATGTTTCAAGATTGTATTTAAGTAAGCACAACTCAAGTCCTCAGGCAAGGCCCCAACTTTCTATTCCAACATCCAAGCTGAGCAGCGGTCATCATTTTTCAGATTCATACTTTTATTAAGGGTGTTTACTAGAAAAAGTTTACATGTATTAATGTTAAAAAAACAGATTATTTCTGTCATACTCTCCATTCCCGCAGCAGTGAGCAAATTGAATAAACTGTACATATATTTAAATGCACTGTATACTCTGGGTCGACGGATTATTGACCTGGTCGATTTTTGTATCTGAGATTCCAGCATCGGAAATAATTTTTTTTAAAATCCAATTGCTGATAAAATAAACCATACATTTCAAAAAATGTGACACTTTTGCTGTGATGCAGCCTCTAATCTGCAAAGTAAAGGCTGATTTTTAGTTGAACATAAGCTCCGAGCAGAGCTGATGCCGTAACCTATGCAAGTGGCCTACGCCCGTAGTGAGCATTTGTGTGCGCGCTGCTGGCGATGATGAGCGGATTGCCAGCTGTACTTTCCCCTTTAAACACACCGACTCCTTCTGGCTCACAGCTGTGTCTCTGGGCTAGGGAGAGTGGACAGGCAGAGTGACTGCAGGGAGGACGACTTAGTTTCTGCAAGCTGGCATTTGTCAGGTGGTTGCTCACGGAGTGGCAGCCCTCCTTCTGGATATCCAGCCACTCCGCTCTCTCTAGCCCAGAGACACTCCAGCAGTGAATAGCAGTAGCGGAGGGGAAGCTGAAAGATGCGTTTCTACATAGTGGACCTATCACAGCCTAAGTTTAACTAAGAGTTAAAGTTTGACTTATTTATATGGCATCTTGACATGCCTTATAATCAAAAAAGTCATAGAAATGTTATGTTCACCTTGGAATATGTAAAGCAATGGGGGAAATCTGAACAGCTTGGAGGCATGGGTGATGAAGGGACTTGAAGGGTTACTGGTTGAGTCCATGTCCACACTGAATGCACAGCTCGCCATCACATCAATACTATAGGCTCCAAAGAAGCTGGAACACAAATCAAATGAATTACTGATAAGTGGTTAATTCCTGTGCCACAGATAGGAGATTCCTTAGTTTAGGCCAAAGCAAAGGAGTATTAGCTGGATATCAAAATTCTTCATGGTGAATTTACCGTGCGCAGACGTTCATGTTTACAAAAATAATCTCTCAATCGAAAGAGAAAAAATGGTTATAATCGCACCCATCGAGGAAATTTATAAGCAGTATTACAAACATATATGAACATTGAAATTACAGATTAGTCCTTTCAGTTTTTGAAGATCTACTTTCTTGCCAACTGTTACACTCTCACTTAGCTTAGCTTCAGACAGTAGCAGCCCAAAGGCAACAAACTCCACCAACCAACACTTCTAAATCTCACACATGAACATATTTGTTTGTCGGGTGGCCATCTTGGGTGGTGGTCTGTCATTTTAGAATTAAAAAAATAATTACTGAGTTTGATTCATCTAATATTAAGAATTCACAGCAAGTTATTACTCACTCTTTCATAGTTATAACTTCATTATTGTGCGCTTTGGACTGCAGGCAGGTTGTCAGCTTGTGGGAATGATGTTTCATGATGCTAAACATCTTAGGAAAAGGAAAAAGGGAAAAAAAATTAAAAGAAGTACGTGATGTGAAGATGAAAGGAGTTACAGAAAATTCGTAAAGTCGATAATTTACCTCTTTTATACGGCCAGAGGTGAAGTTAGGAGAGAGGATGTGACGAAGCCGTCTCCAGTGATCATCCTCAGCAATATTCACAGCATCATAGAGTTCCCCATTCAGGAGGAAGTTCTACAAGAGCAGAGCGGTCAGCACACTTGTGTTTATGCATGTTTGGGTTCACAGTTGTACATATAAGTGTAACAGCTGCTGTTAGTAGTACCATGAGTGACATAGTTTGCTGCACATTCAGTGACATTAACGTACACAGATAAAGATCATGTGGTGCGTCAACATCATTGCTTTTTATTATTTGTTGTTTTTTGTTTTGTTTTTTACGCTTCTGCAAATTCCACGAATAGACCAAAACCCGCAATCAACTGATCCTACGAACAGGTATTGTCTGTGTAGCCACAGCCTGATAGTTTAGAACAATACCAAACAGTTTAAGCAATTGATTATTATATGAATGAAATTATTGAATTAAAATACCAAGAATTCCAACATTCAGATGAATTGTGTACCAAATTATTATTAGTTTGAGCTAGCGGTGGCTCTAGGGATGCAGGGGTGTCAGTATGTCAGTTGTATGCATTGTCACTCAGTTCTATAAATAAGAAGCAACTCTCTGCTAAAGAGTTGGTTTGGTTCTATTAAATAAATACTGACTTTAAGGAATATGAGATATGTATAGTCTTCAGGAACTCATAACTATGGTAAAAAACGTGTCTTGGTTGTTCTTAATGTTTAGTTTTCTTTTCGATTTTGTAATTATGACATGTTTAAATTCAAATTTAACATGACCTAAACTAATCTAAAGGCTCAAAGAATTGCAAAATTGTCTCAATTTCTTCCATCCAAAATTTAATTTTATGGGACATAAACTGATTATTACAGCATAACCAGAAATTGAATGGAAATTGTGACATATCATAGTTTTTCATGTATGAGCCACCCAAAATCACGTTCAAATTTTCTATTAATATCTTGTCCTCAACAAGATCATTTACCAATTTTGAAAAGGGAAAACGGGCGACAGTTCCCAATGTAATAACCATGATTGGCCAGTATTTGACTTCCCATCTCGAAAACACAAATGTTTCTTTTGAAAGCGACATAGTCGATGTACAAAGGATTAGTGTCTTTTGCGCTCTCCTGTGTTTGTTCTACATTGTTAATATGTGTCACTTCTCACCCGCCGGTTGGTGAAGTAGGTGAAGCACTCCTTCACCAGGATGGTTTTCAACATGTCGGGGTCCATCACAGCTAGCATGGGCTTCTTGAACTCATATCCTCTGAACATTTACACAAACACATATTAACATTTTGGCCATTTAGTGCAACATTATCAATGTTCAATGTGTGTTTTGATTCCATATGCAAATTCCAAAAGTTCAATTCAAAAGTGTCACATTTATCTCACGTTTTTATATCATGTTGAGTAAGTGTGAATGAATTAAATGACTTGGTCTCATTAAAGTAAATTAATGCACATAAGCCTTTCAATTCTAACATATAAAGTTAAGGGGAACGTGAACATATTGTGTTTCTCAAGTGTTTATTATAAAGTATAATATGTAATAGTAGGTAACAGTAATGCAGTCCAAACTGTTTATTCTCTCTTTTCTGATGAATATATTTAATTTATACACACTGACTCAACATGATATATATTGGACTTGTGTTCTAGAATTAGATGAAACATGTCTATAGAATTAAAATACTCAAAGTGAATGTTTTGGGCATAGGTATTTCTTGAGTGTAAGGTTATTTCTTACAGTGTATTTACACATGAGAACATTTACTCACCCCCACACTCTCCCATACTTTTGAGCACACTCTTTGTCATCTAAGTAGTAAACCTTGTAACAGAGAATACATTTTCAAAATACACAATTGTATCCTGACCAACACAGTTCACGTTTTAACTCATGTGACAGAAATCATGAAATTATGGTCATTTAGCTTTAAAGATTTACATACAATGTTGTGCCTGCCGACTGTTCCCCAGTACATGTTCGGCTTGGGACCCGGGATTCCCAACTTCTCAAATGTCTTGTAAGTCCCTTTGCCATACCTGTTCAGAACATTACATCACACCTTTAAATAAATTACTGTTAACTTGAAAGGAAAAGAGGTTAATGGTTGGTGCATTACTTTAGGCAACCGATTTCACCTCGAGCACTTTGACTAAAATCGATCGAACATAACACTCTTACATTACAAACACGGCGATACATGTGATCAGCAGAATCCATGTTTCTAAAGAGAAGAAGGGAAGGTAGTCCATGGCTCGACCACACTGCTGAGATCTCAGATCAGCACTGAACTCTTGACTGCACGTCCAAAACAAGTGATGACACACCCTTCCTTCCTTCCTGTAAACATTGGCGCTTCTGTGGAGGTACGGTGGCCCTGAGAGCTCACAGCACTGCAGCTAAAGAAAACACAATGCAAAAAGACAAAACGCAAGCGAACTAAGGAAACGTCTTCGTCAATTTGACAACACACGCGCAGCATTTAGAAAAAGCGCCGCAAACGCAACGCAACACAACAAGCGTGTGCATCACTTTTAAGTGTCCCCCGGAAACGTGTTGCGTTGCGGTCTTTGCAGCGCAAAGTTGCAGTGCTGTGAGCTCTCAGGGCAACCGTAAAAAAAATGGAGGACCGAAACTGGCAAAAATAAAAAAATAAAGTCACATAAATGACTCAATAGATAAATGAACCAGAAATAATACTAAAATGAAATGTAGGCATTCATTAATTCATAAAATGTGACATAAACGGCTAATTATGTTTCTGTATTAATTCACCTTTTTTTTTTTTAATATAAATTCACCTTTTTATTTACTGTCCCAATGTAATTTTCCGTTTCTTATTATTATTATTATTATTCTTTTTTTCCTTCACATTTTCAACCCATTTATGTCCTTAAACGCATGTATGTCTGTATTTCTTTTCTTTTTGGCTGTATGTAACACAGGATACATTTTTTCGCCTATTGGTTGGTTGGCATCAGAGTGCGGAAATAAAAGATAGATAGATAGATAGATAGATAGATAGATAGATAGATAGATAGATAGATAGATAGATAGATAGATAGATAAATGTAAAACTTGATAAATAAAGTAAAGAAATTAACAGGAAATTGAAAAGATATGAGAATTAATATAAAAGAAAATAAACATGGGCACAAATATGAAACATATTTTTGGTGCCTTTGATGGCAAACACTTTTATTATATTGTTATTTATTTATTTATTCCTCCATACTTTCCCTCTTCACCCGCAGCAACACAGACAGAGGGACAGTACGGAGCACACGCGAACTTGAATGGCAAAAAAAAACTAAGGTGCGGTCTCTGCAACCCACGTGTCTGGGCATGGATTATGTCTGGACATGTCTTTGAGTGATCACAGAATGAGAATAAATGTGTCTATATAAAACAATTTGACATCCATACGCCTTATTACACATATCTACATACAGTTGGGAAAGAAATGGTTTAATGTTGGTTGTGTCGTGTGCTAGAAAATGAGTTGAGCTGACGATTACTGAAAGATGTCTCATGAACTTTGTGTGTGTTTTTTTCATAACACAAGCAATATAATAATCTAGGTTACAAAAATAGCCGCATTGCAGACGACATGGCGTAGAAAATATGATGACTAAGAATGCTGCTTGGTCAATGATTTACCTTACATGACCCGGCTGCCACCGGTTTAACTCTCACACACTTGCCCTTCTTACGCAATAGCTCTGTGGAGAAAGAAATAAAAGACCCTGGTTGTGATTTGGGACATTAGTGGAACGTGAGCTGCCCTTGCCAGAAGAGAGAAAACCTGCAAAGATGGGCTACCTCCTGTATTTCTCCGCTGAGACGTGGACCCTCCTGGTTGCTCTCATCACACTGTTCTTTGTGTAGGTGTTTGAGAATATGTGTCCCAGGCATTTGTATTGCATTGTATATGTGTATATATATTTTTAACTCTGGCTTTCGTTTGTTTTTCACAGGTACGCCTACTGGCCATATGGAACATTTAAGAAAATGGGAGTCCCTGGCCCCAAACCAGTCCCTTTTTTCGGCACCATGCTGGCATATAGAAAGGTTGGTAAATATAACTTTTCAGATTCAATATTAATTGAATATCAATATCATATTTACACCAACATGTACAGGCTTAGCAAGGTAAATAGTGGTGCAACGGAACACTTGATAAAGAGGGAATATTAAATATTTGTAGTCAGTAAAGTCTGTCATAGTTACATTACTGTTTCCATCATTCGTGTATAGCTTTGAATCAGTCTTTCTCGGTCGTAAAGATAATATTAAGTGACAGTCTTTTCTTTCCTTCTTTCTTTTGAAAGTCTATTTTTATTGTGCTTTCAAAGTGATCCAGGTCATGGTAAGTTTAAGTGCTGTGTCAACAGGACTTGTGTCAGTTTCTTGAAGACGTTTCACCCCTCGTCCAAGAGGCTGCAGAACTGAACAAGCCTTTTGTATGAGAGGTGAAACGTCTTCAAGAAACTGAAAGGAAGTCCAGTTGCCTACGATACAGCACTTAAAATTGTTAAGGACTCTTTGCCAGAAAATGAATATCCCAGGATTAAACTTGGAAAGGGGCAGCCTTTTTTCTTCTATCTCAGTTGTGTTACTACGTTTTGACCCTTAAAGGTTCCAATTTTACAAAAAATGGCTCATAAAAGTCATCTCAAATCATTTAGTATGATCTGTAAGGTTTAGAAATCTTTTTATTTTGTGGCCATAAAGTTAAATATTACCAGCTTTGAAGTGAGAACACTGGGATTGATTGATTGATTGATTGATTGATTGATTGACTCAACTATTTTGTAAAGCACCGTTTACCAACTTACGATATTACGATATTTTTGACCAAATATCTCGATTTTTGAAATAGACGACATTGTAGGGATGATTTTTGGTACTTTCGTGAAATATTAACTCAATGAGATTTTTGATAAATGATCATCAGTAATGTGGATACGATGATTAAGTGGGTAAAGTCAAGTATTACAACAAGCTGAACAGTAGAACTGTCTAATCTAAGACGATACGTGGTCTAATATCCCGATAAACGTATAATATTGCTGAAATTGCCCAGCCCTGTTGTGACTGTTTATAATTAACACATTTAAATATTTCAGCTCACTTAAATATTTAAGTGAATTGAAGAAGGGGCGTTCAATTCATAATCTGTATTTCACTATTCTTGTACCAAGGGATTCACCAACTTTGACGAGAAGTGCTTCAAGAAATATGGGAAAACGTGGGGGTAAGTCTACAAGTTGTACTGTGTGTGTGTGTGTGTGTGTGTGTGTGAGTAATAGATCTGATTGTTGTCCTTAGAGCTAGATTTCTTTTTAGATCTCTATTTACAGTGTTGTACACCAACTTCACGAGGCTAGCTTTCTGTTTCACTGCACTGATATCTCACCTGGTGTTTTATTATCTCTCTATACATATTCTTTTCTATTGTTTTCATATTTAGCATTTTTGATGGCCGTCAGCCCGTGCTGTGTATCACAGATCCTGCCATGATAAAAACCGTCCTGGTTAAGGAGTGCTACTCTCTCTTCACCAATCGCAGAGTACGCACATTCACTTCTTATGTCATATCAATCACTTATCACGGTTGCTGCATTTTAGTTGAGGTCTCCTCAACTCATCGCCAGGTGTTTTCTGACTCTATCACAGAACTTCCGTCTGAACGGAGAATTGTACGACGCCGTGTCCATCGTTGAGGACGACCACTGGAGGAGGATCCGCAGTGTCCTCTCTCCCTCCTTCACCTCAGGAAGACTGAAGGAGGTAAGCGCTCTTCTGCTCTGTACCTCCCCTGCCCTTTTAAATGTAGAAAATGTAGAAAATAATATTTTTCTGGAAGGTCTGTGCTGTGACTTGACTGAAAAAGTCAGGAAGAGAAACGTAATTATGTGTTAGATAAATATTTATTTTCTTTCCTTATCCCTTTTATCATCTTGTGACCATCATACCTATCCGGGGTGGGGAACCACTAATCTGGAAGGAGAACAGAAACAGTAGCAGTCTGTTACAGCTAACCCAGGTTTAACGGTGTTTCTCTGTCCCTGCCTGTGTCTCAGATGTTTGGGATAATGAAGCGCCACTCTGCTAACCTGCTCGCCAGCATGAAAAAGAAGGTGGACAAGGACGAGCCCTTAGAGCTGAAGGAGTAAGAAAACAAACTGAACTCCAGCATAATTCATTCATTTAAAGATAACTCTCTGTAAGCATGGCAGGACATCTCTGACGCGTTTGTGTGCTCTGTAGGTTCTTTGGTCCCTACAGTATGGATATTGTAACCAGCACATCCTTCAGTGTGGACATAGACTCACTCAACAACCCCTCGGACCCCTTTGTCGCCAACATCAAGAAGATGCTGAAGTTTGACCTTTTCAACCCTCTCTTAGTCATTATTTGTACGTAATTCATTTTATTTCTGTTTAATGCAGCTCTGTGTGCTTTTGTCCTTCACCTGGCAGCTGAATCAAAGATATCCATAGTGGATAGCTGTACTCTGAATGTTTACAGTCGATACAGTCGGTGTATTTCCTTGATGAATGTGTTGCTTTCTGCTTTGTTTCAGCTTTCGTCCCCTTCATGGCTCCTGTTTTTGAAAAGATGCGGTTTTCTTTATTCCCCAAGTCTGTCACAGACTTCTTTTACGCTGCACTGCAGAAAATCAAGTCCAACCGAGAGACCAGCAAACAAAAGGTATTTCTGTCTGCGCCTTTGTTTGTGCATTTGTATCAGCACAATCTGAAATATAATCAAAGCTATTCATATATATATACATACATATGTCTACTTCTAGAGTCGAGTGGATTTCCTTCAGTTGATGATTGACTCCCAGAACAACAAGGAAGCCAGTGGAGTAGAGCAGGATAAAGGTGACACACGTAAACATACACATATACATGCAGTTTCTATTTACACAACTTAAAGCTATTCTAAATCACATCCCTCTGCCGTCTCCCCAGGTTTAAGCGATCACGAGATCCTCTCTCAAGCAATGATGTTCCTGTTTGCTGGCTATGAAACAACCAGCAGCTCTCTCACTTTCGCGGCTTACAATCTGGCCTTAAACCCTCATATCATGAAACGGCTACAGGAGGAGATCGACGCCACCTTCCCTAAGAAGGTACGCTGTCTCCGGATTCATATTCATGTTCCGTTCATTTTGCTCAGTTCAGTGTTTTACCTGCCCCTTTTCTTAATAGTAACAAAAGAAACTGTAAAAACAGATGACACAAAATCATCATCATTTTCACAAATCATATAGAATTCCACAATACATACTCAGATGCATTCATTACCGTCATGTTAACATAAATGTTACGCAGTAATTTCATAATGTCTCATTGTTTTTGATTTTATACATTCAACAGAAAAATATTTGAGCAAAATTTCAAGTCCGAATGAGTCATTTAAAGCTGCTTCCATTGGTTTTTGGCCACTAGGGGGCAGAGAAACTCCACATCAAGTTGACAAAACAATATTATCAACTTATAAAGTTGAAATGGCTAACATGCTTATTTAAACTTCCAGCAGGCAACATTAACAGTCATCAGGAGTCTTTTTTGGACAGACCTGGTAATGGTATCAAGTGTGTTTCCCAGAACTTCTTTTGATATATAAAAAAAATGTGTAATCTTTGAATAATGGACAAATGGTCTGCATCTCGAAATCCCACTTTAGGAAGAACAAGATATTTACATTTTCCTGAAATGTTTAAAGATTAGGAGCCATGGTGCAATTTGTTAGACCAATGAGATTGTTGGATATCAAAATATTAAAGGGTATATCAGTAACAGCAACAGTGCTCTCTTCTCTTATTACGTCCACCTGTATCCCTTTTAGCGCTTGTTGTAGTTGTTTACTTTACCTAGTATTACAGACTTCACAGCAGTCATGAATGTGTCCGTTTATGTGTTATGCCAGGCTCCAGTTGAGTACCAGGCTCTGATGCAGATGGAGTATCTCGACCAAGTCATCAACGAGTCTCTACGATTGTACCCCATCGCTCCACGTCTGGAGCGTGTGGCCAAGGCATCTGTGGAGATAAATGGGCTTGTGATTCCAAAGGGTATGATTGTCATGATACCCACATGGCCCCTGCACCGGCACCCAGAACTGTGGCCCGAGCCGGAGGTGTTCAAACCCGAGAGGTATAGAAAAGAGTTAGTTCACCACAACAGCAGCGGAGAAGGCCTGAGCTCATCAGGTTATATCAATACATTATTTTTTGTTTGTGTGCGTGTGCACCTTCAGGTTCAGCAAGGAGAACAAGGAGACTTTTGATCCGTACACATACATGCCTTTCGGGGCAGGGCCAAGGAACTGCATCGGGATGCGATTTGCCCTGGTGATGATGAAACTTGCGCTGGTGGAGACCCTCCAGAGGTACAGCTTCGCTCGGTGCAAGGAGACTGAGGTGAGACCACAGATGTTGATCTTTACACTGCCTGTTGATTGCTTTTTTATGATGTCCAAATGTTATTCATTGCCAGTTTGATAGCGATACCAAGGATTACATAATGCCAAAGGTAGACGGTCCTATAAAGATCTATTTGTTCAAAGATCAAAATCCACTATCTCAGTTGAATTAGGACGAAAGTGATAAGGTAATTGCTAAATACCACATTCAGTAAGCTCAACGCTCTTTGCATGAGGTTTATAACTCTCTGTGATACTGCCAGCTGTTTGCAGATTTGAAAAAAACAAAGCAGAGCTTAATGAATTGTTGACTTTGCTCACACTTCTTTGACTCTTCGCTTTCCTGCCAGGTGCCCCTTGAGATGGACATCCAGGGCCTGATAATGCCAAAGCGACCAATCAAACTGAAGCTGGTGCCACGTACTGAACCCGTGTGCTAAAAAAAAAACAAGATGAAGGATGATCATTTTAACTATGTTGTAGAGCTCTTGTGAATAAACACAACGTATGTTTGTCATTGTTTTGTTCATGGTAGTTGTAGGTTGTGTGTTCATCTGTAGAGTTACTTCTCTTTTCTAATCAATATTCATGCTACACTGCGAGACAGTCTGATCATTTGCAAAGCGTGTGGTAACAATAAAAGATAGTTTGAATTTTTCTCATACGCAGTCTTTCTTGTTTGTGAATTGATTAGTGTGATAGCTACAAGCTACTTGAAGAAGCTACAATTGATTACAGCAGCATGACAGAGACACAAAGTCACAAAAGCCATTGCACAATATACTTTAATGCCACACAGCAGCACCACCCGTTATCATCTCAACACTTTACTGTTAAATCAACACTTCTCAGTTAAT
This sequence comes from Lagodon rhomboides, assembly GCA_039737535.1. Lineage (NCBI taxonomy): Eukaryota > Metazoa > Chordata > Actinopteri > Spariformes > Sparidae > Lagodon > Lagodon rhomboides. The sequence continues at coordinate 29,086,837 of CM077786.1, forward strand.
TAAAGATTTACCAAAGGAAGTCCTGATATTTGTACCCCGGGCTTTCATTATATTCTGCAGGTGTTCGTGTTTTTCTTTCCACCGCGTGGAAAATATGGGACTGACATAAAAACATCAGTGGTAAAGGATGTATTCAGATCGTTAGACCACATCGTACAAATACTGCCATTTAAATGTTCTGCAATTAAATCTTGTGTAAGTCTGTGAGTCTGATCAGTATAATGTATTAAAAATAAAAGAAGTCAAACAGAAAAATGTCCCCTATGTCTACTTTACTTTATTATATCATTAGATCATTATAACTCATGCATTAATATAAAAGCAGTATTGTTCTGTCGGTTGCAGTGGAGCTCATTTTTAGCTATTTTGCAGAAAGATGCAACTATAAATCTGCTGATTTTTTTCTCATGAATATATCCATACATATAAATGTATATCCATTAATCAATTGATTGGTTGGTTTGTAAAAAAATCTGAAAATAGTCAGAATTACTGTCACAAGTACCCACAGAGCCCACAGTGACAACATTTTTTGCACGACAAATAACTGCTAGATTATCAAAATAGTTGCCAGTTTGCTTGTTTTTTTGGTTGATTGAATTATTGATTAATCGACCACTCGTTTCAACTAACACAGTAAATATAAATCAATTTTAAAAAACTATGCAAAAAGATATATTTGGAAGGTATTTGGAAAAGGAAAGGTTGTGTTAGGGGTGCTCCTATTTATTTCGTAACACTATATTTTGTGAGCAAAAAAACAATCTTAATTTGTAAAGTAACTAGTTACTTAAATGTAAAATAATTGTGGTGGAATAAAAAAAGGACAATATTTATAAGATGTATAAACTGGCATGAGAAGAAAAAACTCAAGTTGAGTACAAATACTGCAAATTTGTACAGTACATACTTGAATACATGGCATCTGATTGAATGTAGGTTCAATCAGATATCAATACCTTCTTGTTAACAGTGTATTAAATGGCCTTCTGTGTTGAAATGACTTCTGATGACTTTGAATTCTTTCTAAACGTTTCATATCACAGCAGCGCACTCTTGTGGACCATCTGTTCTGGTTTTGCCTGCGCGCTCCTGCTCCTTCGTGGATCCAGTTCTCCAGCTTTTTCAACCGTCTTGTTCTTTCCATGTTTATAAACAGAGGGTAGAGATAAAAAAAGGAAAGAAAAAAATCTGAGGTGGGCAAACCAGCTACACTTCAGACACCACATGTTCTTGGTGCTGGGATTGAGATTGAGATCTGCTGTAAAAAATCTTTCACATTACACCAAACATGTCCATTAAATGCATTTTTTTTTTTTTTGATCCATCTAAATTGTAGTCTAAAGAACAACATAATGAAGTGTAATCCCTGTGGATATATTTTCATTTTTTGGTTGTAACTTGTATGATTTAAGTTTTATTCTTGCTTGTTTAGTCCACAGAACCACATGCACTGATTCAAATTTATTACCCAGGACAGACACGAAAGTGAAAGACAAATACACGATCTGCTCTGAGTAATACCACTGCATCCGTGGTATGAGCACAGCAGATCACAAATCTCGAGATACTACTGAGAGTCAGCCTGCAGTTTCCTGGTGTGACGACATGAACTGTAGCGTATCGACCGAGGTGCCCAGATGTGGCGTTCAGGGAAGAGAACTTGCAGAATCGAAGGCAATATTGTCGTGGACTACTTTTTTTTGTTATCATTCCTGTTTGGCATGTTTCCATGTCTGCTGTCTACATTATTAATACCACAGATTTGATTGCACGACATTGATTTGTTTTGACTTATCTCTGCAACTGCAAAAAAATGTGCTTTATTCACCATTCAGCGAACTTTCTCTGATGCACTTTTATTTATGTTATCAATAAACAATTCATTACTTTTCTTGCTGATTTTATTTCAACAAATTAAAAGGGATAAAATACACACAATTTATGTCCAGCCTTAAAAAAAAAATCTGTAGCCCTGAACCTGGAATTTGAATGTCCAGAAATCGTTTCTGTTTAATATAAAACGCTCCTCCGATTCCAAGTTAAACATTTTAGCTAGAAGAAGAAACTGAGCGTGATTTTGCTGATTGGATATTACATGCTGCAGTTAACCAGGAGGCCATGAACGCATCACCCGTCCCGCTCCGGTGGAGACTCCGGTCCGGCTCTTGCGCCGACCCGGACTCCATGTTGTTCCGACAGCCACGGAGCGAACAAGTGCCCTGGCCGAAAACTCTCACGTTGCAACTCTGTGTGTGCAAGAAGTAAAGTGTGTGTGTGCGTGCGCGTGTGTTGACCCTCCGAAAGAAGATGGCAGACTACCGGGACGACACCGGAGCTCGAGCCCTGCTTGCTTTGCAGTCGGCACCATGCAGTCCCGTGCGCGTCGCGGTGACCTCGCACGCCTATCACCAGCAATCGCTCGCCCTCTTGGGTCCTCCGATGATGGACGCCCGCAACGACGCCGGGATTCAACCCCTGCGCCTCGCTTGTCCTCCTCCGCAGGCCCTGGCCAGACTCGAGGGCCGGGACTTTGAGTTTGTCATGCGCCAGAGGACGGTCACCATAGGCCGGAACTCGTCTCACGGCTCCGTGGATATCAACATGGGTCACTCGAGCTTCATTTCGCGGCGACACCTGCAGGTCACCTACGACGACGCGAACGGCTTCTCCCTCCGGTGCTTGGGCAAGAATGGTGTGTTCGTTGACGGGGTGTTCCAGCGGAGAGGGGCGCCGCCGCTGCCGCTACCCAGAGAGTGAGTGCAGTCCGTTAGCATAGCCGCTACCGACAGTAACATGGTAGCTGCCTGTGACTGTGGCAGCTCTACACAAACTTTAATGTACATTTTTATGCATCGACCCGCTGACGGATCGACACCATAGGAGCCGCTGTCATGATATATTTTGTGTCCCCTCAAACTACCCCCCCTCTCCCTCCCATATTGGACTTCTAACGGTTGAATCAAACTGTAAAACATCTACAAAATAGTTTGTGTGGACACGTAACTAACAACTCTTAAACAGTTTGGGTGGATGTAGCTGGTAGCTTTCTAAACATTGCGACAGGGAGGACAATTTGCAGTTACACGACATCCATGTTCAAACGGGGAGACAGATTTTGACGGGGATACAAAGTTTGTCATGACACCCATAATCATAGCGGTTTGATTCGGTCTGGCGATCGGGCAAAGCTCCGGATAAGTGTGCTTGTAACCTTGGTTTGGACAGGGAAGCTATAACATGGAAGGCTAATTTGCCCCCCCTTCTAACTGTGCTATTAAAGTAGTTATTAATTTGTCTGGAGACCAGAGGGACCCCCCCTCCAGAGTACCTTCACCCCCACTCCAATGAGTGAATGATCCAAGCTAGTTTTAGCCGTTAGCAAACTTAGCTTCATTCGGCCTACTCAGACAAGCCACAGCACGAGCTAGCTAGCAAATGTTTTCAAAAAGGGGTGCTGTTAGCTGGTATTTCACACAGAGGCGTGTTGTTTTAATGTGGTAGAACTGGCTTTCTTAGATATCAGATGATCAAACATGTGGTTATTTATTTTTATTTTTCAAATGGAAGTCTTTTGGCTGCTTTTCAGGGCGATTATGTTAGCGAGAATGTTAGCTAAGTTAGCCAACGTGTCGCTGTCGCGTAAACATTAGTGTAAACAAACGCACCCCTGACAGTTCAGCTCACGAGTTTTGTGGGGGGAGAGGTGTGCTTGGTTTATTTTAAATCATGAGGTGCTTTTATTGTGTTGAGGGGAAACCACATGGTGTTTAACTGGTGGTTTTGGTTTTCACCTGTGTGTCACCGCTGCCAAGGTTAAATATTCTGACTTAACTGGTTCTTTTAATACAGAAGCAATCGTCTTAAACTAAAAGCTTTGACTTTGTGTGTGTGTGTCAATCACAGGGTGGAGCAGGAGCAGGAGGAGGAGGTTGGGGGGGATTTGTGCTGTTGCTCTCTCTGATTGGTTGTCAGGACTGTTTGGGGGTGTGTCGAGAATTGGACAGGAAGTGCAGGCTGAAATGACATCCTCATTGCAGGAGCACATGGAGTAAACATAAGACCTACAAAGCAAGGCCATAACCAACACAGCCATGTTCACATGCACTGCTCTGGCCCAGGGGCCTGTGTCAGGATTACGGAGTTGGCTGGAAAAAAAACTGTGCTGAGTAACATCCGGATCCTATTCAGATGTGGAAGAGAGCAGTTAATGAGTCATCTCTGGTACATTAACTGTAATTATACATTTTACAGTAATGAATCACATCAGATTAATGCAGTGATTTTTAACGATTAATCAGTCGATAGAAAGAAAATTTACGGCCACCTTTTCTGATAATCCCAACATTTGCTGGTTTCAGCTTCTTAAGTGCTGTGGATTGTTATTTATGATAAGAAATTAAGTGTCTTCGGGTTTTGGGGCTGTTGGTTGGACAATAGAAGCACTTCGAACATGTCACTTTGGGCTCTGGAAAATTGTGCCGACCATTTTTCTCAATTCTTTGACATTTAGATATAGACTAGAAGAGTAATCTATCAATCAAGATAATAATCGATTCCCTGTTTGTTGGGGCTGATGCTGATATTAATATTAGGGAGTAAAACAATTCTGCAATTGATACATGAGCTGAGATATAATCATTTAATTGCAGTGATCACTATAATGTGATCATTAAACACTTGTGACAAAGATATGTAATAGAAGCATAGTTTTTTTAAGTTTAACAAACTTAATTGTCTAAAATGAGATCAGTAGAAGGAAACATTCAACTTAAAAAATTAAACTATAAATTATCCAAGCATCTTATTCCGCGTTATGTGAAAAAGTCTTTATGTTTGCACATATCGGACAACATACACACCACGAATATATATCTTTTACAGGCTGATATTGGCTGATAATATCAGCCAACAGATATATATATAGCACAGGCTCTACTGCTTATCAGAAAGACACTTCAATATCAACAAATCTCTACAGCTGACTACAAGTACTGCACAATGAACAACACCCTCTTCAAGTCTATCTTCAGTAGAGGCACCGTTGGCTATAATTACTGGTTTAATGTGTATCATCCTGATTCATCCGGAGACGTCTAATTATTCAGTATTCTTTGCAGAACTAGTCCTGCCTCGGAGATTGAACTCGGCTGCTTCAGCCATTAACATTGTTGATTTAAAGTTAATTCTGAGTAGGTTTATCTCAGCGTTTGGGGTCATTGTCTTGCCGTGAAACACATCTTCTCCCAAGTCAAAGTTCTCTTCCAGGCTGCAGCAGATTTTCTTCACAACATTGTGATTCCAGTGTATTTTATTCAACCACATCAAGCCTTCACTGCAGCAGCTGAGCATCCACTGAACCACTGAACCTTCTTCCACTTGTCTCAGAGTTTCTCACATGCCCTCCAGCAAACACTTTTTGAAAAGTCATGTGAGTTCTTTGAACAGTGGCGTTCTCTTTGCAGCTCAGGCATCCGGCTGGGACTGATGTAGGAAATAAGCAGTAGTTGTTGTTGTTGTATGCACCGTTTCTTCTGTCTCAGCTATGAAACCCTGAAGCTCCTTCAGATTTGCCTCTTTCCTCCCCCACCAGTGCTCTTCTTGCGTGGACACTCAGTTGTTGAGGATGGTCGGCTTTAGGGAGAGACAGCTGCGAGCAGACTGTTCATGGATTTAGTATCGGATTGGCAGCTGCAGTTCTCCAGGACTCAAATTATAGAGAAAAGATGGAACATTTGGAACGTGTGGAACTGCTTACAACACGTTTGTGGTCCTGTGTGGATATTTTCTTTTCACGTCTCCACTGGAGGTCTGAGCCTGAGCTGAGTACCCCTAGAATTAGGGTTTCAGTTTCTTAGATAGGATAGGATGGTTGCCGGCACAAAGACTTAACTACACTGAATATGCACCCTTGCTGCCTGTACCTGCGAGGAAAAATGAAATCTGTTTACATTCGTCATTAAGGTTCCATTGTAAAACATTTACTCAATCCCTCACACATACAATTATTTTCAAGGGTTTTGTTTAGGCTTGAACTGATGCCTGCTTTGATTGAGGTAGCTGTCCAGACCTGCTAAAAGAAGAGGAAAAGCAGGCTAACGGGTGTTGTGTTAAGTCTACAGCAGCCTAGGTTTTTGCCCACGAAAGTTGCTGACGAAGATATTGTTTATATACTATAAAGCAATATATTTCATTGCTTAATAACATGATTTGCTTTTGCTAATCCTTTTGGCACTTGTGAAGGATTAATTACCCTCTGTGTGTAACCTAAAACATGTTTTAACATTTAGATTTCGAGTTCACTGGTTGACCTCGGAAACAAAAGTTAACAAAACGTTTTCACCCCAAGGTCCATTTAGTAGCTGTTGTCTAGGTTTCAGTTGTCGCACATGGTCTTCCTCATCAAATTAAGTTTGTTTAGTTGGAAGGGTTTCAGTGTCCCCGAGCAAATCAGAGGATAAGTTCACCCAAAAATGAAGATTCAGTCATTATATGCGGATAAAAAGTAAGGTAAAGTTTTCTGTCCACAAAATATTTTTGGAGCTTCACAGCAAAACAGAGTTGCAAAAAACTGAAGTGGATGGCTTGGATGGGAATGGACATGTTTTAAAACCTTCTAAACAACTGAAAAAAAAAACGTAAAATGGCTCCATACAGCTCGTCCGGCATGATTGAAGTCTCAGGAAGCTCCTGTGATCCAGAATTGGATTCAATTTAAAAAGACATTATTTACATCCTCAACACTCGCTCGAGCTTGTTCTTCCACTTCCGACAGGCTGCGTTCTTTATCTTAGCAGCTACAGTGAAGATTTCAGCATTAAAAAAAATACAAATACCCTTTTTTGAGAGAACAAGTCCCTATCTGCGTCAGTTATTTAGGAGAATGCTGCAGCGCTGTTATGCTGTGAATGACTGAATTTTCATTTTTGGGTGAACTTCTTTAAGATTAGAAAGTCTTGGAAAAATTTAAATTTGAACATCTTCATTTCTATGACAACAGGGTAAACTCCATCTGCCGAGGAACATGTGATAAAAGTTGCAGAACAGTCAGTGTAAATTGTGCTATAGTGTTTTACTGTTGAGCATTTTAAAGGAGAGAAGGCACTGATCAACTTTTGTCTCTGTTTCTCGTCTTCTGTTCTCCCTCCTGCCGTCCTGTCCCTCCTCCAGGTGTGTGTTTCGTTTTCCCAGCACGGTCATCAAGATCCAGTTCATGTCACTCCTGGAGCCCGAGGAGCACAGAGAGAGGGAGCAGCCCTCTCTTCCCCCTCGCCCCCTTCTGCCCCACATTTCCCCCCTCAAAATCAGCATTCCCACAGCGCAGCAGCATGAAGAACACATCAGGGCATTTGGCTCGCCGCTGCCCTCGCCCACAGGCACCATCAGGTACTGAGAGACCCACACACACACACAGTGACACGGCAACTAATATACACACTATACAAATGCAAAGCAGATTGTGTAGATTTGGCAGTAACACATTTTCAGTTAATTGTGCTGACTGTTTAAGCTCAGTACTTGGCTTGCTGAGCCCGAAGCATGTTTTGATTGTGTCTCCAGTCGTGAGATTAAACAAATAGTATTAATTGTCGTGAAGGTTGTAATTAATATACCAAGATGTGTTTGGCAGCTGTTTAGGTAATTGATCAATGTTAATTTAAAGTATAAACACAAAACACACCCTGACTGCAGCGTCTATAATTTGAACTTTTGTTGATTTTTGTCTTAATTCTGACATCATCTTGGAATTTACAATACCATCATCGTCTTTTTATTGTTAGACCAAATTACACATTTACTGAATCATTATAATAATATTTAGTATTTTTATTTATATGGCACATTTAGAATAAGAGTTTACGACAGACAAAGAAAAAGCAGGACACGCATGGAGACAATTCAACAGTAAGGCAAAAGATAAAGACAAAATATACAAAAAGCAAAACACACTGAGTAATATAATATCAATGAATACCAATATAAAAAGATAACATCACATAACTGCTAATACATGGGTAAAGATTAAGAGCAATAAAAACAATGCAGTGTTACATTTCAGACTAACTTTATGACAAATTATTTAAGTTCTTGTCTTCTTGTTTGGGCTTTTATTCCCCTTTAATGAAAACCTTTTTTACAAACAAAACGTCATGACTAAGTTGTGTCCTTGCGTGTTGTATGATTGCTATACAACTGCACAGTGTTTGACGTCTGCTACAGTGTGTGACCTATTCATCTTCTCGTCCTGTCTTGAGCGCGTTCATCGTGTTTATGCAGTCATCTCTGTGTATTTACAAACACGGGAGGATTCATGTCTTTCCTCCGTTTTTGACTTATAAAAAATCCGACAGCATTTTTTCCAACCAGCTCATTTTCACCGACGATATCCTTTCTCGGCTGACGGTGTGCTCGTCAGCTGCTGCAGTAGTGTCTCTGTTGAGATGGGAAGCTGCACTCTAGCGATCTGTGATAGCACATGTTTAAAAAACACTGCTCTATAAATGTAGACAGCATGTGCAGCTGGAAGTGTGTTGCTGCTGCGCGCGCCCTCTGCTGGTCCGTGCCGGCTCCTACATCCTACATCCCCACCAATGTCGGCTTGTATGCGCCTGCCTTATATGGAATGGCTGCAGCTTCGAGGCGCGTGATTGGCTATCGGGCAGATTGTTTTGCCTGTAGGCCGTTTTTCCGTCCATTCGTGGTTTCCTTTTTTCAGAGCCCCCTACCGCTCCCTCTCAGCCCTCAGCTCCTGTTCTCTCGCACGTGGACACACACACACAAACATAGAGTAAAGAGACGCGCGCACATACATCTCACCACCACTTTCTCTGTGGCCTTTTTCGGACACCTCCCTCAACAGCGCACACAACAGGGGAGTATTGTGTAAAAGCACGTGCTCCCACTCAAAACACCGACGGTGTCTGTTCACAGGGTGGTAGGAGTCACTTTTCCTGTTTGGCGACTTTAAATCGAGTGTGTATAATAACATTCTTCTGCCCCTACCAGCATTCACACTTGTGTTTCTGACCCGTGTTCACATGTACAGAGGGTGAAATGCTTGTTGTCACAGTGTCAGAGGACAGCAAAGACAACCCTTGCTCCCTCATGAAAACACACAACTCTTAATGAAGTCAAAGAGTGTGTCGAGTCACAGATACAATTCTGTTTTTATACCTAAGATGTTCCCGAGCAACATTAGAGGCTTTTTGTTCGTCTTCATTCATTTTTTTCAAAGCGTAGAGCTTACAAAGAGCCACTTTCAAAACAGCCTGCAGCCTCGTTTCCCCGGCCAAAAAATACAAACATATTCTCTCTCTTCGTGTGTGTGTGTGTCTGTGTGTGTGTGTGCAGCTCTCTGTTGCTAAAGGCAAATCAAAGCACACTGACTCTCCCAGAAACCAGTGTTTACTTTGCTAACAGAAGCAGGTGTGTGTTATATAACATGTTGGGTTTTCCCTGTGTTCTGTGTCTCAGCAGGACAGCAGATAAAACCTGGTTAAAAATTAACACACTTTTCAGTATTTCTGCTTATCGATCACTTGATCACACAACTCGCTGGATCTGAGCTGTAGTCGTTTTAGCAACTTTAGTTCTCGCGTGTGTCTTTGTGCCATTTCACTAAATGTGTTATTTTAAAGGATTGTGTTCAAAATGTCACAATGTTTTGATTGTGTATTAAATATTTTAAATTGCACGGGATTAAAGTATAAACAGATAATCAGATTTAAGGATTATGTGGATTTTTATTAGTTGATTATTTCTTTAAATCCTATTAAGGATTTGCTGAAATTTTGAATAAGAGTTTGTAATTTCTTCTGTCAGTATTTAGTAAAATGTAGAAATGTGTAATAGAGAAAGCTTTACTTGCTCCTTTGGTGCCATTATTAGGCCTTCGTACTGTTTTAATAGCCTCACTTAAAACATTTTTCATGTGTTAGTTTAATGGTTAATTAGTGAAGTTTCCTTTCACTTAATTTGCTCTCTTTGGGGGGTAGTCAACAACTTTTGTGCATTTAGAGGCTTAAGGCTTATAAATTAATTAGTATCTGTTTAATCATTAAGTTTAATCTTTACTCATCATCAGTTAACTTGTTAACCTTACCTAGAACATGAGATGATCACAAGTCTGAGCTGGTATTTGTCCAAAGGTCCACCCCAGTGACACTCCGTCAACCTGTCAGCTAAAAACTACATTGTCCGAGCTGTTCGTTTAACTGTGTAGAGGTAAAAAATGTTGTGTCACTTTGAGAAGTTGCTTTAAACCGTCACTTTTAAGCCATTAACACACACTCTTTCCTCTCTTCCCCAGTGTTCCTAACTCCTGTCCGGCCAGTCCACGTGGGGCAGGGTCATCAGGGTATCGCTATGGACGCAACGTGACATCTGACCTCCAGTTAGCAGCTGAATATGCTGCCAAGGCCGTTTCTGAGCAAAGACGGAGCATTGCTGAGCAGAGAGGCGGGGGAAGCGAGCCGAGGGGGGAGTCAGCTGGTGGAGACAGCCCCAAGGTGAACACCCAGTAACATCGAAATAAGTGAACTGCCTCCCCAAAAAACATGTTTTTCAACCCCCAGAGAGGGTGCTTGTGCTTGTACAGTTTGTATTTTAGGATGTTTGGGTGTTAATACCTGTGTCTCGTTTGTCCAGGATGAGTCCAAGCCACCTTATTCCTATGCACAGCTGATCGTCCAGGCCATCTCGTCTGCCCCGGACAAACAGCTGACTCTCAGCGGCATCTACGCCCACATCACCAAACACTACCCCTACTATCGCACTGCAGACAAGGGCTGGCAGGTAGGGCATTTCTGTCATAAACTGGATGGTAATGGCATTCTGTGGTATGTCATAACAATCCAAACTTTACTGTCATGTGTAACATTTAGATTAGATGATTATGGTTGTATGATACGGCAACAGATAATCTCAGTTATTTCAAAAGCGTGTCCTGAAATGTTTTTCCTGTTCAGAGCCATAGGCCGTAAAACTGATAAAATGCTTTTTACGTCCCTCCAGAACTCAATCAGACACAACTTGTCTCTCAACCGCTACTTTCTGAAAGTGGCCCGCTCTCAGGATGAGCCCGGCAAAGGGAGTTTCTGGCGCGTGGATTCAGCTTCTGAGAGCAAGCTGGTGGAGCAGGCCTTCAGGAAAAGACGGCAAAGAGGGGTGGCTTGCTTTAGGACGCCGTTCGGACCTCTCTCTTCGAGGTATGTCACCTGCGGCCTTTCAGCAGCATGGGCGTCTGTCAGACAAACTCAGATCCATGCTCTGTTGCTTCTTATTTGACTCACCCCTTCTTCCCTCTCTCTGCTTCTGCTCCTGGCTATCATTTGATTGGATAGAACAAAGTAAGTCTAATTTTGAGGTTGATAATATTCAGCAGAAGGTTCTGGCAGTGAAGGATTTCTGAATGAAACTAGAAGACTCCTAATGTGTTCACTGATCTTTGGTCCCTCTCACATCCTTTCATTCATCTTTTCCAGGAGTGCCCCGGCATCCCCGACCCACCAGGGACTTCTTTCTCCTCCATCCAGCGGGCTGCAGACTCCTGAATGTCTGAGCAGGGACGGCTCTCCGATCTCCCACGACCACCACGAACAGCTGGCTAGCAAACTGGCATCTGTACCTGAGTATAGGTACTCTCAGAGCGCCCCAGGTGAGCCTGCACACAGGTGCACATAAATCCAAACAAAACATATTCAAAGACACACACCTGAAGGCTTTCACATACACTATAAATGGGTGAAACTGTCTGCGTCTCTCTCTGCGTAGGATCTCCGGTCAGTGCTCAGCCTGTCATCATGGCTGCGCCCCATCACCCATCAATCCTGCCCTCAGGTGCGGGGAAAGCCCTCGCTTTAGTTCCAGGTGGTGGCCAGCCCATCCACCTGCTTCAGAACCCCAATCAGTCTCTCACCATGGTGCGGGTGGTGACCAGTGGCCCTCTAACATCCAACCCACCGAACGGGTACAGCAACCCCTCCGCTGGAGGAGGAGAAGGCAACAGTGAGCTCAGAGGTACAGCCGTGTGAATGTCTGTTAGAAGTGTGCACCCCAGGTGTTGGTCTAGTCCACAAGTATTTATTTATGTACGCGAGTATTTATGGAAAAGGGTTAAAATAAATGAAATGATCTCTCTCCAGACAAGCGTTTAGCACAGTTTCAAAAATAATCTCAGGTCATTCTAACACACCTTTCCTCTCTTTTCCATAATTGTTATCAAAGTCATTCAAACATTAATTTAGTTAATATACAATGTGAAACACTCCATTATCATAGCACACACTCAGTTTACATTTGCCAATGATGCTTCAAACACTGATAAACGTGGGTGTCTGCGTCATCGTTTCCAAAAATGTCAGTTTCTGTCCGTCCAGACGTGAACACTGACTCTGAGTTTCTGATTGTCTGTACTCGGCAACCTTAAACGCAAACTGTTACGTGTGTACGAAAGGCTAAAACGCATAGAAAGCACAAAGTTTTAAGAAATACCCGTGTATGTGTGCCACCACAACTTAAATAGTTTAGATTTATTTTTAGTACAAACATATGGACATATTCTGAAAAACAACTAGACGCTACAGTTTTCAATGTTAAATGTAAGATTTTATGTTCATATTACATAACTAGCATAATCTAACCAGATTTTCTCCAAAGTAATCCTTGTCTTTAAGTTTTGGCAGACTGATCACACATGTGCACGTCCGTAAACATTCAGTAGTTTTACATGTTTGAATTGTGTGTTTTTAATCAGAAGCTCAGCTGAGCAGAGAGCGAGTGATCCAGACAGTCGACAGCGTGGTGCAGGGTGGGGACGGGAGGAACTTCGCCCCAGGTTTCCATCAACTTCCTGTCCGTGCCGTTACCCAGAACGGCAAACACACCACTGCTGCTGTTGACACAGCAACCAGCCTTGCTAATACATCTGGTAAGATTTTTCCGCCATCACCGCCTCACATACTAACCAGGTACGGTGATGAGTACAGATTATTGTTAATGCTTAAAAAGATTTTTCCTGTCTGCACCTGTAGTGCTTTTTACCCACCTAGAGTATTTGTTTTTGAGACACTGGTCTTAGATATTGTCTGCCCTCTCTGTTTTGATGGAACTAGATGGCCCTCACCTTGTGCTGCTCAAAGCACCAAAAATGACATTTAAAAAAAACTTGACAGCACTGTCGCTTTCAAGAAATCATGACCCAGCTCTCCTCATCTTCCTGTTTAGGCCTGAGTAGTCCTCTCCAGATCCTGGCTGCCCAGGCCTCCAGCTCCCCTCCAGTGTTGGTGAGCAGACAGCCGAGTGCAGAAACTTTAGCCGAGCAGCCAGGTGAGCCCCAGGCCAAGCGGCCAAAGGTGGAGGACGAGGGTGGGACTGAATCTGCTCCGCATCAAGTCACGCCTGCCCAGCAGCCCGTCATTGTTGCCATGACATCGCAAACCCACGACCCTAGGAAGTAAAACCCAGGGCCTCTTACCAGGTACCCAGTGGACAGCCTCCTTATCGTCCTCTAACTGCTTCGACTTTTATACTCATTTGATATGACTGCAGCCGACACGGCCAAAAAATGTACAGGCAGCCTCTCTCAACAGAAGGGAATTCAATCGTGAGGAACATATATTTTGGTCAAAAGTAGATGAAAACCTTCAAATGCATTCTGAATGTAAAAAAAAAAAGCAAGTAAATCTTTCAGGACTTTTTTCAGCTTTACAGTTTTTAATGTAATCCATCATTCACTGACGACACAAACGAGTGAGGACGTTAAGCTTACGAGAGCATTATGCATATTAAAAATCACTTCAGCACTACTTTTACTATGTGAATGTTGGATAATATCTCAGATACGACCTTTCCTCCTAGTTGATGGATCAGATGCATCAGTCGCTCTCAGGCCAAAGAACTCACCTCTCCTGCACTTCTGATTAGAGTCACTGCCTGATTTTTAAAACCAGGGAATGTGTGTTCAGAGATTTGAAATGGCCGGCATTTACAGAAGAAACTGTGACGATCAGAGTTGATTTTACTGTGTAGTTTCACACAGACAGAGAGAGGACTTAGCTGCATATACCCAGACCAGACTGATGGGGCTTGGGAGACTGTTAAGAATATGATTGTACTCTTTTAAGGCAATCCTTACAGAAAAAAAAAACACACACACACACACACAAAAAAAAAACAGGTTGTCTGTCTTAGAAAAGAAAGATGTTAATATTAAGGCTTAGAACAGAATGTGAGACGTCTCTTCTCCTCGCCTTCTCTGTAAAAGATAATGTTTCGAAGGAAGCGCTAGGAGGAAATCCAGGACCCAAACCAGGACTTTTGCAGTTTCCGCTTCACTTCGGCTCAGTTTGGTTTATCAGTGTGACACTTCTCAGATTCAAGATGATCTGGGCGATTGGACAGCAGAGAAGGGCAAAAAGAAAAAAGAAAAAAAAAAAAAAGAGGCAACTATTTGGAGTTGATTGAAGTGGAGCTAACCTAATGTAGACAAACTGATTGTTGTTTTAATTTTGTTTTCTTGTTTCAGTAGTGGTAAAAGGAGAAATGGAACAGCCTGTGCGTACAGTTTTGTTTGTCTTAGCACAGAAAAGCATTATTGTAATAATCCTTAAAGCCTTAAATATTTCTACATTGTTTTTTTTGGTTTTTTGTCATTTTATTTTAACCTTTAGTCAGCTTTACCTTTTTAGATTGTTAACACGGCGCTTCTTTAACAGTACATGATCTGCAACACTACAATGGTGACAGTTCTGTTGCATCAGTAGACTTGTATCAGTTTTATCAGGGGAAGGGCGGGACCAACACATGACCACAAATTTCAACTGCTCTCGTCTTTTTTCTTTCTGTTTGGTACTTTTGACACCTTTTTTCTACTCTCGGCTTGCTTTCGATTTCCCCTAAAATACATTATTAACCTTCTTTCTCCCGATCTACCTCTCCTCTCCTCAGCGAGCAGTCTCTCCATCTTTGCCGTCTCTACAGAGGCATCAAGCTGTCGGCACTTCCTGTCACAGACTCTGCCTTAATTAGATATTCTCCAGCACTTTCTCCCCCCCTCCACCTCTTTCTACTCGCTCATTCTCACTCTGCCTTTAGCTTTTTTCCGAATGCACGGGCCTCATGTTTTTTTTTAGCTGGCAATCAGGCACAGTTTTCGCGCAAGGTTTCAGTGATTGTTGTTGCACATTATTAGAAAAAAAACAAACAAAAAAAAAGATGCGTAATGATTGTATGCTGCTCTATCTGCTAAATGACAAAGCTATTTAGAAGGTATTTTTTTCTTATTTTGGAAAAAAAAGAAAAAATATTTTGCTATGTGTAAAAAAAAAAAAAAACAGCTGTCATCAATACGTAAACATTCTGGAAATAGAGAAGTATCTGTATTTTTAAATGTTCCTGTTTTTGTGATTTGTTAAAATGTGTAGCACAAATTAAAATTCCTCATTGACTTAAGAATTTCTTTGTCCTCTCTCGTGTGACCAGGACTCCACACTGCAAGTCGCGTTTACATTTGGTTTCTAAGCAGAGAAATGCAAGTATCCAACAATCTTTATTCTTCAGTACAATCTTTTTTTTTTTTCCTTTTTTTAAACAGTATAAATAATGAACAGAGAAGAAGAGACATGCATGAGATCAATGTCATACAAACCTTGAAATGGACCAAAATGTTACTGCAAGGAAAAGAACAGAATCAAAAGCTGAGAGCAAAACAAAGCTGATGGAAAAAAAGAAACGACGCTGAGACTGACATTTAAGTCATTGTGTAAATAACAGGAGAAATAACCAACATCGCTGTCAACATTAGTTAGTCAGTGTTACAGGACAGTATGTAGGTTTGATACTTCTCCTTTTTTGAGGTTTGGACTTTCGCCTGACAAAACTGGCTGAGCGTTTTTCTTAATTCTTACAGACTGACAACAGATGCAGCGCTAGTGAAAATAATCATATTTGCAGCCCCAGTAAACGTCAAACACAGCTGCCCTGCACTCCTCCGGTACATTGTGTGACGGCCTGCTCAGGGAGCCGGTGAACATCTCCATCTGCAGCTGTGTGATGGTTCCCTCTCTCTGCAGAGGGACTGATCACAGGCTGGCAGAGGGTCGCTGCCCCTGAGATGCTGATCCAGATCATCCCCAGGGGAGCTCTACAGAGCTGAGGTCAGAACTGAAGGCCAGGCAGCATAAAACTGATTAGCATAGCCTTTTTTCCCTTTTGAAACAGGGGCTTTATACAAGGTGACCTGTTACTGTTCGAGCTGAACCTCCTTTTTAAAGGGTAAGTACAGCCAAATTACATAAAACATGTTCTGTCAGGTATCTAGCTACGCAGGTAGTTTTGGTTTTACTTGTCTAAATTTCTAGATGTGCCTCTGAGATTTCTGCTTCCACCTCAGTATGATGGAAGTTAATGTAAAGTTGTGGTTTTGGGCAGTATTGAAAATTTACTTTAGAAAAAAGAAACATCATTCTTTCAAGAGAAAATGTCCCCGTTACTCCGGAAAATCCGGATCTCGCAGTGATTCACTGGTTCTACTTTCTATCAAAAACTATTCCTTTTTATAAATATCAGGTCAGCAGACTGAAGACAACTGCCACTGAATTTTTAAAAATGTAATTTATGAGTACTGTGAACAACAACAAATGACCTTCATTTAGGGCTGCCTGATTCGGGGGAAAACCTGACATCGAATTTTCACCAGATAACTTGAATAGCTCGCGATTAGAGGCTACGCACATGATGTCACCATGGTTACAACCACTGACTGGCAGAAAAACTACTGACGTTGTTAATATTTATCAAGTGCTGCAAACAATGTTCGGCTTGGAAGCTCCGAAACAAACAAAAACCATCTGAAACGTGACAGAGCTGAGTTAATCTGCCGTGCTTGACGCTGCAGCTCCCGCGATGTGACTATGGCACATGTGTACATTGTGATGTCGATGCTGAAACCATGTATTGTGCGGCCTTATTCTATTGTACTGTGTTGGAGGCTGAAATCTCGCATACAAGAACCTTAAAACAAATATCTGCTAATGCTCAATACCACTAGAAGTAAAATACAGTTTCTGTAATTTGGGTGGAGTTACCCTTCCAGCAAAAGTACAGCTGTGACACAATGTGATGTACATGAGTTATATACATGTTCAGAAAACATGAAACTAATAACCTTTTCGATTTAAAAACACAACCCATGACTACAGCGCGTTTCGCTCATTCCTTTTTTTCCATCAGAAGGTTTCAGTGTTTACGATTGAGAAGTTCCCCAAATGCAGTTTCTCTTTTGAGTGTTAAATATTTACAAACGACTATTTACACCTCTTAATAACCAGATACGTACAGCAAATATTCACAACAAAAAATGTGGTTTGTACATGCCAGGATTGTGCATCAGAACCTCTGGAGTGAAGCATTTACGATCCGGTAATTAATTAACAACTGCTGCACGTCGCCTGTGCATTAAGAGTTCGCCTGTTTTTTTAGGAGGTAAAAGTCCAGAGATGAGGTTCAATGAGCTGGGCTGTGTGTCTTGACATTCTCGAGTTGGCTTCCTCTGCCTCTTCCAGTACAAAAGTCAACATTCATACACAATTTGTCTCTTTGAGCAGAAGATGGTGGCGCTTTGGGAGCTGCTGACAAACGGGTCTATAAAACATTCCACTCTAAAAGCAAAGTGTAAGACATCCCGCCTCCGCCGAGGCTGTCGCAAGATGTTCGACTGCAAATGCTTTTAGAATTGTACATTTGTCTGAGAGGTGGGTAGCTGTGTGACCATGCTACGTAATGTCTTAAGTACTAATACAAATTGTTCTAAAAACAGGTGGAAAAAGTCCAGTGTGCGCACTCGCTCCAGGAGACGATCTACTGTGCTTTAAACCACGTCAGACTGCATGCTGGCTGGTTAGACCTCGCACCACCTCGAACGCTGATTAATTAGGCAACTTTCCTCACAGCGCATTCCTTTGATGTCGCCGTGGGTAACGGATTCTGTCTGTCACACAAACCCAGCAGGAGTCAGCGTGAGGTGAAGCAGGTCTGGCAGCTGTGGAGTGGAGTCGTGGAGCGTTGTCTCCAGTTTGAGTGCTTGGCTTTGTGCTGTTGTAGTTTTCACATTCATATTTCATGACGCGTACGGACGCTTTGGGGGTGTGTGTTTGTGTGTACCCTGTTCACCAGCGCACACATCTGTAGTATCCCTCGTTGTCTCGCCGTCCTACCTCAGAGGTGGTCAGCAGGAGGAGGCACTAATCTTCTCTGAGACGTCGGGGTCGGATTTGGCTACCAGGAAGCGTAGGCGACCTCCTCCCAGACGAATCAGATCCACCGCGCTGCGAGGAGCACACGGGGGGAAGTAGGGGGGAGAAAGACAGGAGTCCAGTTACATGAAGCTCAGCAGAGACAGAGTAAGGATGAACCAATCAATCAAAGTAATCAGTTGAGTCAAGAGGCTGACAGCCGTGGGTATAGTTAACACTGTGGGAAGAGTGCTCACTCTGCCATCAACGTCAATATCACTCAGTAGTATCATTTATCTCCACCGGCACACTGTTGGTCACAAACAGCAGCGGTGGAGCGTCGTCTGTACCTCTGGTAGTCTGCTCCGATCAGACTGGTCCCGTTCACAGCCAGGATGCGGTCTCCGATCCTCAGTCTGCCGTCGGAGGCAGCAGGTCCGTCAGGGATCAGAGTCCGGATGTAAATGCCTGGAGCGTTGAGAGGAGTGTGCTGCAGGAGGGACAAGTGTTAGAGTGTGTCCAGTATGTGTGTGGGCTCCCATGAGCAAACAAATACATTTATATCATCGCCAATTAAAATACCCCTGTTTTTGTTTTGTTTTTGTTTCTTAATAGCTGGCAGGCGTTTTCTTAAAACTTCGACAGGACACCTGAAACGTAACGATCAACTGTAGGGATGCCCAAACTGAAACTTAACGGTGGTGTAGCAGCTTTGTGGGACGACCAACTTTGAGTCGCCCTCATCAAGAGCATAACCTTTGTTCTACATCAAGTCGCTGCGGTTTGATAAACTGCAGGTAACCACACTGAGAGCACGTCTGCCTCGTGCTGTGTTACCACTGAGCTCTTGCAGGTAAAAGAAGATTGTAATGTGAGGTAACCCAGAGCTTAATAAATGCTTACTAAACTTCAATTGATTATCAAAACTGTAGGCAATTGAGAAATAACTAAAATTGAACAACTCTTTTGAAAATGGATACCAATAGAAACACAGTGTTTCTTCTCTTTAAGTGTTTAAGAGGCTGTTTTATAAGCCTGATAATCATCATTGTGCTTCACGTGCAGCAACTTCAATATTGTGATATGACACGTGCTGAAATATTGGGATAATGCTTTAACATGCTATGTTAGGCTTTGTTAAAAGAACAATTAAATAAGTTTAAAATTTTGTCAGAGTGATTGAAAAAATGATAAAAACCCTTTTTTTGTCCACATAATTGTTTCAGGAGTGAAATCTTAGACAGCTGAGGGGCAAAACTATTCTTTGAAGACTGTAGTAAATGTTTTTTTTAAACACATTATAATGTAGTTTTAAGTTGATATGAGTGTTGATGAGGTGTCAACATCCGTAACTAGATGATAGCACAAAATAAATATATTAACTTTCTGGTCAGCACATCCACATTTACAATTATTTTCATTAACAGTAATTCCCAAAATACGGTCACATTGCATCAGTTTATATCCGTATTAAAATATTACATTTTGT
Organism: Lagodon rhomboides; assembly: GCA_039737535.1. Classification (NCBI taxonomy): domain Eukaryota; kingdom Metazoa; phylum Chordata; class Actinopteri; order Spariformes; family Sparidae; genus Lagodon; species Lagodon rhomboides. The sequence goes on from CM077786.1 coordinate 29,106,556, forward strand.
CAAGACGTAGCTCCAGAAGTGTCACTGTAGCTCCAACATGCTTTTGTTTTTAGAGTAATAAAGATTAAACCACACAGCTGGAACCTGGACTGACGGGTAGGATACAGTGTGAAATGTGTTTTGTACTCACCAGGCCGTCTATGAGTCCCATGCCCAGTCCGTAGGGTCCCTTGTCCAGTTCCACTACAAACACCACACACAAGTCATCAGGAAGGGGAGGGGCGCCAGGGGAGGATACAGGGAAAGGAAACTCACACCCACTAATACACCCTGCAGAGGACACGGACACGCAAAACCACAAAAACACACACGCATACACACACACACGCACAAACACACACAAAAGGGTCTCGCTATGGGGCTGGACAAACATCGGAGGTCTCACTGTGCAGAAGACACACACACGGATACGGAGACGCATGCAGCTAATCTGACACACAAACATGTGCTTCTGTCTGGAGCCTGCAGATGTCACACTCAATACACTGAGAGGCTGAGCAGGAGGAGAGCGAGCGTCACGTGAGAGCTGCAGGTTTACTACAGAGCTGAACAAAGAGCAGAGTTAAAGCTGCACTCATCGATTTTTGTCCTCTGGGGGGACAGAAGAACTCAGATACAGGTGAAACTGATATGATCAGCTTATAAAGTTGTTATTATATCCAAGATATACTTTTTTTATATATATTAACACAAGTATGATAATGTAAGATGTTTGGCCTCGTGCATCTGTTGTTCATGAGTTCCTCCGGGTGCCTTTTTACCAGCAACTGATTGTTGTTGTTCTTTTTGTACACTTTTTTTTTTTTACCCTTACGCTACAGACTCTCTCTCCTCCCTTCACTTGTATTTTGAGGGTAATTTATTTACCAAAAACAAAACGAAACAAGACACACAGTACACAAAGTTGGAAACAGATTTGATTGTTAGCATTTTTTAAAAACGTCTATAGACATCGGGATAATATTGTTATGGTGAATTTGTTTGGCCACGATAAGCATGTTGTGAAAATCTTACATTTACAAAAAGGACATTTAGTTTAATTCTGTTCCCTTGTTCTGCTGTGTCAACCTACATTTACCCTATGATGGATGAATAAAGGTACAGCAGCTTTATCTTATCTACTGACCAGCGCAATTCTTTTTTTTTTTTTATGCTAGTTTGCCTTTTGTTTGTTATTGTGCCTGTTGGTGTGGAGTTGATGATGATTGTTAGTAGGTTCATCGCCTCATCTTTAACATTCGTTGTAATCATATAATCCATTAAAGGAAACCTCGACCTCATGTTCCCTCACAGAAAAACTGATTGCAATGATTTCCACACAGATTTCAAATTTGTGAAAGTTTTAAAAAGGTAACCAGATCGGTATTTGGAGGAAGATGGTTGAATCTGTGAATCCCTAATATTGTGTATCCTTAACTGCAAGGTTTCAAAATCATGCTGTACATTCAAGGTGGACAAAATGACAGAAACACTTCACACGATGTGATTTAGTGCAACAAATAAACACTACTTTAAAACGGCTCTGATTGCATAGTGCTCATCTTTATAGGTCGTAGACGGTGGTGTCCAATCTGCTCATGTGTTCCTGTTATTTTGTCCACCTCCTGTATGTCCCTCAGCCTACCTTCCAGTCCGTTGGTGATGAGTCCGTTGGTCTTTTTACATTCTGCCACAGCTCTGCTGCTGCAGCCGTTGGTCTGGGTGTTGGAGCCTATGATCGGCCCTCCTCCTCCTCCTCCTCCTCCTCCTCCTCCTCCTCCTCCTCCTCCCTCTGGGTACAGCGGGGTGTTGGGAGGGGTCAAGAGGCAGGACGGGTCGGGATTTGCTGTCCGAGGGTGGTGGATGGTGCCGTTCCTTCTGAGGCTGTGCGTGTGCGATTGGCCTGGCGGTCTATCCCGGCCTCTCTCCTCTCCCGTCTCTGATGTCACCTCGTCCCCGGGACCTCCGGAGCGAGGGCTGCTGTGGGCCGGAGGCAACAACTCCCTCTGTGTCGGGATCGAAAAGAAAGACTTCAGAAGGCAGAACGAGCTGCATAGTGAGGATCCGAGGGTTAGGAAGCGGAAGGGAAATGAATATTCTTGTAACCAATGCAAAAAACGTTGTTGTTGCAGCATTTTAAAAAGCTTTGTTCGGATTGAAAACGACTGAAGATGCCATTTTTATTTTACAGTTTGACATATTTGTGAATGTACGTGTGTTTCTGTGTGTATGTGTACATCTGAGGGTGCAGTAACACTGGGGATTATGGTCTAGTCAGCCGTTCCCACTAATTAGACAGCCTAAAGACTAATCAGATTAACCATGATTTAACCATGTCTAGGTTTCTGTGAGTGAGTGTGTGTATGTGTGTGTGTGTGCGGCTTGGCTGGAGTAGAGGGTTTTTGTCTTTCATTTATGGGATTATGAGGAACTCCTCAACGACCACAGCTGCTGAGGCACATGGCCGGGATTACTGCTAGGTGTGTGCATTTGACAGTGTGTGTGTGTGTGTGTCTCTGACCTGAACGTCGGGCCAGTCAGCTGTGTTGGTTCCGTTGGAGTGTGTGTGCACGCTGGGAGTGTTGGTGTGTGTTTGGGTCTTGGTGCGCAGCCCCCACAGGTAGTGGCGGATGTAGAGCAGCTGTCTGTAGATGCTGTCCTCTATGCACTCGCTGTCCAGGTCCACTCTGAAGCCGGCGCTGGGAAGCACGATGGGAGGGTGGTTCTCGAAGCTCTCCAGGAGGTCCACTGGACACAAACAAACCGGTGTGAACTCATCTATACACGTGTGCGCCATTAAAGGCCTGATCCAGGATCCCCCATAAGCCTGTCACTCTTTCTGTTTGGCAGCTGTCACATTCAAAATCTCATTCAGTGAAATCTAGAGAACTTTTTTAAGGAAACCTAAAAATGTCAGGTGGAGTAATTAGTTTAAAAACAGGATACTGTGACATTTAACACCATTGTGCTGGTACAAGCTCAAATGATGTCACAATTATACAAGAATGTAATAGGAATCTATGAAAGTTCAGACGAAAGTAGGTTCATCCTCAACTGTTGAGGAAACTCAGTCGATAAAGAAATGAGAGAGCATCACAGTCAGGTTCAGTAAACAATGATATGAATCACCGTGTTTATGTCCCGTTGACTGTAAATGTGATATCCCGAATGATGCAAACACACTGATGCTGTCCGCTCGTCACAAACAGCAAACTGCCTTCAGAGTGTAAAATAACGCAGTCTGACACTAACTGCAGCAAATTCTCATTCTCATTCATTTGTAATCGCTTGTGCTCAATCATGGCGGACGACCTTTACCTAAAGGATCCCCTTCACAGGTTTAAGACATAAGAATACTCTCACAGTGAAGTCGTTAAAGGTCAAACACATTTCTGGAGGGAGATTTTAAATATAGATATTGTACCTACAGACTGAACTGTCACCTGACTCAACAAAAAAAAAATAGCTATAAATTCTTGCTCACAAATTCACACATGTACCTGTTCTGTATATATACGCCTCGTCCTCACTGCTGGGTTGCCATGTTGGGACGGGGCCTATCTCTGCTGTGAGCTGGTACTGGGTGAGAATCCTGTGCAGCTGGACGGGCTTCAGAGTCGGGTGCTCGCTGGACAAAGCTCGCCAACTCAACTGCACGCAGAGAAGAAGGAAGAGGAGAGATTCAGTAGAAGTCAAGGGGGGTTCTTTTTTTTTCTTTTTTACAGCCAGGTACAGAAGCCTTGAAGGTCAAGTGACGATTTAAAAAAAGTCTGATCTAAATTGTTTTACTTTCCTGTGATAAGACTTGAGAACTGGTGAAAATGTCTCTTTCCTTAACCTTTTTTTCCATCTGTGAAAATTTCTAGAGAAACCTTTTTTCCATGTGCGAAACTCAATGACAGTTTTTAAATACTGAAAAGAAAAAAACTACTTTCATCCGTTTTCACACAAAAAAAGATTCACATGTTTTCATGGATGGAAAAAAAATTAAGGAACATTAAATTAAAAGATTATAAGCAGTTCTCAAGTCATTAACACAGGTGAAAAAACAATTTAGATCAGACATAGAAAATGGATCACCAGAAGAAAAAAAAAAGCTCACTTGTCCCTCTGGGCTTCCGTAGGCCAAGCAATCACTGGAGGTAAAAAGATCCTGGCTAAACCTCTTCCAAAGACATTATCAATAAACAGCTGATCAGAGTGACTCCATGAACAACAGTTCTTTCAGCTGTATGTAAAACAGTCGATCACAGAGCCAATTAAAGCTTTCCTGTTCTCTGTTACCTCTGTTTGGACGACTAGGGGCTGCGACTAATGATCGTGACATTAACGACTATAAAATGCCAGAACATGGTGAAAAATGTTGTGATCCCAAAGACGAAGAGGACGTTCATCAAAATCATTGTCTGGCCAGAATCCAAAGATACTCAGTTTACTGTCATAAAGGAGGAAAGAAACCAGAACATTTTCACATTTAATCAGATCATTTTGGCTTCTTTTTCTTTAAGATTGTCAAAATAGTTGGCGATTGATTTAACAGTTGGCAACTAATTGATTAACTGTTGTGGCTCGGTGGACGACTACGTGAGTGAGCATCTCAGTGGCAATTAAACTTGTAAGTTATCTGAATACGGTGAGCTTCTCTGTTTATTTTTAAATACTGCAACATAATTAGTGCTTGTGATAGATTGTATGTGTGTGTGTGTGTGTGTGTGGTACCTGTGTGAGCTGCTGTGGGGGCGTGGCCAGTATGGACACGGTGCTGTTGAGTTTGGTGAAGAATTTGTCGGCCAGATGTCCCAAACCGGACCTGCTCGCCCACTCCATGACCATCCGCAAACAGGCCTGAATCTGCAGCACCTTGGAGCGCTGGAACCAACCCCGAGACGGACCTGCGCACACACACGCACACACACACACACACACACACACACACACACACACACACACACACACACAGAAACAAAGTGAGTGGATATTTCATCAGAGACTGCAGTGGATTTCTATTCTCGGAGGTGTGTGCGGCTGAGAGAAAGGCAGACTAAAAAGAGATTGCTTTTTGTGTGTGTGTGTGTGTGTGTTGTACATCGATATAGACGATCTTTCCAAAATAAGTTAATATTGAAGTCACTGGAACTGAAATAGCAACAGCCAGCGGCTGCCTGCTCCTTGCAGAATACAAATGTTCTGCTGCAGAGGAGCTCAGCTGACTGGGTTTGTGTTCTACTGCACAACAAACCAGCAGCAGGCTGCATTCCTCTCTCTGTGTAATCCTTTCTTTCTCTGTCACAGCAGACAACTGAAAGGAAGTTTTGTGGCAAGTTAAGCAGGCGACAACTTTAAATCTAGCATTTCTCGAGCTGGCATCCAATAGTTTGTCAATCTGTCGCTCCACTGCCTCACTGCAGCTATAATTCCTATTTAAGCTTTTTGAAACACCCCCCAATGTGAGGTGATGGGGTTTGGTCCAAACAACGACAAACAACTGGACTAGAGCCGAGTTTCATTTTAGAGTTTCTATGCAGATGACAAAGCAATATTTTTGATTGATATCTACAAAATTTTGTAATATTCATTTGGTCAAAATGCCTGTACAATTTCAGAAAATCCAGGGTGACATCTTCAAACTGCTTGCTGCTTTGTTTGACCAACAGTCGAAAAATAAAATAGAGCTCAGGATTACAAACACACACAACCAACACGATTCCAAAAAAACCTGTGGAAAACAAACACTATGTGAAACACATGATTGTATGAAGGATATTACAATCATGGGCTCAGGAACACTTTGTAAAACTTGTCGGTAAACACAGTTAATTTGCAAATGACTGTTCTGATTTGGTTTTATGTTTTCCACAGAGTTCTAACTTTTTTGATTCAGGGTTGGAATAGAAAGCTGTGCATCCTCTCATTTTAGAAAACGGCCTTTAAAATCATTACAGGACTTGTTTCTTAAACTCAATTACTAAGAAATCTTCTTTATAACATAATCAATAAACTTTTTCATATAACAAAAGAAGCCAAAGTTTCCTAAGTCCAGGATTTTCAAAAAGGTAGTGTCAGGTACACGAGCCAAAATCAACAGTATATAGTACACAGTGTAACAGATACTGATATTAGGAAGTAAAAAATTCTGATGAATCAATAAATTGTTTAAATTTTTAACAAGGCAGGATATTTTACAGTTTAACAAACTTTACTGTCAAAAACATCATCAGTGCACCGAAACAATGAACTTCACTGGGAATGTAATAATCATAAATTACACTGAGCATCTTTTTCTGCATTCTAATCTCTCTGTATCGGCCGGGCCCTGCTTTAGATGCAAAAAGATCGTCAGCACGACAAGATATATTTTACTAAAAGGAGGAGCTGAGAATAAGTTTAAAGTGCCTCAAGTGATAAGATAATGAATCTGATCGGACAACCAATTCCCGTTTTGGCACTTGACAGTTTACAAAACTAAACGCGTCTCCTCAAAATGTCTCTCTGTGATTTAGACATGACAGGAAGTTTCATTCAGGCGATAAACTGGCAGCATTGTGTGCAGACATTACACACAACCCTTAAAATTTTCTGCCATATGTTTTGGTTGCGCACACACACACACACACACACACACACATATACATACACTCCCCTCTGTAATAGGCTTATGTCTAGGCATACAGTAATCTATGTGCAAGGCATCGCAAACAGACGAGACATCACTTAACCTCTTAAGGTGTCATAATGCCTCACAGCAGCCGGTTTACATACACACACACACACACACACACACACACAAACTCCCCTTTAAACGCAGAGGAGCCTTCGTACACGCTCAAACAAACCGTCCTGACAACAAAGAGCCACCCGTTCGAATCTGTTTGCGGGGTGAAAGACGTCAAACAAACACAATCGCACAAATCCACCACGGAGCAGAGCGCCTGCACCGCATTACATCCTGTAATCTTGAATCCCCCCACGATCAGGTTTTCTTCCTGAGATGCCGTAACATTGAGCAAACAGTGTGTGTGCGTCTGTGCGAGTTGCAGAGCGCCCGGTGCCAACGTCAGCGTTACCTGCTATAAACTCGCTCCACTGTTACCATGGACACCATCAGCGGAGAAATATAAATGAGCGACGGGGAAAAAAAAAAAAAAAAGGGGGAGCGAGGTAGAGGGAGAGAAAAGCCAGACAGACGGGGAGAGGGAGGTGGAGATGAGGTGGGGGGACGGGGGGAGCCTCTGCATGAATATAAAGGTGTTTCTCCTTCTCCCTTTGCCAGACATGTGATCTCTGCTGTCTCCAGCGCCTAATGAAGACATATGGCGTGTGCGTGAGTGTGTGTACATGTGGCTGAAGATACAGAGGGAGGGCGTGGAGAGGTAGTAGTCGGACACATGGATGTACCCGCCGGTAAACGACTGTTTTCTGTATTTAGAAAAGGTAATAGACTATTAGCAAGGTCATCACAACAACTGAGCGGCACTCCAGCCCTTTACCCTTCACTCTGCCCTCTTCCCCTCTTCCCCTCTTCCCCCCACCCATCCTCTATCTCCTCTCGCTCGCCTCCGTCCAATCCCACCTCTACTCTTCTTTGTCTCACCCCCTGACGGCCAGATGGAAGGAAGGAAGGCAAGGAGGAGGAGGAGGAGGAGGAGGAGGAGGGGGGAGAAACAGAATGCAGATAGGCGAAGGGCATTGAGGACAAATCTGGGTTAGTCACTGTCAAAATGCTGACAAGGACACAAGGACACTCGCTCACACACACACACACACTCAACGACAACTGTACAAACCCTGGGGGAGGTCTAATGGGTGAGGGAGTGTGAGCGCGCGTGCTCTTCGCCCTACCTTTGTCCATTAGCTGGTTAAAAAGTGACACGTTGGAGAAGAAGAAGAGGTAGGCAAACATCTGAGCCTGGATCTCCGGGTGGACCTGGTAGCCCTGCAAAAGCTCCTGGCCATTCTGAAAAACCTGCACACGCATGCAAACATACTGCTGTTATGAAAAAAGACACGTCTATGCTTCTATTGTTGCTTAAGTCTATTAAAAAAGACTTTATATATTATCACATATATTCCACATCAGCAGTTTCATCTCTTACAGTTCCCAAAGGTTCACCCTGATGTTTTCAGTATCTTTTAAAACTTCTTAAATTTAAAATAAAATGAATAATTCTGTGGGTTTGAACAAAGTTTGGCTGCACATATCAGCCAGGTTTAAAGCAAAATTTCAGAAAGTTTCCAACAAATAAGAGGAAGAGACACAAAAAGCGCTAAAATAGAAAAACATGTGTTAATGAAAGAAAGAGTCTGACTGGCTTGACCTTTGCAGATACTTGTCAGCTCACATGAGACAATATTTCTTGCTGCGTGAAGCAGAATATAGAAAGGTGTCAACGGTCGGCTCCACTGTGTCGTTTCAGAGGAAAATTCACCCTTCAGGTGCATCCGTGCGTTTGACAGAATCATTTAGACATGCTGCTGACAATCTGCTGATTCATCTCCCTGTCTTATAATTTGAAAACATTCAGAGACAAATACCAGGAAACTAGAAAATCCATCATCCATTACATTATTTTTCAGATTTTTTTGTTTTGACATCAATCCACAAATGTTTCATGTCTCTAGTCTTCTTCTGCACTTAGATAATGTTTCACTTCATATTCGTTAACTTCACTGACAAACACAAAGTCTCCAATCAGAGTTATGGTTCCTTTATTGGTACTTCACCTAGACGTTCGGCTCTCACTTAACCCAATATGGTCGATATACTGTTTGTCGGAAAAAACCACATTATGCACAAAAGATAATCCAGAGCAGACATAACTTATCAAGATATCTGGAACTTATATAACTGAACTACAAGACAGAATATGTGCTCACCTGCAGGACTCTTCGCACAGGTTCAGGAAACCCTACACCTCCTTTCCAGCATGGCTCAGAGCTGTCAACTGGGAATGGATTACAGTCCAACAAACCTGGCAACACTACATAAAGAGCCTGGACACACACACACACACACACACACACACACACACACACACACACACACACACACACACACACACACACACACACACACACACACACACACACACACACACACACACACACACACACACACACACACACACACATGATGATGGAAGTGATCTGAAATTGCAGAATCATT